>JAQQTP010000080.1:29667500-30867500 GCA_029884605.1 Ormosia emarginata | reverse complement strand
TGGAGGCCGGGCTTTTGTGTTAAGTCAGAAGACTCAGAACAATAATTATGCAATCGAGTAAAACTAGTATCACTGACCTGCCGCAGGAATTGAGAATATAAAGCAAGGGCCCAGAAACCTGAATCATCAATTTTTTCACAATGTTTCAAATCTAAATCGGCCAATCTCTTGCAACTGACTGCAACTGCTTTTATACCAATGCTTGTGATGTTTGAAAGCCCACGCAACTCCAGATCAGATAGTTCACCTAGATGACTGATATACTCCAACCCTCTGTCGGTAATTCTATTGCAATATGACAAGTTGAGCTTTATCAACTTCTTGCATCCGCTTGTGAGTGCTGCTAGCCCATCATCTCCAACACATACACAGCTGCAATAACACAGAATGAAGTAAACCGACTCACCGGTTTGTTAACAATTTTGTGGAATCATAAACAATTAACCACATTGACTCTAAAGTGCAATTACCGATAGAGATCAAGTTCAGTCATTTTTGGGCAGTTACAAGCAATGTGTGCCAATCCTATGTCTGATATGTTAGTGCAAAGTCCTATCTTCAATCTTACAAGTTCTGAACATCTTGATAAATTTTTGAGTGCTACATGAAGACAGAGTGTTAGAAATAAATTAGTCAGAACCACTGGCAATTTTGAACAAGACTGATATACAATTTACAGATAGAACTTCTACAATTTACCTATGTCATTGATGCCAGAGCAATCAGTAAGATCAAGCTCTTCAAGCAGCAAGCAACTAGATCCAAGCTGATAAAGACAAATCTCAGTCACCATATCACAAGACTCTAACTTCAGACAGAGAAGATCTGGACAAGAGCCTGCTATAGTAGAGATGGCTGCATCAGTGATAAAATGACAACAAGTCAAATCAAGTATCTTCAAACTGCTACAGCCAGATGCTAGCTGCATAATTCCCAAATTCGTCACCCCAAGACATTTACTTAAACCAAGTTCCACTAAAGAATTGCAATTTGTGCCAATGGTCTGGAGGATATAGTCAGAAACTCGAACACCATTGATTCTAATTATGCTCAGCTGCTTTAAATTCTCCAAGCATTTAACAAGATGTGGTGAAAACTCCTGTAGGAAATGCCTGAGGTGTAAGTGTATACAAAGTTTATCACAATTCACAATAAAAGATGACACAAAATCATATTGTATACACCACAAAATTTATAACTCACAGAGAGGCAGTATCCAGCATCTATCTGTACAAGACCACCATGTCCACTAATTACTGATATTAAACCGGATGAGCTAACACAATCACACCTTGATACATCAATCGCCTGCGATACATGGAAAGGACACATATTTAAAATTAAAGACACATGTGTTTATGCTCCACAGAACCTCCTTGGTCAAACTTCATTAATTTTTAAACCATTATTGTCACAATTTAAAACTTAGAACAAATAAATTACCTTAAGTAGCGGACATCCTTTTTGAAGAAACTGCAATCCAACATCATCCACTAAAGAGCAGCCCACCATAACGAAAATCTCAAGCTTTAACAGAGAAGCTATTGACCGCAAAGATTCGCTTGTAACCTAATGAGGTAAGATCTCAGAATTATTTAAAAGATATAATTTGAAGAAAAAATAAACGCTCAAACCAATATACTCTGTTTATTAGCCGAGTAAGGTAATGATGCAAAACAGAAAATCATATTGTCTTTGAAATATGCTGCTCTTGGGAATGGCGTTAAGGACGATTTATCGCCACCAATACTACATACAAGTACAACAGTGTATTGTCCTTAGTCAAGGAACAGAGAAAGTTGTTTCTTTTTCCTTCTCGAATTATCCTGCATTGCACTCAAATTTCGGAACCCAGAAATCAGAACATCTATTTCTTCTTCAGTTACTGTAAGCATGAAGAACAAGAGAAACTCATTCAGATGGTAGCATTAGTAGGATAATGACCCAAAACCCCCCAAATATGCTATTGAAATTGTGGGAATATCATATTAAGAATTTTGTTAGTGCTTCTCTCAAAAGCATTTAGAGATTAATTTTAACAAGTTATACTTTTTGTTACCATTAATGGCAAAGCTAGGGGATGAAGTGGTTTGTTCAAGTAACTATAATCTGTCAACTTTGTGACCTCTACCTATTTTCAACAAAAGTGATGTTACTTATGGATCATATCCAGTTAGTGGCCCTGACCATTTCCTGTTTAATACCGTTATAACTATGTCCCCCCTTGGTTTCCAAAGAGCTTCTAATACGAACATCATCACTTAGAATTTCTCATAATTTCATAGCCAACACAAATTGGACAAGGGAAACAAATTAACCTTGAGATACGACACATCGAGAACTTTCAATTCCAAGCACTTCTTGCTAAGAAGATCAATACCCAGATCAGAAATCTCCAAGCACCACTTCAAACTCAGCTTCTCCAGTTGGCTACACCCAACAGCAATCTTTGCCAACCCAATATCAGTGACCCCCAAGCACTTGTCCATGTTGAGCTCCCTCAACCTCGTCGCGCCCGAAAGCGCAGCAGCCTCTCTGTCCCCATATCCCCAACAGTGGGACACATCAATCGCCTCCAACATAGGACACGCTCGAACCAACAGCTCCAAACCCATGTGCCCCAACCCAGTGGCCCGACTCAGCACCAGCCTCTTGAGTCCCCGAGTCCAACTCAGCGATCCCTGACTCAGCAAAACCGACACGGCTCGGTCATCGATCCGCGGACACAGCGAAAGGTCCAGTGTGTCAATGTTGCAGTACTTTTGAAGCAACCTGAGCAAGAACTCGATCCGGAGGATCCGGATATTCCTCCGGGTCAGCGATTCGACCCGAAGGAAGTCCTTGCAGACGAGCCGCCATGATTTGCGATCGGCGTCGGAGCCGAGATGGTCGAGTACTTGGATAAGCAGGTCCTCTGTTAAGAGGCAGAGAACGGATTCAGACAACATTAAAATTTTTGGAATTTCAAGGTATTGGTTTTATTATTATGAGAAAAATTCTAAGTTTTGACATTGAGTTGAAAGAAAATGGGCTGGTGCTTAGGTTGGAACGAAGAGGAATAGGAGGCGGAGGTGGAGAAGAGGGTGATGGGTGCGTTTGGAGAGTGTGTCAAGTAATTTGGAATGAGCTTTCTCTGGGTTCATTGTTTCTGCGAGTTTTTGTCTTTGGTTCAATGGATATGGTAATGGTGTGGCGAAACAAGAATTCAGAATATGAGGACAAGGAAAACGGAGGATGAGAATTCAGAGAGTGTGACTTTTTTCATCATGTACGGTACGGCCATGTCCACTTTTGTACTCCTCCATTCTCTTGCTTCTCACAGACTCCATAACACTTATGACCTAACAACAACCCTCATATTTAAATCATTTTATATTAATTTTTTCTCAAATGATTAATTAAAGAAAAAAATAAACATAAAAAATTTATTAATAAAATTAAATTAAAATTTATAAAAAAAAAAATTATAATCTTTATATCTATTTTTTTCATTCATTTTGACCACTTTAAAAAAAAATAACATAAAAAGATCAGAATCTCAACCACCTCCCCTCTTTCCAGAATTGGATGCCTGCTCCCATTTATGATTTACCATACCATAAATGCCATTTCTCTTTATAGAAAGAAAATAACAAATTAAATCCATTAGAGCCTTTCAGATTACGTGACAATAATGCGATTAATCTTATAATAATGTCTCTAAAAATATCTTAGTCAAAGGAGAAAAGAGAGCTTAGAAGATTAATTTATAAAGATTTTTAATTGAGAAGGAGGAATAATTCCTTTCTACCTTATTTCAAATTGAACAAGCTGAGTCTAGAAAGGACAACAATGATATAACAAAAATAAAATAATAATTTTTAACACTTTTAATTAATATTTTTAATAATTTTTTAATTATTAAATAAATAAAATATTAAATATTTTTTATGTTCTAAAAATATTAAATGTATTTATCTTTTTATTTTATTTTTTATACTAAATATTAAAAAATTTATTAGAGAGAATATTTATTATAATTTTTATTTCATTGACTTTTATTAAATGATCTTTGATTTTATTTTAGTTAATAGTTCAAAATAATTTATTTAATAAAATAATAATAAATACAAATAAATGACAATAAATACTCTCATCATTAAAAAAAGAGAAAAGAATATGTAATCTCTTGAAATTTGATCATTTTATAAATTATTATTATAAACTTTAAAATCTTTTTAATTAGTTCTTAAACTTTAATTAATATCTCAATATATCTTTATATTTAATTTGAATTCATTCATAATAAAATTATATGATATCATTTTATTTGTATTTACATTAATTAAGAATTATTTATTAATTTATTTATTAAAATTTAATTTTAAATATATTTTATTTTTTACAAAAAAATAAAAAACAAATTTATTTTAAAAAACAAATTTATTTTATTTATTTTGTACGAAAAAAATATTTAAAATTAAATTTTAATAAATAAATTAATAAATAATTCTTAATTAATATTAATATAAATAATATGATATCATGTATTATTATTGTTAATGAATTAATATATTCAAATTAAATATAAGAATATATTGTGATATTAATTAAAATTTAAGAATTAATTAAAAAAATTTAAAATTAGTGATAAAAATTTATAAAATAATCAAAATTTAAAAAAACTGTTTACTCTTTTTTTAAAAAAAATAAAAAAATAAATAAAATTCAATAAAATAAGATTATCTCTCCGGTCTTCTGCCCGCTTAAATATTCTCTTATATATTTTATACATTACTTGTAAGTTGCGATCTTCTTTTTATTCTTCAACTTCAACCACTAAAAAATGCACAGTTGAAATCATCTTTTAATGCTAAATATTAATATTCAAAAGTCAAAATATGCGGGGATATTGTAGGAATTACGCGCTCATAATTTTCAGAATTGTGAAGAAAATGAAAACAAGCCTATAAGGAATAAGTATGCACATTGTTGGTAGTTTGTACGGCCTTAGATTCTGAAAACATGTGTAGTGACAGTAGTGTGATTGGGGAGAGAAGATAAGTTCATAAGTAGGGTTAATTACTATTATCTACCCGTGATAGTTCGAATAAAAATAATTTGAATTTTTTAAATTTAATTTTAAAATTTATATATATAAAAATAATGTTTTTAAGAATAATTTACTTTGAAATATCTAATCGTATTTTAAAAATTTAATATCTCATTTATCATCTATCGAGTACTTAAAAAAGAAGTTAATTATTAAAACGCCGTTGAGCATTTTATTGAATTTGGAAGGAAAATTGGAAAAGAAAAGGCGATAGGTTGGAGGTTGGTGGAAAGCGATTATTGTGACGTGGATACAGAGGACAGTGTAGTGTGAGGTACGGTTGGTATGGCCCACTGAGCAAGGACGTGTAAGGGACCGTACCTATCTATTTATATACGCATTCGGTGATGAACCTTCCGGTCTCGTAAGTAATATTAGTAATTTATTTTTTAATATTCATTTTTTTATTTATTCATATTATATATTTTAAAATAATATTAACAATATTTATTTTTATATTAATAAAAAAGTAAATATTAAAAAATAACTCTTATATTCTTACATCAAATAATATATATATATTTTATTTAATATTATTTATTATACATATTTTTTTTATCATTTTTTCTTACTCAATCATATTTTTAAAAAAATATGTAAATAATACCTAATATAAGATTATCTTTATTCATTAAAAAATATGTACTAACATTCTCTCTTTGCCATTTCCATGCTTGAAATTCGAACTTGGAAGGAACAAAGGCCAGATACGTCGGTAGTGTTGCGCACAGTAATAAGAATAATCTTATCCATATATAGTTTTATATATATTACATTATATTTGCATTTTTTATTTAAATAAAATAAGATTTTTTTTTACATGAACATTCTAATTCTTTCCCTTAATTCTTAACATTGTGTTAAGATATTTTTTATTAATAAAACAAAACAAAATAAGTAGAGAATTATAAAAAATAAGGAAAAGAACAAAATAAAACTATAAATCTTTTTTATTAAAAAATTAATAAAAGAACGTAATAAAATTCTATTATTTTGTTTAAAAATTAAATCATAAAAACATATAACATAATATAAAATACTTATTTTTAAATTTATAAGTTTGTTTTTTAATATTTTATTCTAATTTTAGGAGAAACACAAAAAATTAATATTTAAATAGAAGAGTGAAATAATCAGTCCTCTTGATTTCATCTCGTTGTTTTATATATTATTAAACTTTTAAATAAAAAATATTATTTTCTTAACCTTCATTCTTTTCGTTTTTGTCATCAAAATAGAATGTTACATATGAAAAATATAAGTGATATGCCAAAAAAAATGCTATTAAATATGTTAAAAAATACAAATATATAGAAAAAGACACAAATAATAATATAAGATTCAAATAAGCATTGTCTCAATATGAATTGATTTGATCTTTATGAAATTAATTTTTAGTTGTATACTAAACATCATGACTATTAATTTTTTTTACTGAGCATATATAAAAATTTGTCTCAATAAAAGATATCTTGAAAATGAAACTGAATCAATATATGTCACTTGAGAATGAAGTTACCATAGTATTTACCAATTAAAACGAGCACAAATTGTCGTAGTATAAATTTAAATTAAATTAAAGAAAGATTTGCATTAGTCTAGGAATAAATTGAATAAGATAAAAATTTATTTTAGTATAAGTTAAATTGAATTAAAAAAAAAAAATTACACTAATTTAGAGTTAAATCAAACAAGATAAAAATTTGTCCCAATATAAAATTAAATTAAGCCAAAAAATTTATCTCAATATAGAAACTAAAAAATAACTCTTCCTCTTCTTTTTTTCTTTTTTTTAATTCTTTTAAAAATAATTAAAAATTCTAAAAAATATTAACATTTTTATCTTAAAATTAAAATTAAAAAAATAAAACAATCTTTTATTAAGACCTTTTACAGGTGGAGCCCACCACGTGGTGGTTCTAGACTTCTAGCAGCGTTACCGCCCTGTCCACTACTTCAGATGTCGTGTCCCCACCGCACTTACTCATCTTAAGTACGGAAACTGATTGAATATTATTATATTATATTATATTATATTATATTATATTATTATTATTAAAGTTCATTTGACAGTATTTTAAGAATATTTATTAATAAATCAAAAAATAAATATGTATAAATAAAAAATTCAATACATTAAAAACTTAAAAAATATATATTTTCTTTATACTTTCATTTTTAATTTCTTAATAAGCATTTTTAGTAAAATCAAATTACTATGTTGCGAAAAATGGGTGGTTGCATTTATTTTAGTGCCTCCAAGCTCACTGCTCTAATTAATACGAGCCTCCTACGGTGTCCGTAAATGATGAGTTCTCAAAGTCAACTTAACTTGATAATTTAGTTCAATTCCCCTTTCTTTTTTTTTTACATAAACTATATAAATTTTTTTAATCAAAAGTTTGGCATTAACAAATTTAATAAAATTAATAAATATAATTAAAAATTAATAAATATAATTTTTACCTAAAATTAATTCATAATTTAGAGTTTTATTCTTGATTCATAGTCTTATGCGTGGTGGTTGAATCTTTCATTTTTGTTCAATTAAGGTGTTCGACCTCTTCTTATTCTTATTCTGTCGCTTCTTGCTCTTGATCTTCGTTGTAATGGTGCGGGGTCATCACCATTATTACCATGTTAAGTGTCATCGGTATTGATATTTTGTAAAGGCATAGTAAGACGATAATATAAAACTTCTAAGGACATAATAAGACGATAATCTGAAACTATTAGTGTGGATGCGAATGCTAAGAATGGATTCCAAAGGTTTTTATATTATTTTTTGTATTACAAAATATATTTCAATACAAAATGATTTTTAATTACATTATTTTGCACAGAAGAGTACATAAATTATTTTTAAAAAAATGGTAAAATGCATGATTTTTAATTAAATTATTTAGCACCAAATTCTTTTCTTGTGATTTCTCAATAATAATTTTAGCTTATGTATAAGTATATTTAATTAAAAATATATATTTTAAAACTATAAATATGAAAAATAAAATTGTGTTATGCAGCATTTGCTTAAAAAAATTGCATAATAAAGTTTTCATAATTAAATGTGAAGATACATATTTAAGATAATAAAGTTAACAATAAGTGAAAATACTAACACTCTTTCTGCAAACTACAAAACTTGAATTATACACTACAGAGGTAAACTTATACATTACTCATCCAATATTAGTCAGCACACTGTTGTGAACTCTGATCAATATTGATATGTTGTTGTGGGCAATTACTTCAATTATGCCCTTTATTTCTACAAACTCCACATGTCTTTATTTGACTGGTCTCCCTTCTATCCATCTCATGTGTTATGATCAAGAGTCAGGGCACAACTTTATTTTCTTATAGTGATAGCGCATAGCCTTATGTTTATAACATGTTGTGGGTGGGCATGAGGAGCTTTGCAACGCATACATGGCGCACTGGCAGGTTGGACTGTTAAGCTCCCTTGATATCTGCTCATACGTACATGCGAGTCATAGGGTGATTGTTGGACTCATAAATCCAACAATCTCCCCCCTCCCCAAGTGACACCCGGGGGACTCAAACCTGCGACCTTGCTTTGATACCACTTGTTAAGATCAAACACTTACCATTAGACCAAAAGTTATAACTATTAGTCAAGACACAACTTTATTTTCTTGTAGTGGTAGCGCATAACCCCGCATTTACAACGTGTTGTGGGTGGACATGAGAGGTTTCGTAGCATACACATGGTATACCGACAAGTTGGGTTCTCGAGCTCCTTTAATATACGTTCATACATACATGTGAGTCCTATGGTGATTACTGAACTCACATAAATCCAACAATAAGTTTTTGCCTTCCTGATATGTCTTTCTATATGGCAGGATTAGGAATAAAAATGAGACTCGAATAAGGAAGCCAATATTCTTCATTCTCAAGTGGATGGAATTCAACCTCATACACTTTGAAGATGTGATCTAACCTATATATATAGGTGCAATAAAGTGATTACAATCTAATCTCAAATATGCGCGTACTGCAATAACATGAGAACAGGGCAAGTTCAATGCTTAAAATTCTCCACAATCACACCACCTCTCATTCAGTTTCACTATACAAACCATTGCTCGTTGGTCAACTTGAGGGTTTTCCATCTCTTGGACCTCAAATACACATGTCTCCTTTCTGAAATTGCGAATGTAGTGAGAGCTAGCTTGATAACGATTTTCTTGCATCATTATCATGAGCTCTTCACAATATAAGTGACCCGCCCTCATCATATTCATTGTCTTTTTTCAATTGCCAACAAACAATGAACTTAACCTATAAAATGTTGTTTTTACTAAGGCAGTTATAGGCAATGTTTGTGCTCCCTTTAACACTGAATTTATGCACTCAACAAGATTGGTGGTCATATGGCTATAACGCCTTCCTTCATTATAAGCTTAAGTTCATTTCTCCTTTGAGATCTTATCCAACCACTCTACAACCCTTCGATTCTCTGATCGCAATGTCAGAAACTTTGCCTCGAATCATGACCACCTTAACTCATATCATAAAAAAATTATAAATTAATATTTTTTAAAAATATTATTTTAAAAAAATTATTATTACCCATAATGATCACTCTTTTCTTGAGTTCAATATTTCCTAATACTTAGTTAAAATTGCTTCTAATGTGCCAAATACAGTATACTAAATGGGCATTAGGTTCAACCCATCCAACTCGTTCGCTTCACAGTGCTGCTAGAAGACCTTTGCCTCTATCTGAGATTATGCATATATCTGATTATGGTGTCACATATATGCAAAACTAATACAAGAATCATGCTCAAGCTTCTTTTGTCTCCCATTCAACAATGATAAAACAATTGGAATGACGGTTCTATCACCATCTTGTGCGACAACAACTAGCAATGTCCCACGATGTTTACTGGTCAAGAACGTCCAGTCCACTTGAACAATTGGTTTACAATATGCAAACCATTGAATCCATGACTTGAATGACCAAAACACACTATCAAGAACCATATTGCTGGGATCTTTCATACCATTAACATAATTTGGCAAAGTGTGATATCCCACAATTGTACCTGGTACAAAGTGTTGGACAACAACTATCCATTTAGGTAATTCACTATATGATTTCTCCTAATCACCAAAAAGTTGGGCAAGTGCCATTTGTCTTGCCTTCCACGCCTTTTTGTACATGACTGTATAGTCGAAACGAGTTCGTATATCGATATGCAATCAAAGCCTTTTATTAGGATGTCAAGATCTGCATTCAGTAATCCAACAACACATGAAAAAAGTAATGACGAGTCTAATCTATGATGATCTTGAGTAATCAAAGAAGATGTACAAGTATGTTCCCATTCAATTTTTTTAATCTCTCATTTGTCACATTTTTTTGAATGACGTCCTAATTCTCCTTTCACACCTATCACCAATACAAATTTATTACATCTAGTGACAATGTGACATATCTATTAGGTATGGTCTCTTCAACCACATAGTCGAATAAGTTATAAATGTGGTACTACTTAATTGTGTTAAGTGTTACTCGTTTTAATTCAAATTGCTTGTCAATCCATAAATCATTATTCATATTCACACTGCTTCTTCTTCTTCTAATTCCACAATCATCAGGAAATTCAGAAACATGCATTGTCTGCAAATTAATATTAGATAAAAATGAGGATGAGGTAACATAAGTTATAGTGGCAGGTTCACTCATGCCTATCTTACTAGCTCCGTTGCCCTCACCACTTTCCTCATACTCTTCTTCTTCACTAAAATCACTTACATTATCTCTTATAGCTAAAGTTATATTGTCTGCATCATATAATGATGTCAAATGAATATTTACCCCCAATAACAAGATTAACGATCATAATACTTAGAGACTTATAAGGATCATTATATTCATAAATATCACTAACTCTAACAACAAATGAACTACGAGTAGGGTCATATGATAACATCAGTCAATTTAAGTTTTTTTAAAAAAAAAAAAAAATTCATATTAATAAACGTTAAAAAATTATAATAATAAAAAAATATAATTAGCATTCTTGATAAATACTTCTTGTAGAAAGAATTAAGCAAAAATGGATTGAGTTTGATACAAAGTAGTAGCAGTAAAAAGAATTTGAAAAAACATTGAAATATAAAGCAGCAATGGAAAAAATGGTGGAATTTATAAACACAAACCCTAACAAGTCACAACTTATCATTAAATTGAAAACCTTAATGCAAATCATAAATAACAACTACAACTTTATATGACATTTTTTTAAAAAAAAGATACGATAGTAGTTCACAAGCATCACTTACCTAAATTAAAAAAAAAAAGTAGTACATGAGAAGTACACCTAAAATATAATAACAAAAATGAGACGCAAATAAATTGTGTTTCCCAACTATGACTCACTCGTTACACAATATTATTATTCTTGCACTATTTTAAAAATTAAATTTTAACTTATATAAAAAATTGATTTCCAAAATGGACCGTTATGGTAAAAAAATCCAGCCCTCATCATACATTCGGAAATACATCAGAACCCAAATGGTGGAGGGCTTGGGCCCGGTGCATCCCGTACAGCATTAATAAGTTTCAGGTTCCACAAATTTTTAATTTTTAATTTATTTAAAAGCTAAAACAATTGCTATTATAGTGGAGTCCGGCCCATCCGGGATATATTGCATCCGGGCCACCTAGCAACACCCTGTTCACATACAATAATGTTACACTTTAAGAATGGCAATTCGGGAATTTTGTACAAATTCTTAAAGAGTGTGTTTGAAATGAATAAAAATAAGAAATGATTTGATTTGATTTAATTTGAATTGATTTGATTTAAAATCAATGGCAATTCAAAAAAATAATTTGAATTGATTTAAATCAAATTTTGTACAAATTTTATTTCAAATCAAAACGATTTATCAAAATTGATAGAATTTAAAACAAAAGAATAAAATCAATATGATTTTAAATCAAATCATTTTAATTAAATTTAATTTACAAATCAAATCATTTCTATTTTATTATATTCCAAACACACTCATAACGATTTTCATTGTACAATTTGTATGGAATTCATAAAAATATTTTCATACTGAATAGCCCTGTCCAATTATAAGAACATCGTAAAACATCATTAAATCAATTGTAATTTGTAAACACTGTCATCAAGCGTATATTAATTAATATACATTAAAATATAAAATTTTACATTTTATTTTCACAAATTTGTTAGTAATTATGGGTGGCAACAATAAGTAAACAATTTTTTTACCAAGTAAATAATTAAAATTATTTAACAAAATTCAATTTTGTTTTGAGTAATTTATTATCGAATCTCATGTCAAGGTGAAAAAATATACTACAAGCTTAAAACGTCAAGAATCAAACTCAAGAATTTTTAACAAATTACGAATAATATATAACTTAAATTATATATACTCATAAATTCTATACAAAACCCTAAACATAAGCACTGGAGTAAATACATCTAATTTTGATAAAAGAAAACGTGAAATAAAGCCATTTCAATTGGAATATCAAAATTATGAGTAAAAAATTGTGGGGAAGAGATTGTGTAAATAGTATAACCCTCAACTTATAGGGTAAATTTTTTTTTTTTACATTTATTTTTAATCATTAATTTTATTTTCATTTAATAATAAAAAATATTTTATTAAAAATAATTATTAGATAAAAATGAAATTAATAGTTAAAAATAAGTTTAAAAAAAACCTTACAATATATATATATTGCTGAAACTGACAGATTTGAATCTCAAACCGCGATAAATTGTGAAATTCTTGTGAGAACTGAGAAGAATCACTAGTTTTTTTGAAAAAAGGAAACAGATTTAAGAGCAAAGTCCAGAAGAAAGGTAAAAAAAAAAATAGTTACAAATTGAGCCAACCCTAAAGCGTTGTTAAGGCTAACACTTAATTTGAGAGTAGAGAGGAGCTCAGATAGATGTGGATTATTCCATTCCCGGACCTTGAAAAAGGCCTCATAATGAGCTGGGATTCACATTTATCTTCATTGCGATTGGAAAACTGAGAGTGACTGGAACCAACACCATCGACACTACACAGTAGACGAGAGAAATTTGAACCAATGGACATTATATAACAAACCAAATAACAACATTGATCAGAGCCAGAGCGGTAAAGAAGATCGAACTAAATAATAAGGAACAGGAGGGACACAACACAACACTGAGGGATGCAATGCAAGGACTGCCACTGTGTTTTCTTTCTGTGATAGCAATTAGCAATGGCAAATGAGGTTTATTTATAAAGACAGCGGCTATTGTACTGCTAGGGTTACATAGGAAATAGGGAAAAACCCGTTTCCGCTTTTTGCCCCACAAACAAAACAAGAGTAACAACAAGTACTAATGTAAGGATGTTATGGCCCATATGTAGAGGCTTCTTCCAACCGTTTGGGCCTTATTTCAATTCCCTCAACAATTAGCCCACCTTTCAAATGCACACCTTTGACCTCCTTCAGGCACATCCTCACCTCTTGATCTGATTCAGTGTAGAAACTCCCCAACTCAATCTCCAACCATTCATCTTCAGGCTCACAATGGCAATGACAAGAGGCTTTCCCGTTTGTTTTGGAATTTGAAGAACGTATATAAACAGTTCCTTGTGATTTGTAATTGCCAACCTCCACTGACACCTCCGATGGTAACGAGTCTAACCCGTAAGCACGATCCGCGATTTTCACTTTCAGATACGCTCCGTATGTTGTTTCAGGAGATAGCATTCTAGTGTTTATGTTTCCCCTGATTTCTAGCCAGCAAATGGTTCTGAGTTCAGCAGCTTCTGCAAATCTACACACAAATCCAAAAGGGGATGAATTTGTAATAATTTGTTCACTTTTTATCATAACCCTGCATTAAAGTACCCACTTTTTTTATTTATATTTTGGAAAACTAAGATGACGTGTACAAGTACAGGAAGAAATTTGATTTTATTGAGTTTGAATTGAAGTTATTGTCCCAGACCAAAATAAAAATAATAATGCTCTTCTTTGAGAATTAGGATGATGTACAAACCTTGAGCCTTGAACTGGTTTCCAGGACCAATACAGAGGGTAGTTTCCCCATGCAATTGAAAGCTCCCTTGCACTCAACAGGTAACATATTTTACCTGTCGTTTTCTCAATCGAAAACATCTGTTTCAATGACAAGGTAATGGTAGTACTATAAAAAATGCTGCAGGTTGCTGCAAAATCAAATGTTCTTGGTATTGTATCCTTCCATCAGAAAGAGTATGGTTTAAGTCTCTTTAAATTGAATTTGTTTGTCTGTACTTAAACCAAAATGTTTAGTTTGTGGATCAAAAGGTTCCAAATATTGATTCTTTTTTTGTCCGAATCAATTTTTTTATTGAGTAATGTCTATTTTCATTTACCCTTTAACAATTTCAGTTTATTTTCTAAAACCTCATAAGGATAGATTAAAAATCTTAAAAAGGTGATTTGAGTCTCCACAGGCAGTGAAGTAAATATGAATTCACTATTAGTATTTAGAGAATTCATATTTGCTCCACCGCCTGAGAATGCACAAGCAACCTTGAGCTAACAATAATTGCATTATGTTGCAACTTCTGCACTTTGACGCATTCTCTGTGTCCTGTTTATCATACAAAGTTTAGTGCAACATTCATTATATTAATACAATATCACATTATTATGGAAAATTTTACATGTCTAATTGATTATTGAGAAAAAAATAATTAAAAATATATTCTCTATCATACTTTTTTTAATACATTATTTTTTATTAAGTCATGTTACATATTAAAGTATACACTTAAACTTAATTACATATTATTCAAAGTTAAGTATATATTTTAATGTGTGACATATCTCAATAAAAATGAATGTATTAAAAAGAATGTGATAGAGAATGTTTCTAACATTACTGTTATTGAGAATAGACCGACCCTTGGTTAACAGTTAACTTAGATCGGATGAAATGCTTGCTCGTGGTCAAGACCTCTATCATTAGACCTCTGTATGGTGGTTAACACTCATGAGTCATGACTCGACGCTCGGGTTGCCAACAGCCCAATTGACAAAAGAATAGGCAAGAGAGATGGAGGAAAATGGCTGCTCGTAGAAATACTTCTCGTGTGAAGGAATAATAGACATAGCAGTTATAGTTAAATCAGTTTAGACTGGTTGTTAGAGGCAGTTAGATATTGCTTAAATCATTTACAATAATTTACGATAGATATTGCTTTACTGCCAGAGTCGTCAAGAATAAGAAAGAATATTTTATTACACAAATTGTTATTAAGAAGTTGCCAAGAAATATCCTCAAAATATTGCTTAAGGAATCAAAATAAATAATTTTTTGGTAAAAATAAATTTTAAAAAAGTAAAAATAGTTAATATTTTTTTAATCTGAAAAGTATTTAATTTTTTAAGTGATTAAAATTATTTAATAAAGAGTGTTAAATGCTTCTAAAATTAACAAAACTCTTATTACTGTTGTTTTTTTTACAAAATTGATGATCGAAAGTGATAAAAATGTTGATGAAAAATTGAAATTTTTATGAAAAAAGATAGTCTTTCACTCTTTTTTAGAGTGTATTACTATTCACACACTTCTTAAAAGATGTAATTAAATGAGAGAAAATAATAAAAAAAAATATAATAAATGATATTATATGAAATATGAAAAAATATGTATCTACTATTTGATATAAGAATATAAGAGTTAAATTTTTATTTCTTTAAATTTCCATCGTTGCTTTCTAGTTGCTACCTATTCTCATGATTTAAGAATTTAATAATTAAGATCATCCTTACAGATTGATTAATACTAAAAAAAAATAGCCTCATCCATACGCTGAGACTTGAATAATAATCTACAGTTATGCATTATACAATGACAAATTATAAAAGGAATATATTCTGTCAAAAATAATCTTATACGTAATTATTATATTATATTTTTTAGTTATTAGGATGTGTGTTCCATACATTTTTAAAAAATCATAACTGTAATAAAATTTTGTCTTGTTGCAGGTCAATATTTTTTAAAACTTAAAAAATTACATTAATCACTATATTATTTACTGAAACAACAATTATTTTTAAAAGTATTTACGCTATTTTAAATATTTTTTATTAAAATATAAAATTAAGTTTCAGTCATTAATTATTTATTATTTTAAGTATACATTCTTCTACAAATATTTCTCTTCAAATTAACTGAATAATAATAGGAACTTAAAATGAGCAAATGAATTAATTAAAAAGTGAAAATAGTTTCCGCATGCCCTCTGACTATTGGCATAGCTAAGGGAAGTTGTAAGGAACTGGGGCCCTCTATTTTGGGTTGCTAAACTTTTTCATTTTGTCTAGCAACATCATGTGTAATTTGTAAACGACAAGTACTAACCTTACTCATAGGGTCATACCGTTTCCAATTTGTCACGTTTTCGAAAGATCTGCCGTTTCCTCTTCTTTCTTTCTTTTTTTTCCAGTTCTTTATTGACTGTGGGAGTTTACTGTGGCACCACCCTTAATTAAAGGATGTATGATTCTTGTGTACTTCTGTGCGGTCGTAAACTTACTAATAAGTAATAACGTCTTGCATGCTTGCGACGTTTGAAGACTGATAGCAAGTGCACAAGGGTGTTGGTAGATTTTGTAAACTCTTCAATAGAGAATTTCCAGTCCACCAATTTGTGATAATACTACGAGCCTTCAGAATTTGCAATCATGCAGTCCAAACAAAAGCGGACAACAGAATTGTTTGCAAATGCCATAATTGGAATTTCTAATTGTTGATAAGCTCCGCCATGTTGAATCCTAAGGTGTATTTGGCTTAATTATGAAAATTTTGATTATTATTTAATTAATTATAATAAAATGAGTTATATATTTGTATATATTAAATTTTTTACAAAAATTATTTAAATATATCATGAATAAAAAAAACTACTAATTTAGAAAATAATGTAAATCAAATATGCACCTAATCCTTTCGGAAACAGCAAATACTAAAAATAAATAAAGGGCGTTATCAGAAATTACCTTGTTACCGTCGTCAATTAGTTGTGGTTTACATAACGTGACAAACAACTCTTTCTTTGTCGAACACGGCAATGAGGGGGTCACCAGCCTTGAAACAATCCCTTGATAATTAAGTGGCAAAAAGTTGTCCCAGACAGTATCTGAATCTGCCTTTGATTGTACAACCGAGGAGATTAGACAGGACCTACACACGTCCTGAGGGGATGTAAATGATAAAATGTGTGCGAAACAATCCTCGGGCAAAAGTTCCATTGTATTTTTTTGTTTCCCTCACCACCCTAATGTAATTATTTTCGAAAAGAAGTATATTGGAGAGACCAATCAAAATTTCCAAGGGTACTGCCTGATGCATCCACAATGGGCAAGTTCTACGTCAATATATATAATATAATATACTCTGTGAGACACGGTCCAATCATATCGCTAGTATGACGACATCTGAGTAATATGTCAACATGGAGCCGGGACATGAGCACATCCAAGTCCGACAAATCAGATTACGATTCCTTATTTTTGAAGTGAATGTGAATGTCGCCAATGGTATGAACCTCGCCAATGGTATGAATTTGGGGAAAGTTTACTGTACTCACCGATGCTATATGATTATATATTGTTATTTTATTATTAAAGTATGTTTAGATAATAAAATTAGAATTAAAATATAAAATTTTAATTTTAAAAATAATTTAAAATCTTAAATTTTATTTTAAAATTATCAAAAAATTGATAATTCTAAATTTAATTATAATTTTATTATTTAAATGTATAATATAAAATATTAAAAATTTATTTATAAAATTAAAATTAATAAAAACATTCATACAATAATATTTTTATAATATAATTGTCATATTTTTTCATAAAAAAAAAAATTCATAATTTTTTTAGAAAAAATAAATAACTATTATAATAATTTTTATATAAATATAAAAATAATTTTTTATATAAATATAAAATCTCAATAAATATGATTGTTTATAAATAAATATGGAAAAAGAGAATTTACATTTTAAATTATGAAATTAGTAATTCTTAAGGTATAGACTAAGAATTAAGAAAGACTTAATTTAGTTATTTTTGAATTCCATGAAATTAGTTTATGAAATTACAAATTTAATTCTAAATGACATTTTAAACATAAAAATTAAAATTAAGATTAGGGATGTCAAAATGGGTCAAGATCAATGGCCGACCAATAATAAAAAAATAGACTGATTAGACTTAGAAAATCAAATTGAAACTTACATCGAGCTTAGACCGAGATGGATCAGTCAACCATTTCTTTTACACTACATAAAAATTTAAATGATCCGAAATTGAAGTAAGAAAATATCATCTGAAACTTACATGGCCAATGGGTCACCAAAAAATGATCTGATCCCGAATAAATTGACCTTTTGACACCCTTAATTAAGATGTCTAATTTTAATTTCAAATTCTAATTTTTTACTCAATTCTAAGAGTCAAACAGTCACTTAAAATAAATATAAGTCATGATTTATTATATATAATTTACATAATAAGTGATAAGTATATTTCTTATTGTATATATAATTTTTTTTATAAATTTTAATTATTAATATTTATATACATAGACTTACACACACAAAATTTAAATTAACTCTCTTTTTATTATAAATAATTATACATATAAATTTTTTTTATAATTTTTAATTAATAATATTTATACACATAATAATAAAATTTAAAAATAAAATTAATTAACTAATTATAAAATATAAAAGTTAAAGCTCGTTCAGGCAGAGCCCGACGGAGATGACGTCCTCCAACGATCGTCTGATAGATTCTCGAAATCTCGGAATCTGTCGCAGTGTGCCACCTACCTTTTGCAGATAGTTATGGTCCCCACACTCTAAAAGTCATAATGGGCAGATGTTAGAATCCGCACAGATCTATGGAGTATTGTTGGAGGATCTGGCCAAGACTACAGACGGATATCTTACCGGATGCATACTCCTGAGCCTGGTAGTGTATGCGTCGGGTTTGACCTTTAAGAGCGAGATCCCTGATCACGGTCTAAAATGATTATAAATTTTTTATTTAAATGTATAATCTAAAATATTAAAAAAATATTTATAAAATTAAAATTAATAAAAATATTCATACAATAATATTTTTATAATATAATTGTCATATTTTTTTCATAAAAATATTTTCATAATTTTTTAGAAAAAAATAAATAACTATTATAATAATTTTTATATAAATATAAAAATAATTTTTTATATAAATATAAACTCTCAATAAATATGATTATTTATAAATAAATATGGAGAGAAAGAATTTAATTTTTAAGTTATAAAATTAGTAATTCTTAATGTATAGAGTAAGAATTAAAAAATATTTAACTTAGTTATTTTTTAATTCTAAAAAATTAGTTTATGAAATTACAATTTTAATTTTAAATGACATTTTAAACATAAAAATTAAAATTAAAATATGTAATTTTAATTTTAAACTCTAATTTTATATTCAATTATAAAAGTCAAATGGTCACTTAAAATAAATTATAAGTCGTGATTTATTATATATAATTTACATAATAAGTAATAAGTATATTTCTTATTGTATATATAATTTTTTTTATAAATTTTAATTATTAATATTTATATACATAGACTTACACAAACAAAATTTAAATTAACTCTCTTTTTTATTATAAATAATTATACATATAATTTTTTTATAAATTTTAATTAATAATATTTATACACATAATAATAAAATTTAAAAATAAAATTAATTAACTAATTATAAAATATAAATTGAGTTAAAGCACTTTTGGAGAACCAAACGTAGCCATGAATTTGATACATCATTTTCCAAAATAATTTTGGCAGTGCAAGCAAAAGTGCAAAACAATGGACACGAAATCATCACATGCATCTCGTGTATTCAAAAAAAAAATTGAAAAGTAAATAATTCTATCACAATCTCAACATCAGTGAATCACATCGTGGCGAAAAAATCTCAATAAAAAATATAATCATATATTAAAAAATATAATTATATATTATTTTTAAAAAATATGATTGAGTAAAAAAAAAATAATAAAAATATATGTATAATAAATAATATTAAATAAAATATAAAAAATATATATATATATTATTTGAAATAAAAATATAAAAATTATATCTCAATTGTAATTAACAACACGGACAGAAAAAAAAAATGAAAGAGACAAAACTATACAAAAAGAGACGGCGAACCGTTCAACTTTTTCCTCACGTCATTTTATACGCTTGGTTATCAGAAAATGCCCAGCTACGGTGGAAAATAACGCTCTTAGGCCTACTCATAATTTCTATGTCAAATGTCAATTAAACTTTGTTTTTTTTTTTAGGCCTCACTTCAATGCCTTCAAGGATGAGGCCTCCCTTCAATTGATAACCCACCTCCATGAGACTCATCTTGACCTCCTCATCACCTTCACCACTGAAGAACTCCCCGAGCTCAATCTCCATCCACCCATCCTCTCTTTTTGATGGAAGTGGAATCCCTTTGTTTTCTTGGTCTCGGACCATTGTGTTTCTCAACATCTCTCTTCGGTTCCAATAAAATAGTGTCTCCATCTTACGCTTGTTCTCATCTTTATGGCACAAGCAAGCCTTCCCTCTCTGCACTTTGTTCCCCACCACAACTGATACTTCAGACGGTGCAAAGTCAAGCCCATACGCTCGATGCGAAACATTCATGATGAGATAAGCCACATATGACGTGTTTGGTGTTAGAATCCGTGTTCTGATTTTGCCTTCAATTTCTAACCAGTTCACTGTTCTGAGCTCGGTCACCTCTGGGAATCTGCAAATTGTTAAATTTTTTTTGTTTACTATCTGAACTATAAAATAATTTTCTATCATCTTAATGAATTCTCTTAGTTAATTAAAAAAATATTGAAGTATTTTTTGGTTTTTAAAACATTAAATTTTTTTTTAATAGATACTTTCGTTGTTAAGTCTACTATATATATGATATATCTTTGAATTGCTAGGTAAACTTGAGTTGGAACTTGAAAGCTAAGCTAAATTACCTTGATTCAGGGATTGATCTCCAGCTCCAGAACATTGGGTCGCTACTCCATGTTATTGACAGCTCCCTTGCAGATATGATATAAGATTTTTTACCCGAAGACTTGTCCAATTTGAAGCTCTGTGTGTATCAGAACAGAGTAAAATCAGAAACTAAGATTTGTTGGAAACAAAGCATGGAATTAGTTGAAAGTAGGTAGAAGCTAGCGTACCTTGTTGCCCCCGTCAAGGAGAAGGGGATGGCAAAGTGCATAGAAGAGGTGCTTGTATGAAGAGAATTTGAGGGTAAGGGGATTCACAGCCCTTGAGACAATGTCCTCGTAATCAGAGGGCAAGAAGCTCCTCCAAACTATGTCAGAGTCCGCGGCAGAGCGAAGGGTTGGGGAGACCAATGAAAATCTACATGCATCTGGTGGAGATGTATACGATAAAATTGCAGAAACACAATCTTCCGGCAACGATTCTATGTAGGCACAACTTGCCATTGGATTCACGAAACCAATTGATGCTGTCTGACTGCTTCCTTCTAATGAGAAGAATAATAAAAGAATATATTCTACCTAGTAGTTTGACATTTTGTACAAGATAAGGGTCGAAGAAAAATTAGAGAGATATTTTAGGGGGCAGCGGGTTTTAGAAAGGTTTGAAGATCATGGAGACTTTACAAGGGTGTCAAAACGGGTCGGTCCGATTTATTCGGATCAGTTCATTTAGGATTGAGTTATTTTTAGATCGATTTATTTAGATTATATAAGTTTTAGATTGATATTTTACTAATTTAATTTAATTTATTTAGTCTTATATAATGTTAAAAGAACGAGTTAACTCGATCTATTCGGACTCAGTCTATTCGGACCATGTAATGTTCAGATTGATATTTTGTTAGTTCAATCTATCTATTTTGTTAGACTATTCGAATCGATTTATCCAATTTGTTTCATTTTGACACCCCTAATACTTTCATTTTCCTTATATAGTCAAGGCAACTGCATTTATTAAACGACATATGTTTCCTGGTGTCAAATTGTAAAGCAACAAGACAATGGATGGATTAATAAGATAATTGGAATGGAATTTGGAATTACGTTATAGATATAGATATAATAATCAATTGGCCATGGTCAATTCGTGCGGATGGACTCCCTTGCGCTTGCGCACACAGCTTTCAGTATATAAATAAAAAAGGTTATACAGTCAAATTTTTTGAACCTGATAAAGATGGGGGGCTGCTTCTATTCAATGTTTGTGTGTGTGGTTTTTTTTTTAAATTTTGTATAGACTTTGGGTCAACACTGTCACTCCTTAAATGCAATACAAATCACCAGTAAGAATTTTTGCTTTAATGATTATAACTTGTCCTGGCGTTATATTAATCATATCCATATATATAATCAAGTTATCAAATGACTGATTAGTACATGTTTTGACCGAAATTTTGATAGAAACAGTAATTAAAATTGAAAATTAAGGAGTTTTTATTAATTTTATTTTAATTAAAAAAAAATTTGGCCAATGTTCAAAAATTAAATTTGAGAGTCTAATTATGCACATGAAATAATAAAGATTTAACTTCAACATACTTTTAATATATCTATTCTAAAATAATTATCTTAAATTAATTGTATAATTTATTAATAATTCTCATATATTTATTGTATTTTATTTTTTTAAAAAAATAGAAGAAACTAAATAGCGACAACACTAAATATCTTAATAACGTTAGCTTTTTCAGCAGTATCCATTTGCTGAAAATTGATATGCAATAGTTTAGCTAAGCAACGAATAAGGGCCTAGAATTACAAAATTTGGATAAGATGTCTTTGCCATGCATGATAATGATATTAAGATATTCTCCCAGGTCTTTAATGATTAGTAGAGTTGCAAGAGAGAAATGAGAATAAGTTTTTTGAGCAATTTCGAATGAGAAAACAGGTATTTAAACAATTGGTATGGGAGTTAACCCATAAATTTGGATTGAAGCCTACAAAGCACATTGAAGCATATGAAAATGTGATAATATTTTTATACATGATAGGTCATTGAGCTACATATAGAAATGTTGAAAAGCGATTTCAATATTCTAGTGAAACTATTCACAGGCAATTTCATCGAGTTTTAACAGTTGTATACAAATTAGGAAATCGAATAATTATGCCTATTGATTCAACCTATTTTGTTATCCTTGACTACATTAAGGATGATGATCAATATTGGCCTTACTTTAAAGATTGCATAGGGACAATAAATGGCACTCATATTGATATTCATGTTCTAGCTGATAAGCACTTTTTTTTAATAGGAAAGGCTACACAAACACAAATGTGTTTGCAATATGTGATTTTAACATGTGCTTTACATTTGCATTGTGCAGCTGGGAAGGATCTGTTCATGATGCCAAAATTCTTATGGAAACTCTTTGCAAGCCAAATACGCAATTTCCTATATCCTCATAAAGGTTAATGTTATATAACTTGAATTATTATTTTTATTAAATTATAATATGTTGTGTAATATATAATTTATTTATGTATAGGTAAGTATTACCCGTCGACGCAGGATACTCATTGTTACGACCGAGATCTCTGGGATCCCGACCCATGGGATTAACTCGGCGTGCGCCTTCTGGACTCCTCCCACCTGGCGTGGAGGAAGACTCACGACGTGCTTCGACCACGGATCAAGACACCCGAGCGGTGTTACTATATGACATCGTGGTGATTGATCCACGCAGAGATAAAACCCTAAATATGCGCAAGAATCATTAATCGTCACCACGATATTATATGATTTATAGATATCTTTGATGGCTAGATACTTTCCTTATATTAATCCCGGATTTATAGGGATATATCTTACGATAATGGAAAGATGATTATCATTAAGATATCAATCCTAAATTACACGCATCTAAGAGGAATCCCCAGGATTACAGACGCGCTCCTATAAATACCATGTCAAGCGTCAAAGGTATGTATCTCCTCCGATATACAAACGTTCCTATCAGCACGGCCTAACTTGAGCATCGGAGTGCCTTTTGCAGGTACCCACCCCCTCGCACCACCGTTGTCGCTGCTGTGCTACTGAGGAATCCACCGTAACGTGCCTATCTCAGGTACTCCTCTGAATTTACTTCAGAACATTGGCGCCGTCTGTGGGAAAACCATAAAATTCTAATCCCACCCAATCATGGTGAATACGAGGCAAAACTCCAGAAGAGACGCTGCTCAAGCCTCTGTCAACCAGAGACAAGATCTTGACATGCAACGTCCACCACCACTATTGCCTCAACTTGTGGCTCAAACCTCTCGTGTGAAAATCGACGCCCGACCAGAGAAGCCGACGTGATGGGCACTCCACCTCCTTTTCGAGGAGTCTCCTAACCCATCACGCAGATTTCGTCGTGGATAGACTTGAATTCCCGCCCCGGAAGGCGGCGAACCTTCAAGAACGCACTTCGTACACCAACGCTTGGGAAACCCGAGCAACGAGTTCGACGATCGTGCATCATGCTCTGAACACACACATCAATCTTGGGCTTCTCAACGCCAATTCCAGGATATGTTGCAATAACATATGGATCTGCTCAATGACCAGTTTAGAAGACTGGAAGACATGCAGCGCGCCATGCATGAAGGTCAACCAGAGCCACGCCGACGTGATAGATGGACCGACGTGGAAAATAATAGGACGAGGGCCCATGATGATGAGGGAATTCCTCATACTGGGGACAACAATCGGAACCAAGGAACCGTGGAACAACCTTTCTCCGACCAGCTCATAAAATTTTGGGTTCCGAGAAATTTCAAGTTTCCTCCAAACCTTGAAATTTACGACGGGACCACGGACCCCCAAGAACACATCAATGCCTACGAGCAGTCCCTATGCTTCTATGACGGATCCATGGAACTGTTGTACCGAGCCTTCCCTCTCTCCCTCAAAAAGGGGCCCCTCAAATGGTTCACCAGCCAACCACGGGGAACCATCGTGGATTGGTCCGACCTCAAGCAGCGTTTCTTGCTGCAGTACACCACAAGCAAGGAACAGCCTAAATCCGTCGAATCCTTGGCCAAGATCCGCCAGGGAAAGGATGAAAGCCTCCGGGACTATGTCAGACGTTTTATGGCTGCCTGTACCAACGTAGAAAACTTTGAAGACAGAATAGCCTTACATTACGCCAGAAGCGGTCTCCGGATAGGCTCCGACTTTTTCAAGTCCCTGGCAAAAAAGAAGCCAGACAATCTGACCGACTTCTAAAAACATTCCGAGAAGTACGTCTACCTGGAAGAGGCAACAGAAGACCACAGGAGGTGGGACAAAAGTGAACCTTATCACCAAAAGCCCAACCAAAATTCCTCAAGGTCACGACCCCCAAAGGGAAGCCCACCCCGGAGAAACTATGCAGACTATACTCCTTTGAACACACCCCGAGAAACGATCTTGAGGGAAGTGATGAACACGGAGTTTCAGAACATCCTGAGACTGCCTCTTATCAAGAGGCAGAGGTAGAAGGATCACTCCAAACATTGCACATGGTACAAAGCCTATGGCCACGATACACAGGATTGCTATCAGCT
Source organism: Ormosia emarginata (assembly GCA_029884605.1). NCBI lineage: Eukaryota > Viridiplantae > Streptophyta > Magnoliopsida > Fabales > Fabaceae > Ormosia > Ormosia emarginata. The sequence continues at coordinate 30,841,718 of JAQQTP010000080.1, read as the reverse complement.
GCGTGAAGCCATTGAATTTCTAATCAAGGTCGGGCGCCTGCAGCAGTATATCCTCCGCGCGCAAAACAACGAAGGGGATAACAGACGCACGTACAAAGAAACGTCGAGTCTATTCCTCCACGCAGAAGAAGGACAAGAAGCCCGAGGAGAAGATCCTGGACTCCGCCTCAACGTAATAACAGCGACCGACAGGGCCGGAATAGAAACACTCCCCCCTCCGGTAACGATGATCACCGCGCCGAGCCCAACAAGACGATCCATACCATTGCCGGTGGTTTTGCCGGAGGAGGATCCTCCAACAGAGCTCGAAAGAAAGCCCTCAGAATGGCAGTTTTTAGCGTGGCCCACTCAAGATTAAGAACACAAGCGGAAAAGAGGAAAACGTCTCTCATCACCTTCTCAGACGAAGACTACAGCAGAATAGTCCCGGATCACTACGACCCACTCATCATCTTCGGAGTAATTTCCAATGCCGAAGTCCGTCGAATTTTCGTCGATCAAGGGAGTTCAGCCGACATTATGTTCCTAGACCTTTACCAAAAATTGGAACTTCCGCAATCCGACTTGACTCCCCATGTTGGAGAATTGACGGGTTTCACCGGTGAGAAGATCACTCCAGTAGGATATTACGAAACCCACCTAACTCTTGGATCATCTACACTCTTCAGGACTGTGAAGGTAAAATTCCTGATCGTGGACTGCCCATCGGCCTATAACATTATCCTGGGTCGTCCGTCTCTCAACGCTCTCGGGGCAGTAATATCCACCACTCACCTCGTGATGAAGTTCCTCAATAAGAACAATGACGTCGTCACTATTAAAGGTGACTAGGTTGCAGCCAGAAAATGTTATAACGAGAGCTTGAAGATTTGTAAAGTACCCCGGACGTCAAGCCGCTCTGTCTCTACCACGGCTGTCGACCAGGTTAACATTCTGATGACCGAGTTGGACGTCAGAGAAGAAATTCGGGATGCCCGACAACAACCCGAAGGCGAACTGGAATCCCTTCAACTCGGGAACAATCCTGGACAGGTAACTAAAATCGGAGCTCGTCTGGGTGAAGGAGAAAAATAATGTTCTCTCGAACTCTTGTTGAAAAACAAAGACCTTTTCGCTTGGACTTCCTCCGACATGCCCGGACTCGATCCCAGCTTTATTTGCCACCGGCTGTCGATTAAAGAAGGTGCCAAACCGGTTGCGCAAAAAAAGAGGAAGGTCGGACCCGAGAGGCAGCAAGTCGTCGAAGACTAAGTTAAAGAACTGCTAAATGGCAACTTCATCAGAGAAATTTCCTATACCACATGGCTTTCCAATGTGGTCCTGGTAAAAAAGTCCAACGGAAAATGGAGGATGTGCGTAGACTATACCGACCGAATAAAGCTTGTCCCAAGGACCCATATCCACTCCCCAATGTGGATAAATTAGTGGACGGATCCGCCGGTTCATGTGGCTCTCATTCATGGATGCGTATTCCGGATACAACCAGATTCCCATGTACGTTGGGGATGAAGATAAAACCGCCTTCATTACCGATAGGGCAAGCTACTACTACAAGGTCATGCCTTTCGGCCTGAAGAATGCAGGAGCCACCTACCAGAAGATGATGAACAAGGTTTTTGAAAACCAAGTGGGAAATATGCTAGAAGTCTATATAGACGACATGATAGTCAAGACCCCACACACCAGATCTCACACGGCGGATCTTGAAGAAGTATTTGCACAAATTCGGAAATACAATATGAGGTTAAACCCGGAGAAATGCGCTTTCGGGGTCCAGGCCGGTAAATTTTTGGGGTTCATGCTAACGCATAGAGGAATTGAAGCCAATCCGGATAAATGTCAGGCCGTCCTCAACATGAGGAGCCCCCGAAATGTCAAAGAAGTACAACAGCTCACGGGGCGCATAGCGACCCTCACAAGGTTCTTAGCCAAAGCCGCTCACAAGTCTCTCCCCCTCTTCAAATTGCTCAAGAAGGGAAGAAGTTTTGAATGGACTCAAGAGTGTGAGGACGCCTTCACATCGTTGAAAAACCTTTTGTCCTCCCCCTATCTTGACAAGGCCGGACATCGGAGAAACACTTTACTTGTACCTATCCGTCTACGACGAAGCCGTAAGCTCAGTTTTGATCAGAGAAACCGACGAGGGACAGAAGCTTGTCTACTTCATGAGTAAGGTCCTCCAGGGACCTGAGCTCCGATACCAAAAGGTTGAGAAAGTCGCCTTTGCGCTCATCATCACCGCAAGAAGACTTCGGCAATAGGTACTACACAAACCAGATCTGGCCGGGCGAATGATTACGTGGTCGATTGAACTCTCAGAATTTGGGATTACATACGAACTACGACTTGCAATAAAAGCTCAGGCGTTGTCCGACTTCCTGGCAGAACTCACAACAGACAACGGCGACCCAAAGAAAGCTTTCTGGACCATTTTTGTCGACGGATCGTCGAACCCCAAAGGAAGTGGGGCCGGGGTGATAGTCGAAAATTCAGAGGGTTTGACTTTGGAGCACTCCCTGAAGTTTGAATTCCCAACTTCAAACAATCAGGCCGAGTACGAGGCCTGCATCGCCGGGTTGCTAATGGCAAAGGATTTGGAGGCAACGCGGATCACACTTTGCAGTAACTCCCAGCTAGTAACCTCTCAAATCCGAGGTGACTATCAAGCTAAAGAGCTCCTCCTACAGAAATACTTGAACAAGGTCCAAGAACTTTTAAAAGATTTTGAAGAAGTCAGGATAGAGCACATCCTAAGGGAACAGAACTCCAGAGCTGACCTCTTATCTAAACTGGCCAACACAAAAAGCCCTAGCAACAACCGGTCTGTAATTCAAGAAACTCTTTCCAACCCTCCATCACGGATCATAGCATATCCCAAGTGGAGGATCATCGCCATCTTGGATCACTCCTATATCACTATCTGCAGCATGGAAAGCTGCCAACGGACCCGAAAGAGGCTTCCAGATTAGTAAAGACGTCGGTCAGATACACCATTTATAATGGTCAACTAAACCGGCGTGGTTTCTCTTCCCCTCTTCTAAAGTGCTTAACCCCCAAAGAAGCAGAATATGCCCTAGCTGAAGTTCATGAAGGGAGTTGCGGTCACCACTTAGGAGCTAAAGCCCAAGCCCAAAAAGTATTGAGGGCAGGATTCTATTAGCCAACAATGGAAGCTGACTCTCATGCACATGTTCAAACTTGCGACAAGTGTCAGCGTCATGCAGATCATTTTCAAGCCCCTTCTGAAGAGCTGTCCACGATGTCGGTTCCTTGGCCCTTTCACCGGTGGGGTATGGACATCTTAGGTCCGCTCCCCCAGGCCCCAGGGCAGTTTAAATACTTGGTGGTAGCAGTAGACTATTTTACTAAATGGATCGAGGCCGAACCCCTGATCACCATCACTTCGGCTCGAATTCAGAAGTTTACTTGGCACCATATCATCACCAGGTTTGGCATACCGGAATCTGTAGTCACAGACAATGGAACCCAGTTCAAAGACAAAGCTTTTGAGGAGCTACTAGCCGGTCTAAAAATAAAGCACCACTGCAGCTCCGTTGAGAACCCCAGGACGAACGGACAAGCCGAGGCCGCCAATAGAATCATCATGCGAGGCTTGAAAAAGAGGTTAGACGAAGCCAAAGGGAACTGGGTTGAGCAACTTGACCATGTTCTCTGGGCATACCGGACCACCCCCCATTCCACGACGGGAGAGACCCCTTTCAAGCTGACTTATGGCTGCGAAGCCATGATCCCTGGAGATAGGGGAGCCTAGTTGGCGCTACCAACAGCTTCTCATCCGACAAAGAACCCCACCTAATCGTAGAGGACCTAGACTTGCTCGAAGAAAGAAGAAACGTAGCCCACATACGGGATGCCGTCCTCAAGCAGAAGACAGCAGCCAGGTACAACAAGAAAGTAGTCCCGAGAAAATTCCAGCCCAACGATCTAGTCCTCAGAAGAGCCGACATAGGAGGGAAAAATGTCTCCCAAGGAAAACTGGCCCCTAACTGGGAAGGCCCCTATCGTGTCGTCACCAGTACAGGTAAGGGAGCCCACACATTGGAAATGTTATCTAGGACCCCGGTCAAGAATTACTGGAATGCAGACAAATTAAGGAAATATTATAGCTAAATGCCCATAGCGGCTTAGCCCTTTAGTAGAATTATCTTTGATCCGTTCTTGTTTTAAATAAGTACGCTATGTACGGGCTCTTGTTCTCCCAGGTTCAGCAATAAAGTTATTATTCAGGAAACCAGGTTTGATCCAACGCGTTGCTCTAAAAAGTCGATAGGAGACAGTACGGATCATATGTACACACTCCTTCCTTATACCTAAGCCAAGAAGGGATCCTAAAATCTGTACGATTATTAGGATACTTACCCCGGGCAAGGTTGAAAGCAATGCTGGCGCCTTGGGCAAAAGGGTCTTCGCGCAAAAGGGTCTTCGCGTAAAATGCCCTAACCCGGTCAAGAATTACTGGAATGTGGACAAATTAAGGAAATATTATAGCTAAATGCCCATAGCGGCTTAGCCCTTCAGTAGAATTATCTTTGATCCGTTTTTTTTTTAAAATAAGTACGCTATGTACGGGCTCTTGTTCTCCCAGGTTCAACAATAAAGTTATTATTCAGGAAACCAGGTTTGATCCAATACGTTGCTCTAAAAAGTCAATAGGAGACAGTACGGATCATATGTACACACTCCTTCCTTATACCTAAGCCAAGAAGGGATCCTAAAATCTGTACGATTATTAGGATACTTACCCCGGGCAAGGTTGAAAGCAATGCTGGCGCCTTGGGCAAAAGGGTCTTCGCGTAAAATGCCCTAACCAGGCGCTACTCTTACCTATGTCTGCAATTCCAAACACTTCCCGTAGCAAGCACTGGAATACGGATTAAGGTTTTACTTCGCCTAAGTCTAAAATTTCTTGACGTTTCATTATTATAAGCGTTAGATTAAAGACCAAGGCCTTTTCTTACCTAAGTCTAAGGCAATGCCACTCAATTAATGACATGAGTGAAGGATCCCGGACCATGGTTTTCACAGCACAATTTTCTAAGTCTGGCATAACGACTACGAAAATGGGCGTTGGACCCAGGTCGGACCATGAAAAACGAAAACGGATGACTAAACAAAGTAACTAGTTATAAAACCCCAAACACGGGGCAATTGTCCATACAAACAGTAAAACCCCACGCAGGGGGCAAAAAAAAAAGCAGCTCAAATGCCGGCCTCTTCCTCTTCCGGGATCTGAATAACCTCCGGGTTACCACCAGGAGCTTTCGCGGCTAATTCCTCGACAGCTACAAGCTGGCCGTCATGAAACATCTTTTCTGAGGTCACACCCTCCAAGATAAGGTCAACCCCGGGATTGAAGTGCTGGATTTACTTCACAACATTTTGGAACTGCTCCTCCCCAACGTTTCCAGCTACTCCGTCCAGCTCCTCCACCTCCTTTTCAAGCTCCGCCACCTCGGCCCTCAGAGTGCCAATGCTTCTGTCGGCTTCAAGCTTCTCGACCTTCCTAGCAGCCTCAGAGTCCGCCAATGCCTTTTCCAGCTTAGTGACTTTCTTTTCCACTTCGATGGCTTTCATCATATTATCTTCACTGGCTTTTAGGGACGCGGCCAACTTCTGGTCGATCTCCTCCTTTTCTTTCTTCAAGGTCTTCAGCTCTACTGACGCCTGACGATTAGCGTTCTCGATAGTGACCTTGATGACACGGATCTCGGCTGCCGTCCGGAGAGCTTGCCTCTGGAGCGCGGCTAAGGTTTGGCCCAGACCCTGTTCGGCAATATGTTGCCTCACCTCGCCACTCAAAAGTCGCCCATCTATGAAGGGCCCGGGCTCAGAGTTCCCCTTGATGATTGGCAAGAAGTCCGCCATTTCCCTCTCGCCGCCCTCCGACGACCGTCCATCTGTTACCAAGTGGCTTTCAGTACTCAAGAGGGGGGGTGAATTGAGTAACAAAACTTTTTGCAAAAGCTTTAAACAAATAAACTTTGCTCAATATAATTATTAAAGAATGTGGAAGAGATGAGAAGAATGAAGAACAATTAATAAATAAATTGCAGAATCAATAAATAAAGTGCATAAAATAAAGAGAATAAGGAAAGAAAAACAGTACAAGATTTATCCCGGTTCGACCACCAACCACTTGTGGCCTACGTCCAAATCCCCCGAAACACCGTTCGAGATTTTTCACTATTCAAGACAAGCTTAAACAACAGGTGCTTGCAACCTTTACAATACGGAGCACTTTTCACACACAGGGAAACTCTACCCTTGTGCTCAAGCCTTAATCAAACAAAAGGGATACATCACCCTTATACAATCCTTGGGGATACCTCACCCTCAATATACAGAAATAGATAAAGATATGAAGTGAAACTCTCGCTAAGAGTAGATAAATACAAATTGAAGCACTAAGGAGCTGTTTCTCAAATATCTCAAGAGTTAAGCAATTATAAGTTCAGAAAATAAAGAGAGAATAAGGTAGAGCACGTTTTCAAGCAAGCAAAAATGATCACAATGTTAAGGGTGTTTTCAGAGAAGTCCTAGGCCTCTATTTATAGAGCTCGTGGAAGAATATGGCCGTTGGGAGCAATTAATAACATTAAAAACTTTCTGATTCTTCGTATCTTTGTTTAAAAACGTAGCTCTGCTTCTCGTGGGGTATTCGAATGCCTCAAGGAGGTATTCGAATACCTGCATCAAAAACTCTTTTAAAAAGCTGCTTAAGTTAGAGTTATTCGAATACTACTCAAGGGTATTCGAATACCTCATTAAAATAAGGCATGTTTCGAAAGGGGTATTCGAATACCATATGGGGTATTCGAATGCCTCATTTAAAACGGTTCATTCTGAATCGGGGTATTCGAATACCATATGGGTATTCGAATGCCTCTGTTTTAGCACAACAGAAGAATATCATTCGAATCAGGTTATTCGAATACCATATTGAGGTATTCGAATACCTCGCTTAAAAACAATTAAAATCCTTTCCAAAAAGCTTCGAAATGCTTGTTTTTAACTTTTAAAACATTTGATCTTTTAAAACCTTCAGTTTAGGTTATCTTTAATCATTTGAGATATTTAATTAACAGCTCCATACATGATAGATCCTAAGTCCTAAAGCTAATCTTTAAATACTTGGACTTGGTCTTCTCATCATCCTCATGTTTGTTATCATCAAAATACATCTTCATTGTTGCGTAGCAAACACACCATCATGCTCAGAAGGCTCTTCGACAGCTTGCCTTTTTCTCCCTTTGAGAAGGGGGGTAGGGGATCCCGGCTCATCTTGCTCTCCAATGGCAACGCCCCGGTCGGATGAGTCCGGAATAGCTGTGGAGGAAGAAGCTGCAGTTTTCTTCCATTTCCTCCGATTTCTTGAAGACCGTAGTGTAACCATAGAAGATCCAGATGTCATGTTGCTAACTGAAAAGAAGCAGAAACAAATACAGTCAATACATCTCGAAACATTGATATATGAAGACAAAGCAAACTCCTAGGGACACACTAGAGGTATAAACGCCCTAATTTCTACCTAACAAAGTGTAAAGAAGATCATCACCAGGGACACAAAGGACATCTCTAATGTTGATGTTCCCATGCTTCTCAGCGTATCAGGTTATGAATTTCGCGGTCCTAAGTTCTTCGGGGTCGAGATCTCCCTCTTCTTTTTCAATCATGTCGAGAGGCACGTCCCAAAGACCTCCGAGTCCAATAAAGAGGAAATTCGGCTCCCCGTCCGGCTTCGAGGAAAAAGGGATGACATCCCTCCTTGGCTTTTATCTTGAAAAACGCAGTCTTAAACCCTTTGAAGCTTTCTTCGAAAACATCAAAGGACTTACGACCGAGCCGGGATTGGATGACAAGTCAGCTCGTTTGCCTTACCGTCCCCTGGGTGTTTATTCTTGTATAAAAATAAAAAAAGATATTCGCCGAGCACTTGAGGCCCATCAACCGACAAACCCTCTCGAACGATATGATGTAGCCCCAACCGTTATGATGGATTTGTGAAGGGGCCACTTGGAGAGTACGGAGTATGTCCATTTGAAAGTCAGAGAACGGCATCCTCAGCCCTAACTTAAGGAAAAACGGCTCGTACAGGAACATGAAATGCGAACCTCTTCTCGGCAGGAACATACCCTCTCGTTCCAGTTCGGACAGACAACTTCGAACTCGTCATCTCGAGCCTTGTTCACGGTTAACTCCAAGGCAAAGAGGGACTCTCGGAGTACGGCTTCACTTGAAAACCTGGATTGACGATCCCACACGTCGTCCACTACCCACGTACATACCAACCCGGGGCCCCACCGCACTCGAACCAGCTCGTCTTTCGCCGGATCACGAATGTCGTGAAATGGGGGCTGAATCCTAGTTTTTTTCCTTTGGCCATGGAAATCCTGAGAACATCCAAAGAAGTCAGTAAGAAACTGTCAGAATCAATAGTTTCATAGATTCAGACACAGGGAGAGTGAGGTAATCCTAACCTCCCCTACCGACCTCTTGTCCCACCGGAAATAAAGCATTCAGGGGAACTCCTCCACCACGCATGGCGCGGCGAAGTTGGTGTTTCAGGGAGGCGACTGTATCTACCTAAATTACTAAGCCCTATTTGAAGACAAGCAAAACCAGAAATGTGTAGCTACTCTACTTTTTGAAAAGTGCAAATGACAAAAAGACTGAAAGAAAGCAACTTATTGTGTAAAAGCAGAGAGTGGAGAAGCTGCGCTAGAACAATGGAGAAGCTGCGAGTGGAAAGCACCCAAAAGGAAGCCAAAGTTTTCAACGCACGGTGAAGGAGGCTAAAAATGATAGAGTAAGGAAGACAAACCTTTGACTCTTATTTATAAAGGGTCTATTAAGGGTTGAACGGTTAGGGGGCATTCCTGTCCCCTCCAATGCAAATTCAAAAGGTGCTCATCATGGCTCGCAGAGCTCTAGGCGCGTCCCTCCAATGAAATCGCAACACGTGGCCCACGCAGTTGTAATAGTAGTTGAAAAGACGGTTACACAGTAATCTAAAACGTCGTACGAATGTTGGATGAGAACCCGGGTTGGTACCATGGATTCCAGGCCCAATTAACTATTGACATTACACACGACGTGCTAATTCCGAGGTGTGTTTATGGCCATTACTCCGGGTTGGCATTGGACCAACCCCGGCAATGTCTTTACTTGGTTTTTACCGAGATAAGCGTTGGACTCATCCCGGCAGAGTTACTTCGGTGGAAAAATGAAATGGAAATACAGAACAAATTCAGAAAAGGAAAAGGTCTATTGAATCATTTTCATTCCATACATCATCATACAACTGAATAAGAGGAAAAGGAAAATATTGAGGCATGGAATGTATAAGGAAATCCCGGGAAAGGGGGAAAATATCTCCGGCCACCTGGCTCGTACCCTGTCCATATCTCCAAACCTCTGTCTCCTGAAAAGTGGATTGGCTTTACAGAACATTGGCAAACCGGGATCATGACCCCGGAGAGAACGTCAATGCTCTTTGCACGACCTCTCCGCGATGCAACTAAAGGCCGAGATCTTCTTTCGCTCGATGGAAGGGGTACGACCTCTTTAGCTGAAGAATCCTCCACCGGTGTCAGCCATTCCAAGTTGCCTCAAGTCATGGAGCAGCTACAGCTGGTTTTCCACCCCGAAACGAACTGAAGCCACTCCGGAGTAGAAATCCTCCGCTCACTCGTCCTTCTCCCACCTTCTCGACGGATAGCGGCAGAAGCGGATTCCCGTTACTTCCTTGAAAGCAAGTCAAAGAAAGCATACCACCCCAAGTTGCTCCAAGGGGGTTCTCACTCCTTTGATTAGGCATCCTTGCATTTCCAGTCGTTACTACGAGAAAGACCGGCCAGATGCTTTCAAGTAACCCGCCGAGAAGATGGAGAGAGGAACAGTGTGCTCCACCGGGTCCCCATGTAATGGAGGACGGAAGCATTATTCCATCCTAACAACACGTAGGATCAGACACCCCCGTGTACGCCGGGATAGAAAGGCTTCCGCCTCCCTAAATGCATAGCAACCCAGTTTTACGCCAAGATTGAAAGGCCTCTGTCGGAAAGAAAAAACACTCGGAGAATATCAAATCTCTTCAAGGACTTTGGGAAAAATAAAAATATGATTTTTGTAGATGATGAAGCTCTCTTCACAAAAAAAGGAGAAAGAAGAAAGAACTACACTCATCCCCTTGGGAAAAATCATCTCTATGCGATAGTGAAGAAGAAGAGAATGCAAGCTCATGAAGAAGTGTTCTGTACTTATAGCGTGCATAAAGGATTTTGATTGGTCGTGTAAAAGGTGACCTGATCCCATGAAGTAGCCAAAATAAATGCTTAGATCTCTGGTTGGTCACAAAGATAGGGAGCTGTTGAGAAAATCCTTATGAAACTGACGTTTTCTTTAAAAGAATCGTTATTTCCCAATAAAGTCCAAGTATCAGTTTTTCAGAGAATCGCAAGCTGAAGTCACCAGAGATCACATTCGGGATTCACGTTGAATATATCTCCAGCACTCGTACTGGAGAGCAGTAATTTTTGCTCATAATTAAGTAAAACAAGGACGTCGATAATAACTTGGGGTCTAACACCTATCTGTTAAATTGCTACGTCAGCCATGTGGTGGTTGATCCATTCTAAACTTGGCTCTGGTCTGTCTCATCCAAGAGCCAAGCTGGGGGCAACTGTTCTGGACCGAGATCTTGGATCCCGACCCATGGGATCAACCCGACGTGTGCACTACCGGACTCCTCCTACCTGTCGTGGAGGAAGACTCACGACGTGCTTCGGACCACAGATCAAGACACCTGAGCGGTGTTACTATATGACATCGTGGCTGATTGATCCACGCAGAGGATAAAACCCTAAATATGCGCAACTACAATCGTCACCACGATATTATAGGATTTATAGATATCTTTGATGGCTAGATACTTTCCTTATATTAATCCTGGATTTATAGGGATATATCTTACGATAATGGAAAGGTGATTATCATCAAGATATCAATCCTAAATTACCTGCATCTAAGAGGAATCCCCTTAGGATTCTACGTACGCTCCTATAAATACCATGTCAAGCGTCAAAGGTATGTATCTCCTCTGATATACAGACTGTTCCTATTGTGCACGGTCTAACTTGAGCGTCGGAGTACCTTTTGCAAGTACCCACCCCCTCGCACTACCGTTGTCGCTGCTGTGCTATGGAGGAATCCACCGTAACGTGCCTATCTCAGGTACTCCTCTGAATTTACTTCAGAACACTCATTATTTAAGGGTTTCTTATGACCATACAGGAACACAGGGTATCATCTTCCATATTTTACCCCGTCGACGCAGCTGACGTTACTTCACTTTTTTTTTCTTGAAATTATTTTAGTATTCTATAGTACTATGGCATCTCAAAGAGTAATGACAATATTTGCATTACCTGCATTCAAATTCAGGGATCCTTCATTATTGATAATTTTAACTTTATTATAAATTCTTACTAAAATTAGTATTTTATGTTGATTCTAAAATGTTGAGAGTCTCATTTGATCCTAAATTTTTAATGTTCGTTATTTTTTTTTTAAAAAAAAGATTACCTTGTTTATATTAATGAATTCGGTATCATCACTGTATGTGTCCCGTGTGTATGTGTTCAAACTTCAAATTCCAATAGTTGGCTGCATTAAAACCTAAAGCATGTTGTCTGCTAACGTATACAAGATAATAAATAGCCTATTTCTTTTGGTTTTTTTCCGCGGCAAACTTATCGGAGAATTCTATAATAATGCTCACATTCATGTTGTGAGCATTGATACTCACTTGATCACATACCATTGATAAAATAGTTTTAAAATTAAATGGTTGAAATATGTCATGGGAAACTTGGAGAGCAGGTTAAGACAAAGTCAGGAAATTACAAATTCACTCACAAAACAGAGGTTGGGTGAGTTGGAATCTTTTTGAAGACTGTTCTGGATCGTGATTCGAGATCTCATCCGAAAAGATCGATCTGGCACACGTATCATTGGATTCTGCCATAAATACCCTGACCAAAATCTTATCACCTCGGATTACGGCTTTGGATTATAACAATCGATGGATCTACGCAGATACCTATAACTGTTAATCATGATCTTACGAGATTATAGAATCCATAACTGTCTCTAACAGTGAATAATTACCATATCTACGTTCTTACGTTATAGAGATGATCTCTAGTGATAAACGGAAGACAATCCTTGACAGGATACTAATCATAAATACCTGCATTCAATACTGATCTTATTACGATTCTAGTCACGCTCTATATATATCAAACTAAGTTAACCTAATGAGGTATCTACTATCTAATTGCATAAACCCTACTTGTACACTGCCTGACTTGAGCGTTGGAGTCTTTTTGCAGGTACCCACCCCCTGGTTAAATACGCTTGGTAGCAGCTGTGCAAGGAGGAGTCCACCATATACGTGTCTTTCTCAGGTACCCTCTGAATCTACTTCAGAACATTGGCGCTGTTTGTGGGAAATCCATAAACTTCTATTCTCACATCAGCCATGGTGAGCACAAGGCAAAGGAACAGAAGCGCTGCACATGCTACCCCTAGCCAAGCACAGGGCCCAGCAGCACGACACGACCCTTCTTCCGTTGCACCACCAGAAACCTCCACCGTTAGGAGCAGGCCTGTTGTCATGGAAACTCTTAATGAGGGACATGAGACCTCAATTTCTGCTGAAAACCATACTCCATCTCGAAGGGTCTTTGTCCGAGACAGGCTTGTTTTTCCTCGGGGTAAAGCCAACAATACATATCATGGAGCGAGGATCCCCGTGCACGCTCGCTTGGGGATCTCCAACAACGATGCAGACTACGCATCTCACTATGAAGACAATGCCCAGTCCGAGATGACGAGGAATAGCCTTTGAGAGTTGCTGCGTCAACAAACAACACTGATCGAAAATAAGCAATGTCAGCTGGAAGAACAACACCGTTGGTTAGAGGATCTCGAAGGATTTGTGAGGGCAGACAATGACAACGAAGAGCAAGATGTAGTCTGAAACGAGCGAACAGTCCAGCATACTGGTGCCGAGGTTGTTCGAAACAATAACCCAGCCCACGGTCGTTAATAACAATTCTCATAAGCTTTGATGGCGTATAAGGTCTTGAGGAACTTCAAACCTCCGAGCAATCTGGAGTCATGCGATGGAACTACGGATCCTCAAGAGCACTTGGATGCCTATACCCAGTTTATACAGCTCTACAGACACACCCCAAAACTTCTATGTCGGGCCTTCCCTCTCTTGTTGAAGAATGATGCCCTCCGCTAGTTCGTTACCTTACGGACAAAGGTTACAGGATGGGAAGACCTCACGCTAGGGAAGTCGACCGAAGTCTATTGACTCTCTTTCCGGAATCCGCCAGGGAAGTAATGTATCATTGCGCGAATACGTCAAGAGGTTCAATCATGCATGCGTAGGTATAGAGAACTTAGATGACAAGATAGCCCTCCATTACGCCAGGAACGACCTCCCAACAGATTCAATTTTCTTCTATTCGCTAGCTAAAAAGAAGCCAACCAGTCTGAATAAGTTTCACTTGCGTGCTGACAAGTACGTTGAACTGGAAGAAATCACCAAGGCTAAAGAGAGTCTGGAAAATGGTGAACCCGTTCACCAGAAAAAGAACCAGAACTCCAACCAGCCTCGTGACTCCTCTAAGAGCGAATGGTACTGGCTCAAGTATTCTGAGTATACTCCTTTAAACACTCCTCGATAAAGGAGGTCATGAGGCCACCATCCTTGAAGAAGCAGTCCTTGAAGGATCATTCCAAACACTGTAGGTGGCATAAAAGCTATGGCTATGAGACCGAAGACTGTTATTAACTTTGAGATGTAATCGAATCTCTGGTCAAGGAGGGACGCTTGCAAAAATACATCAACGGTTTGTGAACACCTAATTTTGTCTGGTGCCTTTTGTTAATAAAGAGAAAAGAAAAAATTAAAAGAAAAACTTTTACCCATTAACCCGTTATCCAACCCAGAACTCATTATCCTACCCATTAACCCATTCTCCAACCAAATTGACTCATCAACCCATAACTTGACCCGTTTACCCATCTTATACTAACTCTATAACTTATCCAAAACAAACCCCATCAGTTAAACTCATCCTAAACAAATCTCAATACTAATCCTATACCAATCCCAACACTCATCTGAAACAATTCCTATCACTTATCTAAAATAACTCCTAATCACAATTGAACTTAAACACTTTAACCTAAACCCCACCTATATTAACCTATAACCCACATCATTAAGGAGGTTTTCCACGGGGACTAACTTACTCTCCTTTTTCAGTTTTTTTTATTCACCTGCCGTAATCTTCTTTTTCATCTCCTTCAACCCATCCCACCTCCATTAACCACTATTCATCTTCTTCAACCTCCCATCACTACACTAATCATCTTCTTTAGCCTTCATAGAAAACCACAAAAAAAAAACCATCATTATCACTATCATTTTCTTCGTCAACCAAAAGCCTCTCATTTCTCCAGTAACCACTCCGATCCACCATAAACAGAGCCGCCGTGCAACCCAACCGCGACAACCACTCGAACCAGACCAGCGGCTTGCACCAGTCGTGCAACACCGTGACAGTCAAACCGTCACTTACCTAGAACCTGCGAACAACACAGCCTCAGTCGACCACACCGTTACCGGCTGCCACCACTATCCGACAACTCCTCCCGCAAGCCAGCTCGCCGCCGCAACCCGTACCCAAGCAGAACCCGCGTCACCTGGAACGTGAACCGCTGACCAAGTCGCGCGTCGACCTCTCGAACTAGATCATCTGAGTTGTGACAACTCAATGATTCAAATTATTTTAAAAAATAATAAATTCAATAATCAGTGAGTGACGTCTCTAGTGCGACGCGAGCTTCACCTATTCAAACCTCAATTTAATTAACAGAGTCGCGACGACCTGTTAATTCAATTTTTTATAAAATAAAAAAATTTAAATCTTTTCTTTAAATAAAATCAACTCACCCACAAGTATTTTATAAAGAATTACGTGACTTTGAATTCCTCATTGCACCTGAGGGTACGTAAGAGCGAAATTTTTATTTCGTCAAGCCAAAATTTAAATTTTTACAAATTATTTGTTTGGTTTTTAATTTTTATAAAAGAGGTAAAACAAATATATTATAAGATTATTAAATTTTGCATAATTAATTTAGGGTAACCGTTTTAGGGCGGATGTGTTAGGGGTGCTGTAGGGTTAAGTCTCCACCCTTCTCTATGCATAACCGACTTCCGAACTCAATCTGGTTTCAAAGACCATTTTCTAAAAAGGATTTTCTAATTTTTTCTAATTTAAATAAAATTGGTAGTGACTCCTAACTTATTTATTTTGTTCGCCGCTCCCGCTGCGATCACGGTCGCAACACGGTTTCCGAGAAGATAAGGACCGCGGAAGACGAAAAGATCAGACATGAAGTCGTAGCCCACGACGGAGTCCGAACCAACGTCAAAGGAGAAGAACCCAAAGTCCCACCAGGAGATCCCGGACATCGCCACGCCGGGACACTGAAAATAGGCAAGACCAGAATCATGATACCCAAGGTGGGGGTAACAGGAAGGATAGGTTTGTCAATACCATTTTTGGAGGATTTGCGGGATGAGGTTTGTCTAACAATTCTCGAAAGAAGGCACTTCAAACAGCAGTCTTGGGTATGTCCAGCTCTTCACAAAGACCCTATGCCGAAGGCAAGGACACACCTCCCATTTCCTTCTCTGGCAAGGACTACGACGATATTATCCGAGATCATGATGACCCACTAGTCATATCCAGAATAATATCCAATGTCGAAGTCCGTCGTATCTTTGTGGACCAAAGAAGCTCGACAGATATCATGTTCATGGACGCCTTTGAAAGGCTAGAGTTTCCCCTGTCTGCACTTATGCCATATAAAAATGAATTGACCAGTTTCTCCGAAGAAAAGGTTACCCCGGTGGGATATTTTGAAACATTCTTAATACTGAGTGATGACAGTCTGTACATAACTATTAAGGTAAGATTCCTGGTAGTGGATTGGCCCTTGGCTTACAACATTATTCTGGGTCATCCTACATTGAATGACATTGCCGCTGTAGTATTTACCACTCATCAGGTCATGAAATTCCTTAACAAGAATAATAAAGTGATCACAGTTAAGGGCGACCAGATTGCAGCTCGCAAGTGCTAGAATTAGAGTTTAAAAATCAGTAGGGCTTCTAGGAAGACAAAAACATGAACATCTAGCCCGGCCCAGGATCAGGTCAACATCTTGATAACCGAGTTGGACATGTGTGAGGAAATCTGAGGTACCAGACCCCAACCATAAGGGGAACTAGTCCCACTTCAGCTTAGTGACAGACCAGACTAGGTCACCAAGATAGGCACAAGTCTTGAAGAACACGAGAGGATCCAACTAGTAGAACTCTTGCAGAAAAATAAAGACTTATTCGCTTGGACATCCTCCGATATGCCCGGGTTAGACCCCGCTTTCATCTGTCATCATTTATCTATTAAACGGGATGCAAAGTCGGTCTCCCATAAAAAAAGAAAAGTTTACCCCGAAAGGCAACAGATCATTGAGGAGCAGGTCAAAGAATTACTAAATATCGGCTTCATAAGAGAGATCTCGTATTTTACATGGCTCTCGAATGTTGTCTTGGTAAAAAAGTCAAACGGAAAGTGGATGATGTGTGTAGACTATACAGACCTGAACAAGGCATGCTCTAAAGATCCATACCCCCTCCCAAACGTTGACAAATTAGTTAACAGCTCCTCCCGATTCCATCTACTATCATTCATGGATGCCTACTCTAGATACAATCAAATCCCAATGTATCCCGAAAATGAAGACAAAATCGTCTTTATCACTGAAAGGACAAGTTATTGCTACAAGGTAATGTGTTTTGGTCTGAAGAATGCATGGGTCACCTATCAAAGGATGATGAACAAAGTCTTCGAAGGGCAGATAAGAAGAATGCTAGAGGTCTACATTGATGACATGATAGTCAAGACCCCGTCGTTAGGATCACACACCTCGGACCTCGAGGAAGTATTTGCACAGCTAAGAAAGTACGACATGAGGTTGAATCCAAAAAAATGTGCATTTGGGGTCTAGGCTGGCAAGTTTTTAGGGTTCATGCTGACTCACCGAGGAATCGAAGCAAACCCAGACAAATGCAAAGCAGTGCTCGACATGCACAACCCTCAGTGTGTAAAAGAAGTACATCAGCTAACTGGATGAATCGCGACTCTCACACGGTTCCTAACCAAAGCCGCTCACAAATCCCTCACTCTCTTCAAATTATTGACAAAGGGAACAAGATTTGAGTGGACTTAAGAATGTGAGGACGCTTTCACATCTTTCAAGAATGTTCTGTCATCCCCTCCCATCCTTGCAACGTCGGAGTCAGGTAAAATACTTTACGTGTACCTCTCCGACCACGAGGAGGCTGTGAGTTCAGTACTTATCAGAGAAACGCTAGAAGATTAAAAGCTAATTTATTTCCTAAGCAAGGTTGCACAAGGCCCCAAGCTCCGATATCAAAAAATCGAGAAGATTAACATTCGCACTCATCATTGCAGCCAGAAGACTAAGGCAATATTTCCAATGTCATCCTGTGGTGGTGAGAACAGATCAGCCCATCCGACAGATATTGCACAAGCCGAACTTAGTTAGGAGAATGATTGCCTGGTCCATCGAACTTTCCGAGTTTAGAATCACCTACGAACCCAGAGTAGCCATCAAAGCACAAGCACTCTCGGACTTCGTGGCCGAACTCACTTCAAACCCTGGTGATATCGAGAAGATATCCTGGACCGTGTTTATTGATGGATCCTCAAACCAGAAGGAAAGTGGTACCAAGGTAATCTTAGAGAACTATGAGGGGGTAACTGTTGAGAATTCCCTTAGGTTCGAATTCCCCACCTCAAATAACCAGGCAAAATATAAAGCATGCATTGTCAGACTGGTAATGACCAGAGACTTAGGGGCCACCAAGATCTGACTTTGTAATGACTCCTAACTCGTGACCTCCTAGATCCGAGGTGATTATTAGGCCAAATAGCCCCTCATGCAGAAATACCTGACACCGGTACAAGAACTCCTCACGGGTTTCTGAGTGGTAAAGGTGGAGCATATACCTCGGGAGCAAAATTTTAGGACCAACCTCCTGTCCAAGTTGGTCAGCACCAAGAGTCTGGGTAACAACCGTTCGGTGATCCAAGAGACCCTCCCACAACCCTCCATTGTTGACGTGTCCATCTTCAAGGTTGAAGGGCAATAGCCTACTTGGATCACGCCATTGATGAAGTACTTATAGTCCAATGGCATCCCCGAGGATTCGAAGGAAGCTTCCAAGTTAAAGAAAGCCGCAGTCAAATATACCATCTATGACGGATAATTATATCGGTGTGAGTTTTCTCTACCCCTCCTTAAGTGTCTCACGCTGAAAGAAGCTGAGTAAGTCTTGGCCGAGGTCCACGAAGGAAGTTGCGGACATCATCTAGGAGGTAAAGCCCTAGCGTTGAAGGCACTCAGGGTGGGCTACTATTGGCCTACGATGGAAGCAGACTCTCATGCGCACGTTCAGACATGCGACAAATGCCAACGACACTCCGACCATTACCATACCCTGCCAGAGGAACTATCAACAACGTTTATACCCTGGTCATTCTATCAATGGGGTATGAATATCTTAGGTCCGTTCACTCAAGTGCCTTGGCAGTAAAAGTTTTTGGTAGTGGTCGTGGATTACTTCACTAAGTGGATTAAGGCGGAACCCCTAATCACCATCACTTCGGCCCAAATTCAGAAATTTACTTGGCGTCATATTATCATCAGGTTTGGAGTCCCAGAATCCATTGTTACGAACAATAAGACACAGTTCAAAGACAAAGGATTTGAAGAGTTACTTGCTGGGTTAAAAATAAAATATCATTGTAGTACCGCGGAAAATCCCCGCACAAACGGGCAAGCTAAAGCAGCAAACTGCATTATCATCAGGGAGTTAAAGAGAAGACTAGACGAAACCAAAAGAAATTGGGCAGAGCAGTTGGACCATATCCTGTGGGCCTACCGAACCACTCCTCACTCCACGATGGGTGAAACTCCGTTCAAGCTAACCTATGGATGCGAGACAATGATCCCGGTGGAGATAGGAGAACCAAGGTGACATCTTCAGAGTTTCTCACTTGATAACAATCTCAGTTTGATCAAAGAAGACTTGGATCTACTTGAAGAAAGAAGACGCGTCGCCTACATATGCGATGCCACAATTAAATAGAGAATGATAGCCCGGTATAACCTGAAGGTCATCCCCAGGAGATTTCAGCCAGGCGACCTAGTACTCCGCAGGGCTGACATTGGCAGAAGAAATGCCTCCCAAGGAAAACTAGCCTCTAACTGGGAAGGCCTCTATCGTATCATGATCAACATCGAAAAATGATCTTACACTCTCGAGACATTGACAAGCAAGCCGGTGAAAAACTACTGAACGTAGACAAACTTAGAAAGTACTACAACTAAGCACATTCTAAGACCTAGTCTCCCAGTTTACTTCATGTTTGATCTGCCCCAATTGTTACGAAAGCACATTGTATGGACCTTAGTCCTCTCATCTACCCAATAAAATAAGTATTGCAGTACAGTATTGATACATGAGTTTTGAGTTTTGATACATATGATTACACTGAAGCTTTCAAAGACTTTCAACGGCTATTATGATATCCCCAGTCATTATGGTACCTGTCACAAGTTGTCTTATGTTAAACAGGTCATGCAAAGGAAAAATCCTATATAGTGAAAAATTTCGGCATTAGACCGTAAGCATTAAAAGACCCCAACCAAGGACCGCTAAAAATAAAACAAATCACAAGCAGATCTTAAGATACCAAAACAAATGGTATAGACCCCGAAAAGTTTTATTAAAATCGAAGTCAGAGGATCCTAAAAACTAACAATTAGTAATGGACCCCACACAAGGTTTTTTTTACCTTAGGCACGGTTCTCGAATGCCAAAAATGTCTTGGACGTCAATTCCTAAGTCAAGGTTCCAATTCTTATTTCATGCCCGAACTTCCAAATGGTATCCTAAGCGTTCATTGGTAATGGCCGTTAGACTCGGACCACGACATGTTCTTTTTAGTCAAATTCCTAAGTCTATAGCTGTTATTCTAAATAACACGATAGACGTTGGACCCCGAAATAGACAAAAGAACCCAAGTAAATAAAACAGAATTGATTAAAACCCCGACAATTAGGGTAATACCACTGTTCATACAAAAACAAAACCCACACAAGGGGTAAGAATAAAAATTTAGAATTACTCCGCGGTAGGATCCGAACCGCAGACCTCAGTAGAAGGACCTTCAACACTTAGACCCTTAGTAGCGAGATAAGGAAGCATGAGATGACCGTTCTGGACCACTTTTCCGGAGTCCATGGAGTCCAGAACCAGAGCAACCCTGAGATTGAAGAACTAGACTTGGTTGATGGCATTTTGGAACTGCTCCTGCTTGATATCGATGCAAACGGTAATGAGCTGGCCAACATCGCCTCGCAAAGAAGTAACTTTGGCTTCAAGTTGCTGGTTGTTGACCCGAATATCGTCATTCTCAGTCTTTAGTTCGGCTACACAACTTTTGATCTCCGTCAAGCTAGCCTCATGTTCCTTTGCCATATCTTTCAGGGCGGCCACCTCACTTTCCAGCTCTCGGGCTCGAGTTTAGGCATTGTTTTTTGCCTTTACAGCCTCTTCCTTTGCCCCAAGAGCTTGGTTTTCACCCCGCTCTGCGACAACAGTCCTTTCTGCCATCTTTCACTCATAATCTTCAACCATATGCTCCAAGTACCGAGTCTCCACAGCAAGACAGATCCCGAAAGTCTTGAATCAAGAGAAGGTATACTTCTTGCCACGCAGGGCTAGATGAGTTTCAACCTCTTTATCCAGAAGCTGGAAGTCGATGAACTCATGGGAGTCCGAGTCCTCACGGTACAAGTTGATTGGCCTGATATTGTCTTCAACGGTGGCCATCTTACCTCAGTCATCTAACTGACCCTCGTCGACCGCTTTTCTCTTGCTCCTTGCAAGCAAGAAGGGGAATCCTCCACATGGATCGATTCCCTCTCCTCGATCGAGACCTCGGTTGGATAGGGTGAGGAGACCAGTACAACATCAACAGTGGGGTTTGGTGGCCTCAGTTCACTTCTGGCCTTTAAGGCTTCAAGGATTGCCAGCGCGTTTCTATCTTGAGGCATCTCGACCAAGCTCTCTACAAAACCAATATAGGCAATCAAATTCATATAACGGTAAAGGAAAAATAAATAAACATGTACAACAGACTATGCTACCTAGCACGACCCAAAGCTCCTCATCGTCTGGGGTGTCTAATACTTAGGCCAGATTTTGTTGGCCTCATCAACCTACATTTCGAAGAAATTGACACATTCAATCTCTTCATCATTCAGATGACCTATTTCCCTCTCGAACGACTGAGTAGGGATGCTCCATATTGTCGGATTCCAGTAAAGACTAAATGTTAGCTCTCCATCGCTCCCCGACCAGAAAGGATGAGTGCCGCCAACTGTCATCAACTGAAAGAACTTCTCTTTAAAGTCACTGTAACTTTGATAATACGGAAAGAAGATAATTCTTCCTTGTCGTGATCATACCGACATCCCAGATTATTGACGAGCACGGGCACCATGAACAGAATACCTCGTATGGAAGTTGAAAAATGCCTCATCTGAGCATCACAAGCCCACCAACCGGCATATTCTTTCAAAGGTCATGATATTTACCTAACTATTAGGGTGGATTTGACTTGGGACAGCGTGAAGAGTCCAGAGGATGGAAATGTGGAAGTCATTGAAAGGGAGCCGAAGTCCGAACCTCGTGAAAAAGTCTTTGTATAGAAATATGAAGTGTTTCCCCGCTTATCGAGTCGAACACACTCGTTCTCTCCCCGGGGATATGACCATGAACTCGTGATCCTTTTCACCCCCTCAGTAAGCTCTAAGTAATCCTTCAACTTATCCAGCTCCACCCCGGACTCATAATGAGAGATTCTGTCAAAGGCATCATCTACAACCCACACATAGGGCAATCTTGGACATCAGCGAATACGGATCGCATCCTCCTCAGCCTCTTGATTCTCTTGTTCCCTAGCTTCCGGAACCGGGGCAGGCGCTTCAATGATAAGCACTTTCTTTATGGTCATTCGAATTCCTGGAAGACACACAGAGGCGTAGGGTCAGAACCAGTTAAGTTCAAAAATTCAAACATGGCAATGGGCGAACAAAGAAGACTGAATGCACTCATGCACTGACCTCCGCACCCACCATGGTTAAAGCCTCAGAAAGACACCTACGTCGCACGTAGTGCAATGGAGGAGGTGCTCTATAGGGCAACACCATTAGAAGATAGGGGAAACAATATTCCCCCACCCTTGCTCGCAGTAAAGAAAGGGAAATGCACACCATAAAAAAAGGTGCGCATCCACTCACGAAATGAAAATAAATAATATCAAAGTCTAGGGAAAGGAAATACCTTGAAGAAAATGGAAGAAAAGGGAAGAAATCAAGCTTTCAAAAGTTCAAAAATATCAGAACCAGCTTGCGCTGCCATAAAGCTCATCAAAATCTCCTCAGTCCACTAGCTTTTAATGAAAAATAGCGAAATGAAATAAAAAGACTAAAACTCTATTTATATGGGTTACAGTTAGGGGTAATTCTGTCTGAGCTGTCCGAATTTGAAAAGATATTCATTATGGCGCGTGAAGCACTATGCACATCCACTTAACCTGAGCACGCCACGTGGCTCACATAGCTGTCATGGCAGTTGAGGGGACAGATACCCGGCAGACTAAGAGACACGCAACCAATGTCCAAGAGTTCGAAAAATTTATTTGAACCCCAGAAAATTGACTACCCCGAAGAGTTTCCTTGAGGTACAGATACTCCGGATCCAAGTATTTAAACTTGGCACTTTTTCGGTCTCAACTAAGTATCATGCTGGGGGCAACTAAACATATCACATCATCAAGGTGAGCGTTGGACTCACCCCGGTATAATATAAATACCATGATTTGTAGAAGAAAGGAAAATAGAAGACAAAAGATTCAAAGTAAAGGAAATTTTTTTTATTAATTATTCTCATTCCATACATCATCGTACATCAAAAAAAGGGAAGTGGAAACATTTGAGACATAGATTTTATAAAAAAAAAAAAGAACAGCCCAGAGAAAGATGTGAACACCACCGCCACTGGCATCCTCGATCATGTCACAAACACATTTCCTCTAGAACCAAACCGGTCTCCTCCCTGTGAAGTGGCCTCTTGAAAAAATAGATTGACTTTGAAGAACCCCAGTGAACTGGAACGGTGCACTGCTGCTGAATCTCGGAACTTCTGCCACATTCTTCTCCATTGCCTTGTTCACCATGATAATAAAGACTGAGGTGCACTATCCTTTGTTGGACAAGGCACAATTTTTCATGAAGAGATAGTTCCACCGGAACCCTAACCAGTTTCGTGATCTCCCCAAGCTGCTTCAAATTACGGAGCAGTCTCAGTAGTTCCCCCTATATATCCAAATGCTCTTAGAGGATTTGTAGGGAAGGAGAAGGACTTTAAGCTCTATTTCTCCGATTGTCTCCGTCCAACACGACAGATATCACAAATCTCCCCAACGACAGAGCGTAGGTCTGATACACCCTCGTACGCTGGGAGAGTGAGATATCTGTCGTTAATACGCTGAGAAAGAGAGATATCTAGTAGAAAAACTGTTTACGAAGATCATGATAGATTTTCATAAACTTGGGGAAGAACAAGAAGAAATCCTCAATGAGAAGCAAAGCTCTCCAAGAATGCGCATAAAAGGAAGGAGAAACAATTCTCTAAAAGGTCACTTCCAGATAGAAACACAAAAGCGAATGTTAATGTCAAACACAAACATTCCCTATTTATAAAGGGAATGGAATGCTCTGATTGGTTCTTAGGAAGGAAAACCTGTCAAATCATAAAATCTGCGTTAAATGCTTTCCCTTTCCTATTGGTTACAAGAACAGTGAATGGTTGGGAAGCTACGCAAAGCTGACGTTCCCCATTAAAAGGTCCTTAATTCTCGATGAAATCAAGGCAATAGTTTCCAAAGAATTCAAGACTGAAAGGACGCTGCTAAAGTCAAGACCCCGTGAGCCACCCTGGGGGGCAATAGGAGGTAAACCTCGAAATAAGGAATGGTGACATAAGCAAGGACCCATCACGGTCTCTAACCGTATCCCGACCGCGGAGGCACCCTGTACTTGACGATGAACCCTGGCTTTGATGTGAGACACCACGAAACCTGGCTTCAAAGCTAGGGCATAGTCCATTGCAAGCCTGATGAACCTATATATTGACACTTAGGTCCTATTTAAGCGCCAAGCTAGGAGCAACTGTTCTGGATCATGATTCGGGATCCTATCCGAAAGGATCGACCTGGCACGCGTACCATGGGACTCTTCCATAAACACCCCGGCCAAAGCCTTACGACCTCAGACTACAGCTTTGGATTATAATAATCGTTAGATCTGCGCAGATGCCCATAACTAACAATCATGATCTTACGAGATTATATGATCCATAATTGTCTCTAACAGTGGATAATCACCATATCTGCGTTCCTACATTATAGAGATGCTCTCCAGTGATAAACAGAAGACAATTCTTGACAGGATATTAATCCTAAATACCTACATTCAATACTGATCTTATTACGATTCTAGTCACGCTCTATATATACTAGGCTAAGTTAACCTAATAAGGTATCTACTATCTAATTGCATAAATCCTACTTGTGCATTGTCTAACTTAAGTATTAGAGTCACTTTACAGGTACCCACCCCCTAGTTCAATACGGTTGACAGCAGCTGTGCAAGGAAGAGTCCATCATATACATGCATTTCTCAGGTACCCTCTGAATCTATTTTAAAATAGTTTTAAAATTAAATGGCTGAAATATGTCATAGGAAACTTGGAGAACAGGTTAAGACAAAATTAAGAAATTACAAATTCACTCACAAAACAGAGGTTGGGTGAGTTGGAATCTTTTTGAAGACCATCCATGATCTTGATGATGGATATGGATGGTGGAATCAAGTTGTAAAAGCACCCTATCCCAGCCAATCACGTCGTCTCCGAGAATCTCACTTACGAACAATTCTCTTGCATACATACGTATGTATCTTATATACACTTACATGTGGTATGTCTCGTATCCAACACTTGTTTCCTTTACAACTCTGAGTCAAATGTGCATTGGCAAGTGCATGCCACGCGTTTCCAACGAGGAGAGCTTTTACCTGGCCAAATTTACTTCCTCAATCCTTTCTCTCAATCTCATCACCCCTTATCCCTCACTCGTCCCTGTGATCTCACCGTCAAAGCAAAACACTAACAACAGTAACAATAACAGAGCCTCTGTTCAACGCCGTTGAGTTTGACTCTTCCTTCTCTCTCTCTCTCTCTTTTTTTTTTTCTCATTTGTATAACATCATCCATGAGCATGTAATTGATGTAGGTCAATTTTAAGTTTTTAACGTTGATCAATTTTTGTTTTGTTTTTCCTTTTATTTTTTTTATAATGCTGCATTTATCATTTTCCCGATTTACTTGATTGGGACCTTGGAAGAAAATCATATAGGTTATTACATTTGTATCAGGTAGCCAAGCAAGGGCCAATTAGTATGATGAGTAATTTGGTTGTAAAATAGTATGTGAATTGGTAAGTTGCTTCAATCTTGTTGGTATAAATTAATTGACGTGTCCCACTAGAATCAGGGAAATGCAGCATCCAAAGCAATTCGGCCGGGGTTTGTCACTCTGTTTCAGTGTTTGTTTAGAAAATCCCACCGTATTAAAAAGGTGCCAATTTGTAATTGTAACGAAGCTTTGTTCCAAGTAATGGTTGTGGCAATTAATAAATGAATAATTAGAAGAGTCATGTGTAATTGATATTGTTAATCTGGCTCATGGTCTTGACTGCATTGTTCTCTGATAATGTTTAATTCTATTAATTAGTTGCCGTAACTAAAGGAGTTATATGTAATAGAAATGGTTTATTGTCGATTGTCTATCAGTCTCCAGGTTGAAATCAACCCACCTGCAATCTCCTCCTAACCATCATCTATAGCCAAATTGTGCTCTTCAACTAAAGTCTAAAAATCGAACCAACACCATAAATATCTGCTGTAGTAGCGAGCAAGCAGATTGAAAATATCAGAATTCAGATTGGTCCATCTAACAAGGGAATTCAGATTGGTCCATCGAACAAGGTGAAGATATCAAAATACAGAACACATTAGTTTGGGAGGACTAAATTGTAATTTTGAAAACAATATAATATACATTAAAAAAATGTGACCGACTATCAATGGTCATTTTTAGTGAGCATTGTAAAATTCTCCAAATGCACATTTGCTGGAAGGAAAACTTCTTCTTGCTTCAACTGAATGCTGCTTTATGAAGTATCCTAACGTGAGTTTGCGTCGTATACAATTTAGAACAAACAAGCAAAAAGTAATTAACTAATTGTGATAGAGCAGTGCTATTTACAAAAATAAAAAAAAAGTGCATTACAAAAAATTCATAAAACTTAAATTAATGAATGAAATTGTTTTGTTCATTATTTCATCACGATTAAAATATTTTGGGCCATAATTTTTTTTCCTTTAAGGTTTTCAATACATGTAATATCTTTGTGCATCTGAATTTTTCCTTGTTGCAAGTTAATAACGGATTAGAATTTCAACATTTTGTAAAAATTACAGAGAGTACAGGTTTTAATATAAATTGTTTAGAATTGAGTTCAGAGAATTACCTGGAGAGTTAGGAGATGGTGGTATCTTTCATAAGCGCAACTTTCACAGTCTTTGAGCGAGGGGGTAGATACTTACAAAAGATACTATGATACTCAAGTCAATAATTACGTAAGGAGAGTAGTGTGCAATGAAATTAAGGTATACGTTGTCTCTTTTTACTTACTGTATTTATATGAGTATTTTAGGGTATGTGGTGTCTGAACATTCAGTGCGTACCGAATGCTGTTACTTGAGATCGTGGAGATGAGGTCGTGGAGACCGCTATTCATTTGTCCTTATTCGTCTACTTGTATGGGATATGATCAAAATTTGTTACTGCCGTTATACCTGATGTGTGAGTTGCTTCATGCACATTGTATGTCTTGGTGTCTGCTTAACGAGTCGGGTTGTTCCAATGTTATAGATCCGTAACTTGGTCTATAATATAACCATTGTCTGTTAATCATAGAAAATAAATTATACAAAGTCCTTTAATCATAAAAAATATTTAGTTCTCAGTTTGAAAAAAATATATTTAGTTCCTAAATCATAAAAAATTAATGTTAATTTAATCATTTAATCATATAAAATAATATCAATGTCAATCTTGTGGTCTGTATATAGAATGACAATTATGATGTCACTTTCTATATTGAAATTCTTTAGATGACCAAAGTAATGACTCATATATTTGGAGTACTAAAACTTGGGTTTACTCAAAATAGTATATCGAAAAACTTTCTCGCAAGCAAACTCATACACTATTCATTACAACAATCTATATTTTTTCTCGTTTCTTATTAGAATAATTGGGTCTAATTCTATCCTATAAACTAAAAGCTATCTCAAGAGGGGAGGGTTGTCCATATAACCATTTGAGGTGGGAAGTTTGCATGAATGAACATTTGTAGGTGACCCAACATTAGAACTAGAATAAGCTATGATATCATATTAGAATAACTGGGTTTAACTCCATCCCAACAGTTAACTCAAGAAGAGAGAGTTACTCAAGTCATTACAAGAGATATTTCATCCATATACCCATTCGATGTAGGACTTAACACTCCTTGAACCTGATCAAAGGGCGCATGGGTGATCATAAGTGGTGATAACATCCTTATCTTTCTCCTCTCCGTAGAAGCACCATATCTGAATCAACATAATAGTGTTATTGGTGTATTATTTCAAGTACCGCAAGACAAGATAAGATTCTTTTAAAGTGAGTTTATCTGTGCACGTGAGCTTGTAGCTCAATGGTTTAGCGCATTTGATGTATTAAGTGTGGCAGGGGTTCAAATCCTGCCAATACACTCTTTCTCCATTTCCCCTTCCCCTCTCCCCTCCCCCCTCCTTGGGGCCCCTTGTGGGGCATCTCCCAGTCCACCCCCTGTGGTTGGGCTCCCTCCTAGGCTGGTGAGGCTTAGGCACCAAAAAAAATAAAGTAAGTTTATCTCTAAGTAAGTGGGTATCCATCATTAATTTGATAAAAGTACATTAAGATCTCAACCTACTAAATAATATAAGGATTGATACACCCTTAATTACTTACTTTAACGACAAACACACTTTAAAAAAAAATCTTTTCCCACAAGACAAGCACTAATCTCTCTTTTTACAAAAAGAAGATGGTTCAAGATCGGCCTTGGTCCAATCTTTCGTTCCTTCTCTAATTTTGGTGTGTTTGTAATCATTAGAAGTTAAGAACAATTTTATTAACTTAAAAATTATCATATATTTTTTATTTTTCATGGTATCCCTCACTCGATAGGTGAGAAGCTGATTTCTAAGATATGGTCATGAGCATAAGTGAAAACCCTTCCCAATGATCTTATTTTTATACACATAAATCATGAGATCGAACACATGATCACATATTTAAAAAATCCGAATCATTTTTACTCGGACTAACATACGTTAATTTATCTTATATTTAAGATTCATCGTAAAAAATAAAAATTAAATTATTTCAAAAATCAGTTTTTTTGTTTGAAGTACATTAATAATATAATAAATTAATTTAATATAAATAATTTACTTTATTATTCTTATTTAAAACAAATTAAATGACTTTATTAATAAGGACAAAAAAATCAATTCCTAGTTCCTAACATTTAAAACTAAAATGATAGACATTACAATTCTTAATCTAACAGTTGAATGTTAATCGTTGAAAAATAAATTGTAATAAGCCCTTTAATCATAACAAAGAATTAATTTTGTTTCTTAATCATACAATTAATAAAAATATATCAAGATTCAACCTTATAATCCACGCACAAAATAACAATTCTAATGTCACTTTCTATTTAAACGACTAAATTAATATTAAAATTCTTTAAATGACCAATATGCTTAACTTATATCTTCGAAATACTAAAATATAATTTTACTTATATACAAAAAAAAAATTACTACTATCCTATTTTTTCCCTTTCCCTCTCTCACTTTTTTCATCACATAATAATGGGTTTTGTGAGGTTTCTAGTCGTAAATATATGTGACCCATTAACTTTGAAAATCTAAATCAATATTATTTTGTAGTTATTAATCAATGAAAACCAAAATTGCTTCAAGGGATTTCTAGACCCTTTTTTTACTCTAGAAGCTAGCACGTAAGCACAAGTCGTGAAGCGTTAGCCTCACTTAACTAATAAATGCAGCATTGGCTTATATCTTAATAGAGAAATATTTTATCCGATATCTAATTTTTTAACTAATTATCTTAATTATTAAAAAATATTAAATATTTTTATATTCTTAAGATATTAGATATATTTATTTTTTTAATATTTTTTATTTAATATTAGAATAATTATTAAAAAAAATTGTAAGAGAATATAATATTACTTATCTTAATAAAATAAATAAATGATGGGTGGAAAATAGCTTTTATTTTATTTTATTTAAAAAAGAATTGAACAGACTAAGACACACACGTGGTAAAGACCTAATTATACCACTCCTTTCTCGAAAGGATTATTTTCACAATCAAAAGTGTTGGAATATATCTTCAGAAACCAAAATATTCCACTCAAATTCAATAAAATTTAAGTGTTTTTCTATTTATACATAATTAAAATAAAAAAATTGAACCAGACTAATTCTTATTTTATAATATTCTTAATGAATAATTTTAATTATAAATTCAAAATTTAATTCCTAAAATAATGATTTCAAACATAGTTTCCAATGCTGAAATACTTTTTCTGGAAATGGCTTGGGTTTGATCCTTATTACAATTAGTGTTAGTTAATTATTAACAGAGGATTATTTTTTTAGTTAGTTATAACTATCAATATATCAATTATATCTGTTATTACTGTTGTTATTCTGTTTAGGTAAGTAAGTGGTATATATACCACATTCAGTTCTAATAACAAGTTACAAGACATGTATTCATTTTCTTCTACTCTCTGATTGTAATATGGTATCAGTTGATTCTTGATTCCGCTTTTCTCTATTCCTTCATTTTTTCATCAGTCTTTCTCTCTTCATTTCCAATCTTGATTGTTCTTCAGCTCAACTCAGCTTTTTCATGACAACTCAACTCAGTATAAGTGATGATTTTGCCAATCCTTATGTTCTTCATCATTCTAATAATCCAGGTTTGATACTCGTTTCTCAGTTATTGACGAGTGACAATTATAATTCATGGAGTCGATCATTCAAGATTGCTTTGAGTGCAAAGAACAAATTTGGTTTTGTGGATGGATCTATTCCAAAATCAGATGGCACTAATCATGTGCTTCTCAATTCCTGGGAGCGAAACAATAATATTGTTAGTTCTTGGCTATTGAATTCAATCTCAAAAGAGATCTCTGCAAGTGTAATCTACTCAGATTCAGCTATAGCAATCTGGAATGATTTACGGGATCGCTTTCAGTAAAGCAATGGGTCACATTTGTTTCAGTTGTGGAAGGATTTGTTGAGTCTTTCTCAAGGTTCTCTTTCTATCACCCAATACTTCACCAAACTCAAAGTTATTTGGGAAGAACTAAGTGACAATAGGCCTTTGATTCAGTGCACATATGGTGGAGGTAAACCTTTTCAAGATCACCTTCAGTCTGAATATGTAATGTGTTTTTTAACGGGTTTGAATGACTCATTATCTCAAACTCGTGGTCAAATTTTGTTGATGGATCCGCTTCCTCCAATTAACAAAGTGTTCTCCTTGATTCTACAAAAGGAGAAACAACGTGAGCTTGGAATCCTTCAATCTCATATTTCAGGTCCACAAACAGCTTTTGCTGTAAAATCCTTTGCTTCCAAACAGAACTCATATTCTACACATAAATTTGGGCATAAAGATAGGCCTCTGTGTACTCATTGTGGCATTTATGGCCACGTTAAAGAAAAGTGTTTCAAGTTGCATGGATTTCCTCCTAGTTACAAGAAGGGTTTCAAAAATAAAGGTGTTATCACTGTGAATCAAGTTTTTGACTCAGTATCACTTCAATCCGGTAATAATACAGTACAATTCACTTTAGAGCAATATCAGCAGCTCTTATCTGTCATCACATCTCAGATATCTCAGGTAGCCAAGCCAACTATGGAGAATCATGAACCCTCACCTTCCTCTCCTATAAGTATCACTTTATCTGCAAGTTTTTTTCTAAATTCCTGTAAGTTCTGGTATGTGGCTTTTAGATTCTGGAGCCACAAGCCACATTACACACTCTTTACAAAATATTGTTCAAATTTCCACTTTAAATAATGCATATGTCACTCTTTCAAATAGCGATAGGGTTCAAGTTCATTCCATAAGATCTGTGCAATTGACTCTAGACTTAGTTCTATCTAATGTCATATACATTCCAAAGTTCCAAGTGAATCTGATTTCCCTTAGTTCCTTATTAAAATGTTTTCCATACACTGTTTCATTCACAAATACTTTTTTCTTTATATAGGATCTCAGCAATTTGAAAGTGATTGGCAGAGGTAACTTGATTGGAGGGCTTTATGTCTTTGACCAAGTTTCCTTCTCATCACTCAAGACTGCAACAAATTATAGTTCAAGTTCTAGTTGTTTGACACATTCTGTTAGCAGTAATCAATATCTTGTTGTACTTCATACATATAATTCTTTAAATCCTGTAAATAGTGTTCATTTGACTTCTTTTGATACATGACATGCAAAACTAGGTCATTTGTCACACAAAGTTTTACAAAAACTAAATGACAAACTTTTTTTCTTTACCTAAATCTGGCCATAATTCTTTGTGCTCTATCTGTCCTTTAGCAAAATTTCGTAGGTTATCTTTTGTCTCAAATAATCATCATTCTAGTTCTCCTTTTAACTTGGTGCACTGTGATATCTGGGGTCCATACCACACTCCAACGTATGATGGTAAGAGAAATTTTTTAACTCTGGTAGATGACTCCACCAGATTTGTATGGACTTATCTCATGAAAACAAAATTAAAAGCTAGTGTTTAACTACAACAATTCTTTGCGATGATAGAGACACAATTTGGTATTGTCATCAAGCAATTGAGATCTGATAATGCAAATCAATTAGCATTAACTAATTTCTTGAAAAACAAAGGGATAATTAATCAACATTCATGTGTGCAAAGGCCAGAGCAGAACTCTGTAGTGGAGAAGAAACATCAATATTTACTAAATGTGGCCCGTGCTCTCAATTTTCAATCTAAGGTTCCCATTTCTTTTTGGGGAAAATGCTTGCAAGCTGCTACTTTTCTGATAAATAGAACTCCTGCACCATTATTAAAGTTTCAGACTCCATTTCAGAAGTTGTATAATAAGGAGCCTAATTATCAAGCATTAAGAGTTTTTGGCTGTTTTTGTTTTGTTGCTACTTTGCCATCAAATAGGATAAAATTCAGTTTTAAAGCTATTCTATGTGTCCTCATGGGCTATCCTCTTGGATACAAAGGTTACATGTTATACAATCTGGAAACAAGACAATCTTTCATCTCAAGAGATGTACAATTTCATGAATCCACTTTCCTTTTTCAATCCTTGACCAATACTGATTTCAACAGTGATCTTTTCATTGACTTAGTTTTACTTCTTCCTCAAACAAATATTTCCTTTTCTTCAAATTCCCAACCTATCAATTTAGAAACAAATCAACCTGCCATTATAGAAACAAACCAACTTGTCAATCCAAAAACAAATCAACCTCCAGAAACTCATCAACCCGCCATTCCAAAAATTAATACAGATCCACCACCTACTTTACTAGCACCAAGAAGGTCAACTAGACCTTCCAGGTTACCATCTCACCTACAACAGTATCATTGTAACCTCATTTCCTTATTATATCCCATTACATCTCATTTAACCTATGAAAACCTTAGCCAAAACTACAAATAATATGTCATGAATGTGGATTTTGTCATTGAATTAACATTTTATCATCAGGCCATTAAATATCCTGAATGGCCAAAGGCCATGAATCTTAAGTTGTAAGCTATGAAAGATAATCACACTTGGGATATTGTCCCACTACCAGTAGGAAAACACATCATTGGTTGTCGTTGGATCTATAAGGTCAAGTACAATTCATATGGCACAGTAGAGAGACATAAGGCTAGACTAGTAGTCAAGAGCTACACACAACAAGCTGGAGGTGAATTGTTGCAAAACTCATAATAGTCTAAGTATTGCTGTCCATTGCTGCCATTAAATGATGGAAATTCTTACAATTTGACATCAATAATGCCTTTCTCAATGGAGAACTATTTGAAGAAGTATACATGGACTTGCCATTATTCTAGCAAGGGGGAGAACCTAGTATGCAAGCTCAACAAGTCCATCTATGACCTAAGACAAACATTTAGGCAATATTTCATAAATTCTCCACTGTATTAATCACTTATGGTTTCAATCAATCTAAAAGTGATTATTCATTATTGTCTAAAAGGACAGGGGATTCTTTGATTATTTTACTAGTTTATATTTATGATATCATCATTGTTAGTAAAACACCATCTGCCATCCAGTATGTCCAGTCCTTATTGTAGAATTTGTTTAAACTCAAGGTGCTTGGTGACTTGAAGTATTTTCTTGGCTTAAAAATTGCACACTCAGCAAAGGGGATTTATTTGTGCTAAAAGAAATACATAATTTCCTTGCTTGAAGATATAGGTTACTTAGAGTGCAAACCAATGTGCTTACCAATGGAATCAAATTTAAAGCTTAACAATTCTGATGGTGATTTACTCGAGGATGCTTTCATCTACAAGAGACTTATTGGGCGCTTAATGTATTTGACAATATCATGACTAAATATTTGTTATACAGTAAATAGGTTGAGCCAATTCATGAGTTCTCCAAGGACTCTTCACTTACAGGCCGTACATCATCTCTTTCGATATTTGAAGAATGCTTCTGGTCAAGGTATATTGTTATCAGCATCTTCTTCACTCAGTATTCAAGCTTTTGCAGATGCTAATTGAGGGAGTTGTCCTGATACAAGACGATCAATTATAGGTTTTTGTGTCTTCTTAGGAGAATCTTTGGTTGCTTGGAAGTCAAAGAAACAGCACACAATTTTTCGAACCTCTGCTGAAGCTGGATATAGAGCTTTGGCCAGTGTCTCTAATGAAATCACATGGCTTACAACATTATTGAAGGATTTTGAAATTTAAATAGATGCAACAACTATGGTTTATTGTGACAATCAAGTTGTTATTTATCTTGCAACAAATCTTACCTTTCATGAAAGATCAAAGCACGTAGAGATTGATTGTCATTTTACTAGGGAAAAGGTTCATGGTGATTTGATAAAATTAGTGCATGTTAAGTCTCAACATCAACTTGTTGATCTATTGACCAAACCAGTTCCTACTATAGAATTCAAGCTCCTGATGTCCAAGCTGGGAGTATTTGATATATACTTCCCACCTTGAAAGGGCGTATTACAATTAGTATTAGTTAATTATTAATTGAGGATTAGTTTTTTTAGTTAGTTATAATTGTCAATATATCAGTTATATCTATTATTATTGTTATTATTCTATGTAGGTAGGTAAATGGTACATATACCACATTCAGTTCTAATAATAACAAGTCACGTATTCATTTTCTTCTGCTCTCTGATTGTAATAATCCTTCTTGGGATATTTACTGCTAATTGGGGTTTCTAGTGTTAGTAGTGTTGGATTGGTCAGAAGTTGGGAAGCAATGTGGCTGTGAAGGGTCGATAATAAGACGGAGAGCCATAACAATAATTGCACATAAGTTCATGAAGTTGTAATATGTCTCACATTAGTTGAATATATGAGTAAAAAATTATTTATAATAATTTAGATAACTCTCTTCCTTTAAGCTAGTTTTTTTGGGTAGAGTTAGTCATTTTAATATGGTCCAGTTATTCTAATATCAACCAGGGGATTCCAGCCAACAATCTTCTACGAAAAGTTCATCTATGAAATTTGCTTCTAGGGCAAAGTCAGAGAAGGTCCCAAATGCAGAACCGTGCATTCAAAGTGGAGATGACATGTTACCGTGTAAGTTATGAAAATTTCAAAAATACTATTGAGTTTTAGATCCTGAGAAGGAAATGGACAAAAAACTTCTTGTTTTTTATTTTCAATTTTAGGCATTTTTTAAAGAATGTTTTATAAAAGAAAAAAAATCAATAAAATTTAACCAAATAGACCCTTAAATTTTTAATGAAAATAAAAATACAAATTAAGGAAAGCAAGCAAACCTTTGACTTTATATATTTTGACATGGAAAACATTGTGTATATTTTTAAAAAAAGTTGTTTTCTAGTTGGGGATAAAAAAAAAGGAACATGTGTAGATTTGGTGAGCAACTTCGCCAATGTTCAAATTAAGGGTGTAAGTGGGTGGTTTGGTTTGGGTTTTGAGAAAAAAATAAATCTAAACAAATCAAAATCAATTGGTTCGGTTTGGTTCGATTTTCGTATTTTTTAATAGTCAAATCCGAACTAAACCGAATTGAATATCTATGGATTGGTTTGGTTCGGGTGATCAGGTTAGTCATTTTTGTATACAAAAATTAGTTAAATAATTAGTTTTCCATAGAAAAAAAATTATATATAATAAACTTATAAATTTTTTTCTAAAAATAGAATCAAACTTATTTATCTCAATAAGCATATTATAAAATGCAACAAATAAACAAAGTCTAAATAAACAAACATAATTAAAATATACGTGACAATGGATACCAGTACAAAGACAAGTACACAACAGTACTCAAACTTAGTTCAAACATAATTAAAAAGAAATATAAGTACACAACATAACAATTGGCTGCACCCAAAGTCAATCCAAACTTAACTCAAATCCAATCCAACTATGAAAAGAACATCATTAATCAAATTCAATTTATCTTTGAACTTCATCTACATCCTGTAATAAGCACAAATAACAACATTATGGTCCTTCATCTTCATTTCAATAACCAATGTCCAAGGATTTAATAATGGAAACGTTATGGTCCTCCAAGACCACTCTCAATACCATCTTGACTTATCCACCCTATGAATAATCACTCACTTATTCTGTCACCTCTTATTATTTTATCCTACCAAATGTCAATGGATAATATAACTCACCATATCCTATTATGTATCCACCATAAACTGAAGAAGCCACAACACTAAGACCACAAACTTCTCAACTTTGCTAGCAACAAAAGAAATTCCACTGTGAGCAAGAATGTATATTAAAAAAATCACTCAATGAGTTCCGAAAAAATATCTTCACCATAACAAAAAAAGAGAATTAGTGAATTGCATCGATAATTGTAGATTGAGGTCGGCTGATGAGGAATGAATAAGATTAGATCAGGAATTATAGAGAAAGAACAAAAAAAAATTATAACCAGCTCACAATTAAGGATTAAACATTAATATATTACCTTCAGTAATTATAACTTCTGCAAATAGAGAGTCTTGAAGTAAGAAGTTCAATACTCCATTTAGTATATGTGGATCAAGTTCACGTCTCACATTCAATGACATCAAGTTACTAAAGTTAATAGGTGCAGTATTAGAAAGATTAAGAATCAATGAGAATATATATATATATGGTTTGGTTATCAAATTTGAAATTTCAAAACATTATTTGGTTTGGATTTTACCCAAACTAATTAATATATCTAGACCAATTTAATTAATTTGGTTCAAATTAATCGAATTGATTGAGTTATATGAACCAATTTACCTTTAATTCAAACTGCAATACGACCCATTCTTTTCCCCTTTAAAAATAAGCACCATGCTTCAAGTAATCAAGTTCATTCTTTCTCTTTTATTTTTATATTATTTTTCGTTCAATCAAAATGTACTAATATAAAAACACAAATTAAGCTCCAAGACTTCACCAGTTGACCTACGCAAATAATAATGTGAAATGGCCTAGATCGAGCCGTGGCAGGACTGCCCAAAAGGTCGAAGGTTGCAAGTTGCAATGTCCTTATGGTGTTATGCTACTTTTGGTGCCTTTTTGACCAAAGAAATAAAAGAAAATAACTAGAAAAAGGAGCTAACAAGAAAAGTTGGTAAAGACAAATTGTGTTAATTAAATCAACTGTAGATCAAATTTTGTTAGGATTTTTTATTAATAAATTATCTATAAGTATTTCTATAAATAGTTATTGAATTTGGAAATTTACCTTAACTCTAAAATTTTTTTTTTGATCTAGAGGAAAAGAAAAACAAAGCAACAAAAACTAAGACCGAGGCCTGATAAAACCTATAGCATAAGCAAATAAAAGATGATGTAGCTGATGAGGACAATTCTCCCAGATGAGAAGATGCTGGATCAAATTAGCTCCATATTTTGCTAACCAATCAGCACAAAAATTGTCTTCATGAATAGTGTGTTGCAAAGTCAAATTCTAGGGACGAGTAAGGAACTCTCTGATTCTGTTGACAATATGAGCATGAGGGTGGAAGAGCTCAACTCTTTTGGAGACAAGTTGCAAGGCAAGCTGAGAGTCTGACTCATAGATGACTGATCTAAAGCCTCTATTCCAAGCTGTGTTAAGGCCATGATAGATAGCTAAAAGCTTAGCATTTAAACAAGTAGTTAAACCACAGGAACCTGAGAAACCACAAAGCCATTCTCCAACCATGTTTCTGATCAAACCCCCAAAACCAGACCTACCCGAGTTGCCAATAGAGCTGCCATCAACATTAATTTTGCAGAAATTCTCAGGAGGATGAGACCATTTGATCCCTCTAGAACCCTGGACATTCACAGTTGCACCAAAAGTTCTCTGAATGTTCTAATTAAAGGAGGAGATTTGATTCAAAATATACCATAAGTCTAATTTGGTATCAGTAAAAAGCTATGTGTTCCTAGCTTTCCAAATGATCCAACAAGTTACCATAGAAAAGGTGTCTCTGCTATCCTGCATATTGCACTTCAGCCAAACATTGCAGTTATAAACACTAAAATCCTGATTCTGAGTAAATCTCAGCACCTCCCAAATCCTGATAGTAGAAGGACAATCACGAAGAGTGTGCAAAATTGTCTCCTGAACAGCACCACACCTATGACAGGATGCATCATTACAAGTATGCCTCAGAGCTCTGAAGTAGTTAGTTAGCAGACAACCATGAAGAGATAACCAAAGAAAATGTTTAATGTTTTTTAGAATTTTAAGCCCCCAGAACCAAGCCCAAGAGTCTGATCTACTTAGCTCAGTGCTTTGATTCAGAGTAAACCAGAGATAAGCATCCTTAGCAGAATAAGAGCCTGATACTGAATGACCCCAAATTAACACATCATCAGAACAATCATAAATAAAAAGGCTTTGCATCTGCAATTTAACAGTAAGGGGAATAAGAGTAGCTAGTTTATCCCAGTGCCATTGATTATCAATGAATATGTCTTTAAGCTGAAGTTGTGTATCCTGAATATTTACATAAGGAACTAAGTGGCACAAGTAATCATCATTAAGCCATTTGTCATACCAAATGGACAACTCTCTCTTGGCAACTCTCAATTTAAAACCTGATAGAATTTCATTGGCAGTCTTCAAAATAGGGTTCCAAGTATGAGAAACACCAGAAGGTGATGAAGCACCAAAGATGCTAGAACCCTGTAGATATTTGGAGGTCAATAACTGAACCCAAAGTTTATCTGGGTTGTGAAGGATGTCCTAAACATGCTTCCCTAATAAGGAAATATTAGTGTTTCTGGTAGTATGAATACCAAGACCTCCACTTCTCATTGGTTGAGTGATGGTATCCCAATTAATCCAATGAGAATAATTACCACCCCAGATGAAGTTCCTGACAATAACATCCAATTTATCACAAATCCCTTTCGGAAGCCAGTTATTCTGCATAGTGTATATAGGCATGGAGGAGATAACAGACTTAGCAAGGGTAACACGGCATGCCCTATTAAGAAGTTTACTCTTCCAACCAGCTAGTCTCCCATTAATCTTGTCTAGGATAAAGCCAAAGTCACTCTTCTTGACTCTCCCTATCAAAAGAGGGAAGCCAAGATATCTGCCCATATTAGAAGTGGGCTGGAAGCTAGTTATGGCAGCGAATTTGGACACCTTTGATCTAGGAACATTTTTAGATGCCAGGAACCTAGTTTTCTGAATATTTACTTTCAAACCAGAGGCATGACAAAAGGAATGCAGAACCTCTTGAACCAGCCTTGCCTGAGAGGACTTAGCTTGAGTGAAAAGTGAACAGTCGTCTGCAAACAGCAGGTGAGAAATAACAGGCCCATTTCTAGATACTTTGACTGGTTTCCATTTCTGATCATGCACCTTTTCAAGGATATGGTGCTTGGCTTTAAGAAGGCTCCAGCTCTTAGGCCTAAGGTTGACATTCTGTAGGAAAATCTTGCTAGGATCGAGTATGAGGATGATAACCCGCAAAGACCAATGGTGCATATTGCGGACTCAGTTTTTGAAGGTCTTTACGCTTCTTGGCAAGATGCTCTTGTTGTAAACCTTTTAGATAAAAGCGTTGGTTATACTACCATGAAGGATAGATTAACGAGGTTATGGAAACTCAAAGCAGGTTTTGAGATTATGGACATTGGCAATGGATTTTATATGGTCAAGCTTGTGGAGGAGGTTGATCGGGCAAAGGTGATGATGAAGGTCCATGGATGATCTTTGATCATTATCTTACTGTGCAAATATGGACACCAGATTTTGTTTCTCCTAATGCTAAGATTGAGAGAACAATGGTCTGGATTCGTTTTCCTGGATTGAATTTGTTTTACTATGACGAAAGCATTCTCAAGGCTTTGGCCTCAGCTGTTGGTAAACCAGTGAAAGTTGATAGTAACACGTTGGATGTTATGAGAGGAAGATTTGCTGGAGTTTGTGTAGAAGTCGATCTTAGCAAACCAATGGTGGGCAAAGTTTGGTTGAAGGGTTTTTGGTATCACGTCGAGTATGAAGGTTTACACCGCATTTGCACTAATTGTGGTTGCTATGGTCACTTGTTAAGGGACTGTAAACAAGAAAAAAAGACCAAAGATGTTGTTGATAATGTTGCTCTACAAACACCTGGGCATGGCGGTGGAGGAGCTGTAACTCAACCTCTGATACCCCCCGGAGAAAATATCGCGGTAACAGTTAATGTAGTAGTTGGCAAAAAGAAGAATCAGGCTGATTTAGTGGCAACAAATAACGGGTCTGCTCCTGAAAGTAGGTAACCGTTATATGGGGAATTGATGATTGTGAAAAGAAAGCCACGTAAAAATAGCAATAAAAAAACAAGTAAAGATTCCTTTGTCCCTAAACAAAAGGCGCAAGTTAATGCTAAGAAAGTCATCTCTCTTGCTAACAAAGATACATTGGGATCCCATGCAGAAAAGGTGCAACTTCCCAAAGTGGTGCACGTGACTTCTAATGCAACAAAAAATAATATGGTAGGTCCCTTAAAATCCAAAAACAAAAGGCCCAGGAAAAATGTGGACTCTGTTGTTTGGCTGGCCCAAAAACATCTTGAAGTGTTGGTTAAGTCAGTTACTCAGAGCTCTCCCAACCCCTTCACTTCTAATAAACCCATCATTTATGACTTAGGCAATGGAACTAAGTCCACAGTTAAGATGAAGGTAGTTTTAGGCTCGAGATACTTGCTCTTGAATGAGGAAGAGGAAGACAATATTGAGAAACCTATGGAAGGGGTCATGGATATTGGTGCTCCAACTGATAAGGACGATAATCAGGATATTGTTCCTGAGACTCAGCTCTTTTCAGAAGCTATAGTAACTTAGCCTTCAATGGCTGCCCTGCTTCTCTTTTCCTTTAGTTTTTATGGATTTGTTTCATGATTTATCTATAATTTCTTAGAATATTCGTGGCGCTTTTGGTAGTCTTAAAAAGTGCCATGTTATAGATTTGGTTAATTTGCATCATCCATATTTGTTCTTTGTCTTTGAGACTCATGGCTTTTTTGCTAGAGTGGATCAGTTTTGGACTTCCTTGGGTTTTTCTCACAATTTTGCTCAAGAGGCTCGTGGTCACTCTGGGGGAATTTGGGTTCTATCTTCCAATGATGATCTATCCTTTACTCTTGTTGATAGTGGTATTCAGGCTTTTACTTTCTTAGTCTAGAGAGCTAATGCCAGCTGGTTTTGTTCTGTAGTGTGTGCATCTCCTACTTTCTCTATTTGTTGCAATTTATGGGACCTCTTAATTACCTTATGAAGAAATCTACATGGGCCTTGGGCTGTGATTGGTGATCTGAATAAGATTCTTTACTCAACAGAAGTTTCAGGTGGCTCCTTTTGCCCTTCTCGAGCTGCTCTGTTAGCTAATGTTATGAATTAGTATGATTTTATCGATCTCCATTTGGTTGGCCCCTTTATACTTGGAGGAAAAATATCCAAAATTGGCGTCATGTTAGAAAGAGGCTTGACAGATGCATGGTGGATGTTGATTGGGCATCTTAGCTTTCTTCATGCCCTGGTTGAAATTCTGCCTCTCCACAATTCTGACCACAATCATCTCTTTCTTAGTTGCAAGAAATCTCAAAGTCGGAAGGCTCATCTCTTCCATTTCCAAGCAGCTTGGATCTCCCATCCTGATTATGGCAAGCTTGTTGAGAAGACTTGGCATCAAACTGAGGGTAATGCTGTTATGAAAACAAATAAAATTCAGCACCAATCTGTTATTTTAAACAAGGAAGTGTTTGGGAATATTTTCAAGAAAAAGAGACAACTTGAAGCTAGAATCAAAGGAATCCATCGGCAGTTAGACTGTTATCCTTATTCTGATTTGATTAAGGTGGAAAAGGATCTTCAGAGGTAATATGATAATGTTTTAAATCAAGAAGAGCTTTTGTGGTATCAAAGGTCTAGAGAGAACTGGATCAGGTTTGGCAATAAAAACATTAAGTTCTTTTATGCGCAGACAGTTGTTAGAATGAGGAGAAATAAGATTGCAGGGCTTAATGTAGACGGGGTTTGATGTACAGATGAATAGGTTCTGAAAAGGGAAGCTTTGTCTTTCTTTAAAGAGCTATTCCAATCAACTGAGCATTGCAATCCTGTTAGCTTGAACCTGAGGTTAATACCTCAGATATGTTCTAATCTGAATAGTTCTCTTTTGAAACCTGTGTCCTTTGAAGAGGTCAAGGAAGCTCTCTTCTCCATGAACTCTTACAAAGCACTTGGACCAGATGACTTTCAAC
Source organism: Ormosia emarginata (assembly GCA_029884605.1). Taxonomy (NCBI): domain Eukaryota; kingdom Viridiplantae; phylum Streptophyta; class Magnoliopsida; order Fabales; family Fabaceae; genus Ormosia; species Ormosia emarginata. The sequence continues at coordinate 30,799,192 of JAQQTP010000080.1, read as the reverse complement.
CTATTTTCTATAAAACTTATTGGAATGTTGTTGGCAAGAATGTCCGTGTTTTGGTCTCAAATGCTTTTATTTATGGCAGCATTGATATCAGGTTAGCTGAAACCTTAATTGTTCTTATTCCTAAGGTGGACAACCCTGCTTGCTTGAAGGACTTCAGGCCTATAAGCATGTGTAATGTTTTGTTAAAGCTCATATCCAAGGTTCTGGTCAGAAGAATTAGGCCTCATCTAGACAATTTCATTGGTCCTCTTCAAAGTAGCTTCATTACCAAGCGTGACATTACTGATAATGCTATAATTATTCAGGAAATTGTTCGCCATATGCATAAGAAGAAAGGTAAAACATGTTCTCTTCTCTTCAAAGTTGATTTTGAGAAAGCTTATATGATAGAATTGATTGGAACTTCCTTAGATTGACTTTATCAGAATTTGGCTTCCCTCAAAAGATCATTGATCTTATTATGCATTGCACTACTGCCTCTACCCTATCTTTAAAGTGGAATAGTGAGAAGCTTGAAAGTTTTACTCTTTGTAGAGGATTGAGACAAGACGATCCAATGTCACCTTAACTCTAAAATAAACAACTATCTTAGACTTTAAAATTTCGTTTATTAAAAAAAAAATCTAAGAGAAAGGATTTGGCCATTCAAATTGGATTCGGGGTCTGACAATAAAAAAATGGATTCGGGGGCTTTGAGAATTTGATCTTTTTATTTTTTTGGTCAACAAGATTTGGATCTTAAACTGTGCCCATTACCCACAAGTCCAACACCTTGGCTTAAACCCGCCAGGCCCAGTGACAATACAAGATCAAGAACTAAAATCATCATAAAATTTTGCATTTGATCGCATTAAAAAAAAAAAAAAGGGAAAAAAACTGCATTTGAAGGCATTTCAAATTTTCAATAATGGTTTGCGCTTTGGAGAGACAATAAAAATGACATTTGATGAAAGGAAGAGCCGAAAACATTGTTGAGCGCTTTTCACTTTACAGCGAGCGAGCAGTTTTAATTTTCATTTCTCCCTGCACATCCACAGCCCCATTTCCGATTCTTCTGCGAATAAGGGTTGCCGATCGAAGAGTTTCTCCAATTCTCCGGCGATTTTGTTGCGCTAGCATGTCTTCCTAGACATCCTTCCTTCTTCAGGTTCTCTTCTAATAATATACTTCCTCTATATATCTGCGAGTGTACTTTCTATTCAATGGTGGGTTTTGTAAAATTTTCATTCTATAACAAGTTTTTCGTTGCTGTAAAAATTATTTTGATTTACACTTGTGTCACTAATAGATCTTAATCCCATATTTATTGCTTAATTGAAAACAAATTATTTCATAAATATGAAATGTCGTACAATATGGACAGGAATCGCTTTTGTTTTCTTCTTCTATGGTTTTGATATGAACAAAATAATGCCCTACCAAAAAGTTTTAAAAAATCAATGGTTTCTGCCCATTGTTCATTCAGAAATTGCTTGTCAAAAACTGTAGTATCGAAAACCAAACTTGGATAATCAACTATGGGGAATAATTATTTGACTGGGAATTTCTTGAAATTATGGACAAGTATCATTCATTTGTGAAGGGAATAATTTACTAAAATATATTAAGTGATGATGCCATGTGGCGCCATGTTAGAGTTAAAAGCTTGTCTAGTGATAGCTGGTGTGCTACAAAAGATTTAGTAGTATAACTTAAACTTACCATTGACATGGATTCGTGCCTTGTGAAATGTCATTGTTTATGTTATATTATCTCAAATTGCAGGCAGAACTGGAAGCTTTGTTCGGTAACTGGTGTAGTGTGATGGCATTATATGAAATAAAATCTGGTGCATTGGTTACTTTACAAGACCTGCACCCATCATCTCCATTTTTCAAGCAAGGAGCTTCGCTCAGAATAATTGGAAAGTGAGTGCTGCCATTCTGATTCTAATGTATTTGGACTTTTCCTTTAGTGGGAAGGAAGTTTCACCATTATAGTGACAATGGTGGATATTAAAAGCTTTTAGAATTCCGTCTTTGGGTTTTGTTGCCTATAATGGTGAATGAATTTGTGAATTGAAACACTTGAGGGATTTGTCTAACATTATGTCAGTACCCAACTACCTATCCATAGGTCTGGTTATGCATTTATAGAACTTCTAGTAGTGAAGGTCATGTGGATACCAATGGTAGTTATAATGTGCAAGGAGGACTTATCAATGGCATGCTAGCAGGTTGAGCATGGCAGCAATTGGTTTTTGGCTTTACCATGGATGTGTAGTGCGAATAGCAACATTGACATTTCTGGCATGATGGCAGTTTGAATATAGTAAAGTTAGTGTCGGTCATGTAGATAAGAGTCATATGACAATGCTAAACTACCTGAAGATTTTGTTAGTAATCACCAGCTAGGAGAAAGTTGTCATGCTTTTAATGTCTCAGGTCTATACATTCCCGAATGTTAACAATTTCAAAGTTACTAAAATTATGAATTTATTGACTTATTCCCCAAAAGCATGTCGTGTAGACATGAACCAAGTTCTTTTTAATGAATTTAGTTCTTCTGGAATTTCTTTTTGTCTGTTTTCATTTCCAGCTATATTAATTACACATCTACAATAAAATATTTTACTAAAATTTGGTCATTAATCAGACCTTGAAGAATGTTTTAGTTCATTAATTATCATCTGTATATTAGTTTTCAGTTATAAAATCTGAACACAAACACTTTGATTGTAATTTAGTTATTTAAGTTCTGTCATTGTTTGTTGTAATTGTTTAATGTTGTACTAACTATTGTGTGAGAATGCATCATCACCGCAATCACGGATCACCCTGGCAGTGGCAGTTATAAGTCCCTTTTACCTCCGTGTGGCTGCTTTGTAGTAGTGTATATTGTAGTAGTGTATTATTAACTTATAAGATAGGCTTAATTACATTTCTGGTTTTTCCAGTTTCACCAAAGTTCGATTTTGGTCCTCCTATTTCCAATTACAATAATGAATAATGTTGCCCCTGTAGTTTTCAAATGAATGCAATTAAGTTCCCTTGTTAGTTTGATGTTGACTTTGCTCAATCTTTAGTCTTTACTGATGCGACAATGCCTTTCTTGCTGATGTGGCATTAAATTTGATGATATGAGTCATGTGGCACTATCTTTTGCTGACTTTGTTGATGTGGCACAGTGTCACGCATGTCAGTATAAGAATGATAGGGGAATTGCATCAATTTGAGAACTATCTAGATGTGAAACTAGTGGGTCAAAACTGAATTTAGTAAAACTAAGGGAAATGAGAGTAATTCAGCATATAAGTCATTTACTAATAATTGAAACAGCCCATGCAGATTGTAGTGATATTTTAATATTAATGCCTTATCTTATTATCTATGTCTGTTCTGTTGGTAAAAGATGCTGTATGATTGCATGTGACAGAATGCATGGCTGTATTATATATCTTTTGATGTTGCTGCTGCTGATGATGATAGTGAAGTATCATTCAATAACTTATGTCTCCCACAGGTTACGTGAATACTCTTTAGAGACAGGCCTAGCAACAATTATTGAAGGTAATGACATTCTAAAAGTTAGTACTGAGCATCTGAGGGACCTTACCTTTCAAGTTGGCTCTATCTACCAATTCATTGGTGAACTCCTTATCCAACCTGAGAATGAGGTATTTGCTTGTCAAGATCTGGTTAAAGCCTTACCCCACCCTGCTTTCTCTTGCAAGTACACTTGGACACATGATGTGCTTTATAAACACATTCACCCACAGCATGTGCATGCACAGAGGTGCGAATGACAATATGATTGAGCATGGTGTTCTTTGTTCCTTGTTAGGGAGTTTTGCAAGCACGTGTTGGTAGAAATGTTGACGGGATTGATCTCAATCTTTATCATCAGTCCTTGCTGCTTTTAAGACAGTTTCAAGCTGATCATTTAAATAATCCAGCAACATAACCTTGCAGGATTATTTTGCACACAGAAGTCGTCATACCTATTTAAATGTACATTTTTCTCAGAATATTAAAAAGATGGAAGGTTGCTCCCTAAACTATTTTTATACCAGTACGTTGTCACTCGAGATACTGAATGTGTAAGAATTTTTATGTACTTTTTAGATAAGGACGTGATGTTCTGCACTCTGCAATGTTCGTCGTGTAAACAGAATCTTCACAGGGTTCATGGCTACATTTCATTTTATTTTATTTTATTTCCTTCTTTTGGTTCACAATAGGACATGACAACATCAAAGGGTGTTGCTGTTAGGTATGAGTTGGGTTTAGTTGTGCATGCTTCACGGTTCATGTGAAAGCTTCATCATGTGAAGCTATACGACAAACTTAAAGGCAACACTGATTTTGCAATCTGAGAAATTTAAGCATAATATCAGCAACCAGAAAAACCGGGGCAGGGATAGAGGGATATTTAGGCAACATGAAATAAATTCTGATATATTTCAGCCGTCTCCTTCTGTATGCTGCATCGCATTTTTCAACATCCTTGTAGCATTTAAATGCTATGTAGTACAGATTATTAATCCATTTGTGTGGGAGAAATATCAGTGCCAATCATCCCACTTGGTAGGCCCCCTCATGTAAAATTATGTGGTAGCAGTAGAGCTTGGAAGGAGATACATTACATGTGCAACATTGTGATGAAAAGGCACTACTTAACATACTAAGTTTCTCACCAATTATTATTCATCACTCGTTCAGAAATGAAGAGGTTGGATTTGCAAATTTATTTTGACATGCAATGAATTACCCATGAAGATGTATATCTATCTTGTAATGATGGAATATTTGTTGGTTTTCATGTCCCACATATCACTCCATGCTTATTTCATTTTGATCTTTGTTAAGCACGCGCTTAGACATTTTGTATATCAACGTAGTGCTAACTGATATACCATATCTATCTGTTATATAAATATTTCACTTGTGTAAACGTAAAATTGACGTCAATATCTTGGTCAAACTATGTGGAGCCTGCAATCCACAAGTTGATGTTAATTAGTAGTCCAACAATGATTTGTATGGTTTTCTTATTTGGTTTAATGCATGTGAACATATGAGCAAGGGAGGATTTTAGCTTTGGTATTGTACGTGGTGGGGGCTGTACATCCACTGAGCCAAATAAATGATGACAAATTGGATATTGTTTGTTATGGAAAAGCAACCAACAAGGCAAAGTAAAACATTAACGTTTGATTAGTCTTTGACATTACATAGTTGCAATATACAGGTAAATAAATGTGTGGCCACCATTAAGTCCTTGGCCACACCCACCCATTGAGAAAGAGCCACTGTATCCATTTCCATTCGGGTCTGTAAGTCGTTATCTGGTGCGCCGCCCCACACGTGATTGTTGGTTTTCTAGTGGGAGATTTCTATTAAGCCCTTAGCGGACCCCTTAACCCAATGATGCTTTCGGCTACATGATCCTTTCCTACTTACGCGTATCACATGCTTTACAACGAGAGAACAAATTTAAAGAGAAATTATTACATAAATTTAGAGTATTTTAAGTTTAATATATTAAAATAATTATATTATTAATTTAAATTATTTATGGATTAATTATAATAATTATATATTAATTGATTAATTTTATAATTTTCCTAATGCATTTTGTCTCAGTGTGGATCGCTCACACTGATATTGCTGTGTTTGGAATTGGATTGCTCGTGGTATCAAGATTTAATAATTTATGCCGCCCCCCGAACAAAATTAATGTTATTGATTTAGTTTTTGGATTTAGGAAAGGGACCATAAAATTAATGTGATGGCTGGGTGTTGGAAAAAAGGCCATGGGAGGACTCACGGAAGAAGAGAAATTTTAATATATTCTGAAAGTATTATTTTTAATGGCTCAAATTTAATTTTAAATTTATTAAATAATATTTTAAATTCAATTTAATGGCGTATATGATTATATAGGTTACTTGTTATATTTTTATTGAATTCAGTATAATAATCCGAAAGTATTTAAGAATCTCTCTATAGAAGGGAGGAGAGGAAATGTGATGAGAAAGGGCGCGAAGTGTATTGAGAGATTCAAATGTCTCACAACTGTGTCATTTGAGCTGCCTCAATCTAACAAAATTAATGTTATTTAAATTAATGCATTTGTAATAATGTTTGGATTAAATTCAGAACCATTAAATAATATGTAATGAACTTAGTTATGTAAAAAAAGTTATGAATATTTATAAGAAAATATGTCATGAGGGTGCAAGAGAGACTCCGATACAGCACTATCAAATAGTTGTGATCAATTTAGTCATGTAAAAGGAATGATGAATATGAGTTTTTGTTAACGTATATTTTTAGGACATATGTTAAAAAATTAAAATAATATTTATTATTAGTTCAAATTATTTAAAAAAAAGTATTAAATTTTTTAGATATTTAAATTATTAAATATTTATACTTTTTATTTAACATTTTTTATTTTCAATTTTTTAACTTATACTCTAAAGATACACATTAATAAAATCTTATGAATATTTATAAAAAAATGTTCAAATTAACTTTTGAGAATTACCTGAATAAGTATGAAACGATGAATTCTTTCGTAGTCCAACCACAACAGCGACGAGCAAGAGGGTAGGTATCTACAAAAGATACTCTGACATTCAAGTTAGTAAGTGCGCAATGAGAGTATAATAGGGTTTTGGAATTAGTTCATACCTTATCTCTCTTACTTACTGTATTTATATGAGCGTATGAAAGTATGTGGTATCTAAGCATTCAGTGTGTGCCGAATGATGTTACCTGGGATCGTAGCGACACAATTGTGAGAGACAGGGTCATGGAGACCGCTCCCCCTTTATCCTTATTCGCCTACTTGTATGGGATGCGATCAGGATTTGTTCCTATCGTTACGCTTAATGTTTGGGTTACTTCATGTGCATTGTATGTTAGGGTGCCAGCCTGGTGGGTCGGATTGCTCCAGTTCTTTGGACCCATAACACGGTCCAAAACAGTTGCCCCCAACTCGGCGTTTTGGTAGGACAGTAAAGTATCGAGATATTAATTCATCTGGAGCACACAACGTGCGATGAACAAAGAGATTCGAGTAGCAATATTGACGTCGGATCTCGCGATGTTCTTCCCAAATGGCCGAGGTCCGTAATGTGTTGTAATAGGTTCCCAGGACTGATGAGTAAGACCAAGATCCGAGTTAGATTGCTTCACTTACGTCATTGTTCCGTTGTTCGGGGTATATAATGAGTTGCCATCATGCGTAGCTGGCGGAGTCTTATATCATTTAAAGATGTTGTTACGCTGTGGTAGCTCTTCAAGGGTCTGAGATCCCGGTTAGGTGTTACGGAGCGTCACACGTTGCTTCGATTTCAACTGTTTGTGTCTTATCCTTTTAGTTGCCTCAATTCGACAGTTCGCAGCAGTCTGCACTTTCTTGGGAACTGTTGTTTTGTATTTATTGACAGTTAAATCGCTTTAATGATAATAGCAGTTCTATGCAACTTCCTAATTTCCTATTGCCTTTGTGTCCAATAGCAAAGAGGGAAGCATTTAAACGTGGCTTTAAACGTGCAACCAGTTCACATTTGTGGGATCCAATCATAATGTCTTATTCCCTCTATAAATATGGAATGTTTGTAGTGGAGCTATCACTTATTTCTTTTGTTCCCCAGTTATGCTTAAGAATGAGTTTTAGTTTCTCCCAAAAAAATGGTCATTTTTCTGTTTCCCATGGGTGCCCGGTAAGTCACATCCTCTTCTAAGACCATCTTTCACTTTTTTCCCAAATTCTTAAAGGTGTTTGCTTTCTCCCTTACATATTCTTTTGGCGGAGACCTTTCTTTCCAGACGTAATGGTGGAGTGAGGGTCAAGTGACTGCTCGGTCATCGTGCTTTCGGATGACATAAGCCTTTATTTCTTGGTGTATACGGGAATGGACAAATTTCCTACTTGTCGGGAGGGCCCATGACTTCTGTTGTAATTCTTGTAAGGTGTGGAGAAGTTTCACTAGCATCCCTCTTCTGCTTCCGCGCTTTGGATGTGTGGGTGTGCAGTTGGATGTGCATAAGCGTCTTAGAGTGAAGTAATCTCCTCATGTTGATCGAGGGAGGAGAGACGAGCACATCTTGAGGAGCCATTGAGGTAGCTACGATCGGTACCTGATCATCATCATCTTTCTAAGCTACCTTCTTGACTTTTCTCCAGTGGGCATTCTTGGTCAAGTGTAGCTCGTAGGTTCCTATTGTAAAGTAGATGATGCATGAAATGTGATTATTGAAAACTTGTTTCTTTTGAATATTCATTTTATGTCTTGATCCTGATGGGTCTTTATTTTGCTTTCATGCTTCCGATGTGAGTCCAAAGCTCGAATCTCAGTGGTTGAATTTGGATGAATACTTGTTTTTCCAATCGAGATGGGTCCAAACAAACAAGTCTTTGTTTCTTCTCAAGATCTCGATCTACTAGGGCCTCTCATCTTGATTGAGCTGGCCTTCAATATTGGTCACCTAGTCTAGCTTGGTACCAATTTGGAGGGACTGGAGCTTGCCGTCAGGTTGTGGACGCGTACCACAGATTTTCTCTCGTCGTCCAACTCAATCAAGAGGATGTTGACTGCATCCGTAGTGACGGAGTTGAATTATCACTTCTATCAGTGATGCGTGGTTTCTTGGCAATTTTCAGTCTTTCATTGTAGCATTTTCTCGCCGTCGCTTGGTCTCCTTTGATGGTTACCACCTTGTCTTGCTAGTCCAAGTACTTTATGGCCAAGTGGGGGTGGAGATCACTGCCCCAATGGCGTTGAATAAAAGACGACCCAGTATGACGTTATAAGCTGAAGAGCAGTCAACCACTAGGAATTTTACCTTAACGATTTTGAAAAAAAAAAGGTCTTCCCAAATGTCAAGTGAGCCTCGGTGTATCTAACCGAGGAGATCTTGTCGCCTGTGAACCCAAACAGCTCACCAATGTACGAGATCAATTCTTAGTTTAGTAGTATGAGCTTGTTGAACAAGTCCAAGAATGCTAAACTCCCCTGATCCACGAACATTCGACAGACCTCGGCGTTAATGATGATTTTGGTGATGACCATGGGGTCGTCATGATTCGAGATGATGTTTTCGTAGTTCTCATCAGAAAATGAAATCAGTGGAGACTTTTTTTACCCTCTGTTGGTCTTAGTTTTAGTTAGGTATGCTACGTTTATCACTGTCTGGAGGTCCCTTTTCCTAGCATTTGCAGAATCACCGCCTCCTACGAAACCTCCCAAGATGGTGTTCACTACTTGGGTTGGTTTGACGCGAGTATCCTCATTCTCCACTCAATTTTCGGAGCGTCGTCGTGTTGACACCCGCTGCCCAGCGTCTCCAGGAAGTACTCTCTGATAGGAAAGGCGTTGTCTCGCTAGAATCCTCAAGGAACGAGGGGGGAGATTCTTTCAAGTGAAATGAGTCTTCTGTCCATCCTGTCTAGGTTCTAGGAAGGCTACGGCCGATTTTGAGATTGGCTGATGAGTTGTCGGGCTAGACATCAGATGACGGTTCGAAGGAGGAAGGTTACACGCAGTGGAGGCGCGACTCTGATCGTTTGATGTCTGTCTCTTTCTTGTGTTCATCATAGTGGTGATAGTAAGGGAGTTTTTTAAGATAGTATTGGGAGTATAAATTTATCATTTTCCACATACGGCGTCATTGTTCAGAACTGGATTCTGAGAATTACCTGAATAAATATGAAATGATAAGCTCCTCTATAGCTCAGTCACAACAGCAACGAGTAAGGGGATGAATAGATGCGCAATGAGAGTATAATAGGGTTTTGAAATTAGCGCATACATTATCTCTCTTACTTATTGTATTTATATAAGCATGTAAGGGAATGTGGTATTTGAGCATTTAGTGCGTGCTAAATGCTGTTACTTAGGATCGTGGCAACACGATTGTGGGAGACAGGATCCTGGGGACAGAGTCGTGTAGATCACTACCCTTTTTCTTTATTCGTATGCTTGTACAGGATGTGATTAAGATTTGTTCTTGTAGTTACGCTTAATATTTGAAATGCTTCATGCGCATTGTATGCTTAGGTACCAGTTTGACAAGTCAAGTTACTCTAATTCTTTAAACTCGTAACTCGATCCAAAATAAAAAGAAAACCATTTAATAGCAATTTTTTTTAAAAGAATTAAAATGAGTTAATGTTTCTCATAAAGGTTAAGCGTGATAATAAATAAATTTGATGCAAAAAAAATTTTTTTTCTTTTGATAGAAAAAAAAAGTTGATTTTGTTAGTGATTCTTAATGGAATGGGCAGTTTTTACTACTTTAAATTTTTCTACTCGAATTTTGTCAAATATTTTAGCAATGTTGCATTACTTCCATTAAAAAAAAAAAAGAAAGAAAAATGTGACTGTTGAGCAAAACTGACTCTAATTGTAAAAAATAGAAAAAACAGAAAACAAAAACAGATTGTACTCATAAATGCTACCGACAAGGGAAGCCTTGACCCAGATGACCAAATGGCAGAGACTTGGGTCCACCATATCTGCCCTGATGTGTGGATCATGCAGCCACAAACAGGTGAACAAACTACCTTCAAGAAATATTATGTTCTTAATTATAATGGAGAGAAAAGAAAAGAAAAAAATAATTAGTATATCTTGTTAAAATTGAGATGCTTTTGCACTATCCGGACGAGGATTAAACTTATACTGTAGGCTGTAGGGGTGTGGAAAAACCTGGTAACCTTAAAAAAAACTATACTAGATTTAATTAAATATTATATAAATTTTAACAATAAATTTATATGCATATAATATTATTTTTAATACCGTCACCCTTAAAGAAGTAGGAAGTTCACTTCGTTCATGACAATAGTCGTTGGAGCGTTATTGTTTGAATCAGACCACCTGTTCAGATTAAAGATGATAAAAATATCCATGTCTATGAGATTTATGAGAATTATCACTAATAGATAGATATCTATTTAATAAATAAAGATGAGTGCCTGATTCATAGGTACTCGTGAGATTTATTTTTTTATTTAGTATGTTATATATATTATAATTTTTTATTTTAAAATAAAATGAAAATATATATTTTATATTATTTATAATGATTTTTTTAGTAAATAAACTCATAATAATAAAAATTATTAAAAAATATATATCATTCATGGTATAATTATTTATTTAGATTAATTATTATAAAATATAATAAAATTTAATATATTATTTGTGATATTATTTTACTTTTAAAAGAATATTAAATTATTAAATAAAATTATAATATATGATATTAAAATTTATTTAATTTATTTTTATAATTTTTAAAATTTTATTTTAAATTATTAAATATTTATAGATACTCATAAATATTTATTTATCTATGAAAATTATAAATAAATACTCACCATAAAAATAAAGATCGAAGAAACACTACCCACTCCCACTTTATTAACGTTATTGGTATAATTGCCAAAACTAAGAATTGATCTCTAATTCGATTTTGGCTAAAAGTTATAACTATTTTCATGGTTAAATCAAGTTAAATCATATAGGATCGAGTTGAACTTGGTGATTTTTATTATGTAATGTAAACTCAATAAATAAAAAGTTTAGATTTGAGGATAAATAAATTATATACATTTTTTTTATATATTTAAAGATTATTCAGTTTGAATAAATGGTTTAACTGATTAAAGTTGAATTAGAAACTTTTTCTTTTTTTTTTCAATATGACTTTAACAACAACATTACATTGGAGTATAGAACTCATTCATCAAAATAGTATAAATAAAAGTATAATTTATTATTTTGGTATAACTTCAAAATTAATTATTAAATTGATATAAATTATAATTAAGAATCACAACTTATATCTTGATTATTATTTTTTTATTTTTTATATTAAAATTGTGACTGAGAACCACAACTTCTATGCATTATTATTATTTTTTTAAAATTTGACATAAGTTGTGGCTTTGAGCCACGACTTCTTAATTACTTTTTTTCACTTTCGTATATAAAATGTGGCAACATGGTTGATGCAAAAAATTTTACCCGCAATGATTTTTCATCTCTACGTCTTTTTTCTTTAAATTTCATTTTTCATATTTTCTCCTGATTTTCATTACATTATAATTTTCAATCTAATCAATTACATTGTTATATAATTTTTCTCCATTTCAACATTTTCAAATGGATGAGATCTCAACTACATGTTTATTGAACCACGACATTAGGCAGCCACATCCTTACTGCAAGATCTACGTAATGGATAAATCTTAATAATATCTGTTGTTGTCAATCATAATTTTACAGAATAATAATTGCATATAATTGCCTATAATTACAATATCTATATTTCGATCTAAGTCTCCCACTCTTTCAACTGTACTTAGATCGAAATATAGATACTGCAATTATAGGCAGTTTTATGCAATTATTATGCAAGATCATGATTGACAATAACATATATTATTAAGATTTATCCATTGCGCAGATCTTGCAGTAAGGATGTGGCTGTCTAATGTCATGGTTCAATAAGCATGTAATTGGGATCTCATCTATTTGAAAATGTTGAAATGGAGAAAAATTATATAACAATGTAATTAGTTAGATTAAAAATTATAATGTAATAAAAATCAAGAAAAAATATGAAAAATAAAATCTAAAGATAAAAGACATAGAGATAAAAAAATTTGCAGGTAAAATTTTTTGCATCAACTACGTTGCCACATTTAATGTACAAAAATAAAAAAATAATTAAAAAATCGTGACTCAAAATCACAACTTATGTCAAATTTAAAAAAAAATAATGCATAAAAATCATGACTCACAACTATGATTTTAGTATAAAAAATAAAAAATAATAATCAAGATATAAATCATGACTCTCATGCACGACTTATACTAATTTAATAATTAATTTTAAAGTAACACCAAAATGATAAATTACACTTTTATTTATATTATTTTGATGAATGAATCGAGTATAGGTGAGAGTGGACCTTGAGATCTGGACCGTTCACTGAGCTTTTCACATTTCTCATTACTTTTTTGGTGGAGTAATATAAGAATAATTTTTATATTTTTATATTATATAATAAATATATATATATATTTTATTATATTTTATTTAATATTATTTATTATATTTTTTCTTTTTTTACTCAATCATATTTTTTTAAAAGAATATAAATAATAATATACTCTAAAAAAAATATAAGAGTGTCATTTTCCATATCAGAAACAATTACGTAACTAGCATTACGTATCCGGTCCAATTTTATTTATTGAGTTCAAAATTTTTTTTTTGGTGCAAGAGTTCATATATTTTAAGTGGGGTCATTTTGATTTTTAACTGCAAATTGCAAACCCAACTGGGAATTTTTTACGTAGATGCCAAATTCCCAAATGAATGCTCACTTCACTTGCGTTGGTTTCACTGACTCAGACCTGCCCCTGCCCCTGCCCCTGCCCTGCTGTGCTGTGCCCATATGCACGTATTGTTTTGTTGTTATTATTTTAATTTAATCTGTTTCTGTGTGGAACTTCTGGCTTGTCTTTTTCTTACCTAAAACACCCCTAATGGAAGGTGAACCACAAGGAACTTTGGCATTGGTAATAGGTATTGGTCCTGCACGAGGAATCACAGTAACCATGTCTAGTAACTACTAACTAGGTTAGGAAAAATAAAATGGTGCTGTCCAGCCAAAAAGTAAAAGTGAATTTAGGATATGGGGTGACACAGTGAGTGGAACTTACTGGGATTGGGAATCAAACACGTTTTTTAGTGTGAACTGTAGACGTGGATACAGAGCTCCTGGCTGATTTTTTTCTCACCAAGGACTAAAGGAAGTGTTGGAATTGGATTTGAGATTATAGCAAAGGGTAGCTTTTAATATATTTAAGGAATGGATGCTAACTTTTGTCTTACTCTGCCTTCTGTAAAGCTCACGGCAAGTTTCTTTTTTTTTTTCAGTTTACTGCCTAATCCGTGGGCGGATATTGAAAATCAATTGCCCCACTACTTCCACAAGGATAAGTGTCCTCTGCAGCTATTTTTAAACTCAACCTTTCAAAATAATTTGATGTTAAAAAATTCAAGATAAACATGGTTTACATATTCCCAGCCGTTAGATTATAACTGCTCTTTTCAAATGCAGAGGATCTGGTTCCACTTATAGAATGTTTCTATTATTTTGTTTATCCCTAAAACTTTCACACACAAACAGAGAAATAATAGGCCTCAAACAAAATTAACTTAAAATGTTCCCAATAAATTCTCGTCCAATATTGTGCGAATAATTAATACGTTCAAGAGGTGCATTACATTGATTATCCAAAACCAAATGATACTAAATATTAGACAGTTTAATGATATCAACAATTAGGGAAACATTACTTCAAGGGTTGGATTTCTAGTGTGTAGTAATTATCACGCAATTTCTTTATCACGTTGTGTGAAATATATTTCTCATACAAAATATGATTTTTTAGAAAAAAAAATAATCATACATTCTTCTCTTTTTACACACTAGAGGACATGTAATTGGAAACCGTGATAAGATAGTCTCGTTGTTAAAGGATTAAAATTAAAATTTTGGAGATGGAGATTAATCTCATAATAATATTTATAAGAATATATTGATAAAATCAAAAACAAAAAAACCTACAAGACAGAAAAAAATACAAAGACATATAAGGCAACTGATAGGAAGAAAAGAAAACTTAGAAATAGAAAAATGGCGATTAGTTCATTTTTAAACGAATATCCCATATCCCAAACTTGAAAATCTATATAACATGGTTTAATTAACTCCGGGAGTAATCAGATAGGATTGGAACGAAATAAGAGATGAGGATTACACTGCATAAGGTCTGAAGCTCTCTATCACTCTTCCTCCCTTTATTTTTTGACCAAAATATAGACAGCCTACTAAAAAAATTGCAGGAGATTTTTCTATTGCCTTTGCAATGATCATATGACGCAAACTCAATAAAATGATTATTTTAGAAGTAGTTTGAAATCATTTATTCCATTTTCTACTGATGAATTGATTTCGTATGATTGGAGTTCCTAGTAGTCATCTGATGGACACAAATTAATTTTTATTTCATTCCGATTACCAACTACTGTTTCTATATTTTATATGTTGAATTTATGTAAATTAATCCGATGATAATGGTAAATTAAGGTTTTGGGCGGTGTTGGTCCATAAACGGAGCCATTCAACCATAATGAGACGTGTGCGAATAGGATATTTTTTTAGCAAACATTAAGCCATCTCTGACATACTCTTGTTATACTTGTAAATGCTTCTGTTCCTTTATAATATAGTTTTCAATAGTTTAGCTAAAAAATATAGTTTTTAATAA
Source organism: Ormosia emarginata (assembly GCA_029884605.1). Taxonomy (NCBI): domain Eukaryota; kingdom Viridiplantae; phylum Streptophyta; class Magnoliopsida; order Fabales; family Fabaceae; genus Ormosia; species Ormosia emarginata. The sequence continues at coordinate 30,783,846 of JAQQTP010000080.1, read as the reverse complement.
TGCAGCAGGCTGTTTGTGCTTTGTCTAATATATTTTGTATAGTAGATTAGTTGTTTTTGTCAAAACAAACAAACATATTTCTAAGAAAATTAAATTTCATTTAGTTTTTTTTTGGTACATAAATTTCATTTAGTTATTAAATATAAACATGGTTGCGAGCTATTATTTTATATAATTAGTTGCAATTAACTCAAGAATTGCGAGGAAACGGCCCTTCATTTCCCTGTTAATATCTTTTTTTTTATTTATTTTTTTACCTGCCTGTTAATCTTCTTTAAAGAATTTGATTATTAACACAAATATAATGTCCGAATCCGCAGAATGGGTTAAGCATATATCAATAATATATATGTTATAAAAGAAAAAAAATTAACTCTAATATTTTTCTTATAACTCTTTTTTTTAATTCTTTTAATCACTTTTTATTTGTTATTTCTAATTCTACTCAATTAAATTAATAAACACATAAAAAAATAATTAAAAGAGTTAAAAAAAAAAGGTTGGGAAGTTTTGATCGTTATAAAAAGGGTTTTGTACTCAATAATCAGAAAGATTCCCAATGTTTGGGTGCTCTCATATGGACCATATTTAACTTAGAAAATTCGCTTTTGAACTTTTTTTTTTAAAAAAAAAACTATCTTCCGATATGTGGGGCAAAAAAACACATGCCAACTCAATAATTTCCTAAATGGATGTATATCATACAGAAAAACAAGCAGATGTACATCACATGAGGACATTTTTTTTTGGTTTAACGTTATAGAATTTTGCATATTCCTGTAAGAAATCAATATTATGAAATCTGAAGGCTGAAGATTTTTTTGGTAAAAATAAAAAAAAAAGAAAATTTAATTTTAAATATTATTTAAAAAATGGACATTCACATTTTATATATAGAGAGAGAAAATAATTTTATTTTTCTCATAATTATGTCATTTACATCAATACAAATTTAATTTTATATTATATCTCGTATATCAAAATATAAAATAATTTTTCATTTTATATTATATAATATTTTACCAAATTTAAAAATTGAAACAGAATTTTCATTTTAATTTATCAATTTTTTTTTTGTTTTCCAATTCTTATTCTATAAATTTTCATTTTTTCACCAAACATGACCTTATTTATTTCTTATGATACCCTTTAATAACAATTAATTGGTATTCGTCATATGTATGTTTAGGGAAAAAAATAAAAATTGGTAACATTTCACTTTTACCTTTTATAACTGTCAGGTAGAACATAGTTTAATGGAGTTCTATTTTTGTTTAGGAGAAGTAGGCCACATAACCCTTTTGAGCCAAGAAACTTGACCGTGAGTAATAGCTGAGCTGAGAGAGGTGAGAGATCGTTATGGAAGATTATATATTTTTAGTAACATACGCTGATAACCATAAATACAAATTCACATGCAGTGAGCAGGTATTGTTTGCTTGTAATAGTATGCACAGAGAAAAACTAAACTGTCTTTGTTTTCGTCTCCGTAGATAAAAAGGGAACTGAAAGAAGACACTAGAACCAAACAAAACAAAAGCACCATGATGAATTCTGATCCCTCTACACCTTTGTTTTCTCGAAGTCTCAGCTCGCCTTGTCGGAATTGCGTTCTGTTCCGGCCAGCACAACTCCTTCTCCAGTTATTCCCTCAGATTCAAGCTCTCTAGTTCTTTGTTCCCCAACAAACAACTCCAAGGTCTTGCATCCATTTATTTATTCTGGTTTGTTTCAATTCTGTTTCAAACACTCTGTTCTTCTTTGAGTGCTTTTGAAAACAAATATAAGCAAATGGGAGTTTCAAATTTGGATCAGGAGCTTAACAAACTGTTTTCTTTTTCTTAAGAATAAATATGTTTCTGTCCTGGCTTTGATGAATGAATTTTGATGGAGGTGGGGGACAAAGTCCTCAACATGTTTTCACTTTTTTCATCATGTTTTTGTAGAATTTAATTTGATTCTGCTACCTTTGTTAAAAGGTAGAAAAAAAATGGTATTTGAACATGTGCCGGTAAATATGGGTTGTGACATCTTGTGAGATATTATTCGTCTTGGAAATTTTGTTTTTTCTCAGGTCCCATATGCAGAATCTCTTTTTTTTTCCTTCAGCTGTTCAACAGAGCAATATGTTTCTTTTACATCACATCCAATCCAAGGAGAAAGCAAGGCAGAAAGAAATCAAATTTTATTTTTATGTCCCAATTCAATTACCAATAAACAATTTTGACTTTGAGCGGTCGAATAATCCTTTGATCCATGTTTTTCTTTGCATTTTTCATAAAATATTCTTTTCTTGAAGAAGAATATGGGCCACCCTTTTGGTTTTTTGAGCCAATGGATGGAAATAACGGGACCTATATATATATATATATATATATAAGGCTTACATTATTTCTTTTCTCTTAGCTTGAATCAAACAGGGTCTTATTGCATAACAGTAGTTCAGGAACGGCCGCGCTGTGCTCATGTTTTCATTAGCCTTCTTTATTCATATATACTTTGATGTGTGTATATATTTTCAATATCAATTTTCATTCCTCTGCATAGAGAATTCCAGATGCAATGCTGGAATTCAGCGTAAGAATGAATATTCTCACTTCTTCAGTAACCTGTTTCAGGATTTAGCCTTTTCTCATGAATATTAAATTCTGAGATTCTGAGCTTTCTGAGTCAGAAATTGTCTTTTGTTCAGTCCCAACTTGCTTCACCCTTCATTTTTATTAATTTCAGAAGAAAGTATGTAGGAAAGGGCAACATGCAAATAAAAAAATTAAGACGGTTCCTTCCTATGGGCTGTTGAAGAATTCCTTACCTGCTCCTCATTCTTTTAGTACCTGTATGTATATATCTAATCTAACCCTTGTATATTATTTTCAATGCTCAGGTTCTATACTATATTATACATAAAGGGGAGAACCACCAACAGCGTCCCGTGTGGGAATCATATTATTGTAGAGTTGATGTGGCATTTATCCTCTATGTTGAATGGCTTGGCAAGGTCGTTTTCAATAAAGAAGGGAAGGAATTCTGGGAGATGTGGCGCGAGAGAAGCTGCTGAAGCAATGGCAAAGGATGCTAAGAAAAATGACTTGATAATGTGTAGCTCAGGCACTGTTAATGTGGATGGTTCAAACAACTTTGCCTCAGTTTTCTCCAAAAGAGGCAAGAAAGGAGTGAACCAGGATTGCTGCATAGTGTGGGAGGTATGCAGAAATATTGAAAAATTTTCTTTCCTTATATTTTAATTGCTGTAATAACCATGGCATTTTTACCTTATATAAAATTCAAGCTCACATATTCATGAGTGGTTAACCATATACATCATTGTAGACCCTATGCTAATTATGAAAGTGGATTTGTTGATGTTGGTTATAGGAATTTGGATGCCAAGAGGACATGATCTTCAGCGGGATTTTTGATGGGCACGGGCCATGGGGTCACTTTGTGGCCAAAAGAGTAAGAGAGTCAATGCCACTATCTTTGCTATGCAATTGGCAGGAGACAATTGTCCAAACTTCACTTGATCCGGATATTGATATAGAGGAAGAGAAAATGCAACACCGATTTAATATATGGAAGCATTCTTACTTGAAAACTTGTGCTGCCATTGATCAAGAACTAGAGCAGTATCGCAAGATCGACTCATTTTACAGCGGAACAACTGCCCTCTCAATTGTTAGACAGGTAAAAATAAATAAAAGAGAATATGCAAATTCTGGTGGTTTCATCATAGTATTCCTCTAATTGATCACATATATATCTGCAATTTTACATGGCATACTAGTTCATAATAGACCAACCAATATTAGTGGAGTTGTTTTGAAAACTTATCCTTATTCTGTATTGCCCAGGGTGAACTCATTGTGATAGCAAATGTTGGTGACTCTCGTGCTGTATTAGCTACAGCATCAGATGATGGAAACTTGGTACCAGTTCAGTTAACAGTTGATTTGAAGCCCAATTTACCCCGTTAGTTTTTGGCTCACTGTGTTTCTTTCATTCTGTCCAACTTTAATAATACCTATAGTTTCTCACTCTGCTGATAACATTTTCAGAAGAGTCAGAGAGAATAATTCAGTGCCGGGGACGGGTGTTCTGCTTACACGACGAGCCTGGGGTGCACAGGGTGTGGTTGCCGGATGAAGAATCTCCGGGACTAGCCATGTCTAGGGCTTTTGGGGACTACTGCGTTAAAGAGTATGGTCTTATTTCCGTGCCTGAGGTAACACACAGGAATATAAGCAGCAGAGACCAGTTTGTGGTGCTAGCCACTGATGGGGTATGGAGTCTTGTACTTGAAAGTTTATAAAATTAATGTAACAAAAAAAATATTCAATTAAAAAGGTCAAGGACTAATAATCATTCTTGCAAGTATAATGACCATTCAGAATGATTAATTGACTATTCAAAATGGTTAATTAATCTTTTTTTCTTAATTTTGTATTGTTAGTGATCTTTTATGTTAATTCTCTCAAAGTTTGAAACTGTTATATACATATTCTGATTGAAATAGTTAGCAACATCAAAAAAAATTATTGCTGAAATATCAAAGTCCGATAAAGACTTGTGATTGGTTTTGTGGTGTGTAGGTTTGGGATGTAATCTCCAATCAAGAAGCAGTAGATATTGTATCTTCAACACCAGACAAAGCAAAGTCAACTAAACGTCTTGTGGAGTGTGCAGTGAATGCATGGAAACGCAAGAGGCGGGGCATTGCCATGGATGACATTTCAGCTATTTGTCTCTTCTTTCACTCTTCCCCTTCACCAGAGCAAGTTAGCAGCCAAGTTGCCACCCTAAAGTAGAGATTCTCATGTAAAATGGGCAAAGTCAAGTCTTACTTGATGATGTTGGGTCGATGTAAACCTTGGTCCAATTAAGGTAGATTGATTAAAAAAGTGTCTCTATCATGTTTCTGTTTCGTCCTTTCTATAACCTAATACGCTTACTCGTTCAGGTAGTTGAAATCTACAAAATGCTGGTCAACAATGAAAACTAGATCTTTAAAGAGCTTAGGCAATTCAAAAATGGCACAAATCATGAACAAACAAACCCAACACCTGTATTTACCAATTTCGCTCGCAACACTTATATCTAGCATGCCACGGTAAGATTTTGTGACACTTACATAGTTCTCTATTAGTAAGAGATTACCTTTGCAAAGAAATTACCACTAACTCAAACTACTTAAGAGACTTCAAACTCAAAACACAAATTCTTGTCGCCCGCAACTCTTGGACGAAAAATTTCTTACGTGATTCTAGTGCAAGGGGAATTTCTTATTCAAACAATTGAAGTATATTATCTCATGAATTATCATTGTCTCTCTCTAATTATTTTTTTAAGTAATGTTATAACTAGGTGGTAGAAATTTAAAAGTACTTAAAAAAGAGAAATTTATAACTCTTGAAAGTATTTACTAATTTTTCTTCTTGAAATTTTTAAACAGATACTATTTATTATAAACACTAATATCACACTTGACATATAAGTTAAGATTTAATTTGAATATACTATTAGTATAAAAAAATTATATTATCATTTAATTATATATGATTATATTATTAAAAATATTTTATTCTTATAATAATTATTTTAAAAATCATAAATGTTGTAATCTATAATAATTAGTTGATGTATAAAAAAACTTTAAATTACATCAAAATTAAACTCAAAATTATGTGAATTTGGTTTTATATATATATATATATATATATATATATATATATATATATATTAAAAAAACAGATATCTCTTGAAAAAGTACCTTTATATATGTTAATTATTTATATTGTATAGTATTTATTTAAGAATTTCTCTTGTCAATGATTTAAATCTAAATGCCTATTCCAAGCTTCGGACACGCGGCAACTTGTTAGCACCTTTGCCTAGATATTTTCAAAATGGTAATTACGAATATTTGGCATGACTGATGGAAATGGAATGGGAAACAGACAGGCAAATGTTGACGTTTGTTTGATTGTTTCAGTACAAAAAATGATGTTGTTTTTGCTACTCTTTATTTGTGGAGCTCTGGGCCAGAAGAATCTGTGCGTAAAGATTGGAAGGAGACGTGGCCTCTTTTGATGAGTGTGGTTAGATGTTTGATTCAAAAGTAGCTTTTAGCCTTTGACTATTTATAAAAAGAAAAAATAGCAATCTAATAAGCATCCTAATGACTTTTATTAAGAAATTAAAAATAATAAATATTAAATAAATAATAAAATATTTCGTATATTAAAAATTTTAAAAATTCACTTTTCATTTAAAACATACTATTTCAAAAAATTAGTTCGCAAACAATTTTTTTTATTTTATCTTAATATAAGTATAATATTTTTTTATTTTTTAAATAAGTATAGACACTTGTTAGTAAAAATTTAAAAAAAAAAAATTGACTGTGAATTCAATTTACTCCATTAATAAAGGTGGTGTTAATGTAACAAAAAAAGAAGAAGGTAATGTTAGTACAGGAATATTTAATACTTTGTAGTAATATAAGATATTAAATTCTTCTTTTGATTACTAAAAAATATTAAATAAAAATAATTTTAAAATATTAAATATTGAATTTTTATTTTTTATTTAATATTTTTCTACCGACAATGATCTTATTAATTAGTGTTCTAAAAGTATTGTTTAAGAAATATTTAATATAATTTATTTAATCATCTTAACAATTAAAGAAAAATTAAATATTTTTTAATTTTAATATATTAAATATTTAAAATTTTATATGATAATTTTTATTTTAAATTTTTAACTACTCTCATTACTTGTTCCTATTTAAAATGTCAAAAGCTCTCATTTTAACAAGAATTGTTCAAAAAAGTTGGTGGCCTAAAGTAAAATCTTAATATGAGGCCTTTAACTTATTAAATAAAATTAATATAAATTTTTATTTAAAATGTATTCTTCTTGTTTTTTCATATGAAAATTTATTAATTAAATTTCTAAATCAATTACAAGAACAGTTAACATTATTCTAGAGGTAATATATGAATTTAGAAAATAGTCAAGTCTTTTTATGTGATTGAGTATGTCAATTAGAGCATTATCTTCTACTTACATATTTTTTCTTAAAACTTTCAATTTTAAAAATAATTTATTAAGAATTAATTAAGAAAGTTAAAAGCCTTAATTTATTATAAATAAATATATTATTTATATTTATATATAATATTATTATTAATTTTGGGGCCTAAAATTTTGGGAGGCTCTTGCCTTTACTTTACTGACTTTATACTGGAGCTGCCCAAGATTGTAGCAAAATTTTTTTTGTGCTTTGATCTTTGATCATAACGTCTCACGTTTTAATGAAAAATATCTTTTTTTAAGTTTGAATTGAGCTTGAAATCATCTTCCTATAACATAAGGGGGGAAAACGATCTTAATTGTTAGTAAACTTTGTTGTTCATAACTCAAAATTTTCAATTATTCGGAAAAAAAGCTCTAACAGAGCAAAATAAACATGTTTGAGGGAAAAAATGACACTTAAAATGCCAATATCTCCCTGAGCTGATTTATCGATTAGATTATTCCAAAACCCTAGCAAATAAGTTTAATCCCTAAATTACTCAGTTTTGAAAAAAATAATTAAATGTGAGAAAACTGTTTATAACAACATTTTTTTTTTGCTTTTATTTTAATTCAAATAAATTTATGTAAAACATGGACATCGTCAAAAATATTCGAGTAAAAAATTAATTAATTCCTAAGTTAATCATAATTTACGTGTTAAGGAAAGTTCATCATGCCTTTATTGTTTATCATGAAGTTTATCCAGCCTCTAAACTTGATTAAAGAAATTAATGTTGTGTTTGAATGTTTTTTCATTAATAGAATGAAACGAAATAAGTGAGAATAGACTTGAAAGGAGAAGAAATGAATGGAACATAGTTACTACTCTCTTTGTTTAAAAGTTTTATTAACAAAACGGAACAGAACATGTATTTTTCTCATTCTACCTCAATTTTAAGAGGAACAAAAGTTGAGCATTTGAGAAGAAGAGAGAGAAAATGATTCTTCATGTGTTTCATTTCTTTCTCATATATTTTAAAACTCTTAAATAAAAGAAGTTATTCTCCTTTCCCTCATTCTATTTTACTTCTCTCACTATCTATCATCCAAACATAATGTAAAATAAGACTTACACAAATAACTATTTGCCTCGTCAACATCTTAATCAATGCCTTTTTTTTTTTTAGTGGTGTCGTTGTCTAGTTTGGCATTTGCCCTCCTTAAGTTTTAACCAGGAGGGAACAAAAAAACACTATAAAAGGGGGCTCAGCTAGAAGAATTTGCCGTCCATTATCGTGGCATTTCTTTCGTGTTTGTGCTCTGAAAAATAATAAGTTAATGCTTTTAGAAAAATTAATAATTATTCTTTTTTTAAACTATCATTTGAATAATTACATTTTTTAATATTAGTTAATAGTATATACCTTACATGGAATAATTTTAAAAGTTTTAATCTTTGTTTAGAATATAATTTAAAGATTTAATTTTTAATATATTATAGAAGGAACGATTGAGATAAAAAAGAATGACCTAATAGATAAGAAATAATTTATTTTTTTATTAAGAAGTTAACATAAGTAACGAGATAGAAAATAATAAAATATATTTTGTTACTTTCAAAGAAAAAAATATAATTTAAAGAGAAAGAGAATATCTAAAGATAAATTGTTTATTTTTAAGTATGACTTTATTTTATAATGAAAAAAAATTCTTTTATTAAGAAACTAATGTAATTAATCGAAATAGAATAATTAAATATATTTTATTATTTTTTAAAAATATATATAATTTAAAAAATAATATATCTAAAGATAAATTATTTATTCTTAAATATAAGTATTTAATTTTATAATATAAAAATAGATTTATGTGATCAATTTTGTTATTTGTTTAATTAAAATATGTTTAACTTTATCTAATATTCTTACAAAATAATTATTTTATATGTCACAAAATATTATAATTATATAATATAATTTAATATTTTTCTTATATTAACATAAAATATAAATATAATATTTGTATTCTAGTATTATAAAATATTTTTCTTATGTGATTAGAATATTTCACTTTATTCTTTTGTGATTTCTCTGTATGAATTGACCCGATTGCATTTTACCATTTTGTGGTTACAAAATAATGATATTAACGAATATTTTGCTGTTAATTTTTTTTAAAAAAATGAAGAAAGGAAAACGTATACGTAGGATATTTATAAAACTAGGAACCGGACAAATCTCAAAAATTAATCCGTCGTGTCAGGGTGAAGGGTGACTTGACATTTGACACACGGAAAATTATTTGGCTATCTTGGAGATTTGCTATGAATAGTTGAATTGTTCAACCATGTGAGTTAGAAAAAATAATAAATACTTTTATTATAAAAATACTAAATAATTAAAAAAATTAAAATTATCATTATTGTTGATTAGGGATCTGGATGAATGAATGATTGAGTAAATATAATTAAATTTTGATAAATTTTAAATAAATTATGTTAATTTATTTAAATTTGATTATAACTATTATTATTATTAATATGTTAGAACTTAGAATTGATAGAATGTGCTAATTAACGGATCAATATTTTTTTAATTTTTTTCAAATTATCAATTATAAAAAAGTGAAAGACACAAAAAAATTAAGTGTGAGATTTGATTGAAATTTATGATTTTTTTTTATAACTTTGTGTTTTTTTTTTTACAATTGATAATTTGAAAAAAAAAATTAAAAAGATTTTGATTCGCTAATTAACTAAATTGATAAATTTTTTGCAGGTCAATTATCTATGAATAAGAATATACTATGATCGATGATTTGAATCATTTTAATTGTTTTAATACATTGAATTGCTAATTAAGTAGTTTAATTTCCTATTTGTAAATAAGTTGCTCTAATGTTCGTAAAATGCAACTCTCCCAATCAATGATATCAACAATGGATAATAATAATAAGGATAAAATTTAGGTTCATCTTTTTATCTTTATTATATTTATTTTATTAATTAAAATATGATATATATTTATTAATATTTTTTTATTTTTTTTTAAAATATACACATATTATAATTTAATTAATAAAATAAATATAAAAAAATAAATTTAAATTTTATCTTATTAAAAATACCCAATTAATTTTCTACACATAAGCGGTGTGAAGCAAGCCAAGTCGGCTCTACTTTGGTCTGACATATCTCGTGAATATGGATTGAGATCCTGTATGATCATGTTTAGATCGGTAAGATTAAATAGAACGAAAGATAATGGAATGAAATTGAGATAAATTTTATTATTGATTATATTAAAAAAAATAAAATGTGATAGAAATAAGTGAGATAAATTTTATTTTATTTTATAAAAAATTATTAATTTTTTTCTTTTTCAATTTAAAATGATGAGATAAAATTATTATTTTATTATTATTATAATTAAAATTTTATATCCTAAACAATACTGCCTCCCTCCTTTGTCAATGATAAACAAATATGTTCTGAATCTTCTGATGAGTATGCTTCATCTTTACCTGGGTTAGCCCATATATCTCAATTTTCTAAATTAATGAATTTTTTTTAAAAAAATAGAAGAACACAAAAGGGGACAGGAAGTCGCTGGGACATTTGCAAGAAATTGGGATTGTTTAAATAAACAACATAAAGGATAAAAATGCTTAAAAAAACGAAAACATCAAAATAGGAGAACCTCACTGTAGCCTTCCCCATCCAGTCTTGAACCAAGATATACGAAGAAAAAAGGAAAAGAAGAAGAAGAAAGGAATCCAATTAGGCCATGTCTCTTTGTAGCTGGGGAAGTAGGGGGAGTGAATAAAAGGAAGCCTTGGTCTTTGATTTTAGAGAGAGAATTTTCAGTGGAGAGAAAGGGAAGATATTTTTTTTTTTCATCCCCTTCAACCAAACATAAACCACTATTAACCTAACCTTTGCAGCAGCACTAGGCCATAACAAGCCTTCATCATTCCGTCCACACAACCTCCAACACAAATCCAAAAACTTCAACCCAAATCAAGAATTTAACATTGGTGTGTTTGTAATAAATATAATTTAGCAAAAATAAAGTTATGATTCTTATTATTTTATTTACTTTTTAAATAATAGAATGATAATTTTATTTTATTTTATTTAAATATTTAAATAATAAAATAATATTTTTATTTTATTTTATATTATTTTATCTCATCTTATTTTTCTATTTTAATCTATTAATTATTAAATATTCAAACTTAATTTATAGTTGTTTCACAATTATTCTAATCTAATGGATTTATTTTTTGAATTATTGTTTTTTAATATTTATTCATTTTCAACTATTCTAATTTTTATAGCAAAGATCATATGCACGTTTAAAATAATTGCACGTTACCCGCTTCCGGTGAATATTTGCATATCTTCCTCGATAATCTTCATTCTCGTAGTCCTTTTTTTTTTTTCTTGGAGATACGATATACAGTAATGTTAGCTTTACATAATTCTTATTATTATTATTCATTTATTCATTTATTTATTTATTTTTATATCTTTTTCTTCCTTATCAACAATGGCCCATTATTATAACTGCATAGATCCCTTAATTACTAATTTTAAGCTTGCTTATTATTTAAATTATTTTTTAATTATTTCAATTTAGGTTAAGCATGAAAAATGAAAAATATGTGATAATCTTAATAAATAAATAACACATGTTTTGATTCGGCACATCTTGTATTTATTTTGCTTTAGAGAAAATCCAATTTATCCATTCTAATTTAAGTTCATGTGCACTTTAATTATAAAATTTTAAAAATATAGTTAGATTTATTAGAATCTAACAATTATCCTAAAATTTATATGTGTATATAAGTATACATTAAAGATGCTTGATAACTTCACTTATTAATACGTTATGTGTGCACTACAAATCTTTTAATTTTCACCTTCATGGTTATAGACTAGCACGATAAAGAAATAAAGTTATTTCTTAATTAATAGTTATACAGTTTCGTCTAATGAAAAACATTTGATCCTACATATGTATAATGTGTCCCCTAAACTTTTTAATGTGTATATTTTTGTCATTTTGTTTGATTTTTCATCAAACTCTAATGAAAATTACCATGCATAAATCACGTCTTCTTTTCTATGTTTTATGAGTAAAGTGCACAAGAACTTAAATTTGAAGGGGTAAATTAAAGTTTTGATAGTAAAATTTGATATAGATATGGTCACGTAATATGAGCGTTACAAAGTTTAAAGATCGCATTACACATGTTTAAATTAGAGTTTAATGAAAAATCAAATGAAATGACAAAAACACATAAGTTAAAAAGTTTAAGAATCGCGTAGCACGTATTTAGGCCAAAGTGCACATGACCTTAAATTAAATTAGGTAAATTGAACGTTTCCCTTTATTTTATTATCATCATTCTAGAAATATGAAGTGAATTATTTAGTTTAAGTTGCAAACTTATAAAGTAAGTGCAATTTGTGATATCATTTGATAAGGAAAAGATATTTTGGCCACTAATATTTTTATTTGGTAGTATTAACATTCTTTTGGGTGAAATTATTAGCATTTATTTTATATTATTTAGACACTTAAAATTTTAAAATAAACTCGTTTCAATTAGTGGCCAAAGTAAAATTTTATGTTTTTCCTCATTGATCAACTTTTAAATTAGTGATGGTTGCAAAATGAGAGCATGTTTTGTTTATGTATTTATTGTTTTCATCAAGAAAAACATAAAATGGATTTCTAAACGCATTTAACTGGGCTATAATAAATATACAATGATACTAAAAATTGCTTATTATTATTTCGAGTAAGTAGACACACTGCTCTTTTTCCTAAGAAACAAATTTTAAATGGTGTAAATTAAAAAACAAAAATAGTTGTATATATCATATCCTTTTCATAATATCGAAAACAACAGATGAAAAGTTTAAAAAGTTAGTGTCAATTTTGTAATTATAATGCTTTTTGAAAATTAAAATACAAAAAAAAATAACACATGATAAAAATTAACTTGTGCATTATCCGCGTTGCCAATAAAAATGATAGTCCATAGCATTGAAAAAATTGGGATTAAATTAATTTATAGAAAAAAATTATATTTGAAACATCTTAATTAAAATGGGTAAATAAATATAAATTATCAATTTAAGCATTTAATAAAAAAGTGGTGTAAAAGCTGCTCACAATATATATATAGAAAGATATAGAGGAGAGGGCTCAATTAATAGTTGTGAAAGTTAAAATCACTTTTATATTATTAAATATTTTTTGGCTGGATTATTTTCTCATAAAATTTACTATTAGATCAAAAAAAATTATTATATAAATTATATTTATAAAATATCATATTAATCTAAAACTATTTTGTATTTCATTTATATGTATCAAAATTAATATAATATACATTTTTTAAATATATGAAAATATAAACTATTTGATTACATTTTTATTAATATTCAAAAAATTGGATGGTGTAAGAAAAATATATTCATGGGCATAAAGTCATACACTGATATTAATTAATTTCTCCTCAATTTATATTAATATAAATTTATTTTTTTATATTCATTTTTAATTATTAGTTCTATTTTCTTTATATATTTATTCATGGTGCTATTTTTTTACATCAATATAAATTTTTTTATTTTTTATTTTATTTTTAATAATATTATTTTTAATTAATTTCTTATAATATATAAGTATATATACTTACACCGATATATTTCTCATATATATATATATATGTATATATATATATTGTTTTGATCGGAAGCATCCATCACCGATAATGATTAATTTCAACGAAAAAATTAAATACACCACTTAAGACGCGAGTCCTCCCAACTTGGATTTTTTTCATATCACGAAATCGGATTCGAATCCTGCATATTTGTTTAAGAGAAGAGAATTCCAACCACCCCAACCCAAGTTAGTATATATATATATAAAAAAAAATTCTCTTTATTACATAAATGGCAAACTTTCTATAATTTTAAAATATTTTAAGTATTCCGGCGAATAAAAATAATTTTATCTCTTTATTCTCAAACGTTTCTCTAATTTCTGCCATTCTACATTCGATTGGGTTTCTGAAAAGGTACTTAACCATAAAAAAAATTTGAATCATGATTAAGAATCATTTAATTCGCTGAGTTAAATACTTTTACTTGTTTGAAGAAACAAAAATTGGAAGTGTTATTTTATATATTTTAATATAATAAATAATTTATTTTTTATTTAATAATTTTTTACATATTCATTAACAATATCTCAAACTTTCTAAATTTTAAAGTATAAATAATAGAAAAAAAATTCTTATATAAATATAGTATATTTAAATTGAGTGTATTATATTAATCAAATATTAATTAATAAATAACTATTATAATTAATTAATAAATTTTAATTGAATATTTAATTAATAATATATTTTTTTGTATTAATTATTTAGTATTCAAAAATTACAATAAATTTTAATTAATTCAAAATTAAGTCGAGTCAATTTATAAATATATTTTTTAGTATTATTTTTTCATTCACAAAATTTAAATTTAAAATCTTACTTAAAAAATAAATATTAAATTATTTTAACTAACATAATTAATATAATACCCTTAACTTAAATACATGAATCTTATATAAAAATTTCTCGCAACAGAACGACTTCGGTGGAAAGCATTGGTCAGGTCACAGAACGCAAGTGGAAGGCAACAATTCAAAAAAAACACACTCGAGTAGAATACGATATGAGTATCACAACGAGATTTCGCGATTAATTAATTAAAACAAAAAAGGGAGGGTAACCTCAATCGTTGGCAGTTGGCACACTGACGTACATCGTGCGCACCACACGCTAACCATTGTGTCAAGAAAATATCGGACGCGCTGCTCGAAGGAGCGTGAACGCGTGACAAGATTGTGAGAGTGGCACGTAGACCAGTGGCATCAGAAAAGGGCAACTATTTCATTAGGGCAATTATTTTACACTTCCGAAATATTATACTGTTTTAATAAAATTGTAATATAAATAACAATACATATAATTAAATTAAAATTTAAATATTTTTAAATAAAATTTAAATATTTATAAACCTATCTAAAGTATTATTTTAAAAATATTTTAGAATTTTTCTTAACAATAATTCGGACACAGTTGTTTATTTTCTTATGTAAATGCGGACACAGCCGTTGCTACCTTGCAAAAGTTCATTTTTAAAAAATGCCTCTCCATAATCCTATGACTTAGGCCAGAGAAGGACGCACGTATCATGGGTAGAAACACACGCTCTTATTTAATTTATATTTTTATATATAAATATTTATTATTTTTACTTTTAATTTTTTGTATATATATCTTTTGTCTTTATATAGATAAATTAATTTTTTTTATATTTGTAATTTTTACTTTCAAATAAATGTAGATATGTTAATATATTTATTAACATAAAAAGTAAATTTTACTTTTTAATTATTTCTCAAATCCCACCGTATTCTCTTAACTTTTCATGTGATTTGAACTTTAGAATATCAAACACTCAACTCTTTCAAACTTTCATTATTTCTCTTTGACTTTTTCTAACCAAAATACTATTTTTTCATCTCTCAAACTCCCACATCTTTCTCCCCCTGCTGTTACGCATCTCTTTCTTTTCTCCCATGTTATAAACCTTTCTCTTTTCCCCCTGTTACGCTAGTTCTTCAGCTCTCTCAATCTTTTTTTTTTCTTTCACTTAACTATTTATTCTTCACTCATATGTATTTAATTAATTCATGTTCTACCCATTCTCGAATATTCAGTAAAATAAGTTAGGTTTTCTTATCTCCTCTCCTGCCCTGCGTGAGAGATATAGTGAGGTGAGAGTGATTGTTGAACCTCAAATATCAAAACTTGTGATTGAACTCATTGTTTATAGTCTGTAAGTATTTTTTTTCTTAATTTTTTTTCTTTTTGGTGTACTTTTTTAAAAATTTTGTTAACTGTATGTATTGATAAATTCTTTGTTTTCCCTAAATTTTCCAATTTTTTGTTTCTAACTTTGCCTAATAAGCTTTGTAAAATATTTTATTGTAGTTGCTAGTTGAGCTCAACTATGTAAGTTCTCTTTCCATTTTCAATGGCAGAATGTTAAATGTTGTTCTATCAAATATCAATGAAGTAAGTTTAGAGTTTCATCTCATTCATTAAATTTTATGAGAAACTTGCCTTTATGTCTACTATTATTACTGATAGTATGATACTGTTATTACTATTATGTACATTGTAAAATTTAGTATTTTTTATGAAGTGTGTGCTTTGTTGAATTTTTTGAAAAATTATGAATTTAGTAATGTAATATTAGTATTGTTGTTAACCAATTACTACTTAGGCTCATAAATTTTTTATTTTATTAACAATGGACAAATTTCTCAAAAGAAAATCACCATTAGAGTCTCAAACACTTGCTCAAAGTACCCTATTGACCTTATCTAGTAAGAAGAGGTTTATTGAATTCAATGTGGAAAACCTTCTTGCAGACCCTGGACAGTGACATAAAATTTCAGATTATCATCCAAATGACAGAGATGAAGCTCGAAAGGCCTATTTGCAAAAAGGTCCTTGTCAACCAAGAGACCATGATTTCCCAAAAACCAAATGTAGGTCTTTTTTTCTTAGATTTAATCCTAAGTGGTTTGATGACTTTGGAAATTAGTTAGAGTATAGTATATCAAAAGATGTTGTCTTTTGTCTTTGTTGCTATCTCATGAAACATGAGGTTAGAGGTAATGATACATTTGTAATAGAGGGCTTTTCAAATTGGAGAAAGAAGAGAGACTACAAATTCATGTTGAAAATCATGATAGTGCTCATAATCAAGCTTGGAGAAAATGTGAGACACTCATGAACCAAAAGCTACATATTGAAGTTGCTATTTGCAAGCAATTTAAGCAACTTAAAAAGGATTATCGAATTCACTTGACGGCTACAGTTGATTGCATTAGATTTCTATTACGACAAGGACTGGCTTTTTTTGGTAATGATGAATCGAGCATTCAAGTAATCAAGGTAATTTCTTTGAGCTTCTAAAGTTTATTGCCCAACATAATGAAGAGATTGATCATGCTTTAAAAAATGCTCGTGGAAATCTAAAGTTAATAGCACCTAAGATTCAAAAAGATATTGTAAGAGCAGCTGCTAATGAAACTACTAAAGTTGTTATTGAAGATCTTAGAGAAGATATGTTTGTTGTTTTGATTGACGAAGCTAGAGATATTTCTATTAAGTAGCAAATTGTTGTTTGTTTACGTTATGTGAATAAAGAAGGACATGTTGTGGAGCGTTTTCTTGGCCTTGTTCATGTTTCTAACACAAGTGCTTTATCACTAAAATCAACTTTGGAGTCATTATTAGAAACATATAATTTAAGCTTAGTAAGAATACATGGACAAGGATATGATGGAGCTAGTAACATGCAAGGAGAATTCAATGGCCTAAAAAGTTTGATCTTGAAAGAAAATTCTTGTGCATTCTATGTTCATTGCTTTGTCCACCAACTTCAGTTAGCATTTGTGACAGTTACAAAGAAACAAGTTGAAATTACTTTACTTTTTAATTTAGTTACTAATTTGTATAATATTGTTAGAGCTTCTTGTAAGCATAGAGACATGCTTCGTGAAAATCAAATACTTAAGACAATTGAAGCATTACAAAGCGGAGAAATTTCTAGTGGGCGTGGCTTGAATCAGGAAACAATATTAAAAAAGGGCAGGAGATACAAGATGGGGCTCACATTATGGTACAATACTTAGCTTGGTTTCTATGTTTTCTTCGGTGATTGATGTTCTTGAAATTGTAGAGGAAGATGAGATAAATTTAGAACAAAGAGTTGAAGCATGTTATTTGTTGAATGTTATTCAATCTTTTGAGTTTATTTTCAACTTACACTTAATGAAAAATATATTGGGAGTCACCGCTGAGTTATCCCAAGCACTACAAAGAAGTGATTAAGACATTGTAAATACCATGACATTAGTTAAAGTGTGTAGGCAACGATTGCAGAGTATGAGAGATGATGGTTGGCATCCTTTACTTAATGAAGTTTCATTGTTTTGTAACAAGCACAATATTATTATTCCAAATATGAATGATACATTTGTAACATAAGGAAGATTAAGGCGTAAAGTTGAAAAGATCTCAAATCAGCACCATTTTCAAGTTGAACTATTCTATCAAGTGATTGATAGACAACTTCAAGAACTTAACAATCGTTTTACAGAGGTAAATACCAAGTTACTTCTTTCTGTAGCTTGCTTAAATTCAAGAGATTCATTTTCTGCTTTTGACAAGGAGAAGCTAATTCGTTTAGCTCAATTTTATCTATCTGAATTTTCTTCTGCTAATTTTTTAAGACTTGATAGTCAACTTGAGAATTTTATATTGGATGTGTGTTTTGATGATCAATTCTCAAATGTGAATGAGATTAGTGGTCTCTCTCAGAAGTTGGTTGAGACTAGAAAGCATATTGTTTATCCATTGGTATTTCTTCTTTTGAAGTTAGCTTTGATCTTGCCAGTAGCAATTGCATCAGTTGAGAGAATTTTCTCTGCTATGAATATCATAAAGAATCGGCTATGCAATCGTATGAGAGATGAATGGTTGAATGATTGCTTGGTTACATACATAGAGAGAGAAATGTTTGATAGTATTGATAATGAAATGATCATTTAGCGTTTTCAAAATATGAAAACGCGAAGGGAACAGTTGTAAATTGATCTTTCATAATTTTGTATTAATATATTTTTGATATATAAATATAATTATTGAAACTTTTCATTTATACTTTTGTATTGTTAAGTATTACTTTTGCCCCCATTGCTTAAAATTTCTGGGTTTGTCACTGACTCAAGCTCAATTTTTTTTAAAGAGTATTTTTATTTAATAAATAAGAGATTAATTTTTTAAAATATGATCAAATATTTAAGTAGATATTTTTTCTAATGATATTATTTTCATATGCATAAATCTTAAAATTAAACCTAAAATCATATATTTAAAGGACATGACTTTCTTTCATTTAGACCAACACATACTAGTAACTTATTTTAACTCCTAGAGGGAAATTGATTTGCTCATATTAAATTTTTACATAATCTTGTTATATGAAAAATAAAAAATAAAAAAGATCCAAAAAAAAGTTAAATAATAAGGCTTTCTTAAAAAGAATGGAATCTTGTGTTAGATTTTTTTTTTTACTTGTCTCTGTTCATATAACAAGGTTATATGAAAAATTAACACATGATTATATGTTCCCTTAATAGAAAAGCTCACTTTAAGGAAGTTTATCCTTTTTATTAAGAATTTATTTGATACATTTTTTATTAAGAATTTTATTGACAAATGTTTAAAAAAATATTGAGTTTTATTAACGTGTGCTATTAAAATACATGTTAATGAATCAAATTAGTTTTTATTACTCATCTAAAGTTACTTAAAAAAGTATTAGATGTTTTTTAAAAATTTTAAGGTATTGAATGTTAGTATTTTTTAATTTAATAATGTTTATTTTTTTATTTCTTAATATGTGCCCTACGAGCACACATTAACTAAACTTAAAAATAACACTAAGAAGTATATGATCCTGAATTTGATATCAGAATTTATGTGTATAAAAATAACATTATTGAGATAAATCCTTGCTTAGGTATCCAATCATAATTCAAGAGATTAATCTTTTACTTATTAAGTGTGAGATACTATAGAAAAAAGTACTTTTAAATTTCTTAATATATTAAATTATACCCTTCTATTTAATATTTACCTTCTAATTATTTTACTAGTATTCTTAATATTGGTCAGCAAAATCCTTTAATTAATTATTACTTTACGTTATCAATGCATGCTAGTCTGAGTGGAAGGAGATCAGTCTCTTAAGCATGTGATCATGAATTTAATTTTAAAATTCACATGTATCAAAATAACACAATTAAAATACGAATTATTACATAGGAATAATCAGTCCTTTAACCATGTGTTTCTTGTAATGCACACTAGTAAAAGAATATAATTCTATATAACTATTTTTTATTAAAATATATAAAAATAAACATTGATTTTTTTTCATAGAATAATTTACATGAAAAATATAAAGAAGTAAATTCTTATTTTCATACTCAAAAAATACAAATATCATCACTTTAATTATTAAAATTTTTTATCATTAATTATGTATAGCGTTAACAAATTGGTTTTTCTTTGTTGGATTAAAAGAAATGAGGGCATGGAATCTCTAATTTAAGGAATAATGTGATAACATTTTTTATAATTGAAGTACTAAATCAATGACACTTTGCATTACTGAAAGATTTTATTGATGCCAAAAAATTTTAAAAGATTAAAGTGATGATATATTATTTTATTAAAGGATTAAATTGATGACAAAAATACTTGTATCTTTGATAGACGAAAATATAAAATTATTCTTTAATTGCTGATAATAAATAAGAAAGAAAATCGAGATAAAGAGAAAAAAATAGTGATTGATACTAAAAAATCTGTAAAATTTGTAAGAGAAAAGTTATGTGCAGTAACAAAATTGTCAAAAAAAATTGGCCTTAAGAAAATACAAAAAAAAAATAGGCCTTAAGAAAACAAGCTGCACGCTTACACCGTAGAAAATTTGTCGAAGCTAAATTTTTGGAAAACACAGAATCTATGAGAAGCATAGACACGACATATAACATAGACATGAACATTGAGACACATCAAAATAAAGAAAATTGTAGAGCACAGACATACACTACATATATATATATATATATATATATATATATATATATATATATATATATAATTAAAAATTTAAGAAAAAGATTTATAATTTATAAATATGATATATATATAATTTCAAGATTTATAATATCTTACATATATTATATGTGTCATTATTTGTTATTTGATAAGTTCTTCACAAAAAAACATAAAACATCATTTCTATTGATATTTTTTTTTAAATCTTCAAAACCAACTTGTCCAAAACTAGTTATATATAAGTACATGTACAACAAAAAAAAATTAACTTAAGAGAGTATCTATGAATTAGCTCATTTTTTATCTCTATCATTAGCACAATGATGGCACGATGACTTAGTCAAAGATGAAGGTAAATAACTAGATGAGAAAGATGACCTCACAATAAAAAAACATCGTGGTCTGGTTAGGATAAGTGGTACAGGTAACTGAGTAATTGAGCTTGAGTAATGGGTAATTAGTAATTGGTAATTGGATATATCATTATTTTTTTACCTTTTTATTTTAAATGGTAATTAGGATTTTTTTTTTCATTTTAAATTAATCGTGTCTTGCAATGTCCTCGACGTGTCTGAACCAAAAAAGTATATTTTTTAAGGTAGTTTCTCTGGTGCCTACAAAAATTGTGTGGCACCAGTGGCTTTCCACAAAAGTCCAATGTTGTTTTAACATAAAAGCAACTAAGTCAAAGTCATAAATTAATCTGGGCCACAGCTCATATCCATATAATAGGAGTGCTTTGTAAATTTTTATTTATTAGACTATCCTTGGGAGTTCTTTTTCAAATTTGTGAAAAACAAAACATGATACCCTTCTATACAATTCTAATTTAAAAATCAATGTGATATTCCTGATATGCTCTCTCAATCACTTTGTTTTCGTTTGCCTAAGCCTCATATATTAAAGAACCTAAACCCCATGCCTGACCCCTGAACATGATATAAAATAACATATCTTGCGATTGTTTTCATAAGATGTAATAAATCATTATTGAAACCTCAAAATCAAGATTGTACAGTGCAATTGAGTCATCACGAAGAGACAGAAGCGTAGACACGAATTTGCTGAAATTCTAAAAAGTCAAAAAGTGAAATGAATGTAATGTAAGAGTAGGAAGAAGTTTCCAGAGGTCATTCCATTATCTGGGTAAGATACAAGTTGTTGATTTTTAAATTAGAATTGCATAGAAGGGTATCATGTTCTGTTTTTCACAAATTTGCAAAAGAACCCTCAAAGGTAGTCCGACAAATAAATTTTTGCAAAACACCCCTGTTACATAGATATGAGCAGTTAATCACATTGATTTATGATTTTGACTTAGTTGCTTATGTGTTAAAACAACATTGAGTTTTTGTGGGAAGCCACTGGTGCCACACAATTTTTGAAGGTATCTATAACATCCTCTTTAACATGTTAAACTTATAAATGGTTATAGAGGTAACTTAATACTTACTTAATATGTCTGTTTAAATTTTGTGACAATCTAAGTTAGTTTAGGAATTTCGTTGCAAGCTGAAAGGTGAAAAATAACTTAAAATGACTCATATATTAGCATAAATGACTTAGCTAATGGAAATAGATGTGAATAATTTATTTCTAAGTCATAAATATGTATTTTGTAATGTGGTTAAAGTTTGATAAATTTTTTAGTCAATTTGGTACTTTTAGGTATATTAGTTGTCTATTTAAAGTTGGATTGACTAGTCACAGATATAGAAAATTATAATTTTTGTGCAACAATATTTTTAATGAATCCTATGATTTATTTGAAAGTTGTTGGAATTTAGAAAACTTAGTTTGGCTAAAGTTGAGTGTTTTTAGTAGATCGGGAAGTATCAGTGTGATATCCATTGGCCCTTAACACTCCACCATTTCAGCCCTCTTTCTTGACTCCCTTTATGTGATATTTCAAGCCTTTGTTCTTGTATTCTCATTCACTCTCTACAGTTGAAAATAGAGCAAATAGAGAAGGAAAAGAAAGGATAAAACGAGGAAAGGAAGAAGAGGAAAGCTAAAGGAAAAGGGAAGTTTGAAGACTTGTGATCATTCCTTCATCATCTCCATCATTTTCTACAGCTTATAGAGCTTAAAGGTAGGGGTTTTTGAACTCAAACTCTCATTCCTACTAATTTCATATGTTAGGCTAATTTGAAGTTTAATATGTCAAATTGAGTTCTTATGGTGTTTGAAGTGATTTTCTTGCTTGGATAAGTTTTAAATGTGGTTTATGACTTGTTCATGCCAAGAGTTTGGATTAGAAACTGAAAACTCTCCATTTGGGCCTAAAATGCTCTAAGTGATGATTTTAGGGGTTTGGATGAGTAATTTAGTATTTTGATTCATTTTTTATTAAATCAATTGGTGTTTTAGGTTTCCATCATATTAGTAAACTTGTTAGGGACCTATAATCACCTAGAAACTAATTTGGAATGGCCAAAATATGGAATTTGATCTAATGGAATAGTAACATGCGATTGCAGAATCTAAGTTCTGCTTGGCACACCGCGGCGTGGACCGAGGCTTGGCCTAAGGCGTGAGCATGCCGCAGCGTGGATAATAGCATGCCGCGGCATGTGGCAGTTTTCAGTCCAATAGTTGCACTTGAGAGCAGGGTGTCTCAGCGTGTCCAGTTTTGTGCCGCAGCGTGAGCTCCAGAATATTCAAAAATGTGTTTTTGATATCAATGGAAGTTTCTTAGTATTGAGATCATTCTTGTATGCTTTCCTAAGTGTGTTGAGATACAAATGAGTGTAATTCTTGGAGAGAATATCCATATGGCATATATCTAAGTGTGGTGAGACCTTAGACAAAATTATGAGTTAGAATGCCTTGGGGACTATCTAAAACTTTGATCAACATGAGATTGACTTGGAAATCACTTGTGAAGTGATTGTGAGAAGTTTTAGGTAATGAAATACTAGTTACATAGTTCTTGCTACCTTGTGGGATAGGTGATGTTGGAACCTATATGTATTAGTATTGGTTAGTCATTTGGTTAAGAGAATCTTGTGATATATCTTAATTGTGAATTGAGATAGTTCTTGAGACTTGGTTTTCAAACTTGGTACTTATTAATTTCCTATGTATTGTAACTTATCATGGTGTGCACAACTATATGGCCAGAAAATGTAACACCTCAATTTTTAGAAAAATGTTCTGAATGTTCTGTTTGCTGTTTTTTAAGCTTTTGTGTAAAAGACCGTTGTGTCCCTATTTTACTGTTTCTTATTTTTCTCAGTATGAAATACAAATGCGTTTTGAGGCTAAAATTTTATTTGATCGTTTTACGTAATTTCTTGAGACGGTAAAAATAAAAATTTTCTCAAGTCTTGTTTTAATTTTTAAGGGGAGATATCTGATAATTAATATTCTGTAATTTTATTTGAACGTTTTGGATGATTTGCTTCGTCGTGGAAAAAAATAAAAAAATGACCATTACGTCCCGATTGTGCTGTTTTTAATTTTTCTATATGTTACAGTGCTTAATATTACTGTCTGTGATTTTATTTAGACTTTTTGTGCGATTTGCTCCAGAGACGGAAAATAATATTTTTCCTAGGAGAAATCTTGTTTTAATTATTCAGACTGGGAGATCTTACTAAACTCAATTCTGAATGAGACGATAATTAATCTTTTAATTTTTAGGATTTAACTGTCCAATAAAATAATTTTGTATATTATTTTATTAGTCAGTATAATTAGATGACAGTGGACCCGAAAATATTTTGCGGGACCCACGTTTAGTTAAAACAGTTAACTTAGTAGCTTAATTAAGCATCATTAGTAGTAGAACTTTCTAGAACATGATGACTAAGTATGGTGACTAGGCTAATTAGTGACTAATCATGGTGACTAGGCTAGATGACTATGCTAAAATCAACCAATGAGAAACAAGCTTGCTAACCAAGTTTTAATCTTGGCCTTTGATTCATTCTAAGGCTTGGATGAAGCCAAACCCATGACACCTTGCATGGCTTTGAAGTTCACGGCCATTTGGCATTTGGAAGACAAAAATCATTTCATCCTTCAAGCATTTTCTCTCTTTTCTCTCTTCCAAAAACCCTAAACACCATTGAAGCTCTCTTGAAGCTCCATTCGGCCAAACACAAAACCATACCATCCAACCACCCAAAATTTTATCCAACTAAGTTTTCTAAACCTAAACACAATCCTAAGAACATCTCTAGTTGAGAGTTCTTGCAAAATCTTCCATTTGAAGCTTGGAAACCTATTTGAAAAATTTTACCTAGAAGGTGAAATTTCTTGTTTTCCATTTCTAAACTCTTTTTCAAAGTTCCAAGCCATGATTTCTCCATGGTTTAAGCTTTCTTTTTATGGTTCGTAACTTGTAGAATTTTTTTTGTTTAAGTTTGTTAGGTTTTGAAGGAGGAAAACTGAAACCTAGAAGAGGTGTGAAAGAATATTTTTGTCTTCATTTAAGGTAAGAGGAAGACAAATCTTATCATCCATGTGTGGTGGTAAAAAGATGGAGTTTTATTTGTGGTGATTGTAGAATCCATAAGGATTCTTGTTTGTGTTTGTTTAGTAGCTTGTTTGTGTGGTTATTAGTAGCTTTCCTATTTGATGTTTGTAATAATTTGTATGATGTTGCATGTCTACAAGCTTTGATAATTTGTATGTGTTAGAAATGCATGATAATGTATAGGATGTGAATAACATGCTTAAGGAATGCATGAGTGTTCCAAAGAACACCACCCCAAGGCTCACGACCATTGACCAAAAAGGAGAACCAAAATGTTCTCATTATTTTTCCTAAAGTGTAATTTAATTAACTAATAAAAGATAAATTGTTTAGATCAAGGAAAATGAATTTAGAAATCAAATGACCTAAAGGTATATTTCGCTAAATCAAATATTCATGATTTCTAAAATCAATTCCAAACCATTTCCAAGTATAAAGATGCAATATATGTTAAAAAGAATTTTTTTAAAATGAGTTTTGAAGAAATAAATTGAATTGAATTAAGTTTAATCAACTAAAACTATTGATTTTACTGTTAGAAATGAAATACAGTAACTTTTGAGAATTTCTAACATATAGCTCATACTTTATTTTGAAGCATGTTAGTGGTTTTCAAAAGGATTAAATTATATGGTTAAAAATTAAGTAAACAGAATTTTTACGGAAAAATTAGGAAACCATTAATATAATTTTCTAAACAAAATATTGTCAATTTTTAGTAAAAATAGGCAAATAAGAGAGAAAAGATGTCCAAAAGATAAGTATACGGTATAGAAATTATATTACGTAGGTTTAAACGTATTATTTATTATTTCATTTTATTTAAACATTAATTTTTAAGGGATTTGAATCATAAAATGATTTAAAAATCTTACGCGATTGAGAAAACGTATTAAAAACTCTACGCGATTTTAAAAACAGCAAAATATATTTACACGATTTAAAAACGTTTGTAAAAACGACGAGATTGTGAAAATGCGATAAAATTTCTACGCGATTGACCAAAACGGTACTTTCTATTTTTTTCTGCTGTCGGGCTATGAGATGACCACGTACAGGCTTTGGAACAATATTTGTTCGGTGGGACTTACTGTATCTTTTTATCTTTGAGGATATATTTTTAATGAGGGTATTCTGATAATTTCTCATATATTGAGTTTATACCAATTTTTGGTGGATTGGTTGACGAGGTGAATCACATTGTGTTGTCATGTGATAAGCGTAAACGTGTGGTTCATTGTCTTTATGAACTTGGAGACGTTAGTGTACGGAATTATTCCATATATGGACAATCGGTCACTCCGGGTCCGTCCGTGTAACATAGCACACTAATGGACTCGACACACATATTTTTAATCGAGATTTCGTAAAGTCTAATAGTACATTGCTGTAGTTGAGACCGTGAACTACACCATGCCTTGGATGATGGATTCCATGTGACGTGGGGCTATAGACGCAACGTATGATGTATAATAGTTTGTTGGGCGCAAGTGGTACTAATAGATTTTGCAGGTTATTCTCTCTCTGATATCTGTATGTGTTTAACTCCATGGAGTAGAATTGTGTCATATTGCATATGGTTATGTCTTGGACTTTATTTTATTTCATCTATTTTACTTTATCTATTTATTGTCTAATTCTTATATTATTTTATTTGTGATATTATTTTATTTGTGATATTATTTTATCTGTGATATTATTTTATCTGTGATATTATGTGTTGTTATGACATTTGAATCTTTACACTATTCTGTTACTAATTAATGTTATAGCTTTTCATATTGCATGAACTATATCTCATTATTTATCGTTTTCTTATTTGCCATGTTTGTGATGATTTTAGTTTGTCTTACTTTTTTTGTATGTGTTTTACGTATATTTATTTACGTAAAAGAGTTTGAGGAAGAGGATTTTTGTATCTGAGGAGGAAGAGGAGCGTGTGAAGACCAAGACGACGACCAAGAACCATCTGATCATCCATATCCATTGGATTGATTTGTTTGGGTATGGCGGTGCCAGGATTTTTGGGGTTTGTGACACTCGAGTTTCACGGTGGATCGTTAGCTTGGCATCTGCGGGGAGACAGAGACTCAGTGACTTATGTGGGACGGTTGACTGTGTCCATACGACTTACGTTTGATGGAGAACCAGTGATGACGACTACTGTGTTTCTGCACTTATAGTTGCCTTTATCTCTTAGGCGTCATTGGGGTGGTGTATCCGCTGAGCCTAGTGAGATGACTATCGTATCGACTGCGCGGTCTTGTTTTCGCCGAGTGTCGAGACATCCTGGATATTTATCTTCTGATGAGTTTCCTGAGAGTGATCCATCAGAGGATTAAATGTTTATGATGTTTTTTTTTTGGGCGCGTCTGCGTATGTATATATTGACTCTTTACTGCTTCTGTTTACTGTTTCTGTTTAAATATTTGTAGATATAGTTGTAAATTATTTATATAACTTGTAACTTGGACCATATGTATATTATGAGTGATGTTGTTCTGTTTAGTTTATGTTTCCGCATTTTTTTTATTTAATAATATTCTGTTTAACAAGAATTATTTTACAACCCGTATTAGTACGTAACATCTATTTTACAACTTGGGTAGATTTTATTTATCTTTCTTTTATTTTCTTTATATATGTGACATCCCCACAAGGGTGTTACAGAAAACAAGGTATTGATCTAGATTCTCGTAGCAAATATGCTATTGTGGTCAGGGTTACCGGTATGAGGGTGACAATAATACTCTTATATTAGTGAGGGGAAGATGTTTACCTACTACCAAATGGAATTAGGCTTTTAGGTTTATTCTACTTTGTATATGCAATAAACAGAGGTTTACAGGGAATTAATCAAGTAGATTATGTTTTCAAATCTTAACTTGCATTTACATTGCATAATCATTATATTAGTACTTTGTTTGAGCATAATCATACCTCATTCCATAAAGCATTGCATGGTTGGCAATTGTATGAGCAGTTGTCGTTGCTTGGACGCTTGATTGTTTGGTTATTCGTTGATAATGTCTTAAGATTGTATGAACGATCTTTTGATGTTATTGATTCTCGCATTTTTATATTGTTACAATTATTAATGTGTTCAATTCATTATTTGTTGTAAATGATTAACTGTTGGTATTGGTATGCGAATACTGAGAAATTGTGATTTCTCACCTCTGTATACTTCATATAAATCCATGTGAAGACCCTCCAAAAAGAAAGGGCAAGAAAAAGAAGACTTAGTCTAGCAGTTTTACTTCTTGTTGAACCAGTTGTATATAAGTACTTTCTGGTTGTATATAAAAGTTTATGTCTACAATATGACTTGTTAGCTAAAGATGTATGTATATCTGATCTTTTTTTATTATTCAAGCCTTTCTATATTAACTATAAAGGTTATTATGGATTTTAGTTTTATGCATTATTAGAAGTGTCACGCTTAATGCAATTTATCTTGAAATATTCCACGTATTCCACGAAAATTGTATTAGAGTGTTATAGCACCAGAGCAATCACCATTTTTTAATCAGTTACTTGCGGACATATATAACACACGTGTCATACGTATGTCATTGTGTGTCTGAGACACTAAAATGGTGTGTTTGTGCTTCATAGCACATAATATAAAACTCCTTTTATGGTATGCAAACAATAATAATATAAAATGAGTAATGTTGATAGTTGTTTCATACAATTGAACTAGTGAGTGATTAAATGTTTGAGTAATTTGTATGAGATTGTAAATTTAAAGCTTATTTTCACTAATGTATCAATTAAAAAATTATAGAAATGAAAATTCTCATATACACCTGGGAAGAATATTTATTCTTCTAAGTGGATTTTATACCCATTAAAATTATGATGGGACTTGTATAATTAGCGGGGTCTCCAAAAATTGAATGGTGGTGATATTTAGTGGAGGAAGAAAATTCAAGATGGAATTATATCTCGTTAGGTTCTGAAATTGAATATAAAATTAAAATATAGAATTATAATTAGAGTTCTTAATTTCAATTTTTGTATTTAAATGCCATTTAAAATTAAAATTATAATTTATTCTATAAACTAATTTTACAGAATTAAAAAATAACTAACTTTGTCTCTTTTTAATTTTTAACCCATACTATAAGAATTATAATTATAAAACTTCCAATGTTAATGTCTTATTCTCTCCCCGTTAAAGTCTCTCTCTTAATCATTTATTTTCCAACAATCATATATTTATAAAAAATTAAATATTTTTTATAAAAAAGTACTACAACACAAAAAATTACCTAGACTCCAATATTTTTTTTAATTTTTTACAGATAATTTTGATAAAAATTTATTTATGATAAAAAATATATGGCTATAATATTATAGGAATTATTATTGTATTTTTTTATTTTTAAAAATTATTTGATAATACATTTAAATAATAAAATTATAATTTAATTTAGAATTATAATTTCATATTATATTTTTTGATAAATCTAAATATAAATTTTAAATTATAAATCAATTTTAATTTTTTTAAATGAAATTAAAATTAAAATTATGTAATTCAATTCCAATTCCCATAAACTCTTATCCATTTGGATAACGAATTGAAATTGAAATATAGAATTTTAATTTCAATTTTAATTCTTTCATAATTAAAATTAGTTTAGAATATTAAATTTTATGTTTAAAGTTGTCAAAAAATTAAGATAATAAATTGTAATTCTAAATTTAATTATTATTTTATTGTTTAAAAGTATAATATAAAACATTAAAAAATTATTTATAAAATTAAAATTAATAAAAATATTAATACAAAAATATTTTTATAATATAATAGTCATATTTTTTTTCATAAAAAATTTTTTCATGAATTTTTTTAGAAAAATAAATAAATAGTTATTATAATAATTTTTATATAAATATAAAATCTCAATAAATATTATTGTTTATAAATAAATATGAAGAGATGAAAGGATAGAGAAAGAGAGAGTTTAAATTTTAAGTTATAAAATTAATAATTTTTAAAATATAAGTTAAGAATTAAAAAATACTTAATTTAATTATTTTTTAATTTTATAAAATTAATTTATAAAATTACAATTCTAATTATAAAATAATATTTTAAATATAAAAATCAGAAATAAAAAATCTAATTCTAAAAACTAATTTCATATTCAAATTCAAAAATTAAACCAACACTTACAAAAATTATAACTTATATGTCAAAGAATTAATAATGATGTCAGCCTATATAATCTAATTATTTGATTTTTTCCGTACTCAATTATTGTGATGATGTCGCATCCACATATTATCTTTTCTTAACATTAATATGAATATGGTGACTGCTTTTATTCCACGTGAAAAGTGAGTGTCACCAATGACATTACTTCAGCTTTCAATTAAAATTTGACACATAAATAATTAGTTAAAGTATTGAATCTATATCATAGGATTTTTAAAAAAATTTATATTCTGCAAAAATTATTTTGTAAATATATAAAAATTCCCCGCATACGCATACATCCCTCTTTTCCATCTCTACATTCCTTCTTATGTTTATTAGCTGCTCTCATTTTCTTTTTATTTTATTAACTCCCCACTCTCCCTAGTTATTTTTTTTTTATTTTTTGGATTTCTTTTTCATTATGTCTATCTAATTCTAAATACAGTACATCTACAACTTTATATATACTATTATCAAATCATATATTCTCACATCATGTATATTCTCATATCATTAAATATTTGATTTATTAGTTTAATTTTAATCAATTATCACTATAAAATCTTTTGTACTATTACTATGACTGTTGATAAGTCATTAACAGTTGAGAAATGTTAAATTTATTAACAAATCTTTTAACATTTAATGTCTGATAAATTAAAAAAAGTATTTACTGTTATTTTAAATAACTAAAAAGATTATTGATGGAATAACACATAATAATTGAATAACAAGATTTTTTACGTGATTGAATAATAATAATAATGATGTTATACAAACCAAAATTAAATTATTAATTTATTATGTAATTATTATGTTAAAATTTTAATATTAGTTTTTGCCGTAGTTAAACTAATTTTCCGTAGTACATATGAAATTTAAGATTAGGAGAAGCTCTCCTCGCAGTGTACTCATTTTTTTTAATACACAAATTTTATTGAATGATTTATATATTAAATTATGATTAGATTAAGAAATAATCATGTATAATAATATACTTACGTGAATATCATATTTATCACAAGTTACACTTTCGTGTATGATTCAATTAAGTAAAAATATATCGAATTAAAATTATCATCATCCATGTTTTAGGAACGACATATATGCAACATTTTCATTACATATTTGAACAACATTTATTAATCAAATTTTAATTCATTGCAAATGGAATTTGACTCATTGACTTTCCACTTATAAAAACTGCATAATTTAGATTTTAAATCCAAGAATTCCTCATTGACAAGTCACATGAAATCTCATTATAAATTTTTATTAAAATTAATTAATAATTTATACTGATATTGAAATACTAGAGAATCGCTAATAATATGCAAGTTTGTTTTACAAATATGTAAGTGTATCTTAATTTTATATATATATATATATATATATATATATATATATATATATATATATATATATATATATAGAGAGAGAGAGAGAGAGAGAGAGAGAGAGAGAGAGAGAGAGAGAGAGAGAGAGATTAACTTATACCAAATTTTTTTACACTTACACTTTTTTTAATTATTAAATCCACTTTCATCTAATTGTTACTTTTAATGAAATTATCACAACTATTAGATAAAAATGAATCTAACTAAAAATGAAAGTAAATCGATCCCCCATATATATATATATATATATATATATATATATATATATATATTTTTTAAAAGAATTTTAGTGATGCAGACTGAAGAATGAAAAAACAAAAAGAAGGATGGCGCACAAAGGGCATATCTAGTGAACGTTTACAATGGATCATCTAGTTAATGGTGCATCGGTGGATCATCAAACTATAATCGTTGAATGTTGTAAAAATTAAATTAACGGTAAATATTAAAAGAAAGCTACTTTTTTCAACAAGTTAATTCATAAAATTAATAAGATTAATAATAATAATAATGAATTGGGATTTGGCAATAATAATTAATTAAACACATAATTAAAATTGGATCTTGATTTTTAGATCCAGCTATCTAACTTTTCACCTGCCACCAACATTGTTCCTTCTTAGGTTGTCGGCAGCGGAGGAAGTCGTGAAGATGGCAGCGACTTTAGGTGGGTGGAGGTGATCAGGCAACTTTCCAGAAGCGCCGACACCCACTTCCCAAAATCGCAAACCCAAGAGTCTAACTTGCCGGGAACTTTGCTCCAATGTTGGAGCACCCTGTACAACAACGGCAATCCAAACAGAGAAACAAGTACCAAGTGGGTTATAGAGTATTTAAATACACATCTCTCTCTCTCTGTCTCTCTCTCTTGTTTTATTCTTAGAGACAAACAATTGGGGTCGATCAAAGATGACCATTTGATTTTGCTGGGTGGAGTAGGGTGAAGAAGGGGCTACTGAGTCGAGGTCCGAGTCGAAGTCTTCCCATGAGGAAAGGTGGTTGGTGCAGTAAGTGTAGTGACACCTTGTGATGTAGGTTGGGGATCGAAAGCAGAGTGATAGAGCTTCTTTGAGAGCGTGTCGATGGAGCTCCACATTTTTGTGCACTGTGTATTGTGTGGTATGGTGCTGGCTCCAATCTGGCATGGATATTTGGTGGACTAATTCACGATTTGAGTATTTTAGGTGTTGAGTTTTACATATTTATAAAATAATTCTTGTAGAATATAAATTTTTTAAAAGGTCCTGTGACATGAATTCAACACTTTGACTAGTTACTTATGTGTCAAACTCTGATTGGAAGCTGAAGTAATGCCACCGATGACACTCACTTTTCACATGCACCGAGCAGTCACCTATAAATATAGTAAAAATTTTAAAAAACACTAAACCCACTTATAGAGAAATAGAATTTCTCCCACTTCTATGAGCAGTTTACAACTTTTGAAACGTTCGTGGAATACGAATTCCACACTAAAATATAATCAACTCCTGCTGCAAGTAGGATCAAAATTTAGTTTGACAGCCTTCAATGGGAATTCAATTATCTTTTTTAGCATTAAAAATCAGTTTAAAATAAAAAAGGATAAGGATAATGAAGCATTACTTCATCATTTAATTTTATTATATGGGTTTTGTTACAGAGGTAAAAGTTCTTGTTAATGATTTAAAATTATTATTTTTTAAATAAAATATTCAATATATCAAAAAATTTAAAAAATATGCTTTATATAAAAAATTAATTTTAAATTTCTTAATAAATATCCTTAAAGACCTTAACATTGATCAATTTGTTGTTAAAATTTAAAATTTAACAAAAATAGCTCATGATTAAGTCCGAACGTGGAAAAATTACTTTTAATCTTTATATTTTGCATATATTTTTTTATATATTTATTTAATATTATTTATTATATATATGTATTTTTTATTATTTTTTATTTAATTATATCTCTTAAAAAATATAAATAATACTTACACTTTTTAAAAAAATATAAGATGATTTTTATTCAATTACTTTGCTTGTGATTTCGGAAATGGGCTTTCTCCTGCGTTATAATAATTGGTTAATACATTGAGGTGAAAGAGATAGCTCATAACCGAGTCTGAGACAAGAATGGAGAAGTAACGAGAAAAAAACAAAAAAAGAAAAAGAAAACGACAACGGAGATGTGGCCCCTAAGAATGAATGCTGTGCGCGCGTGGCTTCACATCCTCGTAAAGATCAAACCCCGAAATTCTCGCGAGAAAATGCAAAAATAGAGAGATGGGACACAAAGAGTTAATTAATTAAAAAATTGAATTATGGGTTCAAAGCGAAAGCGACAGTACAAAAAAGATGGGGTCGAGTGGACGTGTGTTGCGAATATTCACTAGATTTGAATTACTAGTTTCGAATCCGCAACACTCTCTGCGGGGTGGTTATCACATACGAAATGATACCTTCTCTTGATAAGTACGCGTGCTTATCACATAATTTGACGTACTTATGTCTGATAGGTCAGTAGAAAAAGAAAGACGACCCTGTACAACGCATCGAAGATAGCGAGATCAAGTCTCACCATGTTCTCTCTCTCCTCTTCTTATCCGCAGCCTTTCAAACCCTAGAAATTCTCGAACTTGGAGCTTATATAATCCCCAAAGAAGCTCTTATTTTTTTAGGATTTTGAGGCTGCGGAGTGTGTGTGAGTTCAGATTCGGAGTTGAGGTTGTGTGGTTCAGCTCTAATTTGTCTTTGTTTGTTGGAATTGAAGTCCTGTGTTGAGATTTCGTTTATTGTCGTGTTTGAAGATCGGTGTTGAAAGATCGAAATTGTTGGTGGCTTTCAGATTTGAGGAGCCGCTATGACTTCTTTGAGCAGAGAATTGGTGTTTCTCATACTCCAATTTCTGGAGGAGGAGAAGTTCAAAGAGTCGGTGCACAAGTAAGCTCCCTTTACCTTTTTCTCTTTTGTTGTTGTTGTTTTTTTTCTCTGCTTCTTTTTCTACAAGTTTTATTTGTGGTTTAAAATAAATATAAATGGCTAGGAAGCAATTTTTACAACAAAACGGAGTGAAAGTTTTGATGTTAAAATAATAAGAATAATAATAATAATATTATTATTATTATTATTATTATTATTATTATTATTATTACGTATGGGTGGACTGCTTGTTGAAAGGGTCATTAGAAATGATCTAGTCTATTTGTGTAATGGTTTCCGGCTTTAGCTATGTTCTGGATAGTGAAGAGTATTGGAAATGAGCTGAATAATAGAGAAATGAGGGGAGGAACGTTTTAAAATTTGTGTTTTCAAGCTGATTTTCTTGTAATTTAAAAGGCTCACAATTTGATTGTGGATAACTGAATTACAGAGCTGCGTGGCAGTGAATTATTTAATAGACGTTTGTATTATGAAAATTCTAATCTATACATTAACACTATTGAATTCTGTATTAAGATTCAATCAACCTGCCAGATTGGCACGGTTACCCCTACAAAGGGGTTATGGTAGTATATACTGTACTTTCTTCGTTGGCTGTTACTCCACTTGGTTTTCTGAAGTGTGGAAATCAATGAATTACTTGAATATGAAAGGCTGAGATACATAATTTCCTTTTCCTCACTTAGAAATTGGAAATGAGATGATAATAAAATAAATTGAAGAATCTTCATCTTCCTTCACTGAACATTTCCCGTTTTGTTCATGAACATGACTGCTTGTTTGTTTCTTTTAAATGCTTGTTTATGGGTGCAGGCTTGAGAAAGAATCTGGATTTTTCTTCAACATGAAGTACTTTGAGGAAAAAGTACAGGCTGGTGAATGGGATGAAGTTGAGAAGTATTTAGCAGGGTTTACCAAAGTTGATGATAATAGATACTCCATGAAAATATTCTTTGAAATCAGGAAGCAGAAATATCTGGAAGCACTTGATAGGTATATATTACTCTGAATCCTTTTGGGATTTTTCTAATTGTATTTGTGCTTATTATGGTATTTCACATGCTGTTTTGTCTCTGGTGCTTTTAATCTTTAGGCAAGACAAGGCAAAGGCTGTTGAGATATTAGTGGGTGATTTAAAAGTGTTCTCCACCTTCAATGAGGAACTATACAAAGAAATCACACAGCTGTTAACTCTTAATAATTTCAGGTAACATTTGAATGTATTGTCTAATAATGTAATGCAGCATTGTTTTTAGTGTCTTATCTTGTCTGTTAGGTCAGTGAGATTATACGTGAAAGTCAATCTGATATGATTCAAACATCAATCTTCTTGAATCTTGATTCAAAACTCATAAAACAATAACAGATTGGAGATTGTGGAGTCTCATGTTACTTTTTATGACTGATAGACCATACCAGATTAACTAAGCTGTAAGACTGTTAAGTTCTTCCTTTTCTTTTCATATGCCAGGGAGAATGAGCAGCTGTCCAAGTATGGTGACACCAAAACTGCTCGAGGGATTATGTTGATAGAGCTAAAAAAGCTCATAGAGGCAAATCCTCTTTTCCGTGATAAACTTATCTTCCCTACTCTTAAGTCGTCAAGATTGCGGACGTTAATCAATCAAAGGTATGGATGCTATATTTGTAGATAACCAAACAAGTTGAAGCCCTTGATTAATTCTCTCTCTCCTCACAAGATTTTGCTGTGTTTTTAATTCACTTCTTCATAGTTAGTTGGATTCTTTTTTGCGTGGCAAATGAAAGGTAAACTCTGTGACTTCTGCCTTCTTGACACAGAAATATTACATCTCTTAGATTTTGCATGAGGTTTTAAGTCCTTATATATTATTGGTTCAATTATTTAATTAATGATAAGAATTTGGAAGTTTAGCCACACTTTTTTTTTATCAGTTCTTGTATAAATTTGGATTTTTTGTTTGTTATGCCTTGCCTTTTCTTTTATTAATCTATCTGTCTTCCTTATCAATGCAGTTTGAACTGGCAGCACCAGCTTTGTAAAAACCCAAGGCCAAACCCAGATATAAAGACTCTATTCACAGATCACTCATGTACACCTCCTAATGGTCCTCTAGCACCCACACCTGTCAATCTTCCAGTTGCTGCTGTTGCAAAGCCTGCTGCTTATACTTCACTTGGAGCTCATGGTGTATGATACCTTGCATTTCAAAAAATTGGTTCCTTACATTTTTAATTGATTAAGAATCTAATTTATCATGTTGATTGATAATTTTTTTTTCATCTATTTTCTATAGCCCTTCCCACCTGCTGCAGCAACTGCTAATGCTAATGCTTTGGCTGGCTGGATGGCTAATGCCTCAGCTTCATCATCTGTCCAAGCAGCTGTTGTCACGGCATCAACCATACCGGTCCCACAGAATCAAGGTTGAAAATATGGTTACTGTATTTGTCCCTTTTTTTTTCCTTAGAAAATGTTACCAATAATTCTCGTAATAAATCCCATTAAATTTTACATGCTACACACCTATGAAGCACGGACACGGACACGGACACGGACACGGGACACGGACACGGATACGGGGACACACCAACTTCAAAAATTGTAGGACACGGACACGGCATATATATATATATATATAATTTCAAAATTTTAGAAAAAAAATTCATAATTCATTAATATCATTTCTATAAGCTTGAAGATTTATAATATTTTAATATATGTCATATATGTCAATATTTGCTATCTAGTAAGCCTCTCTTAAAAAATATGAAACATAATTTCTATTGACATAATCTAAAAAATCTCTTAAACTAACTTTTCTTAATAGAACTAATCATGTACAAGTACATGTGCATAAAAAAAATAACTAGATGGAATATTGGTGTGAGGCAAGCTTCAGTGACAACGAAGTGGATGACTTGGTACGAGCAGAGGTAGAAGGAACAGATGAAAATAGTGTTGTGTGAAAAGATAAAACTTAAAAGTATAATAGTGGCGTGTGAAAAGATAAAACTTAAAATACTGGTATGTGAAAATAATGGCTTGAGACGTCAGTCATGTGAGCTTGAGTGAGTTACAAGCTTACTAATTGAACGTTAGTCATGGAAACTAAGTTTTTTTTTAAGAAAATATTAATGGGTTGTGTTCAAGTCGTGTCCTAATCGTGTCCGAGAAGTGTCCGATCGTGTCCGAGAAGTGTCTGAGCATGTCCGAGAAGTGTCCGAGCGTGTCCGAGACGTGTCCAAACTGAAAAAATAATCTTTTTTAATCAGACACATTTGGACACACATGACACGTGTGTCGTACGGGTGTCTCCATGTATCTGACACGGACACGTGTCTGACACGCGGACACGCCGATTATGAGGCGTGTCCGTGCTTCATAGCTACACACCCTAGCCTTTCTCACTCGTTTAACTTCATGTGAAAAAAATTGTATTAACTAGTGTCCTGGCAGTTGCATTTGCATTTACATGGCTAAGTGAGCAGGAGAACATGTTACGAAATTTTGCTTGGAATTTTACATATCGAGTAATTTCACAGTTTAAGAGAGTGTTATGACTTACACTTTCCTGCCCTTTTTTTAACAGTGTCTATCTTGAAGCGTCCAAGAACACCTCCATCAGCTCCTGGGATGGTTGATTATCAAAATGCTGATCATGAACAGTTAATGAAAAGACTTCGGCCGGCTCCTTCTGTAGAAGAGGTAATTTTGATAATTCTTTGTTTAACAATTTAGATGTGATTCAGGTATTTCATGATGTCAACATTGGCGTCATCTAATCCATGTAGCCGACCCACTTAGTGGGAAAAGGCTTTGGTTGTTGTTGTTTTTGTAAGCTGTAGGGCTTCTGACTTTGTAATGGATGGTGACTCATGTCACTATGGTTCATTTCTATAATTTAGGTTTCCTATCCTACGGCTCGACAAGCCTCTTGGTCGCTGGATGATCTACCAAGAACAGTGGCTATGACTTTGCATCAAGGATCCTCTGTGACAAGCATGGATTTTCATCCTTCTCACCAAACCTTGCTTCTTGGTATTTTCTATCATTGTTGTGTTTCGTGTAAGAATATTTCATTACTAAAATCCTGACAAAAATATAACTTTATATATTTCAAATCAGCAGTTGGTTCTAGTAATGGTGAAATTGCCCTTTGGGAACTTGGATTGCGAGACAGGTTGGTCTCAAAGCCATTCAAGATATGGGATATGTCAGCGTGCTCATTACCATTTCAGGTTTTAATTTCAATTTTTCAATGAGTTTTTTTATACTCTGCAATATTTCCTTTTCTACAGTACCCTTAGTCGCAATCTGACCAGAAAATAAGTCTCTGTTATTATGATGGACATTGGTGCTTGAGAATTCAGAATCTTTGAAATCTTCTAGTTGATAATTTTTGTAGGCAGCTGTGGTCAAAGATGCACCTATTTCTGTCAGCCGTGTCGCATGGAGCCCTGATGGAAATTTTGTAGGTATGTAATGTTTTTGAAACCATTTTGAAGGTTGTCAGAGTCAATATCTAACTGGTTGCTTTGCCTTAGGTGTTGCTTTTACTAAACATTTGATTCACTTATATGCCTACACTGGACCAAATGAGCTAGCCCAGCGTGTAGAGGTGAGATTATTCCTACAAAAGTAACCAAAGTTGTGAGTGCAATTTGATTTACATTTCTTTGTTGATGCAGGTTGATGCCCATATTGGTGGCGTGAATGACTTGGCATTTGCTCATCCAAATAAACAACTCTGTATTGTGACTTGTGGAGATGATAAGTTGATAAAGGTGCATAAAACCTACTCATTGCAATTTTGGATTATGCAAAACAATTATCTATTTTGTCTGAAGAAGAAACTCTTAATAGGTGTGGGATTTAACTGGACGAAGACTATTTAACTTTGAGGGGAATGAAGCACCTGTATATTCTATCTGTCCTCATCACAAGGAGAGCATTCAGGTAATAAGAAGATATGATATATTTTTTCAATTAGTTTATTCTTTGGAAGGTTATATGCGGCAGTCCATGTGTTAAAATTGATAGATTGTTATTCTATAATTTTACCTATCTGGGTAGTGATTTGTGCTTTAATTTATGAAAGTATAAAAGCATCTTTCATTCATTGTAGTCATTAGAAAATTTCAGGGAAATTGCTCCCACTTCCCTAAACATATATCGACCCCTTTCTATGTGAGGATCTGTATTTTTTAACTTCTTCCAAGCTATATGTGTATAGAGTCACAGAAGTTACATGTTTCAGTGCTTTACATCTCTC
Source organism: Ormosia emarginata (assembly GCA_029884605.1). NCBI lineage: Eukaryota > Viridiplantae > Streptophyta > Magnoliopsida > Fabales > Fabaceae > Ormosia > Ormosia emarginata. Next base: position 30,743,769 of record JAQQTP010000080.1, on the reverse strand, counting down.
TTGTATGTCTATTTTTATGATATCAACAATTCAATATGTTTATAGCATTACAGCATTGTCGAACTTAGTTATGCTCTTTTTGTTTTTTACTGCTTTATGCATAAGGGCAAGTTGGGTCATAAAATTTTAATTAATGATAGCTTTATTTTTTTATCTATGTAAGCACTGACATAAGTCACCTATTCTAGTATGATTCTAGTGTCATTTGCTGCATCATTTTCCATCCCCACCTTCGAAGCCAGCATTCTGCAGTCTAAATATATACTTCATTCTTTGGATCAACAACTAGCTTGTAACCCACACTAACCCTACTTGAGCAGGTAGGACCATGGTTTTGCTTATACAATTGCTTCTGCATCCTTCCACCTCTTGTACCATTGTTAGTGACATTACCTCATCTGCACTGTGTACAAGTACCCTAAATAAGTCAATTTGCCAACATATCCTAGATGGCATATATTGTAAATGATCTTCTAGCACTTATGGTGTTCTGGGTATGAGTGTGGTTAGAAGTTAAGAAAATGTAGAATTTTGGGTTCAAACAAATTGTCAAATATTTTTTTGGGATAAAATCATGTCACAAATGGTCATACTATTCAAGAAAAATGGAAACTTCTGATTTTCGTGCTTTTCCATCTTTCAAGTACCAACTTTCATTCCACACTTTCATTTCTTTCATTATTCATTTGGTTCTAGCAAAAGCCCGAGAGTGTTATTTGTGTTTACACGAGTACTGTCTATGATTGTACTATTCTTGTAAACTCTGCCTTCAATGGTACTAAAGGTTGTTATTGTAACTTTGCAGTTCATATTTTCAACTGCCATTGATGGCAAAATAAAAGCCTGGTTATACGATAATATGGGTTCTAGGGTTGACTATGATGCCCCTGGTCACTGGTGTACTACAATGCTTTACAGCGCTGATGGAAGTAGGTAAGGTGGATTTGGATGGGGATAATTGTTTATTTTAGTTTCATGTTTAATGGATAATCGAGATGCAGTAGATGAAACTGTATTAACATGTCTTCCTATTTATGTTCCCTTGTTTCTCTAGATTATTTTCTTGTGGGACTAGTAAAGATGGAGAGTCGTTTCTTGTTGAATGGAATGAAAGTGAAGGAGCAATTAAGAGAACGTACAATGGGTTCAGAAAGAAATCTGCTGGTGTCGTGCAGTTTGACACAACCCAGAATCGCTTTTTGGCTGCTGGTGAAGATGGCCAAATCAAGTTTTGGGACATGGACAATGTTAATCTTCTAACAAGCACTGATGCGGAGGGTGGACTACAGGTCAGTAGTTCAGGGTTAAATGTTTTAAAGTCTTCTGGAATAGAACTTACACTTTATGAAGGCATCCCTTATGTGATTTGATGAATTTTTTCAGGGTCTTCCACGCTTGAGATTCAACAAGGAAGGAAATCTTCTTGCTGTTACTACTGTGGACAATGGATTCAAAATTCTTGCTAATGCTATTGGTCTTAGATCCTTAAGAACAATTGAAACTCCAGCATTTGAAGCATTGAGGTCACCAATTGAATCTGCTGCAATCAAGGTTGTGATATAGTTCTTGACTTCTGCTTGGTTCTTGATATTTAGATCAAAATATGTATTTATACTGTCCACTTTGTTTATGTTATCTAGGTACCTGGCTCTTCTGCTGTTAATGTTAGTCCTGTCAACTGTAAAGTGGAAAGGAGCTCCCCTGTCAGGCCTTCTCCAATTCTTGTATGAGCCTGTCCCTGTGAACTCAGTATGCATGATTATGATGTTGCATGATGAATATGATATACTAGTCATAGCTTAACAATTAGAAATTTAATATTTAAGTACTATGACTACACGTTTCATTTCTTCTGTACACACACATACACAAGCATGTGGGGCCTGCTTGATCTTTTTCTTCTTCTTGTAAGCTTAATTCCATCATTAACTTGGTTAACCAAGTTATCTCACAAAGAAATACTGACATCATTTCTTCTTCTTGTATGCTTAATTCCGTTATGCTAGTCATTAACTTGGTTAATTAATTCTTCATATCTTTTTGACTAAGTTAATTACTCACGAATTAAGTACTGCATCTTAATATTTGTTTGCAACACATTGATTGGTTTAAGCTTTTTCAATGAAGAACGGAGTTGATCCCATGGGTCGAAATGTGGAGAAACCAAGAATTGTGGAAGATGTAATAGATAGAACTAAACCATGGCAGCTGTCTGAAATTGTGGATTCTGTCCAATGTCGGTTAGTTACCATGCCTGACAACACAGATTCTTCCAGCAAGGTTTGTTGACTGATTGTATGAGAGAGAGATTGCCTTTTTCTATTACAAACTGTGTTCTGTGAACTTTAACTCTCAGAGCCCCATATATAGGTCGTTCGACTTCTATATACAAATTCTGGGGCTGGCCTTTTGGCACTTGGCTCAAACGGTGTTCAGAAGCTGTGGAAGTGGGCTCGCAGTGAACAGAATCCCACTGGGAAGGTAATATTAAACAAATATTTTCTTTATCCCTCTCCAGTCCTTTCTTTTCTTTATGGTTTTCATTTTTTTTTTCCCCTTGCAATAGAGAACAGAATTCTGAAGTTTATATGATTACAGGCCACCGCCAACGTTGTTCCACAACATTGGCAACCGAACAGTGGTCTTCTTATGACTAATGATATCTCAGGTGTCAACCTTGATGAAGCAGTTCCTTGCATTGCACTCTCAAAGAATGATTCATATGTTATGTCTGCTTGTGGCGGAAAGGTTTCATTATTTAACATGATGACATTCAAGGTATGTGTCCAGAGATACAGCCTTGATATTCCATTCAGTTGCTTAGTTTACTGGTTACTTATGGTTTACTTTGTTATAGGTAATGACAACATTCATGCCACCACCTCCTGCCTCTACCTTTCTAGCTTTCCACCCTCAGGATAACAACATCATAGCCATTGGGATGGAGGATTCAACCATTCACATTTATAATGTTAGAGTGGATGAGGTGATTACTTTCCTCTTTTTAAGATTTGTACTATTACTTTTAAATTATCTCATATGTATTTTCTCTTGGGGGTATCTTCTAGGTGAAATCAAAATTGAAGGGTCACCAGAAGCGTATTACTGGTTTAGCCTTTTCAACCAATCTTAACATCCTGGTTTCATCTGGTGCTGATGCACAAGTAACTCTTTTAACTGTTCTCCTTTCATTTAAGATTCAGAGTGATATGGAAAGCCTCTTGTGCAAATGATTTAGTGCCTAATAATTTGTTTTGGAGATCTTTTTGTTGGTTATCCATCTTTACATTATTTATAATTATTCCTTGTTATGTTAGATCTACTTCCCAGTGTAAAGGATAACAGAATAGCCTTGCTTGTTTATTCTCAACTGTTATGAAATTAAATAATTTACTTCATTGAAATTATTTTATAGGAATGTATGTGCCATATAGGAAAGGTGTCAGAACTTATAGTGTGTTGTACAATATCATTTTCTTTTTAGTTTCCATAAGCTTATAGTGTGCCTTTTCACGACAATTTACTTCATTGAAATTATTTCTGTACAGCTTTGTGTGTGGAGCATCGATACATGGGAGAAAAGAAAATCAATTCCAATACAACTACCTGCCGGAAAGGCACCTGTTGGTGACACTCGAGTGCAGTTCCATTCTGACCAACTCCGCTTATTGGTAGCCCATGAGACTCAGTTGGCAATATATGATGCCTCTAAGATGGAACGCATTCGGCAGGTAGAAAGTTTCTTCTAGTATTGATAGAGCTGCTCTTTGCTGACAAAATAAAAATTTAGATATGCTTATAAATTAATTTGCTGCAGTGGGTTCCACAAGATGTTCTGCCTGCTCCCATATCATACGCATGCTATTCCTGCAATAGTCAGTTAATATATGCCACATTTTGTGATGGCAACACTGCGGTTTTTGATGCTGATAGCTTGAGACTAAGATGTCGTATTGCGCTGTCAACATATTCGTCACCAGCGGCTTTAAGTGGGTAAGTTTCAGGGTAATGGTTGGACCCAGTTTTTACTATTTATTTTATTAAATATTGAACATTTACTCAAGGATGTATTGTGAAATATAACTTTCCTTTTGATGCAGTAAAAAAATTTTCTGCTTGTTAGCTTTCTGGACTGGTAATTTGATATAAAGATATTGGTTGCTGTTTCAATCCATACGATATTAATATGGTATTAGTAATTGCAATTTAAACATCATCCATACTACCCAGCAGTGGTTGGTTATCCATACTACCCAACAGTGGTTGGTTGCAGTGAAAGTGGACTTTGATCCCAGGCGAACCTTACCTACAATGTCAGGGGTTTGAGTCCTAGTATTGTCACTTTAAGAAGGACTTTACCTAATTACCACCCTCGGTCCAGCAATGCCGGTGTGGATGGACCTTGGTGACAGACCAAAAAACATCATCCACACTATGCTTTCTTTGAAAAAAATAAAATTTGTTCCTTCTTGGGAGAGTAGGAGGGGTGGTGATTCTTGATATGCAAAAATTTTGTTTTGGAACTTGACTCATGATCCGTGTTGTTGTATATTGCAGAAGCCAAGCTGTGTATCCTGTTGTTGTTGCGGCTCATCCACTAGAGCCCAACCAACTTGCCGTTGGATTGACGGATGGGTCCGTGAAAGTGATAGAGCCCAGTGAATCAGAGGGCAAGTGGGGATCTAGTCCACCTGTGGACAATGGAATATTGAACGGTAGGACAGGATCATCATCTACAGCAAGCAACCACACGCCCGATCAGCCACAACGATAAGAACATTCATTGTATCATACTAGCATATTCTTTCCATCTGTAATTTTATCAGCCTAGATTTTTAGGTTTTGATTCCGCTCCATTTGTCCCTCTTCAAGGTCCGGTCAGGGTCAGCTTGGACATAAAATGGTAAATTCAAAGCTGTAAGCTCTTGTATACCTAAATTTGTTCTAGTCAACTCAATTACATTATTTATACTTTATTGTAGTGTTCCTGTTTCTTGCTAACATTGTGAATTTGTCCATTCTCCTCACATTTGTTATATGAAATCTGTTTGTCACAGCGATTATATATTGCTGCTTGGGAAATATCAAAGAATCTCATCACCTACCCACATCGAGTATTGCTGTTTAGCCTGACTAAATGAACCACGGCATAATATACAGTTGGCAACCAGCTAATATTATTTAGGGGAATGCAACCAATGCACTGAGTAGGCATTAAAAAAATGGTGGTAAATAGTAGTAGTCTTCAATTGCAAGATCTCGTAGTCCCGGTAGAGGCAGTAAGTTCTCATCGGCCGGCACTGTCTCGTCACGCGACTCTTAATTTTTTTAATTCTTCAATGATTTTAAAATTATACATAATTGAAATAATCAGTTAGAATAAAAATAAAGTATTAACTACGGTCATATTTAAGGTTAAAAAGAATATGCTGTTTGAATCTAACACATCTATTTGGCCAAATGGTTAGATAGGGCAGTGTCATTCTTCAACATATAACTTGAGGAGGATGAGGATAATTTATCTTTTTAATTTGAAGATATTTTGATTAAATACTACAATTACATCCGAACCCAGTAGGTCCCTGAACTTTTTATCCCATATAATCCGGTTTTTGACACTTCTAAATGTGTGTTTGAGATAATTGTGAAAGTTTAATTATTTTAATAATCAATTATTTTAATAATTAAGCTGTAAAAACTTGATTATTTCAATAATCGATTATATTTGGATATGTTAACTAAAAAATGATTTTAACTTAATCTGTTTCGTTTGAATATTATAAAAAAGAATCACTTTTATGTATTAAATTATCAAAATAGGTATAAAATAATTATATAAATTATTTGATTGATTAAAAAATTATTTAATTAAAGATAAAATGGTATTTATATATTACTATTAAAAATAATCTCAATAGTTTTTTTAAAAATATCTACCGTTTTGCTTATCTTTCAATAGCTTTTTTCTCTAAAGAAAAACTGTTGATTTTTTACCTCATGTTACCCATACAAAATGCTATTACAAACAATAACTTATTTGGAAAAAGTAACGTATGTTGGAACAGAAATAATCCATCCCAAACATGCACTAAATTTAGCAAATCCGGGTCCGGGTTTTGGGTCTTGTAGAGAAGTCTTCAAGCTGCCTTTCTTGTTGACCAATTTTTTTTTTAAAAAAAGCGTTTTCTATCTTTATGAGCCTCAAAAAAAGAAATTTTTTTTGGCAAAAAAAAATTATTATTTGCTTTATTTATACACACATATATATACGACTAAAATTTAGTCCATGACAATTATTCAAAACGTAACTTCATGCGAACATAATCTCACTAAAATTCAATTTCAGATAAACTTTTAATGGATAAGCAATTATTACTTTAAAATGGGCTTTTGCTCAGACAGTGTCAACGTAATATGGAAAGCCCATAGATAGGAGTAGGACAAGATGAGGCAAATTTCCACCCTTCAAAGCTAGCTAAGCTGATGAAGTAGCTAAATAGTTGTTGGCAAAAATTTCTCACCCACACAAATTAAGCAAACAAGCAAATACAACAACATAATAAACTTAATATGATTTAGCTTTTACTATTTATGTCCATAATTTCATAAATCAATTCATTAATTTCAATGAATAATTATTATCACCAATCTTTGAAAATAATCTCACAAACACTAACCCCAAATACACCCAAACTCATAAGCAATATTTTCTCTTAAACAAAACACTCAACAAAAATACCACACTCACAAATTTCTCTTCACCTCACACAACACTATAAATGGTGGCTTTCAAATTCTTCTCAAAGCAACAAATTGCTGGTACACTCACAGCAGCCTCTCACCTCTCTATCGGCGCTGCCTTTCCAAGAAGAGAAACATAAAATCTCTCCTTTTTTTTCCTAATGTTGTCACGTGCACACACACCACTCACGTTCGTTTTCTTTTTTTCTTAACTTGTCTCAAATGGGCTTAGCCCAACTATCCAATCCAAGGCAAAATATTGGAAAAAGATAATTATACACTATTTTTAATAGTATATGTACTATTTATACATTTTTTAAGAGATGTAATTGAGTAAGAGAAAATGTTAAAAAAAATATGTATAATAAATAATATTAGATATAATTTAAAAAATAATGTATGTACTATTTGATATAAGAATATAAAAATTATAAAATATTCAACAAAATTCTAACAGTGTGTGAACCAATTATCTTTGTATTGTCCGATAAAATCTGATTAAGCAACACTTTTTATCAAATTATACTTGCACACTCTTTTTCTTTTGGTGACATTTGCCCACTCTTCAGTCTTTTATGCCACTCTCATCTAACTGCTTTTTATTAGTAAAATTTGGATGGCAGTTTAGAACAAAAAAATGGTTCAAACTTTAAAATGAGATGTAAAGATGGTGCAAAGTAAAGGTCGGGAGTAATTTGAGCTGATTCTATTTTATCAATTTGTTAATCAAATTTCACGCTTAGAAATTAGTTGAACTAGCCGCTTTTGCAGCATTGAAAGGGATAGAAAAGAGATTTTCAGCTTCAACTACAGACAAAACTTTCTACCTGAGAAGCACCGCAAATTAACAACATTCTACATATCTCTCGAGATTCCTCACGTGTCATGAGTAGAGTTTATCTTCATGAGTTCCATTTATCGATGACATCTTTGTTAGAATATTTTTTTTATATAAATTATCATAAATTATATTATAATTTTATAAAATTCAGATTAATTAAATATCAAAATTATTAAAGCATTTTATTTAGTTTAAATTATGATCAGTATTATTAATGAACCTATTATTATTAAAACACTGTTCATATATAGGTTTTGTTTTACAGATCTTGTATATGAGTTTGTCATAGTAGGTATGTTTAATCTATTTTAATTATTCTATATATACAAGTAGAGACTCTTATTTCTAACCATTCTAGTGCGTACAGTTGCTCCATTAATATTGACGCGTGAGCGACTATTATGAGATAGGAATAATAGCTCTCCCTCATCGAGATTGCTTTTAAGGATTTCAACAATGACTTCCTCATCGGCGCATTTTCAAGGTAATCTTAAAACTCATTATTTATTTTGATATGTCATAAATTTTAGAATTAATAGATTCGATAAATTTCTATCAATTGGTATTAGAGCCAATGTTTTTAATCCTAGTTATGACAATTAATTTATTGTTTTATCAAGAAATCTTATGAGGTTTGAAAAATTTAAGAAACCTGAAATCCTAACGTATGTGATGTTTAATTCCAATTTTTTTAGATTGATTTCAAAAATAAAATTGAGACTTTTGTATATTGGATTATCCTGAGTTCAAAAACATGTATATTGCATTATGATATTGTGAATTCACAAAGAATTTTACTCAAACTCGTAGAACCCTAAAATATTTAAATTTTATGATTCATTTTTTTTAGAAATCAACTCAAGAAATTGATTTAGGGTTATTGTAGATAATTTCTTTTTCTAAATCTAACAACATCAAGATCATGTTTTTTGGTTGAGAAACAACTTGGGATTCCTGAAAAAGGTAACACGCGGTTAGGCGTTTAACCATGTTCAAAACCTAATTTTTTGTGTTGTTTTTCTATAAATAAGTTTAGGAGAGATGTAGAGCCCGATTTTCTGAAACTGTAAACACTAAAATCTTGAATTTTGGTGGAAAATTGAAGGAGAAAACTAGTGCAACCCATTTTTGTTCAAACCGGGTCACGCGACTCGTATACAGAAAACAAGTGAAGAAGACAATGGCTTCCTTGTGTATTCCCCACTCGTGCACGTGGCGTGTGAAGGTGCGTGTAGGCTTCTGGAGCGTGTTTTTCAACTTATATTTTTTGGGTTGTGCTCCACGCGTCCTTTCCTATTTTTTGGTGAATTTTATTTATTTTTCATGCCCATTTACTATTTATTTCAAAAATTTTAGAGATTAAAATTTTTAAAAATGTATGATACTATTCTCTTTTGCCTCTGGAAATTTGTGTATTATTGTGATGTTTCTGGGCATGATATATGTAACACCCCGAAAATTTGCTTGTTTTCTATTATATATTTTATAATATTTGTGATTTTTATGAATTTTTGTGAATTATTTGGGTGATTTTGATTATTTTATCATATTTCTCGATTTGCATGCACGTTAAGCGAGGTCGAAAAAATAAAATATTTTTCTGAGGTCGGAAAACTTTGGATTGTGGAAGCGGTACCTGGAGATCTTACTAAACCTGATGCTGGATATAGTTTACGAAGTTTTCGTTTTTCGAGATTTTATCTAATAAATAAAATCACGGTACGTTTTATTATCTATTGGGCGATTGATACTAATTTTGTTAACTGTAATCTTTGTCTATTAGATAATAACTTTTAGTAAAGTACTAGTCATCTTTTCTAGAGTGTTCTCTTTATATGACATCACTTGTTGACTTTCCAAAAAGTGAACCAATAGAAAACTAGCTTCCTAAGCAAGTTTTAGAGAAAACTTAATGGAGAAGCTTTGCATTTCTCTCTCTTCCTTGGAGAAGCCCACGACCAAGAGGCTTCTTGAGCAAGTTTCTATTCATTTTTTTTCTATCATCATTTAGTTTCATTCACCCTTCAAGAAACAAAGAAAAAGCTACACATTTTTCTTTCTCTCACTTTTCTTCTCTCATTTTCTATCTAGTGGCTCACGACCACCACCCACTAATTCCCTCTTCTATTCTGTTTGCTCCAATCAATTATACTTCTTGAATATACACACCCTTTAGATGATTTTCTATGTTGTGTTCACCATCTAGTTCTCTCATCTTTATCATTTTCTTTCAAGCCCTAACTTGAAGCTCTTAAGGTAAGATTCTTGATCTTCATCTTTTCTCTTCTCTTTTTCGTGTTCAAGGCCATTATCTTGATCATTGGTCTTCTCTTTTCAAGCTTTAGGTGTTGATCTTGTGAGTTTGAAACTTCTAGGGTTTGGTTGGAAGTGTTGGACAAAAATTCCAAGAGGCTTCAAAGAGCTTTCTTTTCTTGATATATCTTTAGGTAAGAGGGAGATTACTCTTATCAACCTTTCATGATGGTGAGGAATGAAAATTGTATGTGAAAATGAGGAATCTATGTGTGGGTTATTCACTTGGTTGTGTGTAAATTTTGATGACCTTGGTTGTACGTATTTTTGGTGATTTTGGGTTGTATGTGTTTTTAGTTACTTTGTGATTTAGCCTTATATGATTTTATGGTTTGATATTATGCATAATTTTTGGTTGAGTATAAATTTTGGTGATTGAAGTATGTGGTGTACTTGGAATCTTATTGTTGAGAATGAAAATTTTGAGGTCTAAGGACCCAAGAGCTCACAGTCAAGTGGCCATAAAAAGGGTATCCAAGACAAAATTTTTATGTTAAGTTGGAACCTAGATGCTTAGGTAAAAATGAATTGGATTAAGGATTCAAAATAATGGAAGAGTAATAGAACAAAAATTTATTATTTAATAAGAGAGGGTTTTAGGTTAGAAGTGGAGCAATGAGTTTGTACGAGAAAATTAAAAGCTTAACGTATTTCTATACAAGGCAAAAAGAAAAAGATTTATTAAATTGGTATAATGTGAAGTCCTTTTTGTGCTTGTTGTGATTGGGAATAATAGTAGTGTGTTGTCGGGCTCTTAAACGGGACCCGAAGATATTAATGACTGTCTTGGCTTATGAGTAGTTATGTTATGGAGAATTATGATATTAATATGTGTGTATGCATTGGGTCTTTGATCATGCATTATACCGGCGGTGTCGGTTGAGGATGTATGCCTAGGAGTTGAATTACACCTTAGTACAGGTGCGAATTGCATAGTGTGGTTCACTTGTTGAACTTGGAGGCGTCGAGGCGTGGGTATCCCACAAGTGGACAGTTGGTAGCTCCACTGGGCCGTGGTGACTGTGCAATGCACCGATGATCTTGACTAGGTACTATTCTATTCACGATCTGGTATAGACTATTTTGTATAAAGCCATGATGTGCAAATTAAGAAAAACTATAGCACTTGAATTGAGGCTGACGAGGTACAGATAATGTCTTCTAGATCATTCTCTCCGAAATTGTGTTTAGCTCCATAGAGTAGGAAGTTGGTTCATTGTGCACATGCATAGTTTGTCTACATATCACTATGTTATTTTATATCTGTTAAAATATTTTATATTTGTTGCTCTAATTGAAATTGTGTTTATCGTATATGAATGATTTTACTACTCTTTATTGTTTCTGTGCTGCCATCTTGGTATTGATGTATGGAATCTTACCTCTTTGTTGTTTTATTCTGTTCTATGTATATGGTTGATAAAGATTAAAGGGGAGACAAATGAGATTGTATCTTTTGCTATTCTGTTTTCTGTGATGGCGGCTAGGAGAGAGATTTCGCTAGTTTTGTAAGAGTTCAGTTCAATGGAGGCACGAGCGCTTAGCGTATTGACTGGGGAACAGAACATGTTAGATATATAAGAGATATAACTCTGTCTGTACGTAGGACCCGTGATGGGGATCCTTTCTTTATGCTTGACGTCACAATGCATTTAGAGTTTGTCATACCAATTAGGGGTTTGTGGGGTGACCTGCATTATACCCCTAGAGAGGAGGATGGTTCTGTGGTGTCCTCTGCTAAGACACCTGCCCGTGGGGTTTTGTCCCGCCCGTGTGTGTGTGTGTGTGTCTATATATATATATATATATTTGGATTACAACTTGTTATATTTTGAGTGGACTGTGATCCATGCCATCTTTTTGTATATTTTTGGGATGTTATTATTCAGTAATGACTTCCTGTATTGTTTATGTGTTGTTTAAGCTTACGTTTTCAAAAAAGAAAAATTGAAATCCGTATTTTACTATATTAAACCTTTTATACGTTTTATTAAAAAAAAATTAGCCGAAAATGTGATACCCTAGGGAGGGTGTTACAATATATATTATGCATTCTCAGAGTTGATGTTGTTTGATTAATGAAATAATTTTCGGTATTATTTTGTGCATAAATTGATATATAATGTTTTAAAAAATTATTTATTTATTTTTGTTATTTATGCGATTTGATTATGAGAGTTGTTGTTTAAAGTATTGTGATATTGTTTTGGGGCATTTTTCATGATTGTGGGCTCGCCTTCGCGGGACCAATTATGTTGAGGTGTCATTTTATTGATATTTTGTTAATAATGTTGCATTGAAGATTATGTTGATAATTCACTTACCCTATCAGTTTGCCTTTATTAAGGTAATTTCTGATGATTTGTTAAATGGTACTATTTTGGACACTTTTCATTATTGTGAGCTCGCCTTCACTGGACCAATTATGGCAATGTAATATTTTGTTGATAAAATATTGTTATATTGTGGCTTTAGGGATTATATTGATAATATGCTTACCCTATCGGTTTGCCTTTATTAATGTGATTCCTGATTATTTGTTAAAGGCATAAAGGTTTTAACCTTAGAGTTCTCAGTATCCTTTCAGTACTAGCATTAGGGACATGATTTTGATGTCTGTGGGTGTCTACTTATGCGTTGTAATTCGAGACTCTTAGGCGGGATTGCAATTGCATGAGAAAACTTTGTTATGGTTATTTGCTCAAATATTGTACATGTTGATATGCTTGACAAAATCTCTCTTTAATGTATCGTTCTTTTAGTTTCATCGATGCAAATGAGTGCCATAACGAAATTGAATAGGATTAATTTTGAGGACTGAGTGGATTCTGTGAAATTGTTCCTTGTTGTAGCTAATGTTGATGCTACTCTCATTGAGGAAGAACCTCAGAGACCCACAAATGCATCTTTCGCTGCAGATAAAAAGAAGTATGAAATGTGTGTTCAATCTAATAAAGTCAGTTTGATGACCATGAAGTATATCATGGAAAAGACCATTAAAGAGAGCATTCTTGAAACAAATAATGTTAAAGAGTTTCTCAAATCTGTTGGTGAGAAATGCAAGAAGTTTGATAAAACTGAAAAGGCCTTGTATCTCTCTTTGTTGACAAAGACTATATATGATGGTATAAGTGGTGTTTGTGAACATGTTTTGAAGCTTGTGAGTTGGTATAACAAGTTGAGGTCTATATAAATGGAGTTGGGAGAGGATTTACTAGTCTGGTAGGTGTTTGAGTCTCTTCCGACTAGTTTTGATATTCTGAAGACTACTTACAATGCTCAAAAGGAAGAGTGAACTGTTGATGAGCTTATATTTGTTCTTACTCAAGAGGAGTAAGTCATCAAGAAGGGCAAGACCCATAGTGTTCAGTTTGTTTCTCACAAGAATGGTGATAAGAAGAAAAAGATTTGCTAAAGGAAAGAACAGTAAGCCTCAGTTTAAGAAAAAAATGGAATAATAAGTCTGAATATCCTTCTAGGCCATTTTCTGGTCCTAGTGAGTCTTCTGGTGTCAAGCCCAAATATTGATTTAATAGAAATTGTAAGTTATGTGATATATATAGGCATAAGCAGTATGATTGTTTGAAGTTTAAAAGCTGACTTGAGAAAAAGAAAAGTAGCCCCTTAGCTCTAGTATGTTTTGAATTAAATCTAGTTTATGTTCCTTCAAATACATGATGATTAGATACTGGTGCAACTATTCATGTTACAAATTCATTACAGGAATTCAGAAGTAGGAGGAAACCAAGTGAAGAGGAGTTGATGATCACAGTTGGAAATGGTGCTAAAGTCAAAGTAGAACATATAAGAGTATTTTCATTAAAGTTATGTACTAGACATGATTTAGTTTTGAAAGATATAGTTTATGTGCCTTCTATGATAGAAATTTGATTTCAGTTTCTGTTTTGGATGGTTGTGGCTACTCTTTCCATTTTAGTAATGCACAAGTTTCTTTATATTATAATTATACTCTTATTAGTTCTGAAGTCTTGTCTAACGGTTTATATATGTTAGATGTTGATTCTCTTTCTGTTGATCAATGTGATTCAGATATCAGTAATGTTGTTGGGAACAAACGTGATATAGTTGCTGAAAACTCTTCTATGTTGTGGCATAAACATTTATGACACATCTCTAGGGAGATAATAAAGAGGTTGATCAAAGAGAATATTCTTCATGATCTGGACTTTTCTGATTTTGATACCTGTGTTGATTGTATAAAGAAGAAACTTACAACTAGAGTTAGGAAGAATGAGGTTACTAGGAGTGAATGAATACTATAATTAATTCATACAAATATTTATGGGTCCATTACTCATATTGTTATGGGTGGTTTTAAGTACTATATCACTTTTATTAATGACTTCTCTAGACACGGGTGGATTGATTTGTTGCGTGAGAAATTTGATTCTTTAGATGCCTTTAAACCATTCAAAAAAGCTATTGAATTGAAATTTAGTAAGCATATCAAATGTGTGAGGTCTGATAGAGATGCTGAGTACTATGTCAGGTATGATGAAACTGATAGAAATTCTGGACCTTTTGTTAGGTTCTTACAGGACTATGGTATTGAGGCATAGTACACCATGCCTGACATTCCGCAACAAAATAAAGTTGCAGAAAGCCGAAACTGTACTCTTATGGATATGATGAGATGTATGCTTAGTCATTCTACTCTTCCACAATTCTTGTGGGGAGATGCCTTGATGATTGTTGCTTATATATTGAATCATGTGCTAAGTAAATCTGTGCTGAAGACTCCATATGAGCTTATGATAGGCAAACAACCTATCTTGAGGCATTTCCGTGTTCGGGGTTGTAGGGTGATAACTACACAAAGTGAAGTTATTTGTGCCCTATATCTGAGCTATAAAGAGTGCTAAAGTCCTTGTATTCATGCATATTTGGAAGGTTTTATGCTTATATTTGTTATATCCAATTTTGATACCTTTCCTATATGATATTGAGCAAACTGAGCATATTTGATATGTGATTAAGTGAATTTATATTTGTTATTGATTTGGTGTTTTCTCTATCACAGGAAGGGCTCCAAACAAGATGATATGTGGAGCATTTGAGCTGAAATGGGAAGTGAAAGCCAAATTAACATCTCAGCATACAACGCCGCGGCGTGGCATGTTAATGTCGCGGTGTGACATCCCCTGCATCCAAAGTCAGGGGCTTCGAAGAATTGAACGCCGCAGCGCAAAGATTTAATGTCGCGGCGTACATAACCTAATTTGACACGCGCCGCGGCGTAGGCATGTTAATGCCGCGGTATACCTCTGTTTTGCTGAGTCTATAAATAGATTTTTAATAGATTTTGTAAGGGGAGTTTGGAGAGCTCCGTAGATAGTTTTAGGTTTTAGAGGAGCTACGACTTTGTTCTTCATTTCTGGGCTGATTGGAGGCCTAGGAAAGCTAGGTTGGAGGTCTTCTTCCTTAAGGAAGAGGATTCAAGCTTCAAGGATCTCATCAATGGCATCCTTCCTCTTCTTCCTGAGTTTTCTTCTTCTCCCTTATCTTTTGAATGTTTTTCTGTAAATTCGTGTTCAATTGGATTAGAAGCTGTATTTAGGAAATACTTTGGATCTTTATATGATTATTGATGTTTATGTATGAATTTGAGTTTCTATTGATGTTTAGCTTTGTTCTTCCATACCTATGCTTAATGTTTGCTTCTGTTTGATCAACAATTGCATGATCTTAATTGGTGCAAATGAACTAGACATAGGGATTTGTGGAGATGGACATGGTATGGTTGATGCATGTTCGACGAGTTCAATTGGCTTGGATGAGTTGATTCACTAACTGGATAGAAATATACCTTTTAACCATGTATTAACGTGTGTTTGAGAATAGATCGTTCATTAGTGGAGTTTACACTAATCCTCATGCAACCATAAGAATCATAGTGGATTAGGTAAATGACACCAGGGTTGATCAACCTAGACATAGGCTTTTGACTAAATCAGATTCTCAAGCTAAACTAACTAAGCATTGATGTTACTTGTAAAGATTGCATATCATTAGTATGAAGTAGGAAGTGAAGAAGGATTCCCTAGATTTCCAAACCCCTATGTTATTGCTTTGGTAGTTTAGATTTAGATTAATTGCTTTTCTTTATTTTATATGTCCTTGACTAGAATCTAGCTGAGCTATTGGTTGCTACTTAGTAATGGAAACCTTGTCCTCGTGGGAACGAACTTTTACTTCGTATCTATATTACTTGAACGACCCGTGCACTTGCGGTACACAAATGGTCTAACATAGGGCAGAGGTGAGACCTTATAACCCACATTTAAAGAATTTTGATCACAAAACCATTAATGATTTTTTCATTGTTTATTGTATTGGCTCAAGAGATTTTAGGTTTTATTGTCCTTCTCATATTACTAAAGCTATTGAATCCGATCAGGTTGTCTATTTTAAAGGGGACTTAGAACATGGTGGAACTCAGGAGCCGCGTATTGTTGATTTCAGAGAGGAGCATATTGTTACTCTTATTCATGTTGATCCTTTTCCAGGGATAATGCTATCTCCTTTGATCCATAATTATGATATTGTTGATCTTGTTGATATTATCGATATACCTCAACAAGTTGAAAATAATGTACAAATTCCAGATGTTATTGTGACTCCGCTAAGAAGATCTGAGCAAGTTCCTATATCCACTAAGTCTACTAGATTCAATGATTATGTTGTGTACCTGTAGGAGCATGAGTTTAATTTAGCTGAGGATTCTGATCCTATTTCCTTTCAAGAGACCATGGTTAGTCCTGATAGTGCACAATGGCTAGTGGCTATGGAGGATGAGTTGACTTCTATGAGAAATAATAGTATTTGGAAATTAGTGGAGTTGTATACTGGTTGTAAAACTGTTAGTTGCAATGCAAATGAGTCTTTTAAGACTAAGTGTGATGCAAGAGGTGAAATAGAGATGTATAATGCCAAACTTGTTGCTAAGGGATATAACTAGATAGAATGCATTGATTATAAGGAGACTTTCTCATCGGTCTCCACTAAAGACTCTTTTCGTGTTGTGATGGTCTTGGTTGCTCATTTTGATTTGAAACTTCATTAAATGGATGTTCAGACCGCCTTCTTAAATGGTGATTTATATGAGGATGTGTATACGAATCAACCTAATAGTTTTATTGAAGATGGTAAAGATCATATGGTATATAAATTGAGAAGATCTATTTATGGATTGAAATAGGCTTTCAGACAATGATATTTGAAATTTGATTATATTGTTGACTCTCTTAGTTTTAAAGAAAATTTTGTTAACCAATGCATTTATCTAAAGTTTAGTGGGAGTAGATTTAGTATTCTTGTTTTATATGTTGATGATATATTGTTGGTTAGTAATGATATTATTTTTCTGAATGAGACTAAGCAGATGTTGACAACGCATTTTGATATGAAAGATCTTAGTGAAGCCTTTTTTGTATTAGGTATTGAGATTCACCGTGACAGATTTCGTGGTATTCTTGGCTTGTCTCATAAAGCATATTGAAAGGATTATGAGTAGATTTAATATGAAATCTTGTAATCCTTGTGTTGTACCTATTCAAAAGGATGAAAGACTCTCTAATACACAGTGTCATCAAAATAATAAAGATGTTGTCGAAATGGAAAAAGTCTCATATGCTTCCATTGTTGGCAGCTTTATGTATGCTCAAGTTTGTACACATCTTGATATTATTTTTGTTGTTAGTATACTTGGGAGATACTTGAGCAAACCTGGTGTGGCTCATTGGCAGGCTGCAAAATGAGTTATGAGGTACTTACATGGTACCAAAGATTATATGTTCATCTATAGGAGATCAAACCTCCTTGAGGTGATAGGCTATACTGATTCTGATTATGGTGGTTGTCTAGATGACTACAAGTTCACATCAGGATATATCTTTATTTTAGCAAGATGAGCTGTTTTTTGAAAAAGTGTTAAACAAACACTTACAACTATTTCTACTATAGAGACAGAATATATATCTTGTTATAAGGTTAAATTTCATATTGTGGAGAGTATTTCCAGGTTTCTTACTATTTATTGTGATAACTCTGTCGTAGTGTGTTTCTCTCAAATTAATAAAAGTTCTAAGCACTCAAAGCATTTTGATACAAAATTCATATTTGTTAGAGAGAAGATTCAGGAGTTTCAGACTCGTGTTGAACATATCCCTACAGAACTTATGGTTGCAGACCCCTTAACCAAAGGTTTAGCTGTTAAAGTTTTTGTTGATCATGTAACCTATATGGGTATTGTGAGGTCTTTTAATGTTTTGGGTTAGTGAGAGTTTGTTTTGTAATTTTATTGTGACCTCATTTTATTATTATGTCTCGAGACCTTAGACAATTATATTGTTATTATTATCGTTGCCATATAATATTGTTGTTGTTATTATCTGCGCAATTTTGTTTGTTCATGATATGACATATTGTGGAGACATTTTGGACTGAGTCTCATTTTGTTGTTGTGCTGAGATGTTTGTTAAATCTCAGTAAGCATCTTAGGCGGATGCTTGTGGGCATTTTGTTGGAAAATGCACTTTGATCACATTGTCACACAATTTTGGATGTGTTTTCCCATTACCCATATACTACACTGTGTTGGGTCACTGAGATATTAGTATGTTGCATGTATGATATCAATACTCATTCGAGTATAATTTTTTGCATTGTGAGATGCTTGTACTCTCATTTTAGATCAGTTGTTGAGAATGCTTACTCGATTTTGACATTATATTATGGTCACATATTGTTTGATTAATCTAGTGAATTGTTTTCTTATTAAAGTGATGTAATATTACTTATGTTGACAAAGTGGGAGAATGTTAGAATTTTTTTTATAGATTAGTATAAATCATATTATAATTTTATATAACCCAAATTAATTGGATGTCCAAATTATTAGAGTATTTTATTTAGCCCAAATTGTGATTAGTATTGTTAATATGCCTATTTATGTTAAAACATTGCTTATATGTGGGTTTTGTTTTAAGAGTCTTGTATATAAGTTTGTCATAGTGGGTAAGTTTAACTCATTTTAATTATTCTATATTCATAGGGAGAAATCTCTATTCTTAGTCACCTTAGTGCGTACAGTTATCCCAATGATACTAATGCATGAACAACTACTGTGGGATAAAAATAATATCTCTCCTTCATCGAGATTATTTTTAAGGGTTTTAACAATAACTTCCTCATCGACGTTTTTTCAAAATAATCTTAAAACTCATTATTTATTTTGATATATCATAAATTTTAGAATTAATAAATCCGGTAAATTTTTATCAACCTTGACACTCAGGACTCAATTTTTTTAGTACAATAATCATAATTCAAATATTTGCTTCGCACATTGTTGTAGGCCTGTTGTTTAGCAGAGTTTAGGCTCCAATACTTGTCAGCATTCCACCAAAACTTAGAGGAATGACATGGTTGGTGGTTTGTGTTGTGGAATTGAGAGGCATTGATGCCAATTCCACTGTAGTGGACTTCAAAGGGTGCGTCATTCCAATTCACTGGAACTCCACTAGAAGCCCATGGACTAGTCCATATTGTTGCAATAATCCTCATTGCCTTTGTTGGGTAGCTCCCTCCTGTCTTTGTGGTGTTCATGTTCTTCAACAACCTAATAGGGGTGTTGTCCACCAAAAACCTGTGAGATTTCATTTCAATTATTAGAAAAGCTTGCACATCAAAGAAAAGGAAGGTTGTAAGGCAAGGAAAAAGAGAGAAGAACAGTGATTATACACTAATTGTTGTTGTTTCTAGAGAGTGGTGTAATTATGAAAATCTGCAGTGGGATCAAACCAAAGAAAGATCTGTTGCTCCCTGCCACCTTCACCATTTGTATAAATGTTTGTTTGCAGCGAATAAGGCCGTTCCTTATTACCACTACCACCCAAGAATTCGAAGTCAATTTTGTCCGAGCAGCTCCACTATCTGACTGCAACTGCAATATATACACATATATATATATGCAATATATATATATATATATATATATAAATATTAGATGAAAGTGGATCTAATAGAAAATAAGGATCAAAAAACTTCTTATAGTATATATATATAAAAATTTTTTTTTTTTCTTACATTTATTTTTAATTGTTAGATTCACTTTCATCTAATGGTTATTTTTAATGGAATAATATCAACTATTAAATGAAAGTGAAATTAATGGTTTAAAAAAGGTTTAAGAGAAAAAAGACTTATATTAATGTAAACTGATCCCCATCACACATATATATATATATAAATGAAGGAAAAGTACATAGAAGGTCGTAATCACTGCTGTGGAATCCTTCTGGGGCATCTTAATCCTCATGCTAAACCATCCAGAACCATATTTCTCCAAGGACTGAAAACCAGAACCTGAGAGGAAAAGAAAATTATAATATATAAGAAAAACTGAAAAAGAAATTAAGATTATTAATAGTTAATTAAGTTAATTCTTAATTAATAATACACCACCCTTAAATGCTATTCAGTAATATCACATGCGTATCATCTCACAGGAGAACCTAACTACGTGCAGGTCATCGTATCCAAGCATGTCAACACTTATGATTGTGAGAAAAATGAAGTCAATCTTATTCATGAAGATAATTTGCTTATATTCATGCTGCTGTGTGAGTCAGCTTCTAACTAACTAATATTTAGGAAGCTACTAAAATAAGAATCTGCCTATCTACACAAATATGTATGTACACGAATAAATAATATACAATAAAAGTCTATACGTATCAACTCAATTAGGTGTTGCTGTAAGTGTGGAATCTGTCATGTGTGTGTAATCTGATGGTGGTGTGTGGTCAGATGGTGACAGCATGAAAATATCATGTGATACGATGCATATTTTCAAACCCAAGATAATTATGCGTGTAGATATATACACATATATATATATGTACATATGATCTGCTCCGTTTTCATTTTTTTTAAGAGGAGGAAAATGTACCTGAATGTTGGTCTAAGGTAAGCTGAACTTCACGGCTTTGGTCGAGAACCCGTATATTTTCTGGCCCCCAAAAAGGAGCATAGTTTTGCTCGAAAGGAACATACTCATCTTCAGCACCATTGACATGCAACGAAGTGAGAAGGAAAAACAGCAAAAGAAAAGATAGACAAGAATCCATTAAGAAAAATGCTGAAATTTGTGAGGAACGATTAAGGCTTGATGTTGTGGTTGTGGTTTATATATATAGCATATTAAAGTCACAAACAAAAAATAACATTCCCGCACGCCTATGGGCTTTGTTGGTGTTAGGATCATATTTATTATGAAAAATTTGATTATCTTATCTATATTTAGTTACAAGACTGTGGCTTTATTTTCTTACATAGAAAATATAATCCTACTTTTATAACGTGTTACAAAGTAGTCTCGAGGACATAAGCAACAAATATGTCGTTGTCAATCTTTTGATGTATGCTCATATGTACATGCAAGTCCTAAGATGTTAGACTCTCATAAATCCAACAATCTTTCCCCCAATGACACTCGGAGACCCGAACTTATGACTTCTCTCAAACTCAAGTAGGTGTGGAAGGAACCAACTAGTGAGTTTGGAAACTAGTGTGAATAATACACAAAGCGACCTGGATGAAACCTTTTCGACTTGAAGGAACCTATGATCGAGAGTAAAATATATAAGAACGAAGAATATCGACCAAAAGATATATAAAAAATGCACGAAAAAAATAACAATCGATCTCAATAATTTTAATGTGAAAAATCATCTCATTGTGAAAAGAAATACGGGATCTAATCCAGCAATTTCCATATAAAAATCAATTGTCACAATAAAATCGTCTGGAAGAAATAAGAAGATCCCAAGTCATCACTACTAAGCCAAGTAGATCCAAAGTAACAAAGTTGTGTCTACAAAGAGATACGAATTCAACTCAACAAGTACGATGAAGCAATAAAAATGAAAAATAAGCTTTCTTAGCAGCCACGATAATAAGAGAATAACATACTAAAAATCATTAAATCAAACCACAAATAGAACCCTATCTAAATCACACAAGATTAGCTCACAAAAAGCTTCCCCCTCTTAAGATGGCAAGTCGGTGAGAGAAATGAACTCCATTTTAAAATTCCTTATTTTTTTAATTTTTTAAATATTATGATATGAGTCCATTTGAGATGGACCCATTCAACAATTGGCCTTGGGAGCAATTTTCTTGCATGCTTACAAATTAATGTGTATATTACAATCATTAAATGGGGAATTGCAAAATAAAATGACTTAAAATCACAATAAACAATAGAACTGGGATAAAAAAGAAAGCAAGTACACACTTGCAGGACTAAAAAAGACAAATTGAAGAAAAAATTTCCTTTATTTTTGTCCATATAATTTTAAAAATCCCTTTATTTCATTTAGATCGATGTTATTAGCTGTGGGACAAAAAAAGCCCATCGAGTAGAAGAAAGAACTTCAAACCTAAAAAACTAACTAAGTGGGCCAAGATCCTTCATTTCTTTAAGAAAAATTGAGTTCTTTCAAAGAGATGATCTACGATTTAAAATTTAAATCGAAATAATTATCGATTTTTCAAATAATCCCAAACTTCTTTGACGTCTCGAAATCCGCTCAAGACGATTACCTAAAATCAATTGTGAATACTTTTTATGACTTCTTAAAAATATTTATTTTACTCATTTTTTTTACCAAGATTAACAAGTTGTCCCAATCTTCTAGATAATTTCAAAGTTTATAAGATTAGCTTTTCTTCGGACTCATCCTAACTTTATTATTTTTTTTTGACAAAAGCTCAATATTTTATTTTATTTTATTTTATTTAAACAAATCATCAAATTGCCTCAATTTAGATGATTTTTTGAAATTGAGCAAAACAGGAATGGGAAGAGTAATATCGAATATTTTCCATTTTTTTAATTGATTTTTTTTACAAAGCCTTTAATTATTTTACATTTTTGAATTAAAAGTAAAAGGAATAAAAAAAAAAGGAAAAGAAAAAAAAAGAGAGAGCCAGAGGATCATGCAAAGAAAAAAATAGTCTCAGGAACATAATCACGCGTTGGCTCCCACGGTGAATCTTTTTTTTCTACTATTATGGAGCTTTGGTGGCCTTTTCAGAGGTGCTTATCTCCGCGTGACTTTTCGATTATTTCATTTGATTCTTCCCCCTTTTTTTTTCATCACAAACAACATCCTCAATATAATATATCTACATCTTTACAATCTATATATTAAAACAGGGCAAGACTAAAACGGGGTGGGTCTTGCATCATGTTTAAATCGAAAGGGGCGGTCTAGGTCACGGTGTTATCACACTCTAATCAACATCCGTGGTCACGAAAATGTTAAACCCAAGAAACAAAATTTATTCAAAGTATGGTAACAAGATTGAGGTTCGGGTTCTTCACTTTTGTTCGGTCGGGTTATGAACACAAAGCGGCACGGTGGGCTTGAATTAAACCACTCTAATGTACCACAAGGTCGGGCGCGGCGCGAGGCAAACAATGAAGTTAGCCTTTCTTATGCAAGATAAATCCACTTCATTAGTCATTAGTTTTCAACCAAGACATCACTCATCTTGGTCGACTTACGGCGGACGGCGAGTTTGTTATATCATCATCATTTCGAGCTTGGGCTTCAACATTTGGAATGTGTGGGTTTGACCAAAGTGCGAGCATAAAAGACGGATGATGTCCGGGACTAGGATTACAATACCATTATTCCATGGATTCGCATATCCTATTAGCAAATATAAATGGCTCAGGACCATCAAACATCGTGAGCAAATTTGCACAAGAAATAAATTCACATGTTTATATCTTATCCACGAAACTTTAGCCAATAATCAATAGAATGATATGAAACAGACACAAAAATTCAGCTTTTTTTATACGAAAAAGCTTTCCAAAGAACCAGTATGCCCATGCTTCACATTGAAAAATCAGACCCAAAATACATCTTTACACATTCATATTTCATTGAAGATGAGAGCAAGATAAGGATCACACCATTTCAGAAACCAACAATTATAGATCAATAATTCATTCCACTCATCTTGCAAACTAAAAAAAGATTCAAGATCAATAATTTTTTAAAAAAAAAACATCTCAAGCACTCTATCAAACAAGAGGTTATTAACAAATGCACTCAAATTAAGTATAAACATTTATATTAGAAACCAAATTCTCATATTTTACACAGGATCAAACTAAAAACGAAACATGGTAACTTTCATTCATTCAATATTCTCAAGTTTCAATACAATTGTGACAGAAGAGGAAATAAGAAGGAAAACGAAAATACCGAATGAGGATTTTCCAAATAGTTGAGTATAGCAACAACTATAATCCTTTTTTGATCTTCCAACCTTTCGATTTTCCTTTCACTCTCTCTAACCTCGAAATTACAGTGAAATCCTCCCCAAATTACATGAAAGAATTATGTGTTTCTTCGAAATCCTAGTCCGAATAAAACTTTTCAAAATTGAGGAATCTCGAGTGAATTAAAAAAAAAAAAAACTCTAAAAAAAAGATCCACCAAAAGATATATTTTCGTTGCTAAAAATTTAATAGCGAGATGGTTGGGTGAGAAATTTTAACGTTGAAAAATCCTTTCCTATGTTGAAAAGTTTACGTCCTTCTCAAAATCTCCATTTTTGTGCATTTTTCTACTCCACAAAATGATCTCTACCCATAAATACGGCATCCTCGCGTCTTAAGCTTTGTCGAATGAACTACTGGCAATTACTTGTGGCTTTGTGTTGCAAACCTCAATTCCCCTCAAAATCATTTTTGTGTGTTTTTCCTCCTCTCCACAAGTAAAAATCCTAAAAAATAAGATCTCGCGCCGTGAGCTCCAAAGCCAAGACGTGTGTAGAGCTGTAAAAAATAACGGGTTAAAAATCAGGGGAAGGACCATTTGGCAAATAACTACCCTATCTAAACACACAAGATTAGCTCACAAAAACTTCCCCTCGTGATCACGGTTGCGTGGCAAGAAGTGAAGAAAAGGTGTGGCCGAGCTTTGAGCCTTGTGAAATTCCTTATTTTTTAAATTTTTGAAATATTATGGTAGGAGCCCAGGGTTTGAGAGAGGACCCATTCAACAATTGGGTTGCCATGGGTCAATTTTAAGGGGCTTGCAGTGGATCAAATTAATGTGTGGATTACAATTAGATAAATGGTGGATCAGCAAAACCTCTTTTTTCTTTTTCTTCAATATTTTTTATTATGTTTCCTCATCATTTTTCAAGACAAAAAAAGCAAGTATTATTTATTTATCATTATTATTTAAAAAGACATTTTGTCAAAAAATTTCCTTTTATTTTATTAATAGAAGCATAATTTTTTTTTTTAAAAAAAAATCTTTATTATCATTTAGGATGTTTTTAAATGAAAAAAAATACAATTTACTGATAAACTGAATTATCAATTAAATATAAAAATTTTAAACTATGCCCGTCAAACTGACCGGACTAAAAAACATCTAAAAATGAAGATCTATCAATTTTTTTCATAATCATTAATTTGTTGCTTTACTTGTTGAGTTAATCCATTGCCCTCCATGTTGCAGAGTTAAAATTTTCAGATTTAAAACTTGTTGGGGCAATTCCTTTTATTCTGTCTATGCTCTGTGCTTTGTATGGCGAAGATCTTGGTTTGTGTATATAGTTGATACTTGATACTTTAAAAATGAGAACAAATGTGTATTATTGTGGAGTGAAAGATTATTAACATTCAATTGCGGTTTATTTTAGGCTAGGTCTTGTCTTCTGTTTTCTATAGGTGGACTCTTGAATGTCTTGGTTCCCTAGAACCTAGGCGAAGTGCGCTTGAAGAAGATTTTGAGGAGGAAGAAGAGAAAGAGGATAATGACCACCCTGTTGATGAGCTACAAGATGGGGCATATGAGAAGGTGCTCTCCTTTCCTTCCAAATTATGAAGAATGAACTGAAGAAAAAAACTCAATTGTATTGAATTGAATTGAAGATTAAAAACAGAATGATCTGTTTTATATATAGCCGTACAACTAATTATGAATTAACTAACCTAACTAACTTTGCTACACAACTATCTGCTGCATAACTAATTCTAGCAGTAACTAACTTGCTAACATTGCATAACTAACTTGCTGACATGTACAACTAACAGACTCTACAACTAAGTTTAAATATAAATGCTAAAGCTACTTCTCATGGTGGGAAATAAATGTCAATTGTTCCTATCTTGCACAATAATGTCTTGAACAAAGGTGCTGCTACTGGCTTAGTGAGCACATCTGCAATTTGATGAGTAGACTTCACATGTACCAAATGGATCATACCATCGTTAACCTTCTTACGGATAAAATGACAATTAATTTCGATGTGCTTAGACCTTTCATGGAATGAGAGATTAGAAGCAAGATATATAGTAGCTTGATTGTCACAAAAAAACTAGAGTTAGACCAATGTCAATTTCAAAGTCTTTCAACAGAGAAAATTTTGATTTCGATCAAACTCAAAATTTTATATTCATTCAACTTTGAAACTGTATATGCAATAGAGAAGAACTGAAAAACAGAACGTAGAACGAAGATTTTGCAAAAGAACGAAGAGTGTGCAGGGAATTAGTTACCTACTAATACCATATTAAGAATGAACTGAAGAAAAAAACTCAATTGTATTGACTTGAAGATTAAAAACAGAATGATCTGTTTTATATATAATCGTACAACTAACTATGAACTAACTAACTTAACTAACTTTGCTACACAACTATCCGCTGCATAACTAATTCTAACTGGAACTAACGTGCTGACATTGCATAACTAACCTGCTGACATGTACAACTAACAGACACTACAACTAACTAAGTTTAAATATAAATGCTAAAACTAATTAAAATCTATCTTTTCTTTAGCTTTTTTTTTTATATGTTAAATGTTGTTGGTTCTGATGTTTTGGTTTAATTATTGATTAATTTACAGGATTATTATTGTGGGCGAAGCCCTTCAAGGGAAAGAGATAGGGATAGAAGACGTGATAATAGTCATAGATACAGGTATTGTTCTCTCCTTGCTAATGTTTGTAACTTTATATGTTTTTTGAAGTAGATGTGAGTCTTGCCTTTGAAAAAGTGTCTCAGCTATTGCTTTGAATTGGCTTTTGGGTTTACCATCAACTATTTTGCTAGTGTATCTTGGCCCCTGAATGGGTCTAAAGCCCCTAATGAAGCATAATTTGATTATAACCAAGCTGTTTCGGAAACTATGAGCTATCTTTGCTACGTATGAATGAAAATTATTGGAAGCTGTTTCTGAAGTTGCACATGCACTATATATCTTTTCTAAAGTTAAACTGCAACTCCCACTTTGGCATTCAGAGCTATAGAACTGCTTCCTTCCTATAGTAAAATTTTATGATCCTGCCAGGTTTCTCTGCATTGATAGTGTGCAGTGAGAAGTATGATGGGTCAGAAATTTGTGTTGCATGGGTAAATGTTTCTTCATGGTTATGGTCTGTCTTATATATTGAAGAATGAAGAGATGGATTTATCCTTTTAAATGTTCATTGTATTGGGTCTTCTTGCTTTCATTAATTTATTTTCGTGATTGTCAACTTGGTTATCAGAGCATCTGGTATGATATTCTGCTGGTTATCTGTTCCCTCCTAGTAACTAACTATAGAATGATGTGATCATGGAATTCCTAGTGTAAAATGGAAACCTTCTAGTCAGTACTGATGAATTTATTTGGGTTGTTGAGTTGAGCATTTGCATTTGCTTTTTCATGTCCTTTTCACAAGGAGGGATCGTGACCATGATCGAGATTATTATAGAGATAGAGATAGGAACAGAGACAGGGAAAGAGAGAGGGAGAGGGACAGAGACCGTTATACTTATGGTCTCCTCCTTATTCTTACTTTATGTAGCAGCATAAGTCCTAGAAGGCATAGATGGAGATGGACTTGAGGATGACAGCATAGCAGTGAAGAAGAGCCAAATAAGAAGAAGGAAAAGCAGGATGATGGGACTGATCACCTAGATCCAGAGATTGTACATAAGTCAACAAGCTACGACCAGCACTGGGTTTGAATCCAATGATATGGTTGTTCTGATTCACTTGTTGGCATCGATTCTATGCCTTATGACACCTGGTGCTGCTTGTGTTACTTAATTTAAAATTAATTTGATATATAATTAGTTATAAAAACTTAAATAGGTAAGCAATTAATGTGTTAAGCTCTCTATAAGTGCTAACTATTGATAAAAAATAACTGAGTGAATGAGTTCAAGCAAGTTCATAATATTTTTTTTTATCTAAGTACTTGTATTTTATAATAATTATTTTAACGTTTTTATTCATTTTGTACATTTAAAATATTTAATTTTTATATTGACTATTACATCATTATTTAGATTATATTTTTTTTTCTTCCTAAAACTAAGAGTATATTTTATTAAAAATTATATTTGATTTATTAATATGTACTTTTAGTGAGAAAATTCGAGTAGTACCAATTGATGAAAAGATGATATAATTTTGCTTAAAAATGTTTGGTCATATGCAAAGTAAACAAATAGAGATCTCAATAAGAAGAATTGATCATATAGAGGATAATCTGATAAATAGAGGTAAAGAAAAATTAAGTAAAATTTTAAGAGATACTATTAAAAAAGACACTAATCTAACTGATGTTTTCAAAAATTGTAGTTTTTGATAGAAAATAATGACATTATTTGATCTCATCCTCACGAATTAGTGACAGAACACATTAATGTACCATAATTACAATTAGGTAAGTGATATGATGAATTAGTGACATTAGCTTAATTAGGTGGAGTTAAGAAATGTGATGCTTGTCAAAAAATATATTAAAAACTAGACCAACTGATTGAACTGGTTAGACCGTAAACTAATAATATTTCTATTCATGTATTATCTAATTCAATCACGGTTCAATTACGACTCAACCACAAATTTTATTGGTTGAATCAATTGAATAATGATCTAAAGGTCTCGTTTAAAAACATTGTTGCCAAGAAATATGATGTTGAATTTACATAATTCAATATAAATATGCAAATATATTAATTCCATCTAAAAATTCTATGTACATTAATATGTGTTAGAATTGTGATAAATAATATTTAAGAGTAAATATCTAAAGGTTATCATAGTTATATAATTACAAGAATGTTACAAAAGACTCATTATGTAGATGTTATACTTATTATTATTCTTTATATCTTATTATAATGATGGTTATAATTTCATGTAGTCTTAACCCTATAAATAGATAGCATAAGACACTTGAAGAGGACACACAAGAATAAAGAAAAATTCTTCTTTCCTCTCTAGTTTTTTCTATATCTCTTGAGTTCTTTATGTTTTGCTCTCTAGTTTTTACTCCATTTCTTGAGTTCTTATATTTACTTTTACAACTCGTTATCAGCATGAGACTCTGCCATATGAGTAATGACTTAAACAACTTAGAGGTTCTATTGAAACAATTTGTATTCTTATCACTTTCTTTGGATTAATATAATTCATTACTTTATTCTTTGTTAAAGTTTCCTTCATGTTAGTCTTATTATAAAATATTTTCATGTTTTATCTATATAAATTTTATTATCAATCTTATTTGACTAACACAATTATCATATTTTGTTTTATATTGAATTTGTTACTCTTGATAAATTATGAAAAAAAATTACTATTCACCCTTTCCTAAAGGATTGCAAAAAACTAATGTTTTTTTATGATCATCTTTTATATAAAGATTTATGGTATAGTTTTTGAAGAACTACACTTTTAGACCGTAATTAAATTTAAAAAGATTTATTTGATCTTAGTATACTTTGAAACAAAGAAATGTGAGAGAGAACATCATCTACCTTTTTATGCATATTGAATATGTTCCTGTAGTAACAAAAAAATGAGAAAAATATTTCAAGAAATATTTTTTTTGGGTACATATTTCAAGAAATATTTTGAATCAAATTTATGCATTCTTATGCTTAAACATAAAAATGAGTTATTGATGAAAAATCACATAGGCCACCGGCTAGGATCCCTAAAATGAATGTTCCATATTATAATTTTGGGTATGACAGAGGTTATGGTTATGATCATCGATGCGGCAAAAATTAGAAAAATAACTATTACCATAACGATTCTAACTCTTCCAAGAATACATATCAAATGAAGTAGAGAAATAATGGTGAGAATATTGAATAAAGTAAAATTTCTTTAATGTTATAACATGTATGAAAGAACATTGATCATGTAACATCCTCCCTAACATAATAATTCTAATCAGGGTTATAAAGACTCAATAATATTGGTAAGAATTATTTGTTAATTCGAATAATTTTTTGAACTAATTTGAATGTAATTCTATAACACTGAATACAAGAGAATAATTAAAGTATCTGCTGAGTCAGTTGATATGATGGAAATAAATATGAAAAATTTATTTTATAACTATAAATAATTGATCAGAGTTATAGAAAGTTTTAGAGAATCAATAGAACAAGTCTGATATTTTTAAGGATACTGTTGAGAAATAATCAAAATAGTAAACAGTTCAGAAAATTATGAAAATTCATAGAAATAATAAGTATAATATAGAAAATATTTTGATATAAAAAATATTTTAAAGCAAATATATATACTTATTTTATAAGTTCAATTTAATTTAAAAAAGTAAATGAAAAAATGAATTTAAAGACTAAATCGAATTCTAATTTTTTTAATATTTATAAATAATTAAAAATTCAACTTAAAAAAATTAAAATATATTTAATAAATACAAAAGTTCCAACGTATAAAATTGGTCACATATCATTTTCATTTCTTTTATTTGACTTTGCTATTCTCTTTTGCTTTATTTTCACGCTGGAAACAGCTCTAGAAACAGAAGTAAGAAACGAAAAACATAGGAGAGAAGAGAAAGGAGAGGAGGAGAGAAAATAAGAAGGAAAAATGGAGAAAATCATTGATCCAAAGCCCCTAGATTTTTCTACCCTATTTCCTATTCACTCTTTCCTCATTTATTTTTTTCGTCTCTTTCACTCATTTCTCCCCTCTGTTACTTGCTGAACAACAGCAAGGGGAAAGAAATGGGTTTTTAGTTTTAAGCTCTTTTATGAGCACCTTAGAGCCATCATCTTGAGTTGGTGTAGTTAGAGAAATTAATCCTCATCACTTCCTCTTTCCAAAGAGCCAAGAATCGCCATCGTCAAGCTCCATCTTCCTCTTCTTCCACTCTCAAAACCATGGGCTTAGGGAGCCAAGGTAGGGGTTTTTGAAGCTTTGCACCTTTTATTTTCTTTCTTTTGTTTTAATCATGAACATATAGTTATGAATTTGAGTAATTTTGGTATTTAAACTTGACGGGGCTGTGAAGGTTTGGAGGGTGAGGGGTAGGATTAGATGATTTCCTTCCTTATTCTCCATTGATTCATGATCCCTTGAGCTTGTATATATTGTGGTTTGATGGTATGAGTTTGTATTCATGAATTTCGTTTTCCTAAAGTAGTGGCTGTAAAATTTGATTTTTAATAAGATTATTGGTTTGTTAAAGGTTGGAAATTCATTCTTGGTTTATAGAAAATCTTTGGTTGGAGCTTTGGTGATTTTCTAGGCCAAATTCCTTATAAAAATGTGATTTATGGGTCATGTCATGCCCAAAACCGAGGCTGCTATTTTTGAATGTTTAATGGTGTATTTGCATGATTGTAATCTTAAGGATTAAGTTTTTAGATGTGAAAGGAACTTTGGTGAGGCCAGATTTTTGGTTGTCGGAAAGATGAATTGAAATCCTACCTTTGAATTCTTGTAATGAACAATTGGATGAGTTTGATAATAATAATTCATTGCATCTAACTCTTTGATGAGAATAAGAATTTGTATTAGAAATTGCGTACTTGTTGTGTATGAAAATGAGTATGATATTTCAATGTATACTTATGGTGTATTAGAAAATTGTATTGCTCCTTGAATATTCAAGTTGAGCTAGAATATGAATTGAATTGCTCCTTTGAATGCAAAGTTGAGTTATTTGTTATAAATATAAGAATTGCTCCCTTATTTCTTAAAGGTTGAGCTAGTAGTGGATTTATGAATTTGAACTTGTATGTCATATTGTGATTTGAAAAAGTATTTGAAGCATTGTATGAATTTGGTATTATGGGAAAGGCATTTGAAAACAATTCCTGAAATTTGAATTGAATTTATATGTCATGCTATGACTTGTACAAGCATTGGAATCTTTGACTGGATTTGACATTATAATATTATATCTGAGACAATTTCTGAATTATTGATGATTGCCCATTTGCATTGTTGGATAAATGAGATTTTAGAAAACTCTTAAATGGATTTCTGTTTCGGGAAGAGGAAGGATCAGATTTGACAAATTGCCACCTTCCTTGCTATATTTATAAGTATGTATTTAACTTTAAGTTTTAAAAGAATGTATTTTTTTCCCAAAACAACTGGAATTATTGTGATGATGCCTTTTCATAGAATCTATTGAGAATTAGTATTCTCACCCCATTATTATTATGTATTCCATGATAATTCCAGTTTCAATATTTGAAGCACTGAAGCACGAGCAGAAGTGGATTTTTTTTTTTTTTTGGATTTAGTCTTGTGTATAATAAGTGTATGGAACAGGCCTTGAAGGCCTATGATATGTATTTGTACTATGATGTACTTTGTATAAACTCCTTTCAGTATGTGTACATTATTACACCTTGGCTAAGCTGATATTTTTGTATAATACTATAAAGTATAATTGAAGTAGTTAATGAATATCTTAAGTGATGTGCTTACTATTGTTACTTTAGTGTAATTCCGGATACACTAATAGTAATAATAGTAAGGGCGTTATATACGTGTTGTATGTTAAAACTTTGCTTGTGAAAATCATTCTTTTGACCATGGTCTACAAATAATACGCCGTTGTTGTAACTAGTGTCTTGGCAGTTGCATTTGCATTTACATGGCTAAGTGAGCAGCAGAACATGTTATGAAATTTTGCTTGGAATTTTACATATTGAGTAATTTCACAGTTTAAGAGAGTGTTATGACTTAAACACTTTCCTGCCCTTTTTTGAACAGTGCCTATCTTGAAGCGTCCAAGAACACCTCCATCAGCTCCTGGGATGGTTGATTATCAGAATGCTGATCATGAACAGCTAATGAGAAGGCTTCAGCCAGCTCCTTCTGTAGAGGAGGTAATTTTGATAATTCTTTGTTTAACAATTTAGATGTGATTGAGGTATTTCATGATGCCAAGAATGGCGTTGTCTAATCTATGTAGCCGACTTGCTTAGTGGGAAAAGGCTTTGATTGATTGATTGTTGTTGTTGTTGTTGTAAGCTGTAGGGCTTCTGACTTTGTAATGGATGGTGACTTATGTCACTATGGTTCATTTCTATAATTTAGGTTTCCTATCCTATGGCTTGGCAAGCCTCTTGGTTGCTGGATGATCTACCAAGAACAGTGGCTATGACTTTGCATCAAGGATCCTCTGTGACAAGCATGGTTTTTCATCCTTCTCACCAAACCTTACTCCTTGGTATTTTCTATCATTGTTGTGTTTCGTGTAACAATATTTCATTACTAAAATCTTGACAAAAATATAACTTTATATATTTCAAATGAGCAGTTGGTTCTAATAATGGTGAAATTGCCCTTTGGGAACTTGGATTGCGAGACAGGTTGGTCTCAAAGCCATTCACGATATGGGATATGTCAGCGTGCTCATTACCATTCCAGGTTTTAATTTCAATTTTTAAATGAGTGTTTTTATACTCTGCAATATTTCCTTTACTACAGTACCCTTAGTCGCAATCTGACCAGAAAATAAGTCTCTATGTTATTATGATGGACATTGGTGCTTGAGAATTCAGAATCTTTGAAATCTTATAGTTGATAATTTTTGCAGGTAGCTGTGGTCAAAGGTGCACCCATTTCTGTCAGCCGTGTCGCATGGAGCCCTGAAGGAAATTTTGTGGGTATGTAATGTTTTTGAAACCATTTTGAAGGTTGTCAGAGTCAATATCTAACTGGTTGCTTTGCCATAGGTGTTGCATTTACTAAACATTTGATTCACTTATATACCTACACTGGACCAAATGAGCTAGCCCAGCGTGTAGAGGTGAGATTATTCCTACAAAAGTAACCAAAGTTGTGAGTGCAATTTGATTTACATTTCTTTGTTGATGCAGGTTGATGCCCATATTGGTCGCGTGAATGACTTGGCATTTGCTCATCCAAATAAACAACTCTGTATTGTGACTTGTGGAGATGATAAGTTGATAAAGGTACATAAAATCTACTCATTGCAATTTTGGATTATGCAAAACAATTATCTATTTTGTCTGAAGAAGAAACTCTTAATAGGTGTGGGATTTAACTGGACGAAGACTATTTAACTTTGAGGGGAATGAAGCACCTGTATATTCTATCTGTCCTCATCACAAGGAGATCATTCAGGTACAAAGAAGATATGATATGTTTTTTCAATTAATTTATTCTTTGGAAGGTTATATGCGGCAGTCTGTGTGTTAAAATTGATAGATTGTTATTCTATAATTTTACCTATCTGGGTAGTGATTTGTGCTTTAATTTATGAAAGTAAAAAACATCTTTCATTCATTGTAGTCATTAGAAAATTTCGGGGAAATTGCTCCCACATCCCTAAACATATATCGCCCCCTTTCTATATGAGGATCTGTATTTTTTAACTTCTTCCAAGCTATATGTGTATACAGTCACATAAGTTACATCTTTCAGTGCTTTACATCTCTCTTGTGTGTCTATTTTTATGATATCAACAATTCAATATGTTTATAGCATTACAGCATCGTCGAACATAGTTATGCTCTTTTTGTTTTTCACTGCTTTATGCATAAGGGCAAGTTGGGTCATAAAATTTTAATTAATGATAGCTTTATTTTTTTATCTATTTAAGCACTGACATAAGTCACCAATTCTAGTATGATTCTAGTGTCATTTGCTGCATCATTTTCCATCCCCACCTTCGAAGCCAGCATTCCACAGTCTAAATATATACTTCATTTTTTGGATCAACAACTAGCTTGTAACCCACACTAATCCTACTTGAGCAGGTAGGACCATGGTTTTGCTTATACAATTGCTTCTGCATCCTTCCACCTCTTGTACCATTGTTAGTGACATTACCTCATCTGCATTGTGTACAAGTACCCTAAATAAGTCAATTTGCCAACATGTCCTAGATGGCATATATTGTAAATGATCTTCTAGCACTTATGGTGTTCTGGGTATGAGTGTAGTTAGAAGTTAAGAAAATGTAGAATTTTGGGTTCAAACAAATTGTCAAGTATTTTTTTGGGATAAAAATCATGTCACAAATGGTCAGACTAATCAAGAAAAATGGAAACTTCTGATTTTCGTGCTTTTCCATCTTTCAAGTACCGACTTCCATTTCACACTTTCATTTCTTTCATTATTCATTTGGTTCTAGCAAAAGCCCGAGAGTGTTATTTGTGTTTACATGAGTACTGTCAATGATTGTACTATTCTTGTAAACTCTGCCTTCAATGGTACTAAAGGTTGTTATTGTAACTTTGCAGTTCATATTTTCAACTGCCATTGATGGCAAAATAAAAGCCTGGTTATACGATAATATGGGTTCTAGGGTTGACTATGATGCCCCTGGTCACTGGTGTACTACAATGCTTTACAGCGCTGATGGAAGTAGGTAAGGTGGATTTGGAATGGGATAATTGTTTATTTTAGTTTCATGTTCAATGGATAATCGAGATGCAGTAGATTAAACTGTATTAACATGTCTTCCTATTTATTTTCCCTTGTTTCTCTAGATTATTTTCTTGTGGGACTAGTAAAGATGGAGAGTCGTTTCTTGTTGAATGGAATGAAAGTGAAGGAGCAATTAAGAGAACGTACAATGGGTTCAGAAAGAAATCTGCTGGTGTCGTGCAGTTTGACACAACCCAGAATCGCTTTTTGGCTGCTGGTGAAGACGGCCAAATCAAGTTTTGGGACATGGACAATATTAATCTTCTAACAAGCACTGATGCTGAGGGTGGACTACAGGTCAGTAGTTCAGGGTTAAATGTTTTAAAGTCTTTTGGAATATAACTTACACTTTATGAAGACATCCCTTATGTGATTTGATGAATTTTTTCAGGGTCTTCCACGCTTGAGATTCAACAAGGAAGGAAATCTTCTTGCTGTTACTACTGTGGACAATGGATTCAAAATTCTTGCTAATGCTATTGGTCTTAGATCCTTAAGAACAATTGAAACTCAAGCATTTGAAGCATTGAGGTCACCAATTGAATCTGCTGCAATCAAGGTTGTGATATATGTTGAAAACGTGTAAATTTCTTTTGTATTTATGTAGTTTCCTTATATAGGCTAATCATTATCATAACCCTAATCTTTGTATTTATTATCATAGTTCTATATAAACAGCTCTCCGTCGTGTAGTTCAGACATGCGATTTCCTCATATGTCTCTCTCTCTTTTCTCTATTTCAACATGCTATCTAGAGCCTAAAGAGAGGCAACCCTAGAACCGCGCATACCCGGTGGATCCACTGTCCTCCGGTGAAAATTTTTTCGACCAGCCGTGTTTCTCTTCCGGTTTGCCGACCTTTCTCCCTTGCTGTGACTTCTTTCCGGCCTCTTTTTCTCCCTGTTCACCGTTGCCACCGCTGTCCGCCGCCGTCTGCCGCCCCCTTTCCGGCCAGTGACCACACCGCCGGCTTCGTCTCCTTCCGACCGGCCTGACCCCCGAAGCCCAGCCCCACCGCTCCACTGATGCGCCGCCACTAGCCCCAGCCAAATAGCCACCCCGCAGAGCATTTTCCGGAGCGTGACGGCGCGTCCGGCCGCCTCTCCGGCCGCCGCTTCTTTCGCGTGACTCGTCTCGGCCTCCTCTACGCCGATTTGCCCTCAGATCCTTGTTCTCTTGCGTTGGATTTTTCAGGTATCTTGTGTTTTCCATTTTGCCCTTTATATTTTGACCTATGGCAAGTTCTACCTCCCCAGATGGCTCTAAAGATCATTCTAAGGCTGAGCCTCCTGTTTTCACAAGTTACCTCCATACCCCTCTCTCTGTTGATAAGTTAGATGGCAGCAACTATGATACTTGGGCTTCAGACATCAAGTTATGGCTTGAAAGTCAAGGCTATGAAGACCACCTCACCACAGACCTTACCTTTGTGCTTGCGGAGGAACAACCCAGGTGGAAGAAAATTGATAAATAGTTGTGCGTTGTCATCAAGTCCACCATTCACTCCTCTCTCAAGCAGATCTTCCGTGCTCAGACCACTTGTGCTTCTATTTGGGAGCAAGCCAAGGTTATTTACACCAATGACACTCAGCGGCTATATAGGGTTTGTCACAACCTCATGAGTATTATTGCTCCTCGTCAGTTTGATGGACCTATGTTTGCTTACTTGGGTAAGGTTCATGATGCTCTCCATGATTTCAATGAGTTGCTATCCCCTGTTGCTACCCCAGCACAAGAACTCGAGCAACGCAGCATCTTCTTTATGTTCATGGCCTTGTATGGTTTGCCTCCAGAATATTCTGCCAATCGTGATCAGATTTTGGGTTCGCCTACTATCCCCACATTGTCCTCGGCTTGGTCTACTTTGCTTCGGGTTCCAGCAAAGCAACCCTCTGGTTCTGTCCGAGCCCCGGCTTCAGTTGATACTTCTGCCCTCGTCTCCCAAAGTGCCAATCGTGGTCGTTCTCGTCTTGGCACCTCGGGTAGGCCCCGTCCGAAGTGTATATTCTGTAACAGGTTGGGTCATACTGAGGATCGCTGTTGGACCAAACATGGCCATCCTCCACAGGCTGCCAATATTGGCCAGGCTGTTGTACCTGATTTACCTGAGACTTCTGCTCCATCGACCCCATCTTCGGCAGCCTATGCAGATTTTCTGAAATGGTTTGAGCAACAACAGGCTTCTAACTCTACTGCATCTGTTGAGCACACTGATAATGCATTTGCTTGTCTCTCTCAATCTCCACCCTTAGGTCCTTGGGTACTTGACTCTGGTGCATCTGACCGTATCTCTGGTAATAAACGTCTTTCCTCCAAATTCTCTAACTCTGGCTATTTACCTATAATTACTTTAGCAAATGGTTCCCAAACACAGCCCGAAGGGATTGGCACTGTCCATCCCCTCCCTTATCTGTCTGTTGATTCTGTTCTTTATGTCGCTGGTTGTCCTTTTAATTTACTATCTATTAGTCGTTTGACACGTTCTTTAGATTGTTGCATTAGTTTCACTAAAGACTCTGTCATTTTGCAGGACCGGAGTTCGGGACGGATGATTGGCGCCGGATGTGAGTCTAATGGCCTTTACCAGCTCTCTGCCACCTCTCGTGTGTGCTCTGTTACGAATTCCCCTATCACCATCCATGCTCAGTTAGGTCATCCTAGCCTTGCCAAGCTACAGCAAATGGTGTCAACCTTTTCTAAGTTTTCTACTTTACCTTGTGAGTCGTGTCAACTTGGGAAACCCACCCGTAGTCCGTTTCCTGATAGAGTGTGTCGTCGAGTTGCGGCTCCTTTTGCTCTAGTGCATTTTGATATTTGGGGTCCTAATCGTGTTGAGTCTACTTTTGGGTCAAAATATTTTGTTACTTTCATTGATGATTATTCTCGGTGTACTTGGTTATTTTTAATGAAAAACAGATCAGAGTTGTTTTCAATTTTTGAGACCTTTTATAATGAAATCAAAACTCAGTTTGGTGTTCTGATTCATATTTTGCGTAGTGACAATGCCCGTGAATTTTTGTCTCATAATTTTCAAACTTTTATGGCATCTCATGGCGTTCTTCTCCAAACATCTTGTGCCTATACCCCTCAACAAAATGGGGTTGCTGAGCTCAAAAATAGACATCTTATTGAAACAACTCGGACCCTTTTGTATCATGGTCGTGTTCCCTTTCGTTTTTGGGGCGATGCGGTTCTCACTGCTTGTTATTTGATTAATCGTATGCCCTTTTCTGTTCTTGATAACCGGGTACTCCATTCTGTTTTGTTCCTTCACCAACCCTTCCACTCTCTTCCGCCTCGTGTCTTCGGGTCGACATATTTTGTCCATAATGTCACTCCCGGTCTTGACAAACTGTCTGCTCGCTCCATCAAATGTGTTTTTCTTGGTTACCATTAGTTTCAAAAGGATTATCGGTATTTTTCACCCACTCTTAAGCGTTATCTAGTCTCTGCCGATGTCACATTCTTCGAGTCTGTTCCTTTCTTTGAGTCTCCTGATCTGCCTCTTCCACCCATCACTGAGGTCCTCCTTATTTTTCCTACTCTTGTCCCTGTTGACCCTGCTCCATCACCACCTTCCCCTGTTGGTGCCCCGGTCCCTACTACTGGCCCTCTCTAGGTTTATCATCGTCGGCCACAGCCATCACCACTGCCACCACCATCAGAGGTTGTAGAGATTACAGAGGCCCCTGTGGACTCTCATCCAGCACCACCTCCTTTACCAGCTCCGGCACTGCCTCCTGCGTCAGACCTTCCCATTGCTCTTCGAAAATGTATTCGACCCACTCGTAACCCTTCTCCTCACTATGTTACTCTCAGTTACCATCCACTCTCTTTATTGCATTGTGCTTGCCTTTCCACCTTGTCTTCTGTGTCTATTCCTAAATCTCTAGGTGAAGCTTTATCCCATCCTGGGTGGCGACAAGTAATGATTGATGAAATGTGTGCACTTCAGAGCAGTGGTACTTGGGAACTTGTTCCTCTTCCTCCTGGGAAGTCCATTTGTCGGTTCTTGGGTGGATTTATATGGTCAAGGTTGGCCCTGATGGCACTCTTGATCGCCTAAAGGCTCGTTTGGTGGCAAAAGGGTATACCTAGATATTTGGTTTGGATTATGGCGACACTTTCTCACCAGTGGCGAAGATGGCTTCTGTTCGGCTTTTTCTGTCTATGGCCGCTATTTGCCATTGGTCCCTTCATCAACTGGATATCAAGAATGCTTTTCTTCATGGTGATCTAGAAGAAGTCTACATGGAGCAACCTCCAGGGTTTGTTGCTCAGGGGGAGTTTTCTGGCCTCGTTTGTCGTCTACACAAGTCCTTGTATGGTCTCAAACAATCTCCCCGGGCTTGGTTTGGTCGATTTAGTAATGTTGTGCAGCAGTTTGGTATGACTTGCAGTGAGGCCGACCACTCTGTCTTCTATTGCCATACAGTCCGAGGCTGTATCTATTTGATTGTGTATGTGGACGACATTGTTATCACCGGCAGTGATCACCAAGGTATAACTCAGATAAAACAGCACCTTTGTCATCACTTTCAGATCAAAGATCTTGGCAAACTTCGTTATTTCTTGGGAATTGAAGTGACACAATCCAAGGATGGCATAGTAATCTCACAAAGGAAGTATGCTATGGACATTCTTGAGGAAACAAGACTATTGAATGCAAAGCCGGTTGACACCCCTATGGATCCCAACGTTAGACTTTTACTAGATCAGGGGAGCCACTTTCAGACCAAGGAAGATATAGACGATTGGTTGGAAAACTTAACTATCTTACTGTTACCCGTCCAGATATCTCC
The DNA here is from genome assembly GCA_029884605.1 of Ormosia emarginata. Classification (NCBI taxonomy): domain Eukaryota; kingdom Viridiplantae; phylum Streptophyta; class Magnoliopsida; order Fabales; family Fabaceae; genus Ormosia; species Ormosia emarginata. The sequence goes on along the minus strand of JAQQTP010000080.1, from coordinate 30,703,273 downwards.
TTTGCGATGAGTGTAGTAAGCCAATTTCTAAACTCACCTTGTGAAGGGCATTGGGATGCAGTGATTCGTATTCTCAGATATATTAAGAGAGCTCCAGGAAAAGGCCTTGTCTATGAAGACAAAGGACACACTCAGATTGTAGGGCATTCAGATGCTGATTGGGCAGGTTCTCCTACTGATAGGAGATCCACTTCTGGTTATTGTGTATCCATTGAGGGTAATCTGATTTCCTAGAAAAGTAAGAAACAAAATGTGGTTGCAAGATCAAGTGTCGAAGCAGAATATCGAGCCATGGCCTCAGCTACTTGTGAGCTCATTTGGTTAAAACAGCTTCTTAAAGAGCTTCAGTTTGGAAACGTTATGCAAATGACTCTTATTTGTGATAATCAAGCTGCTTTGCATATCGTTTCTAATCCAGTATTTCATGAGAGGATCAAACACATTGTGATAGACTGTCATTTTATTAGAGAAAAGATCTTGTCTGGAGACATCACCACTAGCTTCATCAATTCAAATGATCAACTGGCAGATGTTTTCACTAAGTCTTTGACAGGTCCTCGAATAAACTATATTTGTAACAAGCTTGGTACATATGACTTATATGCTCCAGCTTGAGGGGGAGTGTTGAAAACGTGTAAATATCTTTTGTATTTATGTAGTTTCCTTGTATAGGCTAATCATATCATAACCCTAATCTTTGTATTTATTATCATAGTTCTATATAAACAGCTCTCCGTCGTGTAGTTCAGACACGTGGTTTCCTCATATGTCTCTCTCTCTTTTCTCTATTTCAACAATATAGTTCTTGACTTCTGCTTGGTTCTTGATATTTAGATCAAAATATGTATTTATACTGTCCACTTTGTTTATGTTATCTAGGTATCTGGCTCTTCTGCTGTTAATGTTAGTCCTGTCAACTGTAAAGTGGAAAGGAGCTCCCCTGTCAGGCCTTCTCCAATTCTTGTATGAGCCTGTCCCTGTGAACTCAGTATGCATGATTATGATGTTAGCATGATGAATATGATATACTAGTCATAGCTTAACAATTAGAAATTTAATATTTAAGTACTATGACTACACGTTTCATTTCTTCTGTACATACACATACACAAGCATGTGGGGCCTGCTTGATCTTTTTCTTCTTCTTGTAAGCTTAATTCCATCATTAACTTGGTTAACCAAGTTATCACACAAAGAAATACTGACATCATTTCTTCTTCTTGTATGCTTAATTCCATTATGCTAGTCATTAACTTGGTTAATTAATTCTTCATATCTTTTTGACTAAGTTAATTACTCACGAATTAAGTACTGCATCTTAATATTTGTTTGCAACACATTGATTGGTTTAAGCTTTTTCGATGAAGAACGGAGTTGATCCCATGGGTCGAAATGTGGAGAAACCAAGAATTGTGGAAGATGTAATAGATAGAACTAAACCATGGCAGCTGTCTGAAATTGTGGATTCTGTCCAATGTCGGTTAGTTACCATGCCTGACAACACAGATTCTTCCAGCAAGGTTTGTTGACTGATTGTATGAGAGAGAGATTGCCTTTTTCTATTACAAACTGTGTTTTGTGAACTTTAACTCTCAGAGCCCCATATATAGGTCGTTCGACTTCTATATACAAATTCTGGGGCTGGCCTTTTGGCACTTGGCTCAAACGGTGTTCAGAAGCTGTGGAAGTGGGCTCGCAGTGAACAGAATCCCACTGGGAAGGTAATATTAAACAAATATTTTCCTTATCCCTCTCCAGTCCTTTCTTTTCTTTATGCTTTTCATTATTTTTTTCCCCTTGCAATAGAAACAGAATTCTGAAGTTTATATGATTACAGGCCACCGCCAACGTTGTTCCACAACATTGGCAACCGAACAGTGGTCTTCTTATGACTAATGATATCTCAGGTGTCAACCTTGATGAAGCAGTTCCTTGCATTACACTCTCAAAGAATGATTCATATGTTATGTCTGCTTGTGGAGGAAAGGTTTCATTATTTAACATGATGACATTCAAGGTATGTGGTGTCCAGAGATACAGCCTTGATATTCCATTCAGTTGCTAAGTTTACTGGTTACTTATGGTTTACTTTCTTATAGGTACTGACAACATTCATGCCACCACCTGCTGCCTCTACCTTTCTAGCTTTCTACCCTCAGGATAACAACATCATAGCCATTGGGATGGAGGATTCAACCATTCACATTTATAATGTTAGAGTGGATGAGGTGATTACTTTCCTCTTTTTAAGATTTATACTATTACTTTTAAATTATCTCATATGTATTTTCTCTTGGGGGTATCTTCTAGGTGAAATCAAAATTGAAGGGTCACCAGAAGCGTATTACTGGTTTAGCCTTTTCAACCAATCTTAACATCCTGGTTTCATCTGGTGCTGATGCACAAGTAAGTCTTTTAACTGTTCTCCTTTCATTTAAGATTAAGAGTGATATGGAAAGCCTCTTGTGCAAATCATTTAGTGCCTAATAATTTGTTTTGGAGATCTTTTTGTTGGTTATCCATCTTTACATTATTTATAATTATTCCTTGTTATGTTAGATCTACTTCCCAGTGTAAAGGATAACAGAATGGCCTTGCTTGTTTATTCTGAACTGTTATGAAATTAAATAACAATTTACTTCATTGAAATTATTTTATAGGAATGTATGTGCCATATAGGAAAGGTGTCAGAACTTATAGTGTGTTGTACAATATCATTTTCTTTTTAGTTTCCATAAGCTTATAGTGTGCCTTTTCACGACAATTTACTTCATTGAAATTATTTCTGTACAGCTTTGTGTGTGGAGCATCGATACATGGGAGAAAAGAAAATCAATTCCAATACAACTACCTGCCGGAAAGGCACCTGTTGGTGACACTCGAGTGCAGTTCCATTCTGACCAACTCCGCTTATTGGTAGCCCATGAGACTCAGTTGGCAATATATGATGCCTCTAAGATGGAACGCATTCGGCAGGTAGAAAGTTTCTTCTAGTATTGATAGAGCTGCTCTTTGCTGACAAAATAAAAATTTAGATATGCTTATAAATTAATTTACTGCAGTGGGTTCCACAAGATGTTCTGCCTGCTCCCATATCATATGCATGCTATTCCTGCAATAGTCAGTTAATATATGCCACATTTTGTGATGGCAACACTGCGGTTTTTGATGCTGATAGCTTGAGACTAAGATGTCGTATTGCGCTGTCAACATACTCGTCACCAGCGGCTTTAAGTGGGCAAGTTTCAGGGTAATGGTTGGACCCAGTTTTTACTATTTATTTTATTAAATATTGAACATTTATTCAAGGATGTATTGTGAAATATTACTTTCCTTTTGATGCAGTAAAAATTTTTTCTGCTTGTTAGCTTTCTGGACTGGTAATTTGATATAAAGATATTGGTTGCTGTTTCAATCCATACGATATTAATATGGTATTAGTAATTGCAAGTTAAACATCATCCATACTACCCCGCACTGGTTGGTCATCCATACTACCCAACAGTGGTTGGTTGCAGTTAAAGTGGACTGTGATCCCAGGCGAACCTTACCTGCAATGTCAGGGGTTCGAGTCCTGGTGTCGCCGCCTTAAGGAGGATTTTACCTAATTACCACCCTCGGCCCGGAGCTTTGTCTCACAACAATGCCTGTGTGGATGGATACCTTGGTGACAGACCAAAAAACCTCATCCATACTATGCTTGCTTTGAAAAAAATAAAATTTGTTCCTTCTTGGGAGAGTAGGAGGTTTGGTGATTCTTGATATGCAAAAATCTTGTTTTGGAACTTGACTCATGATCCGTGTTGTTGTATATTGCAGAAGCCAAGCTGTGTATCCTGTTGTGGTTGCGGCTCATCCACTAGAGCCCAACCAACTTGCCGTTGGATTGACGGATGGGTCCGTGAAAGTGATAGAGCCCAGTGAATCAGAGGGCAAGTGGGGATCTAATCCACCTGTGGACAATGGAATATTGAACGGTAGGACAGGATCATCATCTAATTTGATATGAAGATATTGGTTGCTGTTTCAATCCATACGATATTAATATGGTATTAGTAATTGCAATTTAAACATCATTCATACTACCATCATCCATGCTACCCCGCACTGGTTGGTCATCCATACTACTCAACAGTAGTTGGTTGCAGTGATATTGGACTATGATCACAGGCGAACCTTACCTGCAATGTCAGGGATGTCGCCACTGTAGGGAGGACTTTACTAATTACTACCCTCGGCCCGGAGCTTAGTCTCACAGCAATGCCTGTGTAGATGGGATACCTTGGTGACGGACTTAAAAACATCATCCGTACTATGCTTTCTTTGAAAAAAATAAAATGTGTTCCTTCTTGGGAGAGTAGGAGGTGTGGTGATTCTTGATATGCAAAAATCTTGTTTTGGAAGTTGGACTCATGATCCGTGTTGTTGTATATTGCAGAAGCCACGCAGTGTATCCTATTGTTGTTGCAGCTCATCCACTAGAGCCCGACCAACTTGCCGTTGGATTGACGGATGGGTCCGTGAAAGTGATAGAGCCCAGTGAATCAGAGGGCAAGTGGGGATCTAGTCCACCTGTGGACAACGGAATATTGAACGTGATGATCCTGTCCTACCGTTATTCATCATCTACAGCAAGCAACCACATGCCCGATCAGCCACAACGATAAGAACAATGTGTTCTAGTACACCTAAATTCAAAGCTGTAAGCTCTTGTATACCTAAATTTGTTCTAGTCAACTCAATTATATTATTTATACTTTATTGTAGTGTTCCTGTTTCTTGCTAACAATGTGAATCTATCCCTTCTCCTCACATTTGTCATATGAAATCTGTTTGTCACGGTGATTATATATTGCTGCTTAGGTAATATCAGAATCTCATCACCTACCCACATCGAGTATTGCTGTTTAGCCTGACTAAATGAACCACAACATAACACCATATACAGTTGGCAACCAGCTAATATTATTTAGAGGAATACAACCAATGCACTGAGTAGACATTAAAAAATTGGTGGTAAATAGTAGTCTTCAATTGCAAGATCTCGTAGTCCCAGTAGAGGCAGTAAGTTCTCATCGGCACTGTCTCGTCACGCGACTCTTATTTTTATTAATTTTTCAATGATTTTAAAATTATACATATTGAAATAATCAGTTAGAATAAAAATAAAGTATTAACTATGCTAATATTTAAGGTTAATAAGAATATTCTTTTTGAATCTAACAATTCTATTTGTCCAAATGGTTAGATAGGGCAGTGTCATTCTTCAACATATAACTTGAGGAGGATGAGGATAATTTATCTTTTTAATTTAAAGATATTTTGATTAAAGATTACAATTACATCCGTGTCTGGGTCTTGTAGACTAGTCTTCAAGCTATCTTTCTTGATGACCAATTTTTTTTTTTTAAAGAAGCTTTTTCTTTCTCTATGCACCTAAAAAAAAGAAATTAATTTTTTGGCACAAAAAAAATATATTATTTGCTTTATTTATACACATATATATACGACTAAAATTCAGTCCATGACAATTATTCAAAATGTAGCTTCATGCGAACATAATCTCACTAAAATTCAATCTCAGATAAACTTTTAATGGATAGGTAGCAGTTATTACTTTAAAATGGGATTGAGCTCAGAGAGTGTCAATGTAATATGGAAAGCCCATAGATAGGAGTAGGACAAGATGAGGCAAATTTCCACCCTTCAAAGCTAGCTAAGCCGATGCAGTAGCTAGATAGTTGTTGGCAAAAAATTTTCTCACCCACACAAATTAAGCAAACAAGCAAATGCAACAACATAATAAACTTAATATGATTTAGCCTTTATTATTTATGTCCACAATTTCATAAATCAATTCATTAATTTCAATGAATAATTATAATCACCAATCTTTGAAAATAATCTCACAAACACTAACCCCAAATACACCCAACCTCATAAGCAATATTTTCTCTTAAACAAAACACTCAAAACAAAAATACCACACTCACAAATTTCTCTTCACCTCACACAACACTATAAATGGTGGCTTTCAAATTCTTCTCAAAGCAACAAATTGCTCATACACTCACAGCAGCCTCTCACGTCTCTGTTGGCGCTGCCTTTCCAAGAAGAGAAAAATAAAAATCTCCTTTTTTAACTAATGCTGTCACGTGCACACACACCACTCACTTTCGTTTTCTTTTTCTTAACTTGTCTCAAATGGGCTTAGCCCAACTATTCAATCCATGGCAAAATATTCAACAAATTTCTAGCAGTGTGTGAACCAATTATCTTTGTATTGTCCGATAAAATCTGATTAAGCAACACTTTTTATCAAATTATATTTGCACACTCTTTTTCTTTTGGTGATATTTGCCCACTGTTTAGTCTTTTATACTACTCTCATCTAACTGCTTTTTATTAGTAAAATTTGGATGGCAATTCAGAATAAAGAAATGGTTCAACTTCAAAATGAGGTGTAAAGATGGTGCAAAGGAAAGGTCGGGAGTAATTTGAGCTGATTCTATTTTATCAATTTGTTAATCAAATTTCGCATTCAAAAATTATTTGAACTAGTCGCTTCTGCAGCATCGAAAGGGATAGAAAAGAGATTTTCAGCTCCAACTACAGACAAAACTTTCTACCTCAGAAGCACCGCAAATTAACAACATTATATATATCTCTCGAGATTCCTCATGTGTCATAAGAAGAGTTTTATCTTCATGAGTTCCATTTACCGATGACATCTTTGTTAGAATTTTTTTTTATGAATTATCATAAATTATGTTATAATTTTATAAAACTCAGATTAATTGAATGTCAAAATTATTAGAATATTTTATTTAGCTTAAATTGTGATCAGTATTATTAATAAACTTATTATTGTTAAATCACTGTTCATATGTAGGTTTTGTTTTACGAGTCTTGTATATGAGTTTGTCATAGTGGGTAAGTTTAATCTATTTTAATTATTCTATATATACAGGGAGAAATCCTTATTCTTAGCAACTCTAGTATGTGCAGTTGTCTTATTGATATTGACGCGTGAACAACTACTGTGGGGTATGAATAATATCTCTCCCTTATCGAGATTGCTTTTAAGGGTTTCAACAACGACTTTTCCATCGGCGTCTTTTCAAAGTAATCCTAAAACTCATTATTTATTTTGATATGTCATAAATTTTAGAATTAATAGATCCGATAAATTTCTATCAGTTGGTATCAGAACTAATGTTTTTAATCCTAATTATGACAATCAATTTTCTGTTTTATCAAGAAATCTTATGAGGTTTGAAAAATTTAAGAAACTTGAAATCCTAATGTATGTGATGTTTAATTCAATTTTTTTTTAGATCGATTTCAAAAATAAAATTGGGACTTTTGTAGATCGGGTTGTCCAAAGTTCAAAAACATGTATATTGCATTATGATATTGTGAATTCACAAAGAATTTACTCAAACCCGTAGAACCCTAAAATATTTAAATTTTGTGATTTGTTTTTTCTTTTGGAAATCGACTCAAGAAATTGATTTAGGGTTATTGTAGATCATTTTTTTTTCTGAATCTAACAACATCAAGATCATGTTTTTTGGTTGAGAAACAACCTGGAATTCCTAAAAAAGGTAACACACAATTAGACGTTTAATCACATTCAAAACCCATTTTTTTGGGTTTTTCTATAAATAAGTTTAGGGCAAAATATAGAGCCCGATTTTCTGATTCTATAGACACCAAAATCTTGAATTTTGGTGGAAAATTGAAGAAGAAAACTAGTACGACCCATTTCTGTTTAGACCGAGTCTTGCGACCCTTATGCAAAAAATCAACGAAGAAGACAATGGCTTCCCCGTGCGTTCCCTACTCGTGCACGTGGCACGTGTAGGCTTCTGGAGTGTGTTTTTCAACTTTTATTTTTTGGATTGTGCTCCACGCGTTCTTTCCTAATTTTTGGTAAATTTTATTTATTTTTCATGCCCATTTACTATTTATTTCAAAATTTTTAGAGATTAAAATTATTAAAAATGTATGGTACTATTCTTTTTTGTCTCTTAAAATTTTTGTGTATTATTGTGATGTTTCTGGGTATGATATATATTACGCACTCTAGGAGTTAATATTATTTGATCAATGAAATACTTTTCGGTGTTATTTTGTGCATAAATTGATATATAATGTTTTAAAAAAAACTATTTTTTTTGTTATTTATGAAATTTGATTATGAAAGTTACTGTTTAAAGTATTGTGGTACTATTTTGGGGCACTTTTCATGATTGTGAGCTCGCATTCGCGGAACCAATTATGTTGAGGTGTCATTTTATTGATATTTTGTTAATAATGTTGCATTGAAGATTATGTTGATAATGCGCTTACCCTATTGATTTGCCTTTATTAATGCAATTTCTAATGATTTGTTAAGTGGTACTATTTTGGGCACTTTTTATAATTGTGAGCTCGCCTTTGCGGGACCAATTGTGACAAGATACTATTTTGTTGATAAAATATTGTTATGTTTATATTGATAATGCGCTTACCCTGTCGGTTTACTTTTATTAATGTGATTCTTGATTATTTGTTAAAGACATTAAGGTTTTGACCTTATAGTTCTCAGTATCCTTTCGGTACTAGCTTTAGGGATATGATTTTAATGTATGTGGGAGTCTACTTATGCGTTGTAATTCGGGACTTTTAGGCGAGATTGTAATTGCATGAAAAAACTCGATTATGGTTATTTGCCCAAATATTGTACATGTTGATATGTTTGACAAAATCTCTCTTTAATGTATTGTTCTTTCAGCTTTATCGATGCAAATAAATGTTATAACAAAATTGAATGAAACTAATTTTGAGGATTGAGTGGATTCTATGAAATTGTTCTTGTTGTCTTTAATGTTGATGTTGCTCTCACTGAGGATGAACCTCAGAGACCCATAAATGCATCTTTCGCTACAGATAAGAAGAAGTATGAAAGGTGTGTTTAATCCAATAAAGTCTATTAGATGACCATGAAGTATAGCATGTAAAAGACCATTAAAGAGAGTATTCCTAAAACAAATAATGCTAAAGAGTTTCTCAAATATGCTGGTAAGAAATGCAAGAAGTTTGATAAAACTGAAAAAGCCTACTACCTCTCTTTGTTGAGAAAGACTACATATGATGGTGTGAGTGATGTTCGTGAACATATTTTGAAGCTTGTAAACTGGAATAACAAGTTGAGGTCTATGAAAGTGGAGTTGGGAGAAGATTTCCTGGTCTAGTAGGTGTTTGAGTCTCTTCTGGCTAGTTTTAATGTTCTGAAGACTACTTACAACACTTAAAAGGAGGAGTGAATTGTTGATGAACTTATATTTATTCTTACTCAAGAGGAGCAAGCCATAAAGAAGGGTAAGACCCATAGTGTTCAGTTTGTTTCTCACAAGAATGGTGACAAGAAGAAAAAGATTTGCTAAAAGAAAGAACAATAAGCCTCAGTTTAAGAAAAACTGGAATGATAAGCCTGAATCTCCTTCTAGGCCATTTTCTGGTCCTGATGAGTCTTCTGGTGTCAAGCCCAAATATTGACTTAATGAAAATTGTAAGTTCTGTGATATATATAGACATAAACAGTCTGATTATTTGAAGTTTAAGAGTTGACTTGAGAAAAAGAAAGGTAGTCCCTTGGCTTTAGTATGTTTTGAATCAAATCTAATTAATGTTCCTTCAAATATATGGTGATAAGATATTGATGCAATTATTCATGTTACAAATTCATTGCAGGAATTCAGAAGTAGGAGGAAACCAAGTGAAGGGGAATTGATGATCACAATTGAAAATGGAGCTAAAGTCAAAGTAGAACATATATGAGTGGTTTCATTAAAGTTATGTACTAGACATGATTTAATTTTGAAAGATACAGTTTATGTGCCTTCTATGAGGAGGAATTTGATTTCAGTTTCTGTTTTGGATAATTGTGGCTACTCTTTCTATTTTAGTAATGCATAAGTTTCTTTATATTATGACTATGCTCTTGTTGGTTTTGGAGTCTTGTCTAATGGTTTATACATGTTGGATGTTGATTCTCTTTCTATTGATCAATGGGATTTAGATATCAATAATGTTGTTGGGAACAAGCGTTGTATAGTTGCTGAAAACTCTTCTATGTTGTGGTACAAACGTTTAGGATACATCTCTAGGGAGAGAATGGAGAGGTTGATCAAGGAAAATATTCTTCATAATCTAGACTTCTTTGATTTTGATACTTGTGTTGATTGTATAAAGGGGAAACTTAAAGTTAGAGCTAAGAAGAATGGGATTACTAGGAGTGAAAGAATACTACAGTTAATTCATACAAATATTTGTGGGCCTATTACTCGTATTGCTATGGGTAGTTTTAGGTACTTTATCACCTTTATTGATGACTTCTTTATATACGAGTGAATCGATTTGTTGCGTGAGAAATCTGATTCTTTAGATGCTTTTAAAGCATTCAAAGCTGCTGTTGAATTGAAATTTAGTAAGCATATCAAATGTGTGAGGTCTGATAGAAGTGGTGAGTACTATGTCATGTATGATGAAATTGGTAGAAATCCTGGACCTTTTGCTAGGTTCTTACAAGACTATGGTATTGAGGCATAGTACACTATGCCTGACACTCCGCAACAAAATGAAGTTATAGAAAGACGAAACTGTACTCTTATGAATATGATGAGATGTATGTTTAGTCATTATACTCTACCACAATTCTTGTAGGGAGATGTCTTGAAGACTTCTACTTATTGAATCATATGCCAAGTAAATTTATGCTGAAAAGTCCATATGAGCTTCTGATAGGCAAATGACCTATCTTAATGCATTTCCGTATTTGGGGCTGTAGGATAGAGATGAGACCTTATAACCCACATTTAAAGAAGCTTGACCACAAAACCATTAGTAGTTTCTTCATTGGCTATTGTATTGGCTCAAAAAGTTCTAGGTTCTATTGTCATTCTCATACTACTAGAGTTATTGAATCCGATTGGACTGTCTATTTTTAAGGGGACTTAGAACATGGTGGAACACTGGAACTCAGGAGCCGCGTATTGTTGATTTCAGAGGGGAGCATGTTGTTACTCTTATTCATGTTGATCATTTTTCATGGATAATGTCATCTCCTTTGATCCATAATGATGATGTTGTCGATCCTGTTGATATTGTCGATATCCCTCAACAAGTCAAAAATAATGTACAGATTCCAAATGTTGTTGTGACTCTGCTAAGAAGATTTAAGCGGGTTCCTATATCCACTAAGTCTACTAGATTCAAGGATTATGTTGTGTACTTGTAGGAGAATGAGTTTAATTCAGTTGAGGATTCAGATCTTATTTCCTTTCAAGAGGTCATGGTTAGTCCTAATATTGCACAATGGCTAGTGGCTATTGTGGATGATTTGACTTCTATGAGAAAGAATAATGTTTGAAAATTAGTGGAGTTGTCTACTGGTTGTAAAACTATTAGTTGCAAATGAGTCTTTAAGACCAAGTGTGATGCTAGAGGTGAAATAAAGAGGTATAAGGCCAGACTTGTTGCTAAGGGATATAACCAGAGGGAAGACATTGATTATAAGGAGACTTTCTCATCGGTCTCCACTAAAGACTCTTTTCGTGTTGTGAGGTCTTGGTTGCTCATTTTGATTTGAAGCTTTATTAAATGGATGTTCAGACCGCCTTCCTAAATGGTGATTTATATAAGGATGTGTATATAAATCAACTTAATGGTTTTATTGAAAATGGTAAAGATCATATAGTATATAAATTGAGAAGATCCATTTATGGATTGAAATAGGCTTTCATACAATGATATTTGAAATTTGATTATATTGTTGACTTTCTTAGTTTTAAAGAAAATTTTGTTAACCAATGCATTTATCTAAAGTTTAGTGGGAGTAGATTTAGTATTCTTGTTTTATATGTTGATGATATATTGTTGATTAGTAATGATATTATTTTTTTGAATAAGACTAAGCAGATGTAGACAATGCATTTTGATATGAAAGATCTTAGTGATGCTTTTTTTGTATTAGGTATTGAGATTTACCGTGACAAATCTTGTGGTATTCTTGGCTTGTCTCAGAAAGCTTATATTGAAAGCATTCTGAGTATATTTAATATGAAATCTTGTAATCCTTGTACTGCATCTATTCAAAATGGTGAAAAACTCTCTAATACACACTGTCCTCAAAATAATAAAGATGTTGTTGAAATAGGAAAAGTCTCATATGCTTCCGTTGTTGACAGTCTTATGTATGCCCAAGTTTATACACGTCCTAATATTGCTTTTATTGTTAGTGTACTTGACAGATACTTGAGCCAACCTGATATGACTCATTGGCAGGCTGCAAAATGAGTTATGAGGTACCTACAAGGTACCAAAGATTATATGCTCACCTATAGGAGGTCGAATCGCCTTAAGGTGATAGGCTATACTGATTCTAATTATGGTGGTTATCCATATGACTACAAGTCCACATCAGGATATATCTTTATGTTAGTAGGAGGGGCTGTTTCTTGAAAAAATGTTAAATAAACACTTACAGCTACTTCTACTATGAAGGCAGTGTATATAGCTTGTTATGAGGCTACGCGTTAAATGATATTGTTGAAAAATTTGATTACTGAATTTCATATTGTGGAGAGTATTTCCAAGTCTCTTACTATTTATTATGTTAACTCTGTCGTAATGTGCTTCTCTCAAATTAATAAAAGCTTTAAGCGTTCGAAGCATTTTGACACAAAATTCATGTTTGTTAGTGAGAAGATTCAAGAGTTTCAAACTCGTGTCGAGCATATCCCTACAGAACTTATGGTTGCAGACCCTCTAACCAAAGGTTTAGCTGTTAAAGTTTTTGTTAATCATGTAACCCGTATAGGTATTGTGAGGTCTTTTGATGTTTCAAACTGAGAGTTTGTTTTGTAATTTTGTTGTGGCTTCATTTTATTATTATGTCTCGAGACCTTAGACAATTATATTGTTATTATTATTATTACCATATAATATTATTGTTGTTATTATCTGCGTAATTTTGTTTGTTCATGATATGACATATTGTGGAGACATTTTGGACCGAGTCTCATTTTGTTGTTGTGCTGAGATGTTTGTTAAATCTCAATAAGCATCCTGGGCGGATACTTGTGACCATTTTGTTGGGAAATGCACTTTGATCACATATTGTCATGCAATTTTGAATGTGTTTTCCCATTACCTATATACTACACTTTGTTGGGTCACTGAGATATGAGTATCTTGCATATATGATATCAGTACTCTTTCAAGTATGATTTTTTGCATTGTTGAGATGCTTGTACTCTCATTTTGGATTAGTTGTTGAGAGTGTTAGCTTGATTTTGACATCACATTATGGCCACATATTGTTTGATTAATTTAAAAAATTATTTTCTTATTAAAGTGATGTAATGACTTATGTTATCTAAATGGGAGAATGTTAAATTTTTTTTTATGGACTAGCATAAACCATATTATAATTTTATATGACCCAAATTAATTGAATGTCAAAATTATTAAAACATTTTGTTTAGCCCAAATTATAATCAATATTGTTAACGGGCCTATTGTTGTTAAAACACTACTCATATGTGAGTTTTGTTTTACAAGTCTTGTATACGAGTTTGGCATAATGGGTAGGTTTAATCCATTATAATTATTTTATATATATAAAGAGAGACTCCTATTCCTAATCACTATAGTGCGTATAGTTACCTCATTGATTCTAATGCCTAAACAACTACTGTGGATAAAAATAATATCTCTCTCTCATCGAGATTGTTTTTAAGAGTTTCAATAATGACTTCTTCATCAACGTCTTTTCTAAATAATTTTAAAACTCATTATTTATTTTGATATATCATAAATTTTAAAATTAATAGATCGGATAAATTTCTATTAATCTTGACACTCAGGACTCTCAATTTTTTTAGTACAATAATCATAATTCAAATATTTGCTTCGCACATTGTTGTAGGCCTGTTTTTGAGCAGAGTTTAGGCTCCAATACTTGTCAGCATTCCACCAAAACTTAGAGGAATGACATGGTTGGTGGTTTGTGTTGTGGAATTGGCAGGCATTGATGCCAAATCCACGGTAGTGGGCTTCAAAGGATGCGTCATTCAAATTCACTGGAACTCCATTATGTTGTAGTTAATTCAAGTAATGATTAGTTAATAAGTTTGTTAGAAGTTAGTTGTAAGTGGTAGTTAGTTTGTATTCTCTTATGACTCTATAAATAGAGTATGCCATGTGTAATCAAATAATCTTTTCAAATACAGAAGTTTTTGTTAATCTTTCCTATTCTTTCTCTGTTCATTCTTGCAACTAGTGAGTGTGTGTGTTTGAGTTTTCCTCCAACAAAGTGGTATCGAGAAGCGAAGATTAGGGCTGTGAGTGTGTGCTGCGAGTATGGCTGCTGCACCAAATGCGAATGGAAGTTTCATTCCATCGATGCCAATTTTAGATGGCAAGAATTATGATCATTGGGTCATACGAATGGAAGCCATTCTTGGTTTTCAAGAAATCCTTGAAATTGTGAAAGATGGGATTTCAGAGAAGGATGATGGTGCTGCCAAGAAGAAAGACTACAAGGCTCGATGTTTGTTCCACCAATGTGTGGATCTTGCCAACTTTGAGAAGATCTCCAAAGCAAAGACAGCCAAGGAGGCTTGGGACACCCTGCAGAAAGCATATGGGGCGCTGAGAAGACCAAGAAGGTGCGGTTGCAGTCCGCTTAGAAGACAAGATGCAATTCTTGTCTATGAATGAGCAAGAATCCACTGCAGATTACTTCAATAGGCTGCAATTGATAGTGAATTCAATGAGATCCCGTGTGGAGAGTCATTCTGAGACCGGCGGATGGTTGAAAAGGTGTTGCGAACACTCACCCCTAAGTTTGATCACATTACTGTTGCAATTGAAGAATCCAAAGATATAGAGAACATGAAGGTTGAGGAGCTTCAAAGTTCCTTAGAGGCTCATGAGCTGAAGCTGAACGAAAGAAGTGCTGGAAAAGCTGTTGTAGAGCAGGCACTGCAAGCTCAAGTTTCAAAGAAATGGGGTGCAGATCAAGGGAAATGGAGGAAAGGCAAGAAGAATGGCAGATCCAGTAAAGAAGGATGGTCTTCGAACCAAGATCAGTCTAATGATAATGATAAAATTGAATCCTCAAACAGAAATGGGAGAGGAGGATCTAGCAGAGGTAGAGGTGGAAAGAAAGGTCAAGATAAAAGAAAGGTTCAATGCTATAATTGTGAGAAATGGGGTCACTATGCAAGTGAATGTTGGCATGGCAAGGGTAAACAGAAAAGAAACAATGATGATGAGGCTCATATAGCTCAGGATGGTTCAGATAATGAACCTGTGCTTCTAATGGTCACTACTCAGGATGATGCATCTCATTCGAGAGCTAGTTTCTTGACACTGGATGCTCCAATCACATGACTGCCACAAGAATTGGTTTTCTAATCTTGATACAAGCGGACAAAGCAAGGTTCGTTTCTTGATAGCGAGAACCATAGCGGCGAAGGAGTTGGTGACATTGTGATCAAAAGAAAGGGAAGCAAGACAACACTGATTGAAAATGTGTTATATGTGCCAGGCATGAAATGTAATCTGTTAAGTGTGGGACAGCTGGTTGAAAAGGGCTTTTCTGTCTCCATGAAAGATGATTGGCTCGAATTATATGATTCAAGTCAGAGGTTGGTGTTGAAATCTCCTTTGTCAAAGAACAGGACATTTCAAACCAGACTCCAAACTGTTGAAGTTCAATGCCTCGCAGCTGATGTGATTGACAAAGCCAATTGGCTTTGGCACATGAGGTTTGGTCATTTAAACTTCAATAGTTTAAAACAATTATTTGATAAAGAAATGGTAATTGGACTCCCTGAAGTTGCCATGCCTGATAAAATGTGTGAAGAATGTCTCATTGGCAAACAACCAAGAAATGCTTTTAAGTCACATATGCATATGAGAGCTACCAATTTATTGCATGTTGTATATTCTGATGTGTGTGGACCATTTGAAGTGTCTTCTCTTGGAGGAAACAGATATTTCATTTCATTTGTAGATGAATATAGCCGTATGATGTGGCTGTACTTGATAAAGGCCAAGAGTGATGTATTTGCAATCTTTCAAAGATTTAAAGTCATGGCTGAGAAGCAAAGTGGGAAAGCACTGAAGATACTCAGAACAGATGGAGGTGGAGAGTATACATCCAATGAATTTGAGTCCTATTGTGAGGAGCATGGCATTCAACATGAAGTCACAGCTCCATACACCCCACAACATAATGGCTTGGCTGAAAGAAGGAACAGAACAGTTCTTGATATGGCAAGGACTATGCTAAAGCAAAAGAAGTTACCACATTCATTTTGGGGGGAAGCAGTGTTTACTGCAGCCTACATACTGAATAAGTGCCCCACAAAGAAACTGAAGGAGAAGGTGCCAGAAGAAGTATGGTTTGGTAGAAAACCAACAGTGAATCATCTCAGAATTTTTGGTTCGCTGTGTTTCAAACATGTTCCAGATGCAAGGAGGAGGAAGTTACAAGATAAAAGTGAGCCTATGGTCCTAGTAGGATATCATTCTACAGGAGCCTATAGACTTTATGATCCAGCAACTCAGAAAATATGCATTAGCAGAGATGTGATTGTGAATGAAGCAGAATCATGGGACTGGACAACTCATAGCAGTAGCCTTAGATCCACTGTTCCAGTATTAATGGAAGATACAGAAGAGCAAATCAGTCAACCTGAGAATTTGAATGCAGCAGTACCTACTCATCACCAGAGACAGCCTAGGCAGAGACAATTACCAAGAAGATATGCAGATTTTGAGCTGTTCTCAGATGATGCAGTGACAGCTGAAGGTGACTTGATACATTTTGCTTTGCTAGCAGAAGCAGAGCCAATTGATTATGAGGAAGCTATGAAGCAAGAAGTTTGGAGAGCTGCTATGATAGAAGAGTTGCAGGCCATAGAGAAAAATCAGACTTGGAGTTTAACTGAATTACCCTTTAACAAAAGATCAATAGATGTTAAATGGGTGTTTAAGTTAAAGCTCAATCCTGATAGATCAATTGCCAAGCACAAGGCAAGATTGGTGGCTAGGGGATTCCTACAGAAACAAGGTCTGGATTATTCAGAAGCATTTGCTCCTGTGGCTAGAATTGAGACAATAAGATTGGTTGTGGCATTAGCAAGTGGAAAAGGATGGCCATTGTTTCAGCTTGATGTGAAGTCTGCCTTCTTGAATGGTCCACTTGAGGAGGAAGTATATGTTTCACAGCCGCCTGGATTTGAGATCAAAGGGAGTGAAAGCAAAGTTTACAAATTGAATAAAGCCTTGTATGGCTTGAAACAGGCTCCTAGAGCCTGGAATAAAAGGATTGACTCCTTCCTGTTGCAGCATCAATTTCAGAAGTGTTCTGTTGAGTATGGTGTCTATGTGAAGCTTAAACATAATAGTAATGTGTTCTTTGTTATGCCTTTATGTGGATGACTTGTTGATTCTTTGGAAGTGACTTTCTTTGAAATTGAGAAGTTTAAGGTCTTGCTGATGTCTGAATTTGAAATGACAGATTTAGGCAAGTTGGCATATTTTTTTTTGGGAATGGAATTTGTTGAAACTCCCAAAGGAATTGTGCTTCATCAACAAAAGTATGCTACAGAAATACTAAGGAAGTTTAAAATGGAAGATTGTAATGCTGTAACAACAACTCCAACTGAGACAAATATCAGTTTTGAAGATGCAAATGAAGAGGAGGAGGCTGTAGATAGCACATTGTACAAGCAGGTGGTTGGCTCCTTACGATATCTCTGTAACAATGGCACGATGTTTGTTTTGTCTTTGTTGGATTAATTAGTAGATTTATGAGCAATCCAAAGAAGTCACATCTACTTGCTTTGCCAAAAGAGTACTAAGATACATAAAAGGTACATTGAAGTTTGGAGTGTTATTTCCAAATGAAAATCAACTACAAGATGATTTGTTGGGATACTCAGACTCGGATTGGTGTGGAGATAAGAGTGATAGGAGGAGCACTACTGGTTACATGTTTAAATTCTTAGGTGCACCAATCTCTTGGTGCTCTAAGAAGCAACCAGTTGTAGCATTATCATCCTGTGAAGCTGAGTACATTGCGGGTTCCTATGCAGCTTGTCAGGTCATTTGGCTTGACTCAGTCTTAAAAGAAATGGCGTGGATGTTAAAAAACCTATGCAGTTATTAGTTGACAATAAGTCGGCTATAAATCTAGCAAAGAACCCGGTATCACATGGCAAAAGCAAGCATATTGAGACTAGATTCCACTTTCTAAGAGAACAAGTTAACAATGGAAGATTGGAACTTGTTTATTGCCCAACTGAAGAGCAGATTGTTGATGTTCTAACTAAGTCTTTAAAGAAAGACAGGTTTGAAAAACTGAGAGCTGAATTAGGCATGATATGTTTAGATACTTGAATTAGGGGGAAGTGTTGTAGTTAATTCAAGTAATGATTAGTTAATAAGTTTGTTAGAAGTTAGTTGTAAGTGGTAGTTAGTTTGTATTCTCTTATGACTCTATAAATAGAGTATGCCATGTGTAATCAAATAATCTTTTCAAATACAAAAGTTTTTGTTAATCTTTCCTATTCTTTCTCTGTTCATTCTTGCAACTAGTGAGTGTGTGTGTTTGAGTTTTCCTCCAACACATTAGAAGCCCATGGGCTAGTCCATATTGTTGCAATAATCCTCATTGCCTTTGTTGGGTAGCTCCCTCCTGTCTTTGTCGTGTTCATGTTCTTAAACAACCTAATAGGGGTGTTGTCCACCAAAAACCTGTGAGATTTCATTTTAATTATCAGAAAAGCTTACACATCAAACAAAAGAAAGGTTGTAAGGCAAGGAAAAAGAGAGAAGAACAGTGATTATACACTAATTGTTGTTGGTTCCAGAGAATGGTGTAATTATGAAAATCTGCAGTGGGATCAAACCAAAGAAAGATCCGTTGCTCCCTGCCACCTTCACCATTTGTAAAAATGTTTGTTTGCAGCGTATAAGGTCGTTCCTTATTACCACTACCACCCAAGAATTCGAAGTCAATTTCGTCTCGAGCAGCTCCACTATCTGACTGCAACTGCAATATATATATTGACAAGAGGAATATATGATCAAGGAAATTAATGCTATAAAAGAATATATCTGAGCATATGCAGAATCACAGACATATATATATATATAAAAGAAGGAAAAGTACATAGAAGGTCGTGATCACTGCTGTGGAATCCTTCTGGGGCATCTTAATCCTCATGCTAAACGATCCAGAACCATATTTCTCCAAGGACTGAAAACCAGAACCTGAGAGGAAAAGAAAATTATAATATATAAGAAAAACTGAAAAAGAAATTAAGATAATTAATAGTTAATTAAGTTAATTCTTAAGTAATAATACACCACCTTTAAATGCTATTCAGCAATATCACATGCTTATTATCTCACAGGAGGAGAAATAAAAATTGCTCCTCACAATAAATTCTTGAATGGACACGGCCTATCACGTCATCATTTAAGCACTCAAATTATTATTTGACATGTGCAAAATTATTATTAATGATTAGTATAATATTATGATAATTTTTATTATTTTACACATATCAAATAATAATTTAAGTGTCTATAATAGAATATGTCTACCTAAAAATTGCTCCTCACAGGAGAACATAACTACGTGCAGGTCATCGTGATTCGTAACCAAGCATGTCAACACTTACGATTGTGAGAAAAATGGTGAAGTCAATACGTATCAACTCAATTAGGTGCTGCTGTAAGTGTGGAATCTGTCATGTGTATGGAATCTGATGGTGGTGTGTGGTCAGATGGTGGCAGCATGAGAATATCATGTCATGCGATGCATATTTTCAAACCCAAAATAATTATGCGTATAGATATATATATATATATATATATATATATATATATATATATATATATATATATATATATGTACGTATGATCTGCTCTGTTTTCATTTTTTAAAAGGAGGAAAATGTACCTGAATGTTGGTCTAAGGTAAGCTGAACTTAACGGCTTTGGTCGAGAACCCGTATATTTTCTGGCCACCAAAAAAGAGCATAGTTTTGCTCAAAAGGAACATTCTCATCTTCAGCACCATTGACA
The DNA here is from genome assembly GCA_029884605.1 of Ormosia emarginata. Classification (NCBI taxonomy): domain Eukaryota; kingdom Viridiplantae; phylum Streptophyta; class Magnoliopsida; order Fabales; family Fabaceae; genus Ormosia; species Ormosia emarginata. Next base: position 30,683,116 of record JAQQTP010000080.1, on the reverse strand, counting down.
TGCAATGAAGTGAGAAGGAAAAACAGCAAAAGAAAAGATAGACAAGAATCCATTAAGAAAAATGCCGAAATTTGTGAGGAACGATTAAGGCTTGATTATGAGGTTTCTCTTGGTATTGTGGTTGTGGTTTATATATTGAAGTCACAAACTTTAACATTCCTGCACGCCTATGGGCTGTGTTGGCCCCGTTGCCATAACCCAAAAAGCAATTTTCTTGCATGCTTACAAATTGATGTGTATAGATTACAATCATTAAATGGGGAATTGCAAAATAAAATGACTTAAAATCACAATAAACAATAGAACTGGGATAAAAAAGAAAGTAACTACACACTTGCAGTACTAAAAAAGACAAATTGAAGAAAAAATTTCCTTTATTTTTATCCATATAATTTTAAAAATTCCTTTATTCATTTAGGATGTTATTCAAATGAAAAAAATAATACAATTTACTGATAAACTGAATTATCAATTAAATATAAAAATTTTAAACTATGCCCGTCAAACCGACTGGACTAAAATACATCTAAAAATGAAGAAGATCTATCAATTTTTTTCATAATCATTAATTTGTTGCTTTACTTGTTGAGTTAATCCATTGCTCTCCATGTTGCAGAGTTAAAATTTTCAGATTTAAAACTTGTTGGAGCAATTCCTTTTGTTCTGTCTATGCTCTGTGCTTTGTATGGCGAAGATCTTGGTTTGTGTATACAGTTGATACTTGATACTTTAAAAATGAGAACAAATGTGTATTATTGTGGTGTGAAAGATTATTAACATTCAATTGCAGTTTATTTTAGGCTAGGTCTTGTCTTCTGTTTTCTATAGGTGGACTCTTGAATCTCTTGGTTCCCTAGAACCTAGGCGAAGTGCGCTTGAAGAAGATTTTGAGGAGGAAGAAGAGAAAGAGGATAATGACCAACCTGTTGATGAGCTACAAGATGGGGCATATGAGAAGGTGCTCCCCTTTCCTTCCTAATTATTAAGAATGAACTGAAGAAAAAAACTCAATTGTATTGAATTGAATTGAAGATTAAAAACAGAATGATCTGTTTTATATATAGCTGTACAACTAATTATGAACTAACTAACTTAACTAACTTTGCTACACAACTATCTGCTACATAACTAATTCTAACAGTAACTAACTTGCTGACATGTACAACAACTAACAGACTCTACAACTAAATAAGTTTAAATATAAATGCTAAAACTCCCCCTCATGATGGGAAATAAATGTCAATTGTTCCTATCTTGCACAATAATGTCTTGAACAAAGGTGTTGCTACTGGCTTAGTGAGCACATCTGCAATTTGATGAGCAGACTTCACATGCACCAAATGGATCATACCATCATTAACCTTCTCACGGATAAAATGATAATTAATTTCAATGTGCTTAGACCTTTCATGGAATGAGAGATTAGAAGTAAGATGTATAGCAGCTTGATGGTTACCAAAAACTAGAGTTTGACCAATGTCAATTTTGAAGTCTTTTAATAGAGAAAATTTTGATTTTGATCAAACTCAAAATTGTATATTCATTCAAGTTCGAAACTATATATGCGATAGGGAAGAACTGAAAAACAGAACGAAGAATGAAGATTTTGTGAAAGTAGAAGCCACTTTCGGTGGCTAAGATAAAAAATGGAGGCTTGCTTTAGTCAAATAAGAAGGCTTGGTTGACGGTGGATTAATGAAGTGGATGGTAGATGCAATTTTTTCTTCATTTTCGTTCGGTGAAGCAGGTTGATGGGAGAAGGTTCTCGCCTATAAATAGAGACCTCCTCCAATGGTTTCATCATCCCATTTCCAGAGAGAAATATCATATAGTGTCTTCTGAGAGTCTTTCCTATTTTATATAGTGAGAGGTGTATTCTCCTATTTTAAGAGATGATGTTATTATTCTCTCCTTATTATTAGAGCGAAGTTGTAATTTTCTTCAACATAGTAAAAATCTTCCAGTTTTACATGTGATTTTTCCCTCATCACCATTAGAGGATTTTTCACGTTAAATATTGTGTGTCAGTTCTTATTTTCTCAACTCTATTTTTAGCTGTGTGATATTGTTTCTATTACTCTGGTACCTAACAGTGGTATCAGAGCCATTGGTTAATAGTTACTATTCACGTTGCGAGTACTGTTCACAGTTACTATTCATACGTATAGTTGTATACTTTTTCAGTATTGTTAACGTATACGAGGTTTGTTCTTATACAATATAAATATACAGTACTGTTCTCGTATACGGTACTATTACAGTGAAATAGAGTAAGCCGATTCAGTTGAAAAATAGATCGTTGTCAATATCTTGGTGACAAAATATGAGATTGAGAGGTTCAATGAGAGTAATTTCTTCTTATGAAAATTAAAGATAAAGACAATCTTGAGGAAGGACAATTGCTTAGCACCAATTGAAGGCAGACCCACTGGGATACTTTATGACAAGTGGAAAGAGATGAATGACAATATTGTTAGCAACCTGCATCTAGCTTTGGCAGATTCAGTTTTGTCAAGTGTTGTTAAAAAGAAGACGGCGAAGGAAATTTGGGATGCACTCATCAAATTGTATAAGGTCAAGTCACTTCACAATATGATATTCTTAAAGAGAATACTTTACTCTTCAAATGAGTGAATCCACAACAATAACGGATCACATCAACAATCTGAAGACTCTATTTTATCAGCTTACCGCATCAGATTACAACATGGTGAAAAATGAATGTGCAGAACTTCTACTTCAAAGTCTACCTGACTCTTATGATCAACTCATCATCAATATAACAAATAATAATGTTGCTGATAGTCTTTAATTTGATGACGTTGTTGCTGCTATTCTTGAAGAAGAATCCAGGCAAAAGAACAAAGAAGACAGATCAGAAAGCTCAAAGCAAGCAGAGGCTTTGTCGATGACGAGAGGAAGATCAACAGAACATGGCTCTAGTGGGAGCCGAAATCAGAGTAGATCATCATCACGAAGAAGAAAGAACTTCAAATGCTACCTGTGTGGCATGAGAAGACACTTGAAGAAAGATTGTTGGCACAATAAGAAAAATACAGAAAAAACTCCTGAAGCAACAACTCTCAAGGATGTGTTGCGAGTACCTCTGATGATGGGGAAATCTTGTATAGCGAAGTAGCAATTAGTTCTAAAGGCAAAAAACAGTTCACTGATGTTTGGATAATGGATTCAGGAGCAACATGGCACATGACTTCACAACGAGACTAATTTAGTACTTATGAACCTATCTCAGAAGGATATGTATTCACGAGAAATGATCATGCCTTGGAGATTGTTGGAGTTGGTACTGTCAAAATAAAATTGTACGATGGTATAGTTCACACAATACAAGAGGTACGACATATGAAGGGTTTAAAAAAGAATTTATTGTCTATTGGGCAATTGGATGACCTCGGGTGTAAGACCCATATTGAAGGTGGGATATTGAATGCGGTTAAAGGTGCTCTTGTGGTAATGAAAGCAAAAAAGATCAAAACAAATCTATACATGCTTCAAGGAGAGACATTACAAAAGGCATATGCATCTACTGCATCAGCCAGTCATGAAGAATCAACGACAATGTAGCATCGCAAATTAGGATATATGTCAGAATGTGGTTTGAAGATTCTTACGGAACGTGATCTCCTTGCCTAGCTCAAATCGGTAAACTTACCTTTTTGTGAGCATTGTGTTACAAGAAAACAACATAGATTAAAGTTTGATAGATCTATAGCTAGAAGCAAGCACATACTAAACTTGATTCATTCTGATGTGTGGGAGTCACCGAAAATGTAAGAGGAGCAAAATACTTTGTATCATTAATTAATGATTACTCCATGAGATTATAGGTGTACCCAATCAAGAAGAAGTCAAATGTGTTTCTAATCTTCAAGGACTTCAAAGCAAGAGTAGAACTTGAATCTGGAAAAAAGATCAAGTGCTTGATAACAGACAATGGAGGAGAATATACAGATGGCAATTTTCTCGCATTTTGCAAGCAAGAGGGTATTCAAAGATAGTTTATTGTTGCGCATACTCCTCAACAAAATGATATAGCAGAACGAATGAATAGAACTCTCTTAGAAAGAACAAGAGCTATGTTGAGAACAATATGATTAGCTAAGTCTTTCTGGGTAGAAGCAGTCAAAATTGCCTGTTATGTGATAAATCGGTTGTCATCAACTACAATTGGTTTAAAGACACCAATAGAAATGTGGAATGGCAAGCCAGCAAACTATTCTTCTTTACATGTATTCGGATGTCATGCATATGTGATGTACAATTCCTAAGAAAGAACAAAGTTGGATCCGAAAGCCAGGAAATGCATATTCTTGGGGTATGCTGACGGTGTTAAGGGTATCGCCTGTGGGATCCCACTACCCATAAGGTTATTGTCAACAGAGATGTGATATTTACAGAAAATGAACTACAAAGTGAACAAGAAAATGACAGCACTTTGAAAGAGACTACTACGATTCAGATAGATGGAAAAGCTGGAGAAGAAGATTCCCCTGAAGCAGAACAAGAACCAGAGCACGAGGAACAAGAACCATACGAGGCCAATGATATAGAAATTCGGTGGTCAACTCGTCAATAAGGCAACCATCATGGCACTTAGACTATGTTATGGCAAGCCACGATGCATATTGTCTTCTAACAGAAGAAGGAGAGCCGTCAACCTTTCAAGAGGCTATTAGTAACTCAGATGCTTCTCTGTGGATGGCAATAATACAAGAAGAAATTGAAGCCCTACATAGAAACAAGACATGTGAACTTGTTAAACTTCAAAAAGGATAGAAAGCCATTGGTAACAAATGGGTCTATAAGATCAAACAAGATGACAATGATCAAGTGGAACGATATCATGCAAGGTTGGTGGTCAAAGGGTATGCTCAGAAAGAAGGAATTGATTTCAATGAAATATTCTCTCCAGTTGTTAGACTTACCATTATCAGAGTAGTCTTGGCTATGTGTATTGCATTTGATTTACATCTTGAACAACTAGATGTGAAAATAACTTTTCTTCATGGAGAGCTAGAAAAAAAAGATATATATGCTCCAACCAGAAGGTTTTGAAGAAAAAGACAAGGAAAACTTAGTTTGCAGGTTAACCAAATCTCTGTACGGTCTAAAGCAGATGCCAAGGTGTTGGTACAAGAGATTTGATTCCTTCATTGTTAGCCTCAAATACAGCAGACTGAGTTCAGACCATTGTACATATTACAAGAGGTTTGGTGACGATGATTTTATCATCTTGCTGTTGTATGTGGATGATATGTTGGTGGTAGGCTCCCACAAAGATTGAGTCCAAGAATTGAAGGCACAGTTAGTTAGAGAGTTTGATATGAAGGACTTGAGACCAGCAAATAAGATTTTAGGGATGCAAATTCACCGAGACAGAAAAGATAAGAAGATTTGGTTTTCTCAAAAGAACTACCTGAAGAAAATCTTGTGATGCTTTAACATGCAAGATTGTAAGCCAGTCTCTACCCTACTTCCTATCAATTATAAATTATCCTCAAGTATGAGTCCTAGCAATGAAGCAGAGATAATGGAAATGTCTCGAGTACTGTATGCATCAGCAGTGGGAAGCCTTATGTATGCTATGATCTGTACTAGACCAGATATTGCTCAAGCAATTGGCACGGTCAATCGTTTTATGGCAGATCCTGGTAAAGAGCATTGGAATGCTGTTAAGAGGATCCTAAGGTACATTAAAGGGACCTCAGGTTCTGCATTATGTTTTGGAGGGTCTGAGTTTGTTGTCAAGAGATATGTTAATTCAGATTTTGCAAGTGATCTTGATAAAAGAAAATCTACTACAGGCTATGTGTTTACACTTGCAGGAGGAGCTGTGAGCTGGTTATCTAAGTTACAGACTATTGTAGCTTTGCCTACTACAGAAGCTGAATACATGGCAGTTACGCAAGCATGCAAGGAAGCAATTTGGATTAAAAGATTAATGGAGGAACTCGGGCACAAGCAACAAAAGATTGCTTTGTATTGTGATAGGCAGAGTGCCTTGAACATTGCAAAGAATCCTGTCTTTCATTCCAGGACAAAGCACATAGGAGTCCAATATCACTTTATAAGAGAAGTAGTAGAAGAAGGAAGCATAGATATGCAAAAGATTCACACCAAAGAGAACCTAACAGATGTCATGACGAAGCCAATTAACACTGATAAGTTTATATGGTGCAGATCCTCTTATGGCCTATCAAAAACGTAGGCAGCATGAAACTGGTAAGATGAGAAAGGTTTTGAAAACTCTCTAAAAGTGACTTCTAGTGGGAGATTGTGAAAGTAGAAGCCACTTTCGGTGGCTAAGGTAAAAAAGGGAGGGTTGCTTTAGTCAAATAAAAAGGCTTAGTTGATAGTGGATTAATGAAGTGGATGGCAGATGCAATTTTTTCTTCATTTTCGTTCGATGAAGCAGGTTGATGGGAGGAGGTTCTCACCTATAAATAGAAACCTCCTCCAATGGTTTCATCATCCTATTTCCAGAGAGAAATATCATATAGTGTTTTCTAATAGTCTTTCCTATTTTATATAGTGAGATGTGTATTCTCCTATCTCAAGAGAGAGTATTATTGTTCTCTCCTTGTTATTAGAGAGATGTTGTAATTTTCTTCTACATAGTGAAAACCTTTCAGTTTTACCCGTGATTTTTCTCTCATCACCATTAGAGGGTTTTTCACGTTAAATATTGTGTGTCAATTCCTATTTTTTCAACTCTATTTTTAGCTGTGTGATATTATTTCTATAACTCTGGTACCTAACAGATTTTGCAAAAGAACAAAGAGTGTGCAAGGAATTAGTTTACTTCTCAATCTTTTAGTGATTATTATATGACCATTGGTGAAATATTGAACATCATGTTTTTTTATTTTCAAATGTCTCTAATTGATAGCTAAATAATAAATTGTGAGAACAAAATCTCATGTTTATACTTGGGGCATGTTCTTTATATGTTGTAGCACTTGTTGGTATAAGACCAACAAATAATTATATGTTTTTCCCTATACAATTGGATTTTGGCCTGAAGCTAAATATTTCTCATATAGGAATTTTTCTATGTACGATATAGTCGCTCATACTCTACTACATCGCACTAAAATGAGCTTTAAAAGATAGTTGAGAATATATGTTTGATATGAAATGATGTTTCCAATATTATGGGAAAAGAATAAGTAGCTGGAAAATGGAATTACTTGAAATGCATCATCATTATATCATTTTGATCCTCAAACAAGACAATTTGAACCGAAAGTTCAAATGATAATACATTTGCAAATAAGAGCAAATGAATTGCCAAATGTATTATCCATTGCAAAAAGATAAATAAATCATATATCAACTATAAATGCTCAATTTAGAATTGATATCAAATGAGTCAAAAACATGCAAGAAGCATGGTAAACCAATCAATTCTAGAGACAAAGCCTATAAAAGAGAAAGAACTAATAATATTGCTAAGAAGACAAATAATCCTAAAAATCATACTCTTGAAAAAGAGATTAAAGATATAAGTAGGATTCTTGAAGTAATATGAATTCCAAAAGTAGTTCAAATTTCAGAAGAAGTTAAAATACCTGAAATAATGAGACTTCAATAAATTATGTTTATACGGACAAAATAATGGAATTGGAAAAGAAATAGTTGTCGATAACATATTTGCATTTAAGATACTGCACTATATTATAAATAATAATGAGAATCTTGAAATTAGAATCATCGAAGAATATCAAAAAAAAATGATTGACCAAAATAGAATAATGTCTTGTAGGCAGAATTGAACTCATTTGGAAAACATGAGGTTATTGAATTTGTAGTTCAAACTGTAGAAGATGTTTTAATGAACCTGAAGTCTAAACTCCAGAAAGTGCATAATATATGGATACAAATGGATGCAATTGCATTTTGATATCTGATAAGGTTGTTTGCACACTAAAAATTGAGTACCTCTAATGGATGTTGTTATATCTTATAGATATCTCGATACATGCTATTTATACTAAAATCCCCTTAAGGATTTAAAATATCAACATACAATGAACTTAATTTACATATACTAATAATTTATGTTCTTTTGCTCATCATACTAGGACTTTCTTATTGAGCATTAGTGTTTATTGATTACATTATATATTTATTTCAAAATTTCTTAAAATGTTTTATTTGCTTATGTATCTATTTAAGAAACTTGTAACTGGCTTTGCATAATTGCTATGTATGTTAGTTATTAAAATTGCTTGAAGTTTTTCTAATGTTGTAGAAGATCTAAAGAAAAAATTTGAAGCGAAAAATCTTTGAATGACAAAACTTTGTCTCGGCTTACAAATCGAGCATTTAGAAAATTGAATTTTGTCTATCAAATTATAAAAAACATGTATTTATGTGATTTATACATATAATTATACACTGAGTACACTAATGGTTGTTAGATCATTATATTTAAAACAGATAACAAAGATTTTGATCCTGAAGTATCATACCTTAGTGCTACAGAAATATACATGCATATTGCTAAATACTATGTATTTCTATATCTTTGAGGCACAATTAATGATATTATTTTATTCATATGAATCTATGTTTAGCTAATTGATTATACATATACACGATATTTATCTAATCCAAATAAAGTCAAATCCCAAATAAGCTCTTTATTTACATGTGATTGTGTTACTATATCATGACAATCTACAAAGCAATATATAGTTGTCACTTTTTCATATCATTTAGAAATAATGACAATTCATGAAAGAAGTCGTGAATATTTCTTGTTAAGAGTTATGATTCATCATATTAAAAAATCTTATGGATTGTCTTATGAAAAAAAAATTTCAACTAAAGATAATACTATTTGCAAAGCTCAATAAAAGGAGGATATATCAAATGTGGCTGAATAAAGTATATTTCTCCAAAATTCTTCAGGAAAAGAAAATCAAAATATTGCAATTCATATATATTAAGTGATGCTTCTAATAGAGGGAGGAAAATTGTACTCTTTTTTTCCTTAATCAATGTTTTGTCTTACATGATTTTTCTTAATAAGATTTTTAATGAGGCATATCTCTTATGTGCATCCAATAAGGAGTATTATGAATAATATTCAAGAGTGGATGTTCAAAGGTCACCATAGTTATATAGTTACAATAATGTTACAAAAGACTCATTATGTAAATGTTATACTTATTATTATTCTTTATACCTCATTATGATGATGATTATAATTTCACGTAGTCTTAACCCTATAAATAGAGGATATAAGGGCACTTGAAGATGATACACAAGAATAAAAAAAAATTCTTCTTTTCTCTTTATCTCTTAAGTTCTTTATGTTTTGTTATATAGTTTCTTCTCTATTTCTTAAGTTTTTATGCTTATTCTTACAACAAGAATATATTTTTCTTAATTATCGATTTTTACAAATACCAAAGTGGGAGAACAGAATATTAATTTGATAACAGATTAAATTTCTAACATTATCAATTTGTCCATTGTACTTTAATTTTAAAGATCGAGACCGATACCATTTGAGTTTTAAATTTGTTTGCATTAATTCCCAAATTTTTCATTGGAACTATGGATTAAAGTAAATTTTCTATGTTGTGCTAACCTTTTTCGCGTCTTGGGGTTCTCTGGAAAGTGAAACTCAAAGATTTGGGTTCGGTGGTCGATCAACATTCTTTTTAAAGAATATAACACAATGCTTGATTTTTGTTGATTGTGCTCCAATAAAGCTCAGTAACCTGGTACGGTCACATCTTCAACTTAAATTAAGCCCTAACATCCTTTAAGTAGTTTGTCTTTACTGCTATCATCATATCCATATAGATATATAGACTGTTTAATAGGAGTCCACTTCTGGAAATGGGAGCGCCTCAAAGAGGCAAGTGGCACCCCATAGTGGGTCTGGTATGCCATTTCAAAATGCTCATAATTGACTTAATATTTTATGTGACAGTGACACAATTCAACTAAGCAAGTGATTACACTTAACGATTTAATTAAATTCTGAACCAAAGTTATACCCACAGCTTGTTTAACAACTGTCCTTGAAAGGTTCAATCAGCATAATACAGAGTTTTTTGAATGATACTAATCAAATTGATAGCCATGCCAACTCTGTAACCAAATCGGTAGCCAATCCAACTGTGTTTGTTGAAACTCCATTATAGGGAATATGTAAACATCAGAATCTGGTTAATACTTGTAAATAAACCCACTCCCAATTCAAGGTCTCTTCTCTTTTCTTTCTTTCTTTTTTTTTTTTTTGTTTTTGTTTATAAGAATGAATCCCTTCCAACTGTTTTATATTTGATATATCCTATGTTTCTCCACTTGATACTATGTAAATCTCTAAAAATGTAAGATTTCTATATTCTTAAACTATGCAGTATAAACACTTGATGAAATGATTATGTTCGTGTAACTCCTGCTCGACTCTTTATGTCAGATATGATACGATATTTCAAAATACGACACATTAAATTTTATCGCGTTTGTGTGTGTTAGTGTTTGTGTCATGTCAGTGTCCATACTTCTTACATCTCATGTATATTTTGAATAGTCTTTAAGTTCGTACTAAACAATATGGACATGTTGGATTTCAATTTTCAAGTAATTAATTTCAAAATAGCTTGTATAGTTAATGGTGTAAAGGTACCAGTCAGTGTCCTTAGACAACTTGGTTTTGGTTAATACAAGGGACAGAAGCTAGACAACTTTTATTTTTGGTTAATGCAAGTGGCTTTTGATAATTAATGGTGCAAAATTACCATTCACTATGCTTAGACAACGTTTATTATACATTTTTTTTTTGTTTTGGGTAGAAAGTAGAAACTCATGAACCCAAAAAATAAAGTTGTGTCATTCGGTTTTATAAAGAACAATATTAGATACACATTTATATGTACATTATTTTACATTTATAGTTATCTCATCATTTGATTATAGCCGGACTTATTTTATTTTTATACATTTATATTTTGATTCTGTCACTTAAACATACGTGAGATATGTGAAAATATGAATGATGTGTAACAGTATTTTTCTATTATAAATTGGCCACATTCTTGTGCAATCTCCTTACTTCCTAATCAAGGGATAAACCTTCCTTGTTCCATCATTCGAATAAAGATGGTAGCCCTTCTACTCTTTCTACTAACTGGTCTTGGTCCAGTAATCAATGCATCGTCCCTTAGTGCTTGCCCGGATTGTGGTGATTTTGTAGTTCCATACCCACTGAGCACTAACGAGGAATGCGGAGACTCTAGGTACAAAGTCTACTGCAGCAATGGCAGCTTAGAGTTCTTGTCAGCTACAGGAACTTACTATAAGATCCTTAGAATTGACCCAATTGCTAACAAGCTTGTTATTAGTCCACCCCTCATACTGAAAGACACATGTTTTTCTTCTGATCTCCCTGGGGGAGGCCTCATGCTTCATGAAAGCTTGCCCTTCAATATATCTACACACAATACTGTCATGTTGCTTAATTGCTCTGATAATATCCTTCTGTCTCCTCTGAACTGTTCTTCAAACAGCATCTGTAGGCAGTTTGAGGAAAAGGTGGAAGAGGGAAGTGGGTGTATGGGCACCCTTTGCTGCCATTACTTAAAAGACTCAGCCATGAATTCCCATAGGATCAGAGTCAGGGTTGGAGGGTGCACTGCTTACACTTCTTTGGTGGATTTCAAGCCTGATGACCCTCTTGACTCTTGGAACTATGGGATTGAGCTGCAATGGCTTCCTCCTAATTGACTAAGATGCATGTTCATAGTGTCATATTGGCAACAACAACTCCGTTCTGTGTGACACTTATTGTTGCCTTTGATCAAGAGAAACCTGCAATAATTGTGGAGTTTGTTGCTTTTGAAGTTTTCCCTTGTTAGAAGAGCAGATCTTCTTGCCATGTGTATGCTCTTGTTTGCAAATCACCGTTTGTTTTGTGCTAAGTTGTCTTGTGTTCCTTAGTTTTGCTTTTGATTTCAGATCACCAATTTGCTTGTTTACATTGTTCTGGTTGTTGTTGGAACAAGGACAGACTCCGTCATATTTCTTGTTGTATTTCCAAGTATAACATAAACTGTTCATTAGATCATATTTTCTTGTTACACTGACACTGTAAGACCCATCTCAGCGATTAATCATCCTACATAAATCTTAATCTCCTTCAATAATGAGAAAACTCAGAACCTCGAAAAATAAGAGATAAACAAGGAGACATTTTGTTAGGAGGCCTATGGTTGGAGTTGTTTTTGGATGTTACTGAAGCTGCATATGTATGAATGGAAGAGAGAGCACTCAAAAAATAGTCACTCACTACTAAGTACTAACGATTCAAATAATGTGCCCAACGCGGCGGCGTAGCATAAGAGTACCCCTTTTCAACCAAAAAATTGAAAAGGTGCATGGCCCATCTACTTCATGGAAATTTTGTTGCTTCTGGTACTTATATTACATTTTCATAACCATGTTTTGTAATATTCTTTGTTTTTCATTAGGCTATTAATGGGCAGTAGGGCTACAGACTGCACACTGAAGATTATGGGCTCCAAGTTTGTAGGTTACCCGAAGCACTACGAGGTTACATTTGAACAATATATTATGGGCTCCGCAGACCCAATATATATATATTATGGGCTCCAAGTTTGAAATTCTCCCATTTATTGATTACATTTTCAAGAAAAACATAGTGCCTTCGACCCAAAAAAGGCAAAAACTAGTGCCCTTAAAATATTAATTGAAATTGAAATAATTTTAACTAAATGATGCCATCAGAAAGCCACTCAAAAACAGTTTATTGGAATATTCTTATTAAAATTAGGAAAATTACAACTCCTATTTGTAATTTTTTTGGTACAGTAATGACATTAAAATTTAAACCTATTAGATAGATTAAAAAAAAAAAAACTATTAGTATTACATCATGCAAACTAGTCAACCTCTCAACTAACCCAATCCTACTAGCTTACCCATTTGTAATGTAAGTCCAAATTACTCACTGTTTAAAGAATACCTACCACCTTTCTAAATGTGCTTCTGGGTTACACACTTGAGGTAGCAAGGAATATGGACAAGTATACAAATTTATAACGATGGCAAAGATGCTCATAGTATTTACTATTTGGTTCTATTTTCGTTTATATTATTTAAAAAATAATTCTGTAAAATAATATTCATAAACAGTTTTGAAGAATAATAGATGAAAAATACATGAATAATCTATTATCAGAACAGTTCTAAGACCAACATGACTTCGAGCTACAAAACTGCCATCAATGCAGCAATGTTATCCCTGTCCACGTCTTATTTTTCTAATAAAATAAGCTTAAAAAAAACTAATTAAAAAACGTTCAATTATTTTTTGAAAAAACAATTGTTCTTGAACCAAGTGAATAATCCGTAATTTACCCTACTCATTAATGACAGACAGTTCTTTCTGCACTATTGAGGAAAACACAAAAAATGGGTCAAACAATCCTGGTCATCAGAGACATTTGCGACATCCTTGGTGTATGACACAACAATTAGAAGATACAGATGCAATTGGGCTGTACTATTGAAGCTCTCTCTCTACAGAGAGAGGTAGCCATGAAAGATTTAGTTTACTTGCAAATACAAGCCGTTAGCACGTACCATTAGAACTTATCTACTAGACAACATGTTTGTTCTGTCAGTCAGTTCAACAGCTGAGCACAAGCCAGAACCAAACTTACAACAACCTCCAAAACACCTACTAGACCTATCTCAACCTCGTTTCTTACACATCTATGACAATCACCAACGAATAAGTAAAATCAAGCATGCTCACACTGCCAGGGAAAAATTATACTAATATTTACTAAGTTACTAGAATACTAGATAATTACTATGCTGTTATTGTGGGTCTGCTAGGCCTTTTTCCTTCCATGGCATCTTTCTTCTTCCGACAGTTTGTGCAAAGGAACGGGCCTTCCCATGGCTTAGATGCTGGAGAGAAAAAAGGCCCAGAGTTCACTGATAAACCATCGCCAGGGGGTTGATCCACTTGGCAAACCGCACAGCGAAAAATCCCAGAATTCTTATTAAATGGAAAATCCTTACCCAGCCTGCATTTTAAGAAAACATTAAATTTTTAAGTATTGCACCCGCTCATAGACCCAAATGGAATAAGTCCAGTCACTTGTCAGTCAAGAAGATAAGTAGCTATTACACTTTAGGACATAGCATGCAAATATAAATTTAGTAGTTATAGGCTCCGGAACTTACCTTTCTGCAAGCATTGCAGAACCCTCTTCAAATAACTCCTCCACAACACCAACTGCAGAAAGCTTATTAGTAGCTTTGTTGGTAGAGTTCCCAGATTTTTTTCCAAAGAGAAGCGAAGTTAGCATATTATGCTTCTTTCTTGGAATTGGTGGTAATACAGGAAGGTCCGAAGGAATAATATCTACAACAAGGCAGGTTGTATCATCCTTCAGTCCTCTCGACCTTAGAGCTTCCTGGGAAAAAAGAACAAAGCATTTAGTAAATAAGATAAGTGGGCATCCATTCCTGAAAATATAGGAAGACTGCCAGAATTAACTATCACCTTAACCACTAACTTTGCAGCAAGCTCTGCAGGTAGACCCCGACATGACTGGGCAGCCATATCAGAAGATAAAGCATCCCAAATACCATCAGAGGCTATAATAAGCCTTCCACCAGCATTTGAAAGCTGAGGAATCAACAAACAAATGTTTGTAAGCATTGGAACTCAAAACTAAAGCTTCCACATAAAGGGTTCACCAAATGAAGACCATAATAATGAAACCAGCTCACCTTCACTTGCTTCACATGTGGTATTGGCACAATAAATTCTCCCACATCAGTGTCACCTATTGATCTAGATAGGCACAATCCACCAGGCCAGCAGCGAAGAGGCCCCACCTATAAAAATATTTGGGAACCAAAATTAGTGAGTTTAAGAAACCCTTATTGGCAAGGATGAAGATGATTACGTTATACCTCGTTGCCTCCAAAGACATTGAGTCTTCCTACTTCACCACCACTGGCAGTAACACGCTCCCTCTCTTCTGCATTCTCTTCCAGTCTGTGATCAACTGTCAAGAGAGAAACAACACCTCCCTGAGTATCTAATATGCAACGGGAATCCCCAACAGATGCAACAGTGACAGTCCATCCATCAATCAGAACAAATGTAGCTGTCGTTCCAGAAGTTTCTCCTGCATGTGAAATTAAAATGTCGGCATAAGTGTGCACCACAGATCCAAGAAGGAAGCAAAGAAGATTTTGAATGTACCCTTTTGCTGAAATTCTATGTCAGTTTTCACAAAACCAACAACTAGAGCACGAGGAAGGGCCTGAAGCCACGCATCCCTGCTGATATCTTGTGGTATTGCACTCAAAACATTACTCAGTAAGTTTTCCTTGGCGAAAATAGCAGCTGATATACCGTTATGACCATCAAAGATCTGCCAATCAAGAATTCCTTATGGATATCATAACCATTGTGGGAATAAATTGATGCTCCCCTTGATCGCTGAGAAAACGTAAAGAAGAGAGAAATAATACACTTCAATTCTCATATGACATCTACTAAACCTGAGAAACAAAGTTGTCTCCACTATGCAGAACCAATTACCAACTCAGTCTTAGTTTAGTCTAAATTCTCATTTCCTAAGATTCAAATATTTCTCTTTCCAAACATTTCGCTAAAGACTAAAACGACGTAAATCAGCTTAGGTAAATACAATCATACCGCGAAGACAGAAAACAGTGTTGATGAATCTCCAGGAATCCTGTGGCAATCTGTCTTGATTAGAAAGTAATCTTCTCCTTTCTTGGCTAAGCCAGCTTGCCCATACTTCACAAAAGGCTTTTCAACCATTTCATTTCGAAGCTCACGGCCAATCAGAGTTGCCAACGGGACCGGCGGAGGCTTCATCCTTGATAACTCAGACTTACTCATCTTAGTTCAGAATTCAACATTTCTGGAACCGCAATGAAGAAACCCTATAATCATCCAAATGAATTTGAAGAAAAATGAATAGAAATCGAAAAGGCTTTCAGCTTGTAGATCTACATGTTTAAGGCCTCCTCGATATTATCTATTAGCACAGGTCTCAACTAATTTGCGATTACGATAATGCAGTCCAAATTTGAGATTCTTTTAAGGTAGGAAAAATGGAAAAAAATAAAATGGATTCCTATAAAACATTAAGTAAATAAATAATGAGCGAAAGCTAAATTCACAGCTCACAGTGAAAAAATGCAGTAGATCGAGGAGGGGGATTCAACATTGCACATGAGCCAAAGCATGACACTAGCGCTCCGGTTCTGGAAGCATTGGAGATGGCATTTTGGAATTGGAAGAAGAGAGGTAAGATCAAATGGCGATAAACCCTAGAGGAGGAGGCAATGGGAGTGGGAGTGGCACCACAGAGAATAGAAGAGAAGAAAAGAGACGAAGAGAGCGTTGTTCTGCTCTGCTCTTTGTTGACTGTGATTTGATTGGTAGAGAAATCTAGAGAGAGAAGACGCGGAAAAAGGGGTCCTTTTGGGTAAAGGATTCCTCATAATTACATTTTTGTCCTAATCTTCCTTGTAAATTGTAACTCACGCGATGTCGTTTTTTAAAATTCCACAAATACCCTCCAGCACTTTTTCGTTTTTTGCTTGCATAAATCAAGCACCAGTGTGTTTAGTGTCGATCTACGAATTTATAAATTTTTATCTAATTTAACTCATAAAATACATGTTAAATTAGATTAAAAATAGTTTAACTTGTAATGTATGCATTGGATAATAGATTAGAACACGTTTAACTCGCATAAATACGATCGATTCACTTTTTTTTTTAAATAAAAAATTATTTAAATGATAAAGAGTATATAAAAAAATAAATAAAATAAATGATTATGTCAATACATATAATGCATGCGTGATGTAATTGATTTTAATTGATTATATTAATTTATTATTTGAGTTATGATTAGATTGATTTAGTTTATTTTAAATTTAATAAAATTTGTTAGTTGTTAATTTATTATATCTTATTTACTTATGGTGTTTAGTTTATTTGAGATTGTGACCTATTATGTTTGAATAAAGTTAATTAAGACTTATAGTGTTAATTTGTTAGATTGAGACTTATTATGTTTGAAATTGAGACCTATTATGTTTAAAATTGAGACTTATAATGTTAATTTGTTAAATTTTTTATTTTATTTTTATTTTTGAATTAAAAAAATAATATGTTTAACCCATGAATTCGACCTAACGCAACTCACTCTTAAACAGGTCGAATTAAGTCGGGCTAAACAAAAAAATCTTTTTAACTCAACTCATTCACTTTAATTAGCCAATCATGTTCAAAAATACTACTTAACTCATCCACCCTACTTAGCGAACACCCCAATCAAGCAAGACACGAGTTACGCTTTTTATTTCAAATATCAATTTCATTATTTTTATGTTTATAATTTGACACTTAATTTATATTTTCTTCACATTGACATATAATTATTTATTTTATTTCATAATATGATATATTTCAATATTTATCTAGATTCATACCGATATATAATATTTATATAAAATATCAAATTTAATGTTATAAAAAATATTTTCGTTCAAATGTGGTGTATCTATGTCACATGCCCTTACATTTGGTAGAATTAAAATAAAAATGAGTAGAAAGTAAAATATAATTAACTATAATTAGATAATAAATATTATATATAGAATAAAATTTGATTTCAAGTATTGCATCTAATCTCATTTAATCTCCTTTCATATGTTTATTAATTCAATTAAAATATGTTAGAAGTAACAAATAAAAAGAGATTAAATAAAGTTAAAAATAAAGATTAAAATCAAGTTTTATTCTTATATAAATATAAAATAATATATATATAAATATGAGTAAATAATATTATTCTTTTAATTTTCACTTCATAAGATAGGTACATTTTTTAAGGTAATTGTTAAAAAATTAAAGATAAAAATTGTTAAATAAAAAATAAAATTTTATAAATTTTGCAAGTTTTAATATATTAAATGTATCATTTTTTTATTTAAAAAAATTTATTTCTAGATTTTAAATAAATATCTTTAAAATATTAGTTAAGTAAGAGATGGGTTAGTTTTGATAAAAATCTTGTTTTTCAAAGAAAAATACATGACGTTACTTTTTTCAATGTCTCAAAAAAATATCGTGAATAATCATCCTTTTCATATCACGGTTATTGAGGATTCCGTCTCGTCTGTCTTTTTATTCGTATTATTGTTTCATTTTAAATTTGTATTAAATTAATTATTTATATTTAAAATAACTTATAAGTTTAAACAAACATTTCTTAAATATCACAATTAAAATCAACAAAACTTCATATGTGCTGAGTCAACTCTTCGGTGTCTTATCTGCATGTAATAATAATAATTAACAATCAATATTTTTTCTTTCACAAGTTTTTTACATTTTATCCGTTCTGCACTTCTGCTCCATGAAGAGTTTTCTTTTATTTATTTTTTCTCTTTTATGCACCCGTAACCGAACCGTATGGTCATAGTAACTGTAACCAACTAACAAATAAGATTAACCATAAACCCTTAAGATAATGCTGATTACTGGCTTTTATTATACAATTATACTTTGTCGAAAATTCTCTAGAGTTTGGACCCTCCCAATAAAAGCATGACCAAAACAAAAACTAGATGGTGTTAGAAAAGTTATGCACAACCCAAAAACTAGAAAACAAGATAAAATTAGCCTGCTACTTAATGGTATTATTATGAATTGGAAAATGAAGTTAATTTCCCATTTAATAATAGAAGTACAACCATTCGTCATGTGTGCATTACGTTGGTTTCAAGCTACATTCTAACTATGATTTAAAGTGTGTGATCATTGTGGTGTGTATATTATTTTACAAGGAGCATTTAACAAAAATTACTTTTGCTGTTGATGTGTAACTCTTTTTTTTTTACGAGAATGTGTAACTATTAGTTGACGTATAATATGTAAAAATTTATACTACTGAATTAACTCTTAATATGTGTTCTGAACCGTGGTTCAAGGTCCCATTCGGAAGGATCTACCCGATGCATGAATTATCGGACTCCACCATCAACATCCCGGTCAAGGCCTTATGACTTCGGTCTAGGGCATCGGACTCTAACGATAGCCAGACCTATGAAAATCTCCCTAAAACTAGGATTGGCCACTAAGGAAACAACCCTGACAGATCAGAGACGGACTTCCACAATCGTGGGACAATTCTGACAAAGTTAGAGACGGACTTCAACGATCGTAGGACAGTCCTGATAAAGTCAGAAACGGACCTCAACGATCATAGACTGAAACCTCTGTCAAGGCACGATCCTAATATACTTTCATCCTACATAGATTGCATGAGAATTCCAGTCACGCTCTCTATATATAATAGACTAAGTTAACCTAATAACAGGTCGGTTAATATATGTTATTTCATTGCTAAACACTTCTTGTGCATTGTCTGACCTAAGCGTTGGAGTCCCATTGCAGGTGCTCACTCCCCTAAACTTCATATGTTTGGCTGCAGCTGCACAAGGAGGAAACCACCATATTCGTACCTATCTCGAATACTCTTTAAATTCATTTCAGAACAATATGTTTTTCATAAGTTAAAAACTCTTAATTAATCGAATGGATGTACCAAATACAATAATTAAGATCCTCACTTTTCAGCATTAGCATATATATATCAACTAAATTAAAACAAAATAAGTTACAGTGAATAATTATTAGCCACTGAAGTTTAAAAAATTAGAACATAATAATGCATCATAGTCATAATAAGTGATCGTGATTGTGATTGAGGTTGAATTGTTATTTGTTGATCCTAGTTATCATATGTGGGTTAAATATATATTTTTTCGAGTATCTTTTCATTCGATAAGTGAGAGATTAATTTCTCAAAATATAATTAGACACGTAAATAGATATTTTTTTTAATAATATTATTTTCATACACATGAATTCATATATCAAACTTAAGATAACATACTTAAGAGACTTAAATTCATTATATTCAGACCAACACATATCAATAATATGTAAATTAATTATGAGTAATAAAAATTAATGAAGAATGAACATATCAACAAGTTATTCTAAAAAAAAATATGAGTATCCATAAGTTAGAAATCATTGTGGACATCTAGTTTTGAACATAATTGACATTCCAGAATTTTAGTTTTGCCTTTGTATGGTATCTATAATGGGCGATATCTCTCCCATTGCAGTATTCTTATATATATATATATATATATATATATATATATATATATATATATATATATATATATATATATATATTACTTTCAGATTTATTAAAAATGTTTTTTATTTAGTCCTCACAATTTACATAAATTAAATTAATAAAGATTACTATGTTTGGTTAATCAAATTCAAAATTGATAGAAAGATGCTTAAGTGGAACCAATTATATTTAAAGACTTATGCATATTATATGAATATTGGGTTTTTTTGTATCTAACTACAAATAGTTTTGCATACATATTTTTTTATCAAATTTAAATTTTTCTAATATTATTAATAATATTATCAACTAAATAAAAATATCACTACTTAAAATTATCATTAAAAAAGTTACCATAAAATTTGTCTTTAAACTAAAAATAGAAAAAAAAAAAGTCCAAGTCAGATAAGGAAATGAGGGGTTGTACTCCAATTAGCATGCTCAATAGAACCAGTGAACAAAAACTGAGTCTCACCTTATTGTGTGTGGAAGAAGAAACGTTAAATACTTGGGTAATATTTTTAACTGTTGAGGATTAATTTAAAATTTAATAAATAATATTTTAAACTTAATCTATCGAATTATATAATTACATAATTTATTTATTATATTTTTTATTAAATTAAGTATAATACTTTTCACAGTATATATAAAAACTTTTAATGCCTAAGATATATATGTGTCTATGCAAGGAAAAATTCTAGTGTCGCATCACTCAAATTAAGTAGGATTTATAAGCAAAAGTCAAAATGGGGTGGTGGCAGCATTATGTTTCTGCGATAATTGCGCCACTGCACCAACAACTTCTTATTTTTTTTTCCCACCCCCCGGCGTTATATAAAATTATTAAAGAAAATTATTTTATTAAAACACTTATTAAAATATGTTTTTCTTTTTTTTTTGGTAACATCTTAAAAGATGTTCATATTCAAACTAAATTGATCTAACAACAATAACTCCAAATTTAACTCTAACCTAAATTTTTAAGGATTTTGCTAATAAATATCCTAATCACTCTTTAAGAATTTTAAAATAAAAAAATAAATAAAAAGGATTTTTTAAAATTTTTAAAGTATTTAAATATTTTATTTTTATCCAAACATTTTTATTTTAATTATTTTAACAAATATCTAACAAAACTCAACTTTTAACTATAAATTTTTTTAAAGTAAAATTAATTATAAAATAAATAAATAAATGTGTATCAATTGTTGAATTATTTAATAGATTAAAATAAAAATATATCTAAAATAAATTAATAATAAATGCATATTCACTTACTCAATTTAATATTAATCTTACTATAGTTAAACTTTTTTCAATTTCCAAACACTTTGGTGGTGGACTTGTCGTTTCTTCCTTTATTTTTAATTTACTGCTCATTTTCCCCATAACAAAATGAGTTCTTATTAAAAAGGTGTCTTAAAATTATTTATTAAGAATTTAAAATAATTTTTAAATAATAAATAAAATATTTAATATATTAAAAATTAAAAATATTTTATTTCATATAAAATTTTTATTTTAAATTTTTTACAAATATGTAGATGATAGAAAAATCCAAAAAAAATATACCAAATTTTGTTCTGCTGATGTGGCCATGTGCTGGTGGGACCTATGCAGTTTAGCCAGTCATTTGGTGCCCGATACCAGCTGTAAAAGGCTACCCATCTGTTTTTTCTTGTTTTTGCTAAAAAATGGTAACTATTCGATGTCCAGAAATTATTACATGTTTTTTAAACAGTACCTAAAATTTTTCTCATTTCATATATATTTTAACGTTTCAATGCTAATTAATAACGGGATCAACTATTAATTTATAATTTTATTATCTTAATCTTATTTTATATTTTTTAAAAACATAAAATGATAAATATATGAGTTAGTAATAGACACCATAATTAATTAACGTTAAAATATCAAATTATGTAATTGAAAGAATACTTATTGATCATACAATATAAGTACTTAGTCAGAAATAAAGAATACTTACTGGATTAAAAGAATATCTTTCAGGTGTGTGTGTGTGTTTTTTAAGAGATATTTATTAGATTAACCAACCGTCAACGTTATAATAGAAGTTGATAGTTTAGACAAATTTAAAAATAATTATAAGTATGAAAATTGATTTACAAAAAGAGCTAAAAAATATAAGAAATGAATTGAAAATAAATAAAAACTATAAAGTGCAAAATTATAATTTGACTAAATTTAATCCTATTGTCAATAATAGTTGGCTTAACTAATATAATAGAATAAAATGAACAAAAATAAAAATTTGTGTTCAATTCTTGTGAATGTGTCTTGACATTAGAATGAAGTAACTTTTTTTTCTTTTAAATTCTGTTTTTTTAAATATATGTGTTTAAAATAACTTATTTTGTACTTAAAATAATTTACAATAAAAATTTTACAAAAAAATAATTAATTTTTTTATCTAAAATTAATTTAATCCAAACATGCAATTATCACTAATATAATCCGACTCTCCCAAACATAAATTTGACTTTTCGAAATGCATAATGGGATGCTTGAGCTATGAATTGGTAATTGAGCAGCTACTTTGATTTTTTTGACAAATCGAAGCCCAAACAAACCCATCCAAGACCTAACAAACTTCGAGACTTCCTAATATGCGATACTCGAATAGTAAAAAGATTCTAAAATTGTGGACTTCCAATTTTATTTTTTTTTTGTAAAATGTTCATCTTACCGCAAAATTAAGATTCATCACTTATTATACTATTTTTTGTAATTAATCATGCGTAAAATATTTATTAATCAATTTATATACATAATTAATTATAAATTTATATTTTATTAATCAGTGTAAAAAATTATATAAAAAAATAATGTAAGAAAATTGAGGTTGATTTTTTTTATACACACACGTAAACAATGCATATGTCGTTGTCCATTCTCCAAGTTCCTTACGAGCTGAACTTAGAGATTTTATTTACATTTTCACTTACTCAACCACTTCTGAGATAAACTTACATGGCAATTTATATTTTGTTTTAAATTCCTTTTATTTCCCCTTTGCACTCTATTTTTATATACTTCCGTACAATCTTTTCCATAATGTAATGCTGCAGAGAACAGCGAATAAAATACATGAAATCAGGCAATTGGTTTATTGCCCCTCCAAAATGGGGAAAAAAAAAAACCTCTCTCTCTCCCCCCACAAAATTATAGATATTAAAAAAAAAATGTTAAGGGCAGTGAAGCAAGAAACAGGAAGCCTTGACACTTGGAACAGCTTTTTCACTTGGCATTCCCAGTTCTTCTCTTTACATCAATAGATCCGGGAGGCTTTCTGGGTTGACTAACTACGGTGGGTTGTTTCCTTGATGGCGTAGGAATTAATGATGGGATCATACTCCTATTTGCATAGAAGGTTATTGGAGAGGGAAAAAAAATGTTAATATCTTTGAGAAGAGCACAAGCATTAAAGTAATTCTTGGTTAGTCATTCCACATCATACACACTTCATTCAATATTAAACATGTGTAAGATTTGTGTGACTCGTGTTCAAAATGCACCAATCTTTAAAAATACATTCATCCATGTCAATTAATGAATTGAATGTTTAAGAGATGACGTTGTAGTAGCACATGTAGGAGTATGCAATTAATATGAATAAACTAAATAGGAGGGTAAATTACCTGGTTTCTGGGTTCTTTGCTGGTCTGGGATGAGTTGATGATTTCTTTGCTTTAGAGCCTAATCCGTTTGAAAGTCCGGCTGGTTTAGGTACATGTAATTGCCAATTCAAGTCTGATTCTGAAGAATCACTAGTTGCAATCTCAAGCTCATCAGATTCATCTGTGATGGACATGTCATACCCGTGCAAGGAGTGTTCCAGGTATATTTTTGAAGGCTCTGAAAGAGAACTGGGACTTAACAATGGAGAAAACTGTTTGCTTTCTGCTTCCCATTGTCCCACGAGGCTATCATCACTAGTTAAGCTGTCATTCCTGTTCATCATAATCTTATCAACCCAATCCCCAGAAACTGATTCCTTATCATCCTCCTTTCCATTTACCCCATGACTCCCAACATGTGGCCACGGAGGTGAATTCCTATACATGTCATGGAGATCTAGGCTTCGTCTTTTCAGCTTCGATGCAGCCTTTTTCTGGCCCTACAAGCCATTGTTGACATGCAAACATCAGTTTTGAAGAACAAATATGGCACAAGGCCAATGAGCTGTTGGATTTTGGACACCATATGTAATCATATCATTCCTTCACAATAGCATGCTTTAAAGATGTCTACTATATATTATTATTAATAATCACTTCCAAATGACAAAATTAATTTCATGGAGTTAAGGATAATAATAACATGTTACCTCCAGGCTACTAGAATCATCTCTTGTCAGCTTTTGGCCTCCAGATGTCCTACTACGTTGTATAGGAGAAGACACATAAGATTTCAACTTTGGTATTTCATGGCTGCTATTGACAGACTGTGGAAAGTGTTCTGCTTCTCCGTCCTTCCTTGCCAAGGCTGCCTTCAGACTAGCAATCTGGCAAAGAAGATAGTACAAAAAAAGAAAAACTCAACACTGAAAATACACGATTTGAAGTCATACAGAGATAAAAGTACGGTACACATTAGTCTGTTAGATTTGTATGACCCCAAATAAATGTAAGAACCTGTTCTCTAAGCTCTTTCACATCTGTATTATCTTTATTAACTCGCGCAGCACCAAGTTCAACAGTGGAGACCCGTTCAGCGAACTTCAGTGTACTAAGTGTCTCTCCAAGAGCTTCAGGCTCTGGACTAATATGAACAAACATGAGTGTCTTCGCTTGCCCTCCTGATATATATATAGACACAGAAATCAGTTCCTTAATAGCTAACAAAGCAGACAATACCATAGTAGTCAAAGAGATAGGGTTATTGATGTGAAAATCATACCAAGAGAATCCTGAAGCAGCTGAGTAAGTTTACTGTTCCTGTAGGGAACATGTGAATTCTTCTGGGCAAGGGAAGAAATTACATCTCCTAAGGCAGAAAGTGACTTGTTGATATGTTGAGCCTCCTTAAGTCTATCCCCTGTGGCCTCAGTTTTATCAGCCCTCTCACTTCCTGCCAGATCAACAAGATGCATACTACCACGAATAGTACTTTCTGATGTCAGGTACCTTCCTTGAACATGAACTGTCAGGCAGCTGCAATTACATTAAAAGTTAGTACTGAATAATATTATGATGGAAAATATACACGATTGCAAAAGGGTCAATGTGTATTGGCCAAGGCCAACTAAATGGGATCACTACACTAGTTTTGTTATTAACACATAGTAATTAGAAAAGTACTTCAAATTTACACTAAAATTAACCACAAGAACTTCTGTAAAACTAAAAACAATCTTCTACTTACCTGTGAGAACGACTACTACGATCATTCATGGCAGTAGCACCAACAGCCCGATTCTTATGTCCCAAGTTCATCAAATTTATGACATCCGAAGTCGATGAAACAGGAACAAGGTTCGCATCTGGCACATTAATGCCATTGTGGGAACTGTTGCGAATTTCTAATGTATGCAAGTGTTAAGGATCACATACAGGAAACAAGAGAATCATTAATTGAAAATGGCAACCACAGATCCAGTACATAGAAAATACTTAGTATAGAGAAGGATATCTCTTGTTAGCACCATCTGTGGTTAGTAGGTCTCTGACTTGCTCATTGTAAATCTCAAGCATCTGAACAGAGATCTCATAGGAAATGGTGTCTTTTCTCTGTTCTGAGAGAAGGAAAAGATCTCTCAGCGCACGGTAGTTGACACCTATGGTTTCCTCAGTAGGATCATTTGGTCCAGACTGCATCAATACATAGATGCATTAATGGAGTTATTACAATTCTCACAAGTCAGAGGGTGAAAACAAAGAGGAGTCTCTTACCATAGTGTGTGTTTTTCCTGATCCTGTCTGGCCATAGGCAAATATACAGATATTGTACCCATCCAGAACAGAACGAATCAGAGGTTGAGTATCTGAGAAAACTTCCCCTGAAGGCAAACATAAACAATTAAGTAATGAAGAAAACATACCGATTTGAAACAATTTTAATGAAAGGGCAAACCAAGACCAACCTTGGGTTGCAGAAGGACCAAACACTCTGTTGAAATTAAATGTCTTCTTCCCCTCTTTGCCGTATTTGGAAGGTGTTATGATTGAGATACTTCCCTCCTCCACGTTACTGACACTGCTATAATGGCTTGGTTGCCCACCCAAGAAGGGTCGAACTCGGCAGTACACCCTAATATTTCCTAGCAACATGCAAAAAATTTGGCCATTCACTCTCATTCAGAACATAAACAATCAAGGAGCAAAATTATAAATAGACTCTTGATCACTTGAATTTACCCTTCAGATCCTGCACTTGATTGTATAACTTGCGGTTTTCTTCAAGAACTTTTTGATATCCTGAAGCAGCAGAAGCTAGGCTATGCAGGTGCTTACCTATTAAGGGTAGCTAGCTAGTAGTTAGATAGATAATTGATATTCCTGTCAAAAATTGAGGGATTTCTTTTTTTTTTTTAATCAGTATACGTACTTAGATAGATGATCTCCTCCTGGTATTTCTTTTGCAGAAACTGCATTCCTGATTTTGTTTGATAGACGATAGTTTTCAATTCCTAAAGAATGTCAACATTACATTCGTTGTTTTACCTCATCAATTCCTGAACAATGTCTACATCAAATTCTGGCATATATTACAAGTTACCTGGATGCTTCTATTTTGTTGTTGGACTAACTCTTGCTGCTTAAAAATCTGGCTGCTCGATTCTTCACGGCCATTGTACTTCTCTTCATCATAACATTCCTCTTGTTTATCCTGTAGGTCCTGTGCATCTTCCTTTTCTTCCATCTTAATAATCCACAGACAAAAAAATTCAAGCAGTTGAGATCGTGATAATGACCAATCTAAACATATTCATTTGCACTGGCAAGACATGTATTTCTGGAATCTAAATTTTACCTCTTCATCAACAGAAGCAGCTTTTGAAATTGAATATTCTGCTTCAGATGATGCCTTATCTTCTTGAGTTGCTTTAAACTGCCATTAATACAATTTTGACATTAAATTCAGCAAGATTCATGGACCCAAGTGTGTGTGGGAGTGAACCTCCAGATGATAGCAATAAGAAATATGAAAATTTTCTTCAGAGCAGTGTCACCGGATATGAGATTGAACATAAGTAAAAGAGAGAGACGCATACCGTTTCATGTTGGATTTGCATGCGACGTTCAAACTCCTCCATGACTTTGCTAAGCAGGGACTCCACTACCTGTTATAGCAAAAGAGGTTATATCATTAGTGAAGGAGGTAACCAAAGAAAAAGGGAAAACCCCATATAAGTTCATTGAAGAAAGAAAGAAAGAGTTCTGTGTAAGCAAATTTTGGGCCTTGAGGGCAACATAAATAGTGTTACGTTAGTCGGTGCATGGCATAAATCACCTTGGAATTTTTTTTTTCAAAAAGATGAGTGGTTTCCTCTGAATCTAATGTATAGCAGGGGATAATTATTTATTAAAGAAGCAATAACCCTTACAATGGGAATTTCTTCAGGCTTCTTGTCAGACAAATATTCACGAACTAGTGAATTTAAGGAAGGAAAGGAACCCTGCAGATACCAATCCAATAAGCTTAGACAGATGATCCTCACCATCTAGACAAAAAGTAAAAGATTATAAACAATAAAGCTCCCTAACCCCTTCATTGCGATCATGCCCGGGATCACTGTATGAAGAGTGATCACTCATAGAACCATCTCTGTCCCCTAATGACATAGTCCACAAAGACTTCATGAATGGTTCTGAGTTTTTCCTCAAAATTGGTTTCCCAGAGGTAGGTGGCTTTGGATTCCCAATCCCACCATATTTCCAAGACCCATTTTTCCCTCCCAGTTTCCATTCAGCGTAGGACTTGAGCGCTAAAACACAATTCACTATCCTTGAAGATTTTCCTCCCTGTAAATACATCATTTGGAGAAAAAAATTGTTAAAGCAGGATAATAATTGCTTTATAGTAATAATAATGGCATTGATTTCAATCTAGTGAGTCCATCAAAGTATTAAACAGAGATTTTTAAGTTTGGTTAATAAGCACCTGCTCCAAATCAGAAGCCTCAAAGGTGGGAAGCCCCATTTCCTCCACAGCTACAAGAAAATTCCTTACATTTTCAAAGTATTGATATGCAGACAGTGCTGCTCCATCAGGAATGAGAACAGAATCACTTGGGGCTTCAACTACCTACAATATAGGTGCAATAGTTGTCACAGAAGAGTACTAGTTAACGAGTCGATGTGAAAGGCAGAGTAGCAGAGCCAGATTTCATGAAACAAACATACCTTGGGCACTGCTCCGGGTTGAATTTTGTTAAGAACATTGCAAAGGATAATCCCACTACGCAATCCAATTCTGAAATCTTGTTCAGAAGGCTCAGCCGGCAAGTCTTTCCCTCCAACAACTCCAACTGTCTTTCGCAGCCAACCAGCTGCTTCATACCGTCTCAAGGCTGCAACACGAGACAAGTACCAATACCATCTTGTTATTGAACTTGGAGATCATTCAGGCTTTTTATGGTTCATTCATGCAGTTACTACTACGTGTTTCCATCATTCATTCTAGGAAGGAACAATCAAGCTCGTTTCTTTTTTGTTGTCATCAACGTTGACGGCTCATAAAGCCAAAAGAACACAATTTTCAACAAAACAAGTGTCATTTAATTGGTTGAAACTTGAAACCAACATTCTTGGCCAATAAAAGAAAAGAAAAGAAAACAACATTACCAATGAATTGAAAATTTCTCACAAAAACATGAATTGATTTACATAATGATATTTTGAGAGCAAAAAGAAAAATCTAAATGAAGGGAGGGGGGGAGAGGGGAATGCCAAAATAATGGAATTAAGAAAACAATGGAGATAGGGGATATATACAAGCTTCTTCAGCTTTCCTTGACGCCAAATTGACGTCGCTTAATCGGCCACCATGCTGTTGAAGAACATCTTCGACCACAGATACAACAGAGAATGGCAAAACTTGCTCGGTCGCCATAACTACGAGACCCAGAATTGAATTCAAATTCTATACATGCACCAAAACAAAACAACCCAAGCCTCTTATAAAAAGCTTCAGTCTTGGGGGGAAAAATGGCACAGAATTCTTAGCTATGAATGATAAAAGTTTAGCCGAATTCTCAGAGAAAGAAAAAATGAATGAATCCTAAAGACACTGTGATTCTGCGAAGAGCTTCAAGACGAAGTTGCAGAATCACAGAGAGAATGGGAAGGAATTGGAGAAAGCGAAGAGAAAGAAAATGGCTTTGGAATTTCTGGTCCTTTCTTTCGCTTTCTATCTGTTCTCTGGTCTTTCTCCCTCAAGTTTCCTGTCTATATTGACGTACAAAGCTGACACCGAACCTGGTTCCGAGCCTCTCGCTGTGTCACTTAATTGTTTATATTTATTTAACGGCTGATTAAATAAAGCAATAGTTTATACTCTTCTCTCTTGTGAAACTTTATCTATTTCCTATCTTTAATTATCCTAATGTGATGCTATAAGAATAATAATAATAATATAATAACATACAATTCAAATTACACGCTCATCTCCCAAAAAAAAAAAACTAACTAAATAGAGTTTAAAAATATAAAATAATCATTGAATATTGTTTTAATGGACTTAACAACTTTGTCAAACAATAAAACATTTTTCTGAAATAAGTAATAATCATATCATATAATCATATAATCTCGTATAATAATAATATATAAAGGAAAAATATATATTTTTATATTTAAATATGTATCATGACATAAAATAATATATTTTAAAATTTATCATATGATAAATATATGATTTCAATAATTATTATGTAGCATCTCATATTATAATTTAAATTAAAAGTGTATATATATCAGTAGGTCTAAATTAAATTTATTACACACATATAAATATAAAAATTTATAATCATATATTAATTACCTTGACATATATATCTTTACATATTAATTTATATCCAAAACAATTAAAAAAAATTCACTTATCTTTAGTTGACCACGTTATTAATTATTTTTATTGGTGATTTTATTTTGATATGGAATAATATGTTTAAAAATTTATCGTGTGACAAATACATGATCCTAATAACTGTCATGTGGCATCTCATGTTGCAATTTAAAATAAAGGTATATATGTGTTGACAAGTCTAAATTAAATTTATTATTACACATATAAATATAGAAATTTATAATCACATATTAATTATTTTGACATATATACCTTTGCATATTAATTCATATTCAAAACAATTCAAAAAATTCTCACTTATTTTTAGTTGACCACATTATTAATTGTTTTTATTAGTGATTGATTTTAAAATTTCAAAATTTGCGTAGGTGTCGATCTATCTCTCTTTATATATATAATTTTGTCCTAAATTAATTAATTATATTTTTAAATTACTATATTTATTCATATATAATTATTCTATATTATTTACAAAATTTCAATATATACATCACACAAGAGTAGAAATTTTGTATGAAAATATAATAAAATTAATTAAATATAATAAGAATTTATTAAGTATTTTTTAAAACTAAGAAAATATAGTAAATTTTTTTGGTATACTCTTAATAATAAGTTGATAAAACATCCAAATAAATAAACACATAATAAAAATCATATAATCATATAATTCATAGATAAAGAGAAGGTCATGTCTTCATATTTTAACATGTGTCATTTTGACATGAAATAACATGTTTAAAAATCTGTCATGTGGCAAATACATGATCCTAATAAATCATGTAAAAGCGTCTCATGTTGTAATTTAAAAGGGAGATGTACATGTATCACTTGATCTCAATTAAATTTATTATTCACACATACAAATATAAAAATTTATAATCACATATTAATTACATTGACATATATATTTTTGCATATTATTTTATATTAAAAAAATTAAAAAAATTTAATTTATCTTTAGTTGATCACTTATTAATTGTTTCTATGAGTGATTGATCTTTTTTTTACTAAATGAGTGATTGATCTTAACATCTCAAGATCTTCGTAGGTATCTAATATTATCTCTAATATATATGTACTATCAGTCTATCACTCTAAATTAATTAATTATATTTTCAAATTACTATATTTATTTATATATAATTATTCTATATTATTTATAAAACTTTAATGTATACATCACACAAGAGTGAAAATTTTACATGAAATATAGTAAAATTAATTAAATATAATTTATTATAAAGAAACTAAGAAATTATTAAGTGTTGTTTTAAACTAAGAAAATATAGTATTTTTTTTTGGTATACTTTTAATAATAAGTTGATAAAACATTCAAATAAATAACCACATAAAAATTGATATTAAAAGAAAAAAAAACTATAGAATCAAAAATTAAAATTATTTGAAATTATGTAAACTAATTATTTATTTGGAGGTTATATAAAAGAAATATTTATTGAGAGAAAATACATAGCATGGTTATCATAGCATCATAAGAACTAGTTAACAAAAACAAAAAAATGATTTTGAATGAGTCTCACATTATATTCTATTAATTATAACTTAATCAAATTTATTTAAATCATCTGTTATATCATATCTCTAAATTAAATATAATTTTTTAATTTATCACGCAAAATACTAATTGATGTAAGGAGAAACTAAAGCCTATTTATAGAAGTAACTATTTTCACATTTTTCTTTTTTTTTCGGAGACAATTTGGTAGTGGAAAGAAATTTTGTTTTAATTACGGTCTCGTTTTTTTTGCACCCTCCTTCTACGGGTGAGAGGTATGTTAATTACGATATTCCTGCACTCAATTTATAGAACATGAAGAGATATGCAGCATGCAGGGACCGATTTCATAACCTAATAATTTTTGTGGATTTATTTTACCTTATATTATTCATTCTCAAAATAAGAATGGGGAGAGCCAATCTTTACCACCTTTTTTTTAATAAAAAAATTGTAAAAATGTTTGGTGTAATTAATGTAATGTAAATATTACTTTAATAAAAAAAAATGTTTTTTAGGTTAACATGTTTTTCCATTTTAATTTTTTTTGGTGAACAGGACAACATGTTTTTCTTTAGTTTGTTGTCATAAAACATAGAATACTTTTTACTTGAGATAAAAAATGTAGGCAGTGAATATTACAAATTTACAATAAAACCCTTTTTACATGTTTTTTTGTCATGAGATGGAACTACATTAATTTTTTTAATAATAAATACTCTTCCAATTGATTAAGCAACTGCTATTGGCACACAAAATAAACAAGTTTTTCCCAAAATCAAAAAATAAAATAAAAGAGTTTTCGTCAGATCAAGAGTCACAGTCTTTAATCCAAGTAATATAATCTTGACAAAAGTGGTAAGATTGATTATCTGTGTATCTAAATTGAATATGACATTTAAATTGAATTGTTCATTGTCAAGCTAATTTAGTTTAAATGGTGGAATGAGTATGATCTTAAATTTTAAGCATTAGATAATTAGATAATAGATAGGACCTTGATTTGACTTTCTGAGCTATTCATTGCTAGTATTCCCCGACAAACAACATAGCAATCAGAATCCTAAACTTCACAAACTTTCATGGAAGCAAAAATAATACTACTATAGGTGGTGCTATGCAAAGAATCGATGTTTCTTCTGTTCCGCGCAGCAACAAATTATATGGAACTGATACATTGTTCATGCAATTAGCTGCCACACGAATATTAAACTAGCCGCATCCTATAGAACAAGACATGTTCTAGACTCTCTGCAGAGTTCACATAATTAGTATTGAGAAGTGAAATGATGAATGAATTGAATTGATTTGAATTGATGAATGAGTTAAAGAGTGATATGTTTTATAGTTACTGTTAGTTTCAAGTTTTGATGATAAAATATATTTTTTAAAAAATTTGTTAGGTTGATTGATTTGAGTATAGAAGGAAAGTTTTCAAATTTAATTTTTTCTATAAAATATTTCCTTATTCATTATTTGATTTCTATTATTATTAGAGACAAGTCATTTATATTACTTTATAATTGGATCAAGCTCTTTTAAGAACAAATGAATGCTCAAACGATCATAAATTTGAATAATATGCTGCTATATACAAACCAGAGAAAAGGAGCGACTACTGACCAAATGAGCAACTATCAGAATAGAATGAGCAATTACGTGTTTTTTATATAGAATTAATTCCTACGAATTTGAGGCTGTTTTTTTTTTTTTCCTAATTTTCTCAATCTCCAACAACTAGAAAAACATGAGGAAACTCTCTATTATAAATAGGAAGCCTTGGAGAAGATAAAGACACAACCATTTGCTCAAATCAAATATGAGGAATTGCTTAAAGTTTGTTATCTTTATTAGTTCTAAACTTGTGTATCCACTCTATAGAGAGAGTTTATTTTTGGAATCCATTGTAACTCATCTTATAAGAGTATAAAGGTGAAAGAAACTATTGTAAGGTCACTCTTCTTCGGGTAGAAGTTGAGAGAGGTTTAGTGGTATCCTTGGTGAAAGAAGCCATTGTAACTCTGCTTTAAGGTTAAGGTAGAGGAAAGTTCGTCAGAGTCCTTGTAAGAAAAAATTCAACAAGTGAAGAAAATCTTAAGCTTTTGCTTGGGGACTGGATGTAGGTCACGGGTTATGGCTGAACTAATATAAAAATTGTTTGTGCATTTCTCTCTTCCCTTTCATCTTTATTTTCATTTTTTACTTATGTTTATATTGCAATTATTTTTTTAATATTTAAATTTTCTGTTATTGAACCCTATAGAACCAATTCACCCCTCTTTTGGTTCTGTCAGTTACATTGCAGCATAACAAACTAACTAACTTTGCTAAATAACTAACTAATATTAACTAACTAACTAACTTATAAATACAAATGCTAAAACTCCCCCTCAAAATGGGAAATAGATATCAATAGTTCCCATCTTGCACAATAAGGTCTTGAATAAAGGTGTTGCAACCGGTTTAGTGAGGATATCTACAAGTTGATGAGCAGATTTCACATGTACTAATCGAATTAAACAATCATTAACCTTTTCACGGATAAAATGACAATTAATTTTAATATGTTTAGACCTTTCATAAAAAGAGGGATTTGAAACAAGGTGTATAACAACTTGATTATCACAAAAAAACAAGAGTTTGCCCAATGGAAATTTCGAAATCATGCAGCAGTGAAGTGATACAAGTGACTTCACTAGTCACACTTGCTAATGCTCTATATTTTTCCTTTGCAAAAGATCTAGACATTGTGTGTTGCTTCTTTGACTTCATGAGATGAAAGAATCTTCCGAGAAAATACAATGGCTAATAATTGGCTTTCTTGTGTCAATACAATTCCCCCAATTAGCAGCTGCATATGCTTTAAGGTGTAAGGATGACAATGATGAAAACAACAATCCTTGGCTTGGAGAAGATTTCAGATACCTCAATAAATGATGGACTGTATCTAAATGAGGAGTTCTTAGAGCAACCATGAATTAGCTGAGTTTGTTTATTGCATAGCAGATATCAAACCTGTAGATTGTCAAATATAATAGCCTATCAATCAATCTTTTGTATTGAGAATCATTAGCCAAAGGATCACCATCAGTAGAACTTAATTTGAGATTATGATCCATAAGTAATAAAGCTAGTTTGCAATCTAGAAAACATGTATCCTCGAGAAGTGTCAAAGTGTAATTTCTCTAAGACAAGTAAATGTCTTGCTTAGACTATGCAATTTCCAATCCAAGGAAATATTTCAGATTGCCAAGTATGTTTAGCTTGAACAACTATTGCAAAGTGCCTTTAACTTGATCAATAGCAACTGGATTCTAGTTAGCTATGATGATATCACATACATAAACCAGTAGAGCTATAAAAAGGTGTCCTGAACCAGTGGTGAACAAGGAGTAATCTTATTTAGATTGCTTGAAACCATTGGCTAGCAGAGCAAAGGAGAATTTATTGAACCATTATCTAGAAGTCTGCCTTAAACCATAAATGGATCTATTGAGTTTACTTGTCATATTCTCCCCCTCAACTTTGTATCCAAGTGGTAATTCTATAAACACCTATTCAAACAAATCACCATGAAGAAAAATATTATTAATATCTAGTTGGAGCAATTTCTAACCTTTTACAACAACCAAAGTTAGTAATACCCTGACAGTAGTAAGCTTTGTTACAGGTGAAAAAGTGTCTAAGAAATCCACACCAACTTGTTGAGTATATCCTTTAGCTACTAATTTGGCTTTTAACATGTTAACACTGTCATTAGCTTTCCTTTTTACTTTGTAAATTCATCTACAACCAATAATATGCTTACCTTTTGGAAAAGGAACAACATCCCAAGTATGATTGGCTTCCATGGCAGAAATATGCACTTGCATAGCTTTCTGCCATTCAGAATATTTGATAGCTTGATGGTAGAATTATGGCTCATAAACACTAGATACTTGAAGAACAAAGTTTCTATAACTAGTGGAAAGTCTCTCATATGACATATGATTAGCTATATGATATGGAGAAACAATATTGTAGTAATACTATTGAAGATATGAAGGTGGTCCAGAGAGTCTAGAAGATCTTCTTATGGGTGGAGAAGAATGGGAAGTGGAAGATGAGGCAGAAGTATCATGTTGTATAGGTTCTGTATTAACTTGTAGGGTAAGAAAGGAGACAATGTCAGGCATTGGTAAAGGATGAACTACATCAGGGAAAGGGCAACTGTAGGAGCAGGTGGTGACAAGGTATGAAATAGGAAAGTAGATTCATGAAAGACTACATTCTTAGAAACAAAAAATTTTTTGGTTTGTAGATTGTCGCGACCGAGATCGCGGCGAAATAGCAACTCACGATGATTTCAAAAATTGAAAATATGGAGTGGCCACCAATTTTATTTCAATTAGAAAAAATTAGAAAACCTTTCTTAGAAAATAGTCTTTGAAAACCAGATCGGATTCGGGAGTTGGTTATGGATAGAGAAGGGTGGAAACTTAATCCCACAGCACCCCTATCACACCCATCTTGAGACGGTACCTTAAGTCAGTTGTGCAAAAACTTGATAATCTCAAATTTATTTATTTTACTCCTCTTAAAAACATTTTGCAATTATTTTATTTTTTTATTATTTTTTTAAAGAAAACAACCAAATTGTAAAAATTTAATTTTGAACTTGACAGAATGAAAATTCTGCTCCTACGTACCCTCAGGTGCAATGAGGAACTCAAAGCCACGTAGTTCTTTAGAAAATAATTATGAGTAGATTGATTTTAATTAAGAAAATGATTTTGAAAAATGATTTTATCTTGAAAACAAAACCGTTGTTGCACAGGGTTCAAGTTAGCACATGGCTACTCAATAAACCCTTATGATCCAAACGACACTGAAGATAACATCTGCTATTCAATCATCATCATTGGTCATTGCATTGATTAAATTATTTTTTATATTTATATTTTTTTCTTCATTTTTTCCTTTTTATGTATTTTTTATATTATATTTTTTTTAAAACATTTTTGGTATTTCTTCATTTTTTGATTTTTTCTGATATTTTTAATATTATTATCTAATTCTATTTATTTTGTCCCTACATTTTTTTCAATTTATTTTTCACTAAGTTTTTAAACTAAAAAAAAAATCAAACCTTAGCCCAAAAAAAAAAGAAGCAAGACAACTTAGCCCACTCAAAATAATCCTCTAATACCAACTCTTTTTTTTTGTATATATTTTTGTTTTTTAATTTTTTTAATTTTTTATGGGCTTTTACGTTTATGAATGGTCCAGACAAAACTCCATATTAGCCCATAGTTTTAAACTTCACTCCAACTTATTACAGAGACTTCTAAAAAACAAAATCACATAAAAACTAAAGAAACAAATGAGAAAAAAGAATAGAGAATAAAGTTCAAACCAGGCAAAATGCACAAGGAGACAAACATGAAGGAGCGGGACTGCTGGTGTGGTCCGACGCGGCAGCAACAGGTGGGTGGTGATTTGGGTGGCGTGGACGGTGCCGCTGCTGCGGCCGGTGCAGGGCGTGGGTGACGGTGATCTGCAATGGTGTGAAACAGGGGCTGTGCGTGATGTAGCTTGATTGATGAGGCTTTGGGTTGTTGTTATAATGGTGATGAGGTGAAGTGGGTAGTGGCTATAATGGTTTTGATGGTGGTTTAAAGATGGAGTGGGTGGCTTTAATGGTGGTTTTGATGGTTTAAGAAAATGGTGGTGGTGGTGGAAGCTGTGAATGGTAGTGGGAAGAAGATGGGTGGTGAAGGTGAAGGGTGAAGATGAAGATGGAAAGTGGTGATGGATCATTGTTAATGTGATGGAGATGGTGCTAATGAAGTCCCCCTCCAAAACGAAAAAAATACACTCTGTGTTGCCTTTTCTGAACCAAAATCCCCCTCCCACGTAAAAAATGATCCCCTTCTATAATATCCTCCCCTTGCAAAACGAAAATGACCCCCTTTGTAAGCAGAGGACCCACTGCTACCCTCTGTTGGCTTCTCAAAACCAAGTCCCCCTTCCCCAAAAAAAGAAATCAGCTGGCAGCTAGAGTGGCTCATTTGCAGGTGTAGCCCTTTCCACTTCCATGTCTCTTCCCTGAGATTATCACCTTCTTCTGCTTAACTTTTTTTGCAAATTTGCCATTTTTGGCTGCCTTGATCAACGAATTTACTGGCTACTAGATAACGTGACTGCTATAACCTATTTTTTTTAATTTTCATTTTTTTAAAACAAAAATCATCATTTTTCTCTATATATTTTTTTAAATAAAACGAAAAATCAGTATATTTTTATATCTTTTGTTTTCTCTTTTTTTCTTTTTTTCTTTTTTTTTTGACCACTAAAATTAAACAAAACAAAATAAATTAAATGAGGCAAAAGCATGCACAATTATTTATTTTTTTATTTTTGGATCCGGGCAAAATTGGGTATTCACAGTTGCCCCTCTTTGCTTGTTTTTTATGAGATAATAAGAATAACTATAGTTTTTCATATTATCAACATAAGAAGCAAGTAAAGATATGAACTCAAATTTTGCTCGGAAATGCAAAAGATGACAAATGCAAAACAAGGCAAGAAAAGTAAAATGCAAAAAGCTGATGCGCTCAACAGAAAATAAAATGCATGGAGCCGATGCGCTCAACAGGAAATTTAAAATGCATGGAGCCGATGCGCTCAAACAGAAACTTAAAATGCATGGAGCCGATGCGCTCAACAAGAAATTAAAATGCATGGAGCCGATGCGCTTAACAGGAAATTAAATGCATGGAGCCAATGCGCCCAACAGGAAATTAAAATGCATGGAGCCGATGCGCTCAAAGAATTAGCAGAACTTAACATGTAAAGAGCCGATGCGCTCAAAAGAATTAATAAAAAATAATATGCAAGGAGCCGATGCGCTCAAAAGAATTAACAAAAAATTAAAATGCATGGAGCCGATGCGCTCAACAGAAATTTCTTTTGTCCTTTTGTTCCTCTTTTTTATTTTTCCCTTCTCTTTATCTTGCACCCTTTTTCATTTATTTATTCGAAGTCATCTTAACCAACGGCGATCCTGGAAAGTTTTGACCAATCAAACCCTTTGTCCCTGTGCTTTTCTTCATCAGACCTTTTTGTCGGCTAAGAATCCCCTAGATTCTCATTCCCTTTTTCATTTTTCTGGCCACCTTGTTCTCCTTAGTAACACATTGCAAACTGCATCTTGAGTTACTGAGATCCTTTAATCTAAATTAATCATTGAAGGATTGCAGCAAAATTGTCAGATCAAATTGTTGACCTTAAGTTTATTTTATTTGAGACATAAATTAATGAGTAAACATGCATTCATGAATGGACAAAAATTTGTTGAATGAACAAACTTCCCTTTATTATTTTGGTAATGTACTTATACATGAACTTTTGACAAGACACGTACTTGAAAGGCCAAAGAAAGGCTGTAAGAAAAACAAAAAAATTTACCCCAGTATTGGTTCATTGTTCCTCATTCAATTGATTTCCTGTAACAGTTTGATAACTCAACCATTGTCTCTGTTGCTGCTTTCTTTAACACGAATCCTCTTTAATTTCTCAAAAAAAATTTTGCCTGAGTATGGCCGATTTAATGCAAACGCCTTGCCCCCCTGTGTAACTGATTGGATGCTCATCAAAAATTACCCCAGTTTGGTGAATCCTCCGAAGAGTTTCAGGCCCACTTTCTTTGAGATTTTGCCAATTCAATTGCCCTAACTTTTGCTTAGACCGCCTTTTCAGGTTTTCAATCTAACGGACTTTTTCTTTTTCGTTTTTCAATTGCTCTAACTTTTGCTTAGGCCGCCCTTTCGGGTTTTCAACCTAATAAGCTTTTGCTTTATTATTATTATTTTTTTAGGCATAGAATCTCTTGTCAGCATCCGTATTCACGGGCCTTGGTAATTATTCTCCATCCATATTCTGCAAAATTATAGCTCCTCCTGAAAATGTCTGCTTGACTATATACGGGCCTTCATAATTTGGAGCTCATTTTCCTCTGGCATCCTCTTGGTTAGGGAGAATCTTTTTCCAAACCAAATCCCCTGAATAGAATTCCCTGGGACGAACTTTCTTGTTGAAGGCTCTGGCCATTCTGCTTTGATACAATTGCCCATGACAAATAGCTGTCAATCTCTTCTTTTCTATCATATTCAATTGCTCATACCGAGTCTTCACCCATTCAAATTCCTCTAACTCTGCTTCCATCAAAACCCTTAGAGAAGGGATCTCAATTTCTATTGGAGAGATAGCCTCCATCCCATACACTAAAGAGAAAGGCGTTGCCCCAGTACTTGATCGTATATTGGTACAATACGCATGAAGAGCATAGGGTAACATTTCGTGCCAGTCCTTGTAGTTCACTACTATCTTAGCAACAATTTTCTTGACATTCTTATTTGCTGCTTCAACTGCACCATTCATCTGAGGCCTGTAAGGAGCTGAATTATGATGCTTAATTTTGAAATTTTCATATAACTTTTTAATCTCAGCACCATTGAGATTAGTACCGTTGTCTGTTATTATCCTTTCTGGAATTCCATATCTGCAGACAATGTCCCTTTTGAGGAATCTCAAAAACACTTTTTGAGTAATACTGGCATAAGAGGAAGCTTCTACCCACTTGGTAAAATAGTCAATCGCCACCAAGATGAAGCGATGACCATTAGAAGCTTTGGGATTAATGGGTCTGATGACATCTATTCCCCACATTGAGAAAGGCCATGGAGGTACTAAATTATGCAAAGGGAAATGAGGTGTATTGACTCGATTTACATACATCTGGCATTTTTGGCACTTTCGTACATAATCTATGCAGTCTGTTTCCATAGTGGACCAATAATAACCACTCCTTAGAATTTTTCGAGCCATCATATGACCATTGGCATGAGTTCCACAGATTCCTTCATGAACCTCAGTCATGACTATACGAGCTTCACGAGCATCCACACATCTAAGTAAAGTGCCATCATGGCCCCTTTTGTACAAAATCTCTCCGTTTAGGAAAAAAATCATTGTCAACCGGCGGATAGTCTTCTTATTCACCTCACTTGCTCCCGTTGGGTATTCTTTATGCTGAATATACCGCTTGATATCATAAAACTAAGGTTTACCATCTGGCTCATCTTCCATATTAGCACAATACGCAGGCTCACTGTGCGTCTTCACTTAGATGAGTTAGACATTATTATGAATATCCAACTTGGTCATTATAGCCAAAGTGGCCAAGACATCTGCAAACTGATTCTTGTCTAGGGTCAAATGGGAGAAGGTCACCTCCTCAAACTTCTCAACTAACTGGATCAAATACTTTTGATAAGGTACCAATTTTGGATCTTTGGTTTGCCATTCACCATTCACCTGATAAATAATGAGTGCTGAGTCTCCAAATACTTTTAATTGCTTTATCCCCAAGTCAATTGCAACTTGTAAACCATTAGCACAGGCCTCATACTCTGCAACATTATTGGTGCACTCAAAATCCAGCTTGATAGCGACTGGGTATTATTTTCCAGTTGGTGAAACAACCATGGCTCCTATGCCACTACCATGCATATTAACCGCTCCATCAAAATACATCTTCCAAACAGGTTCTTCTTCTTCTTCTTCTTCCTCTTCCGCCATCAGTATTTCTCCATCAGGGAACTCAGATGTCACTAGTTGTCCACCTTCAAAAGGGTTTTCAGCTAATGATCGGCAATCACACTTCCTTTGATAGATTTTCGAGTCATGTACTTGATATCGAATTCTAATAGCATCACTTGCCATTTTGAAACCCTTAATGAAACATGAGGACTTTCAAATATGTACTTCAGAGGGTCTATTCGGGAGATCAACCATGTGGTATAATAGAGCATGTACTGTCGTAACCGTTTTGAGGTCCATACCAGCGCACAACAAGTCTTCTCAATGGCCATGTAACGAGCTTCACAGTCGTTAAACTTCTTACTCAGATAATAAATCGCTTGCTCCTTCCTTCCCAATTCATCATGTTGTCCCAGCATTGCCCCCATCGAGGTTGGTAATACAGTTAAGTACAAAATTAAAGGGCGACTGGGCGTAGGGGGTACCAAAATAGGAGGATTCATTAAATAAGCCTTTATCTTGTCAAAAGCTTCCTGACATTCTTCATCCCATTTGCCTGGTTGATGCTTCTTCAACAACTTGAATATAGGCTCACATGTGCTGGTTAAATTAGCAACGAATCTAGCAATGTAATTGAGTCTCCCGAGAAAACTTCGCACTTCATGCTCCGTCTTAGGGGCAGACATCTCTTGTATTACTTTCGCTTTATCTGGATCCAGCTTTATTCCTTCTCTGCTAACAATGAATCCAAGTAATTTCTCAATAGATGCTCCAAAAACACATTTAGTAGGATTCAACCTCAACTTATACTTTCTGAGTCTTTCAAACAGCTTACGCAGAACAGCCACCTGACTTTCTCCTTCTTTAGACTTGGCCACTATATCATCCACGTACACCTCAATCTCCTTGTGCATCATATCATGAAACAATGCCACCATAGCGCGTTGGTAAGTAGCCCCAGCATTCCTTAATCCAAACGGCATCACCGTGTAACAAAACATTCCCCAAGGAGTAATGAAAGTGGTCTTTTCTTTGTCATTGATATCTATAGGAATTTGATTGTACCCTGAGTAACCATCCATGAATGAGAACCTGTGATTCTTAGCAGTGTTATCAACCAGAACAACGATGTGAGGGAGT
Source organism: Ormosia emarginata (assembly GCA_029884605.1). Taxonomy (NCBI): domain Eukaryota; kingdom Viridiplantae; phylum Streptophyta; class Magnoliopsida; order Fabales; family Fabaceae; genus Ormosia; species Ormosia emarginata. The sequence continues at coordinate 30,640,525 of JAQQTP010000080.1, read as the reverse complement.
GGGAAATCATCCTTCGGGCTGGCCTTATTCAAATTCCTATAGTCTATACACATTCTGACTTTTCTGTCCTTCTTAGGCACTGGCATAATATTGGCTATCCACTCTGAGTGCCTTGACACTTCCACAAATCCTGCTTCCAACTGCTTAGTCACCTCTTCCTTGATCTTCAGGGATATATCAGGATGCATCCTCCTTAACTTCTGCTTCTTTGCCTCAATATTCGGGTATAGTGGGATTTTATGCGATGCTATCTCTGGGTCTAACCCAGGCATATCCCGATAAGACCAAGCAAAAACATCCATATACTCTTTGAATAGCGTGATCATCTCTTCAAACTCTGGGTTTTCCACTACTTTCAATTCCTTTTTCTCTTCCTCTGTCCCCATGTTGACCACCTCTGCTTCTTCGCCATTCAAGTTAAATCCCTTCTCTGAGTACTCCAGTAATTTTGAAAAAATTTTAACAACATCTTCCTCTTCTCCAGATCCAGGGTCTTCTTCATCAAACATTGCAGGGGAATCAATTGATGAGTTTTCGAAGTCCCTTTCATGAGGCGAACTTTCTACGAAACTCAGATCCTTGGAAAGCAATTTTGTGTGGAGTTGGAAAAATAGAATAAAGTAGGAATGACAAAGGAAGAACAAGATATGGTACAAAAATGTAAAAAAAAAATTGATAAATACAAAAGGATAAGTCAGAAAGTGCAACGAAGAGAAATGTTGAATATTCATGCAAGTTCATTTAATCAATGTCTCAAATAACATAAACCATAAGCTCAAAATAACTTCAACATTTGCTCAACACAATATAACTAGACAATTACTTTGAAACAATCACATCAATAATTGGTTCAGATTTCCAGTTCTTCAACGGCTCCTCATCAGCAAAAAGACGGATTGCCTTGTGCTCTTCGTGGCTCTCTTCATGCAAAGCATTGATAGTGAGGCGGTATCGAGGGTGAATGACCTCGTCAGGCATAATCACCTCGGCCGGTGCTGGGAATGTTTCCCTCAGGTGGGGAATATGCTTCATTTTGCCCTTGCCATTCTTTTTTTCAAGAGTCATGCTCCTCATTTGCTCCTCCAGAGATGTTTTGTACCCTATCCCAAACTTGTCTGACTTTTCTGGGATTGACACTGGCGACCGAGTATCTTGCAGCTTTGAGCCCAAACCATTTCCTTCCTAGTATCCACTACTAGCCATGATCTGGGCCACCACCTGATTCACACTTGGTGTGAGAGATTGATCTTTACCAAGTCCAGTTTCAACTACTTCGAAACTATGTCACAGGTTCTCCTCGTCCTTTTCCTCACTCTCCACATATGGCACTGAAACTGGTTTTGACAACATAATCTCTTCCTCTCTATATATGGTGATGATCGACCCATTCTCAATATATTTAACACTTTGATGCAGGGTGGAAGGAACAGCACCAGCGGTATGGATCCATGGTCTCCCCAGTAGCATGGTGTAGCCAGGCTTAATATCAATGACTTGGAACATCACTTGAAAATTACTTGGACCAATCTCTAGCGGCAGTATCATCTCTCCCATAATACCTCTCATATTTCCATCAAAGGCTCGCACCACCATTTCTCGTGGTGTCAATTCATCCTCACTTATTGATAACGAGGTTAGAGTCGACCTAGGAATGATATTCAATGCAGACCCCCTGTCAATCAAAACTTTTGCAACTATGTACATTTTGCATTTGAGGGTTATGTGCAAGGCCCGCGGATTTTTCTCAGATTGAGAAATGATCTCTTCATCAGTGAATGTGATCATGTTAACGCGTTTCACGGGATTCACCATGTTAACCACACTTTCGGAAGTAACATCGGGCTTCACATAGGCTTCATTCAGAATTTTTAACAACGCCTTCCGATGCATCTCAGATGTCAAGATGAGTGACAAAAGAGATATCTTGGCCGGAGTCTTTTTAACTGTTCCATCACATCATATTCGCTCTGCTTCATTATCTTCAGGAACTCCTCTTCACCTTCCTTCTCTCTCTCATCTTCTTTTGACATTTCCTCCCTGCTCCCTTCCTTAACAATTTTCCCCTTTTCTGACTCTCCTGAGCCATAGCATCGCCTACTCCTGGTAATTCCCCCTACCTTGACTATGTTAGTCACCAACTCCTCATCCTTGTGTACTTCAGCAATTCAAGCCTTCGAAGTCTCTTCCCTGACTCATTTTGTCTCTATCTTGGTTTCATAATTCCATGGCACTGAATGAGTGTCATTAGAAACAAATGGCACTACCTTCTTGATTGTTACCATTACTTTCTCTGACGTCGAGACTTAGTTGAGAAGCGACACCTTAAGCACAAAGCGTTCGATCACATTGACCTCTTAGGAGGAGGCTAACTCTTGTCTCGCATGTATTACTCCCAAAGTAAGCAACCCTTGGACTCGAACCTTGAAGTCCCAACAATTCTCAATATCATGTCCTATTCCCCCATAATGATAAGCACAATTTGACTCTGCATCATATTTTTCCTCTTCTTTCATCGTGGCGGCTGGTGCAGTGATACTGTAGCCAGCTTTCTTTAACCCTTCGAATATCCTTGCCATCGGTGTACGCAAGCTCATGACCTTTCTTATGGATGACCCTTCCACCTTTAAAGCATTCACCACATTCCTTCTACTATGATTAGGAATTGGGTTGTTAACGATACTAGGTTCAGCCTCTTCCTGGATATCAAGCTTCCCATAGGCAATTAACTTTCTTACTGCGGTCTTAAAAGACTCGCAGTCTTTAATTGAATGTCCTGGGATATCCATGTGATACTTGCAGGTTGAGTTCAAGTTGTACCATGATGGAAATGGAGGTTCTAATGGACGCACAGGAATTCCCAAAATAAGATGAGCATCAAACAACTTTTGGAATAGGTCTGCATTTGGAATGAATAACCTTGGAAAGGGGGGAAGGTTTTGAGGACAAAAGCGGCTTTGGTTTTGGAGGTTCGGGCGAGGTTGTGAGTGGTTTGGGTAATTCTGCGGAGGTGCAGGTGGGTATCGAGTATAGGTTGGGCGAGTTGGTGTATATGGTTGTGGCAAGGGGACGTTGTTAACTTGGAATTGTGGTGTTGGGGTGAAGTTTATGGCCGTATAATTTGGTGGGATGGATAATGAGGCAGTGGTAGTGTTTGGTATGAAAAGTGAGGGTTGGGGTTGTATGATGGCTGATGACTTGGGCTATATCGCGGTCTGAAATTCTGTTGAGGTTGGATATAATTCACCTCAGGTTCTTTTTTCTTCGGCTGGAATCCTTTCTTGAAAGTAGTATTCTCTGTGCTACTCATTGGCAACTTCCTAGTTTTGGCCAATATTTCAATTCTTTCTCCAGAAGTTATTAAATTTGCGAAATCCTTATAGGCTGCCCCAGCCATTGTCCCAATAAAAGGGTTTCCTAGGGTCCCCAAGAAATATGAGCACATCTCAGACAATGTTAATAGGGGCTGGACTTGAGCCGCCAAGGCTCTCCACCTTTGTGCGTATTGCTTGAACGGTTCTTCATTACCTTTTTGCATTGAACTCAACTGTTCTCGGGTTGGGGCTGCGTCCAGATTGAATTTGTACTGGTCCATAAATAAGTCATCCAATTCTGTCCAACGCGAGATCTTTGAGCGATCTAACTGAAGATACCATTCTAGGGCGGGACCTGTAAAACTCTCATGGAAGAAACTGATGAGGAACTTATCATCCCTAGACCAAACAACCATCTTAGTTCCATAACTGATCAAATGGAAACGAGGGTTGCCGCTCCCGTCATACTTCACAAAATCGGGAATCTTGAAGTTGTTGGGGATTACTACATCCGTGGTAGGACACAACTTCTCTATCCTCAGGGGTCCATAAGCATTTGGGCCATTTATTGCCTTGATTTGTTCCTCCATTTTCTCCATCCAATCTTCTTTCATTTTATCCTTCTCAGTTATGACTTAGCTATTCCTAGAATAAGGCATGGTCACGTGTCCCGGAATAGACACATGAGGTGGTTCCCAAGTAGGGCCCGTTTAATTAGGGATTTCATTATAAGCACCTTCCAGAGCGCGATACCCCTCCCCAATGGGCATGACTATTGATGCTGTTTGAGGTGGTTGCTCGTGGATTCCTGCAGCGATGCTTGAGGTTACGACCAAAAAGATCAGAGCAATTATTGACAGCACGTTTGCATACGTTCCAACCCCACTTGCATTTCTATTTCCACTGATTAAGTGGAGAGACTCCCTTATATCTTGCAATATCGCTTCCAACCTCGCTTGGTTCTCTGACATCTCATTTATTCTTCCTGTTACGTCATCGACCTCCCGACTCAAGTTTCTTCCTGTTTCAGAATTATCAGCAACCATCCTAGCCTGAGATCTAGCATTGTGAACTCGAGTTAGATTGGTCTCTTCTTTCCTAGGTCGCGCAATGATTCCTGAACCAAATTGATTTATTAAAGCAAAAAGCACATTGATAAAGAAATAAAAAGAAATTAACACTATTGTGAGGATGCTTGGCAATTGTGGAGAGATTCACATGGTCATTCAATAGCAAGGCAGGATCCCAGATTTAGCATTAACAGGTTCACTAATGGTGCCATCTTTAAACAATGCAATTATTCTTTCACCAAAAACCAAGATTCCCATATTTTTGCTAAAGGACAAATTGTCTCAGAGTGAAAGCATGGTTGACAACCTATTCAAGGGGAAATTCACCCCTCAATGAATAGTGCCTAAATGAAAAGCAGTAATCATTAATATTCAAAGCAAAACACTGCAACTGGTCATTCATTTCATCCCAAAATTAATCAATACAAGATCTTAGTCTCCTCAAAATGTATCATAAACTATATTACATTAGCAATTTTGTTTGTTTCTTCCTAAGACCCTTAGCAAGACCTTGACAATATTTCATAAACTCGGCTATCTTCTGTGGTAGGGTTAGCAACGGATTCATGCAAATCTGAAGGTCTGCTTCATCAAAATAACTAACCAGTTGTGTAGTGTAATATTGCAAGCAGCTAGACATGTCCTCATATTTCTTCATCCAGTATTCCTTTTGAGCCCTTTCATTTTGAGCTATCCATTGCCATGCGCTATCACTTTCTTCTTTTTGCAGTCGTTGCCTCTGAGCTTCGAGCCTCCATTGCTTCTTTTCTTGCTCTAGTTCTTGAGCTTTTAACTCCAAACGCCTTGCTCTCTTGTTTACTTCCTTGACTGAACTATAATATTCTGCAGCCAAAACCTATCTTTGATTGGAGCGTCGTTACACTTCAACCAGAGCTTCTTGTAAAGATTGCATCCTTTGGCCTTGTGCTCTAGTATTTGCTTCCAATTCTTCTTTCTCTTGCAAAATTTTCTCTATTAATTCTTCTTGAGCACTTACCTTTACTCGTAGCTCCTGGACTTCTAAAGTGATCTTATTTGATTCTACCTCTTTTCCTTTTCTTGCCCTTTTTACTCGACTCGGGGCTTCAGCAGCATCAGCTTGTGCATCCTTTAAGTCTTCAATCTTGTCGGCTAACTTCTGGCACCGACTTGTGTTAATGACGACTTTTAACTCAGCGGCTTCCTTCCCTTGTTCCAAAAACTGCATCTATGCTTTCATCCTCTCTATCTGGGTGGTCATTTGAGATATAATCTGGGAGTGATTTTCATCACTTGTCACCGCCTGAGGGGTACTATCTTGTGTCTTCCTTGTTACTCTCCATTGCAGGTACTTGAGAGTAGCAATTACCACACGTTTTCCCAGTTCTTTCACTCCTGCCCTATGAATATTCTTCCAAGCGTCCCTGACCTCCTTTTCCTGCTTGGTAGTGCTTCCATCTTTCCTATATAAAAAGTTGAATCCTCCAAGTTGTGTCTTGCCAGGCACGTGCTGAGTCCATTGGAGCTGTCTAAGCACAAAGACCGGTGAAAATGATACACAACCTCTCACGCCCATTAAAGGAACGTTAGAGAAGTCACCACAATTGAGCAATATCTCTTCCCCATGATACCAAGAACAAACCCATTTGAAAGAGTCTGATCCCGTCTTCATGAACTCATCTTTCCATTCATGGGCTTTTTGCTGCTTCACTGGAATGCGACCAAAATTCCTTAGTGGATCAAGTAAAAGGCCCAGGCGATTGTGTACATCCATGTGTGTCATGATCCAAACATACAACATGTGTGTGCAACATCGAATCATTCCCCCTCCTTTTTTGTGGCAAATCTCCATGGTTAAGAAAGTATCAGCGAGAATAGCAGGGATTGGATTTGCCCTATGATTCTCAAACTTGAAGAAGGGATCCATTGCTGCTTGATCAACTACATCTGAGGTGAATGGGAATAATACTAATCCAAAGATGGTTAGCGCCAATGTTTTGTTAAAGAGATCCCATCTTCCTTGTCGTGCTAGTATCTCAAGATGTGCTTCCAGGTAACTCTTCTTCAATCCTTGTGTTCCTCATCTCTTTTCCATGCCTAACTGATTTGCCTGAACCCCTATGAGTTCTGCTATTTTTCCTTCTGACACATAATATCCTCCATAAAGATAAACATTAGGGTACTTGCTCATTAGGAGTCTCAGCATGATGGCATACTCTTCTATGGTCGGTGCAATATCCAAGTCGGGCAGCTCAAAATATTTCAGAGAGCAATTCCAAAACTGGGCAAAGCCACTCAAAACAGGTTCTTCAACAGGGATGCGCAACAAATCTAGGATCTGTCCATAACTGCTTGAGAACTCTGACCGAGCCTTAGGAGTCATGTGTTGAGTAATGTCCTTCACTCGCCTCAAATCACTGTCATTTACTGTAATCTTCATATTCCTCTTAAGATCCACTGCATTGCTGGTATTTTTCCTTTGGCACATCTCTTCCATTCCTTGCTATTGAATGAGTATTAATCCTTCCACTTTACCAAGTAAACTCATCCTGCCAAAAGTAAACAAAGAAGAATGTAAGCAAACCAGAAAAATAAAGAATGCATCCTAAGGATACCCCTCATCGAGGTAAATCTAAAATGTACCCTAACATCCTACATGGAGAAATCCTTATAGGGTCGTAAACCCAAAGGATCACGTATGATTTGTTGATGCATGTCCTCTTTATTTTTTCTTTACGCAAGAAATTGACATGGAACTGTAAGATGATGCATTTATTTTTTTGGGAATGTCATACAAATGCAAGGTAATGCATGTCCTTTTTTATTTTTCTTTTGTTTGAGAAATGCTATGAATGTCATGCAAATGCAAGACGATGCATATCTTTTCTTTATTTCTCTTTTGTTTGAAAAATGCTATGAATGTCATGCAGATGATATGAAAATGCAAGATGAAACATTCCCTTTTTTTATGATTTTTTTTTAACAAGGAATGAATGACATGAGAAATGAACAGATAAAGAAAAATCACGCTCCCTTTATGTCCTAATCATGTGAAACTTAAAGGTTAGATAAAGTCACAACTCTAATTTTGACAGCTACTATATTCCATCTACTAGTGCAAGGTTTTTAGGATAGATCTAGACCTCTAAAAGTCATGGTCCCCAAATTGCCCCTATCTCGAAAGACAATGATTCAATTCATGAATTAATCACAAGTAGGGATAAACCTTCTCAATATGATTAGTTCATGATACTGGTAACAATCTGAGTGGTGTCCTAACCAATGTCAAGTGAGCATGAAGCCCCTCAATAACAAAAGTCGAGATCCCTCCTATTCCTCGGATTTGCACAGACTCGGGTATAGAGCCCAAAAAAAAGTGTGAGGTAAGTGATAGTGACGTGCGTGTGGGAGCATACAAACCTGCACAAAAATTTTAAAAAACTAAAAAATACCCCCAACCTGCAAAACATATATACAACAACTAGCCGGCAATCATCTACCCTAGGGTTTCAATAATCAAGTACAAAAATAAATACAAGTCAAAATATACACAAGATAATACTATCAAATATTTACAAAGTATTAAATAAAGACTATAAACAAATAAATAAGAAAACAAAAAAAAAACAAGAAAAAAGGGGTAAAATAAATAAATAGAGATCGTTAAAATTTTGCACAATTTACCACAACAGGCCTGACTCTCCAAGTATCCCTAGTGGAGTCGCCATCTGTCGCGACCGAGATCGCGGCGAAATAGCAACTCACGATGATTTCAAAAATTGAAAATATGGAGTTGCCACCAATTTTATTTAAATTAGGAAAAATTAGAAAACCTTTCTTAGAAAATAGTATTTGAAAACCAGATCGGATTCAGGAGTTAGTTATGGATAGGGAAGGGTGGAAACTTAATCCCACAAGACTATCACACCCATCTTGAGACGGTGCCTTAAAGTCATTGTGCAAAACTTGATAATCTCAAATTTATTTATTTTACTCCTCTTAAAAACATTTTGTAATTATTTTATTTTTTATTATTTTTTTAAAGAAAACCAAATTGTAAAAATTTAATTTTGGCTTGACAAAATGAAAATTCTGCTCCTACGTACCCTCAGGTGCAATGAGGAACTCAAAGTCACGTAGTTCTTTAGAAAATAATTATGAGTTGATTGATTTTAATTAAGAAAATGATTTTGAAAAAAAGATTTTATCTTGAAAACAAAACCGTTGTTGCACAAGGTTCAAGTTAGCACAGGGCTACTCAATAAACTCTTATGATCCAAACGACACTGAAGATAGCATCCGCTATTCAATTATCATCATTGGTCATTACATTGATTAAATTATTTTTTATATTTATATTTTTTCTTCATTTTTTCCTTTTTATGTATTTTCTATATTATATTTTTTTAAAACATTTTTGGCATTTCTTCATTTTTTGATTTTTCTGATATTTTTAATATTATTATCTAATTCTATTTATTTTGTCCCTACATTTTTTTCAATTTATTTTTCACTAAGTTTTTAAACTAAAAAAAAACAATCAAACCTTAGCCCAAAAAAAAAAAAAGCAAGACAACTTAGCCCACTCAAAATAATCCTCTAATACCAACTCTTTTTTTTTATATTTTCATTTTTTTATTTTTTTTATTTTTTTATGGGCTTTTACGTTTATGAATGGTCCAGACAAAACTCCATATTAGCCCATAGTTTTAAACTTCACTCCAACTTATTACAGAGACTTCTAAAAAACAAAATCACATAAAAACTAAAGAAACAAATGAGAAAAAAGAATAGAGAATAAAGGTCAAACCAGCAAAATGCACGAGGAGACAAACGTGAAGGAGCGGGATTGCTGGTGTGGTCCGACATGGCAGCAACAGGTGGGCTGCGATCTGGGTGGCGCGGACGGGTCTGCACTGCGGCTTCGGTCTGTGCGTGGGTGACGGTGATCTGCAATGGTGTGAAACAGGGGCCATGCGTGATGTAGCTTGATTGATGAGGCTTTGGGTTGCTATTATAATGGTGATGAAGTGAAGTGGGTAGTGGCTATAATGGTTTTGATCGTGGTTTAAAGATGGAGTGGGTGGCTTTAATGGAGGTTTTGATGGTTATTGATGGTTTAAGAAAATGGTGGTGGTGGTGGAAGCTGTGAATGGTGGTGGGAAAATGATGGGTGGTGAAGGTGAAGGGTGAAGACGAAGATGGAAGGTGGTGATGGATCGTTGTTAATGTGATGGAGATGGTTCCAATGAAGTCCCCCCCTCCAAAACGAAAAAAATGCACTTTGTGTTGCCTTTTCTAAACCAAAATCCCCTTCCCCGTAAAAAATGATCCCCTTCTATAATATCCTCCCCTTGCAAAACGAAAATGACCCCCTTTGTAAGTAGAGGACCCACTGCTACCCTCTGTTGGCTTCTCAAAACCAAGTCCCCCTTCCCCAAAAAAAAATCAGCGACTAGAGTGGCTCATTTGCAGGTGTAGCTCTTTCCACTTCCATGTCTCTTCCCTGAGATTGTCACCTTCTTCTGCTTAACTTTTTCTACAAATTTGCCATTTTTGGCTAGCTTGATCAATGAATTTACTGGCTACTAGATAACGTGACCGCTACAACCTATTTTTTTTAATTTTCATTTTTTTAAAAACAAAAATCATCATTTTTCTCTATATTTTTTTTAAATAAAACGAAAAATCAGTATATTTTTATATTTTTTGTTTTCTTTTTTTTTATGACAAATAAAATTAAACAAAGCAAGATAAATTAAATAAGGCAAAAGCATGCACAATTATTTATTTTTTTTATTTTTGGATTCAGGCAAAATTGGGTGTTCACATAGATTATATAGTTTGTACCCTTTATAACCGAGTGGATAACCAACAAAGATTGATGGAATGACTCTTTGTGTGAATTTGTCTCTTGTAGAAATGAAAGTAGATACAAAATTTAAACAACCAAATACTCTGAATTTTGAGTAATTAGGGTCCTTCTTGAATAGCAGCTGATATGGATTTTGTTGCTTTAGCAATACTGTTGGAGTTCTGTTAACTAAGAGTACTGCAATCTTTAAACAGTCACCCAAAAACACAAGTGGAACTTTGGATTAGAAATATAAGGCCCTTGCAACATTCAACAAATGCTGGTGTTTTCTTTCCACCACAACATTTTGTTGAGGTCTTTCCACACAGCTGAACTGATGCAGTGTACCATTATTGGTCAAAAAATCAGTCAATTATAACTCCTTAGCATTATTTTATTTGAACTACTTGATAGTTATGTGAAACTGAGTCTCAACCAAAGAAAAAAATTGTTTGACCAATGTTGATGCCTCGGACTTGTTCTTCATCAATTATATCCAAGTAAATCTAGTGTTGTCATCTACCAGGATGAGAAAATACTTCTTCCCATCATAGGTTAAAGTATGATAACGTCCCCAAATGTCACAATGTACCAAATCAAAAGGTGAAAATAATTAGATGATTATTAGAAATGAAAGCTAATCTTTTCTGTTTTGACAATGGACAAATATCACATTTATGATTAGAGTAATAACTAGGAATTAAAAAATGAAATTTAGTATTGAGAGTTTGCAAACACTTAAGAGAAATATGTCATAGTCTAGCATGCCAAATATCAGTAGGCACTTTATTCAAAACGGATTTGAAAATGAATTATGAATGTACTTGTTTTCAACAGGAACAGAATCAACAAAATCTAGAAGTGTGGTTGGGTTAGGTTTGTAGACATATAGTCCTTGAACCAAATCACCCTTGTCAATCATCTTCGAGAGAGTGTTGTCCTATATGACAAATGAAGTATCAGTGAAACAAATTAATAAATGAGAATGAATCAGTAATGCATTCATAGAAATGAGATTTATATGAAAGGAAGGAATGTACAAAACATTATGTATAACAAAATCAGAATTGAAACAAAGAGTTCCTATAGAGTGAACATAAATAATGGATTTATCACGTAATATGACAAAAGAATTAGACAAAAAGTACGCCTAACAAAATAATCCAGAGAACAAACAATATGATTAGTTGCTCTAGAATCTAAAATCCAGTATTGATAAAAATCAGATATAACAGAAAAAGAATATGACAAAGAGAATAAGACCAGACCCTCATAATTATCTTGAGAAGAAGAATAAATAATTGGTTTGGCAGCTTGAGACATTTGAGATGGCAACAATGAAATCAGTTGCTTGTATTATGCAGTAGTTAACTGCATAGGAGACATATATTGTGAAGATACTACAGAATCTGTGACTTAATTCACAGATGTTGAAGAACCTAAGCACTTCTTGGATTTATATCTAGGTGGATATCCATGAATATGATAACATTTATCGATTGTATGACCTATTAGGCCATAATGAGTACATGTAGGACGATCTTTCTTAGTATTCTTGGATCTAGAATCTGCAACATGCTTGGAATTTGTTGATTTCACAGCAAAAACAACCTGAGAATTAGGACTTTGAGTAGATGAAGCACCAATATCTTGTTGCCTCTCATCTTGAACAATTAATGAATAAACTTTTGTAATGGATGACAATGGATCCAACAACAAGATCTAACTGTGAACCTGAGCATAAGTGTCATTTAACCCCATGAGAAAAACCAGAACATATTCTTGTTGAGTATGATCAATCAAGGATCGAGCACCACCACACGTGCAATTACAATTTGGACGAAAATCATTAAGCTCCTCCCAAATTGCTTTAAGCTTGGTGAAATATTAATTCATAGTCATAGATCCTTGTTGAAGATTGACTATATCTTTCTTCAGCTGATAAATTCTTTGAACATTTTTTTTGTTGAAAAGGATCCCTCAAATTCATCCAAATTGTTGCTGCAGAATTAGCATATATGATGCTTGCTACAAGTTCCTTCGATACTGAATTGAGCAGCCAAGAACTAACATTGTTGTTGTTGCGCTCCCAAGAAGAAAGAAGCTACAAGTCACCATCATCAGGTTTGGAAGTTGTGCCATCAACAAAACCAAATTTGTTTTTGGCATTCAAACCCATTTCCATGGATCTGCTCCATGAATTATAATTTTCTCCTGTGAGTGGTTGAGAAACCAAGATCAAGCCAGGACTATTAAAAAGATGAATGAAGAAGGGACTTGAAACATCATCAATGGCCAATTGAAAGAAATTTCGCGCCATGAAAGAAATGGAATCGAGAAAGAAACAAGAATGATCGAGAAAGAGATAGAGGTGTAGGGAAAACTAGTTTACTGCTGATACCATATTGAGAAGTGAAATGATGAATGAATTGAATTGAATTAATCAATGAGTTACAGACTGATCTGTTTTATAGTTACATTGCAGCATAACAAACTAACTAATTTGCTGCATAACTAACTGTTGCTGACTGTATAACAACTAATTGACTTCAATAACTAACTAATATTAACTAACTAATGAACTTATAAATACAAATGCTAAAAATTAGTATATCAGTAAAAAGAGAAGTCTTTTGAGCATCAATGCCGACATTGATTTTTGCGCAGTTAATTAACCACATCCCCGGAATTGATATGAGTATGTTTCACTTTCAACAACTTCTCATATTAGAAAAGCAACAGAACTACAATTCCAAAAATATAATAGAGTGTGTTTGGAATATAAAAAAATAGGAAATGATTTGATTTGTAAATCAAATTTAATTAAATTTTGTGTTTGGAATGTTTAAAAATGAGAAATGATTTGATTTCTAAAATCTCATGAATTTTATTTCTTTTGTTTTAGAAATTCTATCAATTTTGATAGGATTTGTTAGGATTTGATTTGATTGAAATAAATAGACTATTTTATCCTTAGTAACTATCTCTAACAACCTTTCATAAGGGTTAAAATATAAATAATAAAATCAAATCAAATCAATTCTCATTTTAATGAATTCCAAATACAAAATTTGATTTCTAAATCAATTCAAATCCTATTTTTTTTTAAAGTTTCAAATACAAAATTTGATTTTTAAATCAAATCAAATTAATTCAATTCAAATTAAATCAAATTATTTCTTTTTTTTATTCATTCTAAACACAATCATAAGGAATAATCATTTTTTAATAATTTTCTGGGCGACCTCTGACTGAAGGAATTGAACAAGCGTGGCTGGTATGTAAGGTTTGTGCATGCACACATCACATAAACTGGAGGCGATCATCTACTGTGTGTATTTACTATCTGATCATTTCTTAATGTGGTTATTAGACTATATACTATACTGCTCCACCGCAAACACTCCAGCTCCTCTTACATGTAAAGCCTGAACATGTTATCATCATTAGACTTAAAAGAACTTGGACAGAGTAAACAAAATCTAACATAAAAGAATTCCTCCAGAAGCATGATTAGCACCATTACACAAATTAAATGAACCTAAAATACTTCAAAATTTATGTTCTTATGGATCATTTCCGGACCCCCCGCACCCACATTTTCCCTTAACAAAGTACAGATTGTTAGAATAACATTTGTACAATAATTAAAGTTGGTTTCCCAACATAATCTAATTGTATGGATTGCTTTCATGAATGCTTATCATAATAACTAAGTCTTTTCTCACTAAGTGAGATCAGTTACATAGATCAAACGACGTCATTATGCTCTATCATAAATCAAGTCTTCAGAAATGTCATTCAAATCTAAATATTTTTTAATTGTATCACTTATAATTTTTCTTGGTCTCCCTTTACCTCTGGTCATTGGATTATTCTCCACCTGATCTACTCTTTTTATCAGGGTTTCTAAGGGTCTTCTCCTTACATGTTCAAACCACTTAAGACGAGATTCTACCATCTTTTCTACAATAGGTGTTACCTCTACTTTTTCTTTAATGCATTCATTTCTAATCCTATCTTATCATGTTGACTACACTTTCAACGCAATATCTTCATCTCTGCGACACTGATCTTATGCTCGCATGTCAAAATGAATCTAATAAAAAAAATATATTTAAAGACCGTGTATGTGGATTCTTTCTACACTCCCCCTTTTGTAAGATTTGATTTTTCTGATATTTAGAAGTAATATGCTTCGACGTTTATATTAAAGCCACAACTTTTTTGTCATGAAAAAGGCATCAAGAGCACATGAGTACTATGCATCAACTTATGATTTTGGTCACCACGGGCCTTTGTTTTTAATCCAACTTTAAAAGAATTAATGTCAAAGCATCAGGAGCCTCTAATGCCCAACAGGCCCTGCTACCTATGCTGTCAAAAGATTTGATGCATTATTTGTAAAGCACGCAAATAACAGAAGACGAGCACACATGCAATGTTGTAAGACAACTATTGGTCTAGTGACTAGCAACTTGGAGTTTAGCTCCTAAATCTAATTTTGTTAAAAAAAATACAATCTTTTATCTAAATTACTTTGATAAAAAGGGTTCTCTGTTCAACTTAGTTGCGTAATGCTTTCTCAATTTCAGAGACCAAGCAAAGAAAAAATAGAGGGGAAAGGGGCCAATGCAAAGAGATAAGCACCATGCTTTACAGATTGTTACCTTACACTAAACTATAGGTACCCAACTCTGGTCAAGATGGACAAAAGGCCTGGGCACACCACATCATGATCTCAGCACACGCCATAAAAACACTCTAATGAAGCCATTGGAGGCAGGTGTGAAAATAAATTTATGTTATATATGCCATGGCTGTCGATGATGAGATAATCCTTGAATTTATTTATATATATAAATTAGTTCTTAAATTTACAAAACTTGTATTTAATTTAAAAAAAATAAAGTGAGATAAGAAAAGAATTAACAGTGATACGAGTTTTAATAAATTTAAAAACTAATTCGTATACATAAATAAATTCAAGAAACTAACTTCAAATAAAAAAAAAAAGTCAGATACTGAAGCTACCAATTTTCTCCAATAACGTTTTACAATTCATACACTATAATTACTAGTTACTAGTTAAACATAAAATTGCGAGGAACACACACAAAGCCGGAAATCTTTGACTAACTTAACACAGTGGCTTTTTGTCAATTGACAAGAGGCCAATTTCCCTCCAAAGTTCTAAGCTCA
Source organism: Ormosia emarginata (assembly GCA_029884605.1). Lineage (NCBI taxonomy): Eukaryota > Viridiplantae > Streptophyta > Magnoliopsida > Fabales > Fabaceae > Ormosia > Ormosia emarginata. The sequence goes on along the minus strand of JAQQTP010000080.1, from coordinate 30,625,109 downwards.
CTCAATGTTTTAAACACTTGGTTCGGATCCAAGCCTAATAGCTTCGGATAAATTCAGCTAGAGGACAAGGTCCGGAACTAGACTTGTTTTTCCAGTGGGCCCAAAGAACATAACGCTGCCGGCGTGCAATAGTTGCTATTGCCGGCCCAATCCCCCATTGGTGGGCTCCATCGAGTCAGCAACTCAGGTCTCATGCTACTTTTTTGAATGAGTAAATAGTTAGTGCCAAATAATAAAAAAAAAAAGAATGAGTGCACAGTGAATAATATTAGGTATATGCCTTTTTTGTTACAAAAGTATACAATTCTTCTATGACAAAAAAAAAATTATACAATTCTTTTTATACATATTAAAAAAAATGGCTATCACAGGTATTATACTTGTAAGAATACTGCAATTAAATAATTTACAATTTCACAATAGAATCACTTTAAAACTTAATGATTATTAATATTTTATAACAGAATAATCACATTTTAGAATAGTAGATATTATCATCAATGTTTTTAGAATTGGACTAATCATTGAATTAGTAAAGAAAAAAAGTCAAGGTTTTAAGGTTTAATTAGGGTTGAACTTATGTTTTATATATATACATATATATTATATAAATATATAACAATATATAAGAAAAATATAATATACATATGTTGATTGTGTAAATAATATCAAAGAAATATATTGAAACGTATTTTTAATATAATTAAATTCATTTATAACATATATAATTTTTTAACTAAAAGTATTATATTAATAATAACATGATTTTCTAATATATATATATATACTAGTCTCACATCAAATAAATAAAAGAATAAGAGGTGAAGTTTCCCACATTTGACAAATTAAGCAGAGAAATATTGAGTTTTAATTATAAATTGAGAATCAAATAATTAGTTTCTTGAAAAAGTTTTAGATAATTTTTTTAAAAAAATGGATTTTCAAAAAAAAAAACATTAGACTAGTTCAACCGTGTAAGCTATAACCAGTTTAGTTTAAAGGAGTTGACTAATTCAAGATCGATTCCTGATTTTTCCAATTCGGTCAATCCAGTCCAATGAAAATTGGTATTCTTATGTCAAATTTTCACATGACTTTATTATGTGGAGAGGGATAAATACAAAAAATTAACACAAGGTCCTACATATTTTAAGAGGCCCTTACTATTTAAATTATTTGTATCTATTTTTCTCTTCACATGACAAGGTCATATAAAAATTAAATATGAGAGCTTGTCATGTGAAAAATTAACATGAGATGATCCATTCTCCTTATCAAATTCTAAAAACTATTGAAAAAAATTCTTACTTACATACATACATACATATATATCTTATATACATTCACATGAGGTATACCTCACTTCATAATGAGACTCATCTCATGTGAGTGTATGTAAAATATATACATATATATGCAAGAATTACTCAAACTATTGAGATGATTATGTTGGTCAAATGGGTCTACATCCTATCAGCTTTGATTAGTTTGATGTGGTTTTTGCTTTAAAAAATTATCTACAAAAGTATAATTCTTTCTTTGTTTACATAGTTATTAACAGCATGAAGTGCTTACATGACATTATTTTACATTTGCTTGTCTTATGAATTCAGTGAGAAATATGTTAATAGGGTTCCTTAATATTTATATCCTGTATTTCATATTTATGGTAATCTACGTCAAATGTATTATCTCAATTCATAATATTAACTCACTTATTTGAGTTTACTTTGAGACTACAACTTACCACATCTTATGGTAATTTCTGTTGTGCCCTCTACAAGTTCTCTACTTGTTCGGCGTATTATATATATGTATAATGGATCATGATATATACTTAAAGATACTTTGTTCTCAAATACTTTCACATACTACTTTGTAACCTGATAGCACTTAAATTTCATTACAACTTTTTATATTGTTCATATTCAATTCAAACTCATACATGTATGTGTAAATATCATTATGTCTAACTATAATTAATTTTACTTAAATTTCTTATTAGTATTACTATATATATATATACAGTTGATAATGTTATTATATGTTAGATTAATTTAATATATAATTCAATTATCAATTATAAATAATATTGTTAACTAGGTAGCGGTATCATCAAACTTTTAAAATGATATTTGAAATATAATTTATGAAGGAACTATTGACCTAGACATATTTAACCCCTATTTTCTTTGTTATTAATAACTAGCTAAAGTAAACTATATTAGTGTACCCAAAAAAAAAAAAAATAAACTATATCATATGTATGGAAAATATATCCACGATTAGCTTCTAATACATAAGCAGTGTTAATCTGTTATGACCCAAAAGAAGTGAATTCTTGAAAGTTATTGATAATTTTAACTTCCTCTGTTATGTGGTCTTTCACAAGGTAAACTACCCTGGGAAAGCAGGAAGAAGTATACATATGTACATGGAACAACCTAGTACATGCATGTAATACAATAAAAACATGTCATGCTGTTATCGTTGAATGAGACCATATGTTCAGCAAATGGAGAACATTTTTAAAACAGCACAATGGGATGCCTTCGTCTCCCCCCGACCCCCCCCCCCCCGGGGGGGGAGGGGAATAAGCATATTTATGCTGGAGTCCTGCTCCTGAATTAAGATAATATAGGTATAATATTCAGAACAACTTTTTCATAGTTGCATTGATAAATTCGATAGTTTATAGTATATACTCTAAGATCAAATGATTTTTTTTATTAAGATAAGCCTCAAAACAAAATTATGTGAATGATCAAAGTACACAAACACCTTTGGAAAGTAAGATAATGAGTTAAAGCAAATTGTATAATATATTCATGCCATTCCATCAGCTTCTTAGGATTCCCGTCAAAAATACTAAATGAACAGGATGTGTACTCCTCCTTTAATTTTTCATCTTATTAATATCCAAGTTTGAGAATTGATAGGTGAGATCATAGTTGGATCGATGTCATAACTTAGAGCTTTTAGTTTCAAGCCACAAATTGTTAGTTGAGCAGGGGGAGTAGAAAGTGAGGCTTTTCTTGGTTTCGGAATCCCGATCTGCACAGTTTTTTGTTATCTACGTCTAAAGCAATTTGATAGAATTACATAACAGTAAATAAAATGATGATCGTCCATATTTTTTTTATATTATTTTTTATCATATTTTTTAATAATTGTGATTGAAAAAAAAATGTAATTAATAATATAAAAATAATATAAAAAGTAATAAAAAAATCGAGATTAAAATAGTAATGACACTATTTTTTTTTTAAAAAAAAATATTATTTTGGGTACACAATGATATCCTAAGTTTAAGGGTTCGCTTTGTATAAAAACATTGAAGGTTCAGTACTGGGTCTAATCTGACTGGTCCCAATCCCCAAACAACCAATTTGTCGTGAATTAACGTTGCACTATATGATTTTTTTTAGAAAGTAAATTAGCAAATTTGAGATGAATAATTAAAATTTTTTGATCCGGCATAGAGCTCATTCATCTTGCTTTTTGCTACATGAACATTACTTTTATGTCATAGTCATAGAAACCTCGGTGGGTCTCAATTCAAGGTTAATTGCTTCAATTCCCGTACAGCCTATATCGGTCATGATATTACGTACTATGACATTCCAATACATAGTCGTTTTCGGATAATCAATTAAGTAATTTCTCTGACAAAAGATATCAAGCATGCAATGCAAGTTTTTTCGGTAGGTGATAGAATGCCCTATATTGTTCCAACATAAAGTTCGAAGTAGTTCATAATTTGCCAAATGGATATAAATGCGTCATGCCCATTCTTTTTTTAAACTGAGTTCAGTGCTAAAGTAAAGTGATGACCAAAGGTTCTATTTTATGAAGGCAGGAGCCCAAACATATTAATTGTCAATTCCTTCCAACTCCCCCTGTTGGAAACGAGAGAATGGTCCCCTGATTTTGGTAGTTTAGGTTAGGCTTTGGCATATGGCGGTCAATGTCATAAGAACCATCGAGCTCACTAATCACTGGATTATTAGACAACTCAACACTCACCTAGCAAGTAGCAGGAAAAAAAAAAGGAAGACAATTCAACACTCTCAGATTTCAATCCCCCAAGTTTGTCGGGAAGAAAGAAGAAACAGGTAGTTCCAGCTTAAAGCTATATTTATAAATTGGATGGGGGAGAGAGAAAGTGGCTTACAAGTTACTAGGCTTTGTTCGTGGACTTGGTTAATATGGGGTTCAACTCCTATTAACCTGCTGTTGCAGTGTTTGGTGGATAAAATTTGAAAGAAGCGAAGTAAACTAAATACTTGGATTATATGTAGAAGAGTTTTTCGAATTAACTTTAGTATTCAAAGATGAAGTTTGTTTAGAATTGTATTTTGAGAGTTACTTAAATAGGTAAATGATAGTGGATTTCTCTGTGATACAATAGTAACAACGATGGTGTGAGAAGATGAGTACTTGCAAAAGGCACTCTGACGCTTATGTCAATTTGTGTGCAAGGAATGTAATATATATTGGAGATTCGATATATACCTTTGAGACGTTGCAGGATATATGTATGAGCCTGTTAAGGCGTTGAGAATATGAACATTCAATGCTAATTGAATGTTGTTGAATAAGATTCGGAGGACCGTTATTCCCTATGTCAAAATCCTTATTTATGGGGGGATATGATTAACATTCATACCCCTCAAGGGAGTTATGCCTAGCAAATAGGCAATTATGAACGCACAGCAAAATTTGGATTCTATCTTGACAGACTGAGTTGCTCCAAACCCATGGACCCATAACCCAGTCTAGAACATTTGTCCTCAATTTGGTGCTTAGGTGGGACAGCTAGGTGTCAAGATATGAGTTCAACTGGAGCACACCACACGCAATGGACAAAGAGATTCGAGTCATAGTGTTAACGTCGAATCTCGCGATATTCTTTCTAAAAGGTCAAGGTCTGTGATACATCATTGTATATCTTTTGGGGTTAATGAGTAAGGTCGGGATTCTAGTTGGATTGCTTTGCTCACGTCATCATTCAACGATCCGGAGTATGTAATAGGTTGTAGTTTGTGGAGTTCGTGTTATGTGTAGTTCTGTTTTAGATTGGGAAAAGAGATCCAAGTTTATATATTAGTAAACTCTCATATTTAGTCTCTTAGACCTCTTATATGCTCAATTGATTAGTTTTGACCACATTTTATAAGTTTGGATTCAAATTGAGCCTAATTGTATTTTTTAACATTATTGAAAATTTTACACTATTTTTATATTTTAGGCATAACTTGAATTCTAAATATCTAAAAATTATGAATTTTACCTTATAAGAAAGCTGAGAGAAAATTCTATAATTTTGATGAGAGCTTGAAGGATGAATCAGATGTCTAGTGAGTCAGATTGGGTCACGAAGTTAGAATATAGATGTTGTTACTAGAACCTAGACGATGTGCAAAGATTACTCCATAAGTGTCATTTGGAGCTGAAATGGTCTCGTTTAAAAGCTAAGACATAGATCTTCAATTCTTGTGAAGACCACTTATCAAAACTATAACGTTTTGATGGTGTTTTCACCCTTTGAAATCGGTTGACGGACTCAGAGAGTTGTTAAGAATGTTTTGAGCATAATTCTCTTATCTTAAATCTAAATTATGCAATATCCAATTAAAGTTAAAAGGAAGAGGATTAATCCTAAGCTACAGTAGCAGCAGTAGGAGCCACCACAATATAGTTATTTCAGGAGCAGCAACCTCCAGAAAAAAAAGGAGGATCAAAATTTCTTTTAACCGCTCTTACTTGCACTTTCTTGCTTCATCTTTCTTCTTCTCCCTTCTCTCTAGGTTTCTTTCTTTTATCTTTCTCTTCTCTCTCATCCTCATGGATGAGAGGAGAGAACCTTTTAATCAATCATAAGAATTGAAACATTCTTGATATTTAATTTTGAAATATTGCTATTAATGTTTACATTCTTATTGTTAATTAAATTTCTCTCTTCCTTCTCTTGATTCTATTGTTCTCTTAATTTTGCTGCATCTTCATTGAGTGCTTAACTCAGTTTGGGTATTGATGCAATGGTTGCTCAACTATCACGTATTTACATAAACTAAACAATGTATCAAAGGCTTCTTAGATGTTGTTTATTAAACTTGGTTGAATTCTAGGTTTTAGATTAATTTAGGATTAGATAGGCGCTTTGTAACACCCCAAATTTCCATATCTCATAATTTTGACAAGAAACAAGACTATTTTGATTAATAATTTTACTTGTTTAGTAATTTCTTGCAACTTGTAAAATTATTTTGAATATTCCGTCAGTATTTGATCGTTTTGAGTGATTTACTTGGTCAAGAAAATAAAAATTTTCGGTAGGAGAAAACTTTACGTAATTTAATTTTTACCGTTAGGTAATTATTTTACGTAATCTGATTTGATATTTGTGTGTTTTCTAATTTTTGTGATTTTTGTGGATGATTATGAAATTTTTTTTACTGTTTATGGGCCCAGGGGGTGTATGTGGGCCCAGGTGGCCATACGTGGGCTCAGGTGGGTCCCACAAAGTGAAAAAATTTTCTACGCATAGAAAAATTTGTATTGTTTAGACGGAGACAGGGGATCTTACTAAACCTGAATCCGGAAACAGTTTTAAAAAGTTTATTGTACTGTGTTTTGTATTGTATTTAATTATCGGATGATAAAAATACAAAAAATATTTTTGTAGGATACAAAAATAAATATTATATTCGTGTCAACAAAGAGAGCTTGACTTGATTTATACCCTTGGATGAGAATACTTAGTTTAAATATTAACCATTGATTTAATCAAAGGTTAAGAAACAAACTTAATAAAGAAGCTTGGATAATAACCATTGATTTAATCAATGGTGTGAGAATAAACTTAGTTAGGAAGGCTTTGATATCAACCATAGATGTAATCAAAGGTGTAGAATTGGTCTTGAAAAATGACAAAGACCATTTATAACCATTGGATTTAGATTAAATCAAGGGGTGGAGATTTAATCTTAAAAAGTAACAAAGACCATTTATGACCATTGGATGAAGAATTAATCAATGGTGGAAATTTGGTCTTCTAAAGTAGCAAAGACTAATTAGGACCCTTGGATTAAAAGTTAGAAGGAGCAATCTTGATCAATTTTGGAGACACATCTAAAATTTAAAATTTAAAGAGAAAAATCCATGACCAGATTTAGTCTTTTAAAATTAAAAATTTACCTAAATCCTAACTATTGAATTAATCAATGGCTAGAAATCTTCAAATGGTGGCAAATAATGAAGACAACTTTATTGAATGCATTATGAAGAGAAAGTGATGGTTTTGGAGTGTTTAGAAGACAAAGAAAGTGAGCTTTATGTCGTTTTTGCATGTCTTGGTCAAGTTAGACATCATAATGAACTTACTTTTGATTTTTTTGCACTCAAGAAGAATGCAAGAAGGGGGACTACGAATTTGGTGCTGCATGAAGGAGTTTGGAAGACCATAATTGCATGCTTTAGTCATTATTGTCTTCCTTGGTCTTCATTGATTCATTTTCGAAGAAGCTTAAACTTAGAAAATTTTCTCTCCATCTCCTTTCTTCTCTAGATTTTGGCCAAGCCCTCCAAGAGCACCTTTCATCACTCAAAAATTTCATCCAACTTGATTTTCCAAACCTAAACACCATTCTAAGAACATCTCTAGTTATGAGTTTTTCCAAAATCATTCATCTTGATCTTCAAATCCAAGCTTCAAGTTTCTATCAATAATCAAAAATTTCATCTTTGTGCTTCAAGAGAAACCATTCGGTTATCTACCCTAAAATCACCATCCAAGCTCTTTTAATTTCATCCAACCTTGGATCTTGAATCTCCATGATGTTCTAAGCAACTTTCATGTTGAAGATTTCTTCTAAATCATTCATCTTCAAGGAGTTTCTTCAAGATCAAAGTTATGGGGTATTTATGGTGAAGTGTAAGGAAACTTCATTTTCTTCTCTCTTTTTCATGATCTAAGCCATGTTTGATCCATGGTTCCTCTTAATCAAGCTTAGTATACTAATTTCTATGTATTTTGTTTTGTATTTGAGAAGCTCTTGGTGATGAAGGACTTGGAAAAAGAAGCAAAACAAGAAGTTTTTATGATCTTCAAGAGGTAAGAGGAGATCCATCTCACCAACCAAGCATGGTGGTGAGAGATGGTATTTTATTTGATGGATGTGGAATCCATGTGAGGATTCATATCCATGGTCATGTAATTAATTTGTGGTTGTTTATGTGTTTTTAATTATTTGCTTATGCTTGATATGTTTATGCATGATTTTATAAACTTTGATGGTATCTTATACTATGCATGATTTATTGCTTTTAATTATGGCATGCTTGTGATATATATGATTATACGTATATGTATCCATGACTGACTTGATGATGGAAAGGAAATCATTTTTGGTTCCAATGACCAAAGAGATGGCTACGGTTTTGTCACCCAAAATTAGGGTGCTATGTTGAAATTTTCAAGTACAAGAAAATTGATTTGTTTAAATGAAAAATTGTGAAGAGGAGAAAGTGAATTCTCTTGATTCTAAAGGTTATGGAATTTTCGGTTAAGACACCTCAACATAGGTGTTTGTAACTTAATTTTTTTTTTAGTGGAAGAATAAAATTGATTGATTTGAAAAGCATGAAAAATATAAAAGGGAATTATTTTTCAAGAGAACAAGAACATGGTTTTATAAGGATTTTTATTGATTTATTTTGTGTAAAAGGATCCTAAGTATTTTTCTAAACATGAATTTTAAATGAAAACAACAATGTCAATTTTAAAGGATTTACAAAGAAAAGAAAAAAAAATTTGCAAAGAAAGTGAAAATGAATTTGAACAAATGGGTTTGGTTTTTTATGACCATAAGTCTTACGGTTTTGAAAACAAAGAATTTTTAATAGTTTTGTTTGTGTAAAACCATATCAATTTAGAAGAAAAATATTTGATGGCTTCAATGGCCAAAGACTCTATGATTTTTTTGAGGTTGGAATAATTTTGATTTTATGAAACAAAGTAATTTTTAAGTGGAAACAAAATGTTTGAACAAAAAATGTTTTAGTATAAGGATTTTGGAAAGGGAATCAAAGTATTTTATCACTTGAGAAATGAACTTTCATATGAAAATGAAAAAGAAAAGTTGCAGGGTTTGAATCTTAATTTGTTTTGAAAAGAATTGATTTTAGAATTGATTTGGAAAAATGGAGAATATAATGGTGTTTTGAAAATTTACTTAACGTATAACTTATTTTCAAGTTTTGAAATACGTTAGAAAAATGTTAAGTTTTGAAACGTTGATTTACATCAATGGAAAAGTGATTTACAAGTATATTTTGAAAAAGAATTTCTTGAAGTAAAGATCAATTTTCTTGAGTAAGAAAATATATTAAATAAAATATAAAGTTATATTATTTTGAGAAAAGTTGAAGAGGAATTTTTGAAGGTTAAGAAGTATTTTACGTAATGAAATTGTGATGAAAAATATTTTACGATATCTTAAAAACGTGATTTTTAATTTACTGCATTTTGAACAATGTGTTAAAAATGATATTGATTTATTTAAGTCCAAAATAATGTTTGGAATATTGAGGAATATTTTATGTGATTGAAAAATGTTGAAAAATATTTTACGTATCTTAAAAACAATTTGAAATACAAGAAAATATTTCTACGCGATTTGAAAAATGTTTAAATATTTCTACACGATTTGAAAAGCATTTAAATATTTTACGCGATATTTGAAATATTGTCAAAAATCACTACGTGATTTGAATAGTGATAGAATATTTTTACGTGATTGTGAAAATGATAGAACATTGTTATGAGATTTGGAAAGTATTTTAAATATTTTGAGAATGATGAAAAATGATTTACGTAATGTAAAAGAATGATTTTTAAGTTACGCGATTTTGAAACAATGGAAAAATACGCGATTTGAGAAACGTATGTTTTTACGCGATTGAGAAAACGCTAAAAATTAAGTACGTGGTTTAAAAGTGCAAATGTAAGAGTTACAACATTTTGAAAACGTAATTCGAAATGTTACAAAATTTTGTAAACGTAACAATAGTGTTACGGTATTGTAAAAATGTAATAAAAACATTTTGGAATTTTAAAAGCGTAACAAAAGTGTTACAGATATTGTGAAAATATAAAAGAAGTGTTATGATATTGTGAAAACATATAATAAACGCGTTTTGGATTGTGAAAACGTAATCGAAATGTTACGCGATTGTGAAAATACTGTAAAAGTGTTTTACAACTATGAAAACGTGATAACATGATTTTATTTGTTGAAAGTACAAGATGATTCTTGTTGAACCAGAATTGTCCATACAACATTGTGAGAAAATGATATATTTGTCTATGATTGGATTTGGTGCATTATACATGCATTGGAATAGTCCGAAGAGAATTTGGATATGGTGATTGCTTTGAGAAAACACACCTCTTGAATGGGTGCGATATGCGTAGTGTAGGTCACTTGTTGACCTTGGGGGCATCGATGTGCGGGTTGCCTACACATGGGTGGTTGGTCGCGCTTCTTCCCGTAGGTTAGACCGATCAACACACCGATGATCCTGGACCGAGACACTATTCTTAATCAAGATCCGATAAAGACTGTCGTGTATATCTTTAGATGTGCAAAATCAAAATAAGGATTATAGCACGTGGTCCGAGGCATGTGGTGCCGTGCGGATCTTTTCGATCATTTCTCCGACCGAGTTTTAGCTCCATGGAGTAGGAAATCGAGTCTTGTGTACATGCATAATCTGAACATTTATATCATTGTGATATATTAATTGAGGAATATTGGCTATGACAATTGTTTTGAATACTTGGATGATGATGATGATAATTAGGACATTATCGTAATTGTTGTTTATAATAATTGAATTGATAAATGATTTGATGATGATAGTTGATTAATATTGAATATATTATTGGAAGTTTGATATGATATCCCCGTAAAATATTACTCTTGTGTTATCTCTGTCTTACTTGCATCTTTATTGCGTAGGTGATCTCACCTCTTTGTTATGTTGTCTTGTGTGTCTGTATTGTTAAAATTAAACAAGAGAAAGAATGAGTTGTCTTAGACATAACGGCGATGGACACTCGAGAGATTGATGAAAACATTGAAGAGTGGGCATGCCTCAAGTTCGAAGGTGTTCGAGTAGACAGAGTAGAGTTCGATGCAACAATGTTGGATACAAGATAAGGAATGAGTATGTTAAGTTTTATCGTTAGTGTGATACTCGTGCTATTTAGTAGGACCCGTCATGGGGTTTCTTCTTGTTAAAAAAAAGAAAAAGTCTCTTAATTTTATATTTCTCTTTAAATTTGTGAAATATTAATTGGTGTCAATGTTGTATATGAATTAGTTTAAATATATTTTCATAATACTTATGGATTACAATGTAAGTTTATATTTCAAAGAAAGAAATTTTTTTTTTTAAACCCACGTTTTTAACTCAAACCTTTTATGAAAATATTTTTAGATTATGAGTCGGAAGTCAGACATGTGATACCCTTAGGGAGGGTGTTACACGCTTGATTCATTTAATCTTGAATAATTAAATTTTAGGTGCTTATCTAGTAGAGAATTCATGAATTATCTTAAGGCTTCTTGATGTGATCAAAGACCAAGAATCTAATTAACAATTAAATGGAAAAGACTAAATGCACCAAAGGTGTTTAATGGATTGTTTAGCTTTATTGAATTATGGATTTTAATTTAATTTATGATTAGATGGGCACTTGATTCGTTTAACCTTGATTAATTAAATTCTAGTTGTTTATCTAGTAGATAATTTATTGATCATCGTAAGGCTTCTTGATGTGATCTAAAGTCAAGAACTTGGTTAACAATTGAATAGATTCTTAGTGATCAAGGATGGACTAAACTCAAGAATAGTTAATTTCCTTAGATTGATTATTTACTTAATTATATTTACAGTTTTTAATTAGTTTCTTTTAATTACTTTTACAAACCAAACCCTCCTGTTAACTCCTTAATATAATTGATTAATTAAAATGATATAAGGGTTCGACCCTGTTAAACCGCATACTACAAGTTTTTGGTGAATCAGTTTATAAATGGATTTTATTTGATAGTCTTGATAGCTATCAGCTTCCTGATAGATTGGACTAAAGAAAAATGGGTCATCTCTTGTAAAGATATCCTAGATGAGCCTGCCAATTCCGTAAAAGCCTTACTAGGTATCTTGTCTTGCAATTTTTTTCTTTTTGTACTTATCTTCTTACACTTAATATTTGTCTAAGTGTTGTAACATTTTTTTCTCTTTTTACAGAAATCATGGCTCCATAGATTGGTTTGCGATGATTGGCTTAGAGATTGGGGCGTCTGGATCTCGGGCTCCAGTGGCTGCTCAAGGGGTGATTGTTGTTGTTTCTATACCTTTGAGCAGTGCAGGCCCTCTTTGTGCGACCGAGGTAGTCCCCACATCTCCCACAAATACTGAGGTCCAAGATGCTAAACAGAGTTTTCCTGCTTCACCGTTGCAAGCCCGGAAAATGTGGGCCAAAAGCAGCATGGATGCACGGGAGAAAAGGCCGACTGTTGAGACCGCCTTAGAGGAGGTCAAGGTGTTCGAGGACCTAACTGGTCCAGAGTCTACTATCCCGGAAGGTGCTCCGCTTTGTTTCCTATCTAGAAGGGTGTGGACTTGTGAGGGCAATCCTACCTGTTTCATTGATGACACCCTATTGAGTCTCACTAAGACTAATGTATTAATTGAGCATGACATGGCAGAGTTCCTCCATGAGAGCTAACTTTAGAGTTTGCGCATCACATCTTTCCTTTTATTATGGATGAGGCTTGGGAGTCCGTCCAGGAGGCTTCTAGCTTGGAGAGGGAGCTTAAAACCCTTCAGGGTGAGAAGCAAAAACTTGAGCTAGAAGTTTCCCGAAGGATGGGTAGCTGGCTCTGGCTGCCAAGAACTTAAGTTGCGCGACTTCGAGGTTGATAGGCTTCGGACTGAGGTCACTAATCTCTGGGCTCAAGCTACTGAGAAGGCTACTGAGGCCAATGGGCTTCAAGTCCAACTTAGCGAAGCAATGACTCAGGAGAACACATTGAGAGAGAACTTGACCTCTATTGAGTCCATCCTTGCCAGTGTTCGGGCTCAATATGAACTTCTATACCAGACCGAGACTAGGTTGAACGAAGAGTTACACAAATAGAAGGCAACTGGTTGAGGTCTTTGGTGTAAACATTCGAGAATTCTTTGAACCAACTCTGTCTATTTAATCCTACGCTTAAATAGGAAGGCATTAGTGCCTTGAGGGAGGTCCAGAATGGCCAAATTGTTGATGTAGCTTTTCCCAAGATTGCTCGGAATGACTAAGTGGAGTGAAGGGTTTATAATAGAGGAGGGAGAAAAACTACACCGGAGGTTGGATGAAAAAAGGCTAGGGTGGTGGTGACCGAGGCGGTGCAGACCAAAGTGGCGTAGATCGAGGCTGCGATGACTCCGGAGGGGTTTTATTGATGTAATTGGACAAGTACCAACCTCAAACATCTTTTGTTTAATTTTAGTAGAAATTTTCTTCATATTGATACTGATTTCCTTTCACCAAGATGAGTCCAACACTTGAGCTTGGTTACATTATTTCACATTTGTCACATTTTTTCCTTCGTAATGTCAAGATGGGTCCAACGCTCGATCTCGGTGTTCATTTTACATTTAGCAATTTGCTCGCGTAGTTCACCGAGATGAGTCCAAGTCTTAATCTCGGTGGCAAGATTTTATATTGTTGAAACATTTAGGAGTCTACGTCCTTGTTGGGGTCCGGTGGCCCATAATCGTAAGTTAATGTCCAATAGGTTCCTCTGTAGTCTCTTTGTTGATTGTTACTTGAAGGCAGGTAAGGACTTTATTACTCTTAGGGATTCAACGTCCCTTTAGCAAAAATTATCCTATGATTTATAGTAGTCTATACTTGCTTGGGAATGTTGCTTTGAATTTATTAGGAGTTAAAGCCGCTTTAATGACAATAGCAGTCTTCTGCTCCATTTCTGAACTGCCCGTTGCTCCTGTAGCCAATCACAGGAGATGAACAATTAAACGTGGATTTAAATATGCAGTCAGTTAACAATTTTGGGAGCCAACCAGAGATCATTACTTCCTTTATAAATAAGGAATGTTTGCAATGAGGTTATCACTGGGGTTATAATTTGTTCCTTTCTTTTATTTTCTAGCTATGTTTGAGGCTTGGTCTTTTGAGAGGATGACTCCTTTTTGCTTGCATATTTTCTGGTTGGGGGCTTTTTCTCCAAGCGTAATGGCTCGGTGAGGGCCAAGTAACTGATCTATGTGGCTTAGTCAACACGTCTCCGAGTAATAGAAGCCATTCTTTCCAAGCGTATGCAACAACAAAACAAGATCCTACTCTTGCCGGAAAGGCTCATGGCTTCTGTCATAGATCTTGTGAGGCGTTGAAGGCTTTCACTGCTCTCCCTCCTCTACTCTCCTAACTATCACTGAAAGTGCTCACAAAGCCCAAGGTGCACATGAGTGTTTTGGAAGTATAAGGTTGTGAAGCATTCTCCTTATGTTAGTTAAAAGGGAAGATATGGATGCTCACATCTTAAGGAACCAATGAGGTGGTCGTGGTTAGTGCTTGATCATCATCATCATCATCTTATTATACTACCTTCTTGACTTCTTTTAAGTGGGGCACTCTTGCATGAGAATAGCTTATAGGTCCTCCTTGTAAAGTTGATGATGTATGAAATATGAATAATAATAAATTTGTTTTTTTCAATGTTTTGCCTTTGTTTTGTAAAGAAGGCTTACTACTCCATGTCATGCTCGATCTTAGTGGCTATTAATGAACACTCATTTTACCTAATCGAGATGAGTCCAAAGCTCGATCTCAGTGGTCGAGTTCATTTAGGAATAGTTAATAATCAAACTTTAGGTGTAAGTGACACAGAAGCCTCTTGGTGTAGAGTCAACAGTCCCAGGCTATGGTCTGCTATGCTTAACCTCTGTAAACTTAGTAGGTTTTTGGGTTAAGGTCAGGCCATAAGGGTACGGGTAAAAATCATTGAATACACTCATTGACCTTGGCCAATAGTCAAGTGGATTACCCTGTCTAGCCATCATGTAAGAATACACTTAACCTCTGTAAACCTTATCGGTTTTATAGGTTAAGGTCAGGCTCAAAAGGGTAGAGGTGAAAACCCTTGAATGCACTCTTTGACTACAGACAATGGTCAAGTGGATTCCCTTGTTTAGTCATCAAGTATAAATATCAGAATAACTTATCCTCTTCAGACCTTGTATTCCTCGGACCTCGCTAAAGTGTGGTAACCTTGTAGGTTGTGTCAAGCCAAAGTACTTATGGACTCAAAGTCACGACCGAAGTGCTTGCTTCGGTGATGTTGAGCTGAAGTACTCGTGGACTCAAAGTCACGGTCGAGATACTAATTTAGATGATGTTGAGCCAAAGTACTCATGGATTGAGTCACGGTCAAGGGATTTTTTACGAAACTGTCATTAATGGTAAAACTATTTACCAAATTGTCATACTTTTGAAAATATATATCAAACTGTCACACTTTTTGCCAACGTGAATTATTTTATTATTTACAATTACGCTAACACATATGGCATAATTACGTGGAAAACGTCAGCATAGATGGCACTATCCACGTAATAAGAGCCCAGTGTTGATGGCGTTTTCCATGTAATTACGTCATTCTTGTTGACGTTTTCTACGTAATAATGCCACACGCGTTGGTGTTACCAGTGAATAATGTCACGTTACCTGTAAAGCTCTCATTTCTTTATCTTCCAGAGGACGATGCTGATATTTATATGCAACAGTGTGCACGGGCATATATACTTAGATTGATTGAGTGTTTGTTATTTCTTGATCATCCTAGTAAATATGTGCACATGATGTTCCTTCCTCTGTTAGAAGACTTTACCATTGTTGGGACATATAGTCGAGGATCTACGGTCTTAGCGTACTTGTATAGGAAGCTTTACAAAACTACAAACTACAACGTGCACAAGATGCAATATTTTAGTAAGTTTCCTATACAATATTGCAGTGGCTACGTAATAGTGCTAATGCGTTAGGCGTTATTACCTAGATAACGCCAACATCTATGATATAATTAATTGAAAAATACCAGCAGCGCTGAGCCTATTACGTGGATAGTGTCATCTCTATATATAATCTCGTGCACACTTTTGCACATAAATATCATCATCATCCTCTGGAAGAGAAGGAAATGAGAGCTTCACAGGTAACGTGGTGTTATTTACTAGTAACGCCAACACGTTTGATGTTATTACCTGAAAAACGTCAACATGTACGACATAATTGTAAATAATAAAATAATCAACATAGGCAAAAAGTATAGTAGTTTAGTATATAGTTTCAAATGTATGACAATTTAGTAAATAATTTTGGTACTAACAGCAGTTTGGTAAAAAAACTACTAGCTTTAGATAATAATGAGCCGAAGTACCTATAGACCCAAGGTTACGACTGAGGTACTGACTTAGATGATGTCTAACACGAAGTACTCATAGACTCAAAGTCACGACTGAGGTACTGACTTTAGATAATAATGAGCCGAAGTATCCGTGGACTCAAAGTCGTGGCCGAGGTACTGACTTTAGATAATAAAAAGTCGAAGTACTCATGAACTCAAAGTCATAGCCAATATATTGGCGTAGATGAGACAACAATTAGGAAAAATACTGATTTATTAATATCAAAAGATATTTCTTACACAGCAAAAGTAACAATTATAAAGCATTAAAATATTGTCCAGGTTACTTCAGCGTGATGGCGATTATCCTCATGGTTTCCATTCCAGTGTTACGCTCTATCTTGATTTTGGGCGTTAACTCGAGGTGAGCGTGGGATGAGGTTTGTCATTCTTAGCTGGAAAACGTATTCTTTGGTAAGGAAGAGAGGGATTCCGGGGACTATAACTTCATTTTCTGTAATGTCCTCCCCTCTGATTGTTGTTTAGGGTTTGGCGCATATATCGGCCCAAATACCCGTCTCGGATAAAAGACTCAATGGCATCTTGGAGGTTGGTACAATCCTCTATGTTGTGACCATGGCTATCATGTCAAATGCAGTGTTTGAATTTGTCCCTATGCAAATGCTTTTTCAAAAGGGGAGGTTTTTGTATATCCCGGAGCTCGGTGTTCATGACCTCGTAGTAGATCTGAGGTCGAGATGCATTGATGGGAATATAATTCTCGTACTTCCCCTTAAAACGTGGCTTCAAATTTCAACCCTGTTGGTTTGATTGCTCTCTGGACTTGAGTTTGACATCTTCTTTTTTCAAGATGCTTCCTAGCTCTAAGAACGTCTTCAACATTGATGTACTTATCAGTATGGGCAGAGGAACTCGTCCATGGTCTTGGACTCTTTCTTTGCAAGTAAAAAGGAGAATGGTCTTGGACAGAGGTCCTTTTCTGATGTAGTACAATCCGAGTCTTTCATCCCAGTCACATACGTTCATAATCTCCTTGTTAAATCAGGATATAAAGTCTCGGAAAGACTCCTTATTTCCTTGCTTGATCTGGGAGAGACATGAAATAGATTTATGATGCACTTTACTAGTGGTGAAGTGCACCAAAAATATCGAGGACAAGCAGTCTAGTTATCAACAAACTTTGAAGCAAAGGTGGTGAATCATCTTAAGGTCAAGGCGACTTCAGGGATAGAGGGAAAGCTCAACACATGAGAGAATCATCAGCCCCAACGAACAAGAGTGCAAAGATATAGGCATCCAGATGCTTTTGAGGGTTTGTGGCCCCATCGTAGGCTTCAATATTGACGGGATACTTGAAACGTTTAGGGATCTTGTAACCGTCAGCTGATCAGAGAAAGACTGGTTTTGTGAAATTGAGCTTCTTACTTTGTGTTCATGTTTCCTTGCATGGATGGGTCCAATATTATGACCGGGATCCGCGATCCTAGAATTTTCTACATGGTGGTCATCCTCCTGAGTTTTGTCTCTATTTTCCAATTCCTTCTGGGAGATTGGTTCTCGTCTTCCTAGTCTCGGTTAGTAGCTCTCTCTAGGTTAGGAATTCTTTCTTCTTGGAGATGAATTCTTTCATCTTGAAGTCTAACCAGAGAGAGTAATTCTTCTTTGGATAACTCCTGATGATCAGATTCAACATGGTGAGATCAGACTTCATTCTCCACTCAATCTCCAAGACGTTGCAGCCCTGACACTCGTTGTCCAGCATCCTTAGAATGTGTCCTTTGTGGACCGAGACGTTGCCTTACTGGAACTCTTGGGGCAGATTATCTCCAATGAAAGAAGTATTATGCCTGTTTTGCTTGGGTTCTGGTTGAGCTATGAATGGTTCTAGGACTGGTTCATGAGTGGGGACAAATGTTAGACAACGATTCACAGACGATGGGTTGTGCGTAACAGAAGCTCGATTCTGGTTAGTTGAGGTTTGTCTCCTCTTTGTGTTAATCATGATGATGGTTGCAACATAAGTGGTGATAGTGGTGATGAGAGTTTAAATTTATCGTTTTCCACAGACCACGCTAATATTCAGAACTGAGTTCTGAGAGTTAACTGAAAAAGTAAGTGATGGTGGATTCCTCCAAGGCACAATAACAACAACGATAGTGCAAGAGGGTGGGTACCTGCAAAAGGCACTCTGACACTCAAGTCAATTTGTGTGCAAGGAGGGTAGTGTATGATTGGAGATTCGATCTATACCTTTGATACCTTGCAACGTATATGTACGAGCATGTCAGGGCGTTGAGAATCTGATCATTTCATGCGAATTGAATATTGTTGAATAAGATTTGGAGGACTGTTATTTCTTGTGTCCAAATCTCTATTTATGAGAGATATGATTAACATTCATATCCCTTGAGGGAGTTACGCCTAACAAATAGACAGTTATGAACGTGCAGTAAAGTCTTTGTTCTATCATGACGGGTCAGGTTGCTCCAGATCCATAGACCCATAACTCAATCCAGAACAAAATTGTTATATATGATGCTTAAAAATCTTAAATATGGTCGTAACTCAAAATATTATTTTTCAAATAAATAATTTAAATCCTGATTTATTTTTAAATTATTTGTTTTATTTTGTTTTCGGCATGCAAACACATCAGTATATAATCCATGACCTTCAAAGTGTGGGCCCGTAAACTGCAACATAAAGGGCACAAAACTTGTCCTCTTAATAGGTCATAATTTGTGGTCCCTTTGAGGGCAGCCCAGACTAATTGAAAGCTACTATGGGCCTTCCAACATTAGTAGGTTGGGCTTAATTCGGCCCTCACTGGCCCAATCCTTCGACCTATCCTCATCAATCAAGCAGTCGCTACTATGGGCCGTAATTAGCCTCCAAAGCCCAAAGGAGAAGGTGGAGATTGGAGAAAGCCACTTTTATCAAAATTTTATGTATCACTGAAAAAAGAAAAAACTTTCATTGAGGAATAGCCCCCAAATATATATATTTTTTGTTTCTTTCAAATTTATAAGTACTGTAACATCATGCTGAACCTCCAGATAAATATTTTTTTTTTTTTTTTGGTATTAAGGTTTTATGTTTTACAAGAAAAAGAAATAGTCCCATTTAATATTAGCAGTCAAAGTTGTCATATCACTAGAAGAGCATGTTTGGTTGACATTATTTCTCAACTAAACATTTTTTTAAAAAAAGTTATTGTAACAGTAATTATATATGTTTGATAAAATTATATTTAATTTTTGTATAAAAATTTAATGTATTATAAATTTTTTTCATAATACTTAAAATTTTAACTTATGATTTTATATTATAAATTATTTTTTAAATTTTGAGATATAAATATTATTTTATCTTCAATCAAATAATTTTTTAATAATTTTATATCTATTTTAATAATTTAATGTATAAAAATAAATTTTTTATATTATCTAAATGAAACAAAATAATTTAAAATTAATTTTTAACTAATATATCTAAACATAAAATTAATTCTATTATAATTAATTATAACAAAAAAATTTATACAATAATTAATTATTAAAATAATCAATTTTTCATAATTATCTCAAATACACATTAACATTTTTTTTAAACGATGAGATATTTTTACCGCAAATGAATAATAATGAATATGTTGATTTCATTCTCTCGTAGTTACATCAAAAGGCATATTAGAAATCATGGATTGAATATGTAACTAGAAATAAATAATATATATGTTTTTTTTTTTAATAAACATGATATCTCAAATCTCAAATTAAAAATATATTTTATTAAATTTAAAAGTAAGAATGTCAAAATGAATTGAGTTTAATTGATCGACCTAAGTAATTTAATAAAATAGATAAATTAAGTCAACAATTAATCCAAAATTAAAATTTGATCAAAGTGGCCTGATCCAATTTTTGGTCCCCTCAAGCCCATAAGTGATTCTTAATTTTTAATTAAAATATTTTTATGTAATTTATATGATATATAAATATTTGTTTTTATTTTTTAATGTAAATTAATATTTTTTTCATAAAAATAATTTTATTTAATATTTAATGAGATTTAAATTATATAAAAATACTAAAACATAAAAATAATTTTTTTTATGTTGATAACTAAAGAAAGAAAAAAAATTTGATAAGGGCTGACGGGTAGAAATTTGTCAAAAAAAGCCCATCCCAGCCCGTCAAGCCCTAACCCATGTGGACTATGGCCAAAAAGCCTACAGGGCCAAAAAGCCTACAGGGCCAAAAAGCCTACAGGGCCAAAAAGCCTACAGGGCAAAAAAGCCCACAAGACCAAAAGCTCATAGGACCAAGTGGGGCTAGGGTTGGTCCACCGGTGCCCACTTGAATAAAAAAAAATTTGACCCTTATTTAATGGTGGCCTACTAGCCACCCAATGGGCCCCTAGCCCAATGGGCCAACCCTATAAAAAAACAAAATTGTAAATCATATGTATTAAGAATTTATCAGTAGAATCATTCAACTAAAGTGTTCCATTTCATAAATTGGAAAAAACTAAAGTGCTCCATTTCATAAATTGAACAAACAGTTCAAGATTTTTTCTTCTTTAACCATACACTTTCAATTCAACATTACTTGCATCATAACTATAGTATCAATAAATTTCAATAAACAAAGTAGCATGACCAACAAGCTCAACTAAGAATTTTATCAATGTAATTAGAGGAAAATGCGTGCAAGTCATAATTAACTCACTCAATTCCTCGCTAATCTTCAATTTCATCTTCTTGATGTACATTCGACTCGGCTGCTAATGTCTCGTAACCAAAAGCTTTACAATCATCTTCATCTAAAACAATTGAGAAACAATTAAACAATTAATCCAAACATAATCAACTAATATTGCATATGATTATAAAAAATGATACACATTAACACAGAGCATTACCATCATGCAACCATTTTCTAGTGCAAATAAGCATTTGGACATGTTTGGGAAGAGTTGAACTTCTATATTTTGTAAGAACACGTCCACCAATACTAAAAGCAAATTTTGATGCTACTGTAGTAATCGAAATGCTTAGCACATCGCGTGCCATGATAAAAAGTGTGGGAAATCTTTTTTCATCCATCTTCCAATAGTTAAGCACATCAAAATCATCATTATCATCATAATCAACTTGTGGTTCATCTGAATAAAGATCTAATTCACTCTTGCCAGGGTTAGATTTAGTTTCATTCTCAAAACATTTTAAACGCCTGCAAGATAAAATATATTAATCATTTTTGACAAAACAAGAATGAAAATAAAACAACAATGACTAAGTTAGCATTAAAAAACATACGCTGAATAATTTTGATCTCTTGGGCTTACTTCCTTCTCCACTTGACTTATGCAACATACTGGGTTCATTGAATGATTGAGATTGAGAAAAACTTGGTGTGTTGAAACTACTTTCATATTCTTCATAAAGCTTCTCAAACTTTGCCCTCACATGCTTAACCTTATCTTGAGAGGTTGAAGGATCCAGCTCTTTGTAACAAAAGTTTAAGAAATCAAACTTCAAGCGCTCATAGACATGTCCCTTATTACATGATCATCATTAAACAAGTTTTCTTCCAACATGCACTCAATCTTCCAAACTTGCATAAAATACAAGTTCGAGGTCGGGTAAGATGAACTAGATATCATGTTTGTAGTCTCATAAAATGGTTCTAAGAATTCACATATTTTCTCTCCCCTCCTCCATTCTTCTTCTAATGGACAATATTCGTAATTGGTATCTACCACTTGTACCATATCAAATGCTTTTTCATATTTGATTGCACTTTCAAGCATTAGTGACGGGCCAATTCAACCCAACCTATGATTTGCATAGAGCTGGGCTAGACCAAAAATTTATTAACTTATAATGTTTCTTACCCATCTTAGCTCAGTTTAAAATTTCATTTACCCGATGCGAACCGATGACACCTATATCTATAAGCTAGAGTGCTAGACCATATTTAGTTGGTATATGAGATAATTATAAAAATTTGATTTTTTTAATATTGTATAAAAGTTTTTTATTATAATCAATTATAATATAATCAATTTTATGTTTGAATATGTTAATTAAAAATAATTTTAAATTAATCTATTTTATTTAAATGATATAAAAAAGAATTATTTTGATACATTAAATTATTAAAATAAATATAAAATAATTAAAAAAATTATTTGATTAAAGATAAAATAATATTTAGATATTAAAGTATAAAAAATAATTTAAAATTTAAAATTATAAATTAAAATTTTAATATTATAAAAAATATTTATAATACATTAAATTTTATATAAAAATTAAAATTAAATTTATCAAATATATTATAACACTATTAAAATAATTTTTCTTAAAAAAAAAAAAAGCTGTTTTCATGTAAAAAAAAAAACGTGACCGATCACGCTGCCTGTGAATGAGCATTGAGAGCACGTGGTGCCAAAAGCCTACTCCAGCTTAGCATGTATAAAGCTACAAACTTGTCGACATCGAGTGTGGACGCTACGTAATTGTTTCCGCAAAAGCAAAGTGGTAAGCGTTGTTTGTTTACGAAACTGCCATTTGGTTCTCTCTCTCTCTCTAATCATCCACCTTACACCTGTACCTGATCCTCAAAACACACCTACTTTTCTCCCTCCTCCAAGCAAAACGCTGTCGTCCAAATAATGCGCCCTCTCTCTATCTAGATTGGAAATCAACGGTATTAATTCAAGGACAGACGTTGACGTGTACATGCGAGAATTCAATCTTCAACGTGTTTCCAAAGTCAGACATGCAGTTGAACTGCTCACCGGCGCATACCAGGGCATACTCGTCTTTCGCCAAAATGGGAAAACTCTATTATGCTGAATGCTTTACATGCAAAGTCCAATACCTATGTACGAAAAAAAAAAAGTCCTATACCTTTTTTAAAAAAATATTTCCCTCTTTTTATCAAGTAACGATCACATACATTTTGGTTCCATACAGTTAATTTTTTTAATTTCCTTTTTTTTTACATGCTTTTATCAATATATACTTACTACCCATCTGTATTAATTTGAGTATAAAAGATTCAAATTTTTTAAGTATATAATTTTAAGTTTAATTTTAAAAATTTATATATATATAAATAAAATAATTGTGAGAAGTCTTCATTTAGATCTCTAATTATATCTTAAGAAATTATCTCTATCTATTAAGTAGGGATATTATGAGAAACAAAAAAGAAAAAAATTTATACTTACTATTATAAAGGAATTATTCTCATATTTTGATTATTTTCTCAATATAATTTAATAAAAAATAAAGAATAAAATTAAAAGTTATTAACTCTTTAGATAATTTAACTACTGAGCCCAAAAGCTAAGTACTTAATTCTTTTCAAATTATTAATGTTTTAAATAATTAAGGATAACACTTTAAATAATTGAACAAACGTGTTCAATAACTAAGCACCATAAGTAAATAGCAAACACATCTCCTTTTAAAAACATAATAAAAAATAAATTAAGTGTGGTGATAAGTAAGTCACACTCTCACGTAAGATTTAATGTGTATTTGAATTACAGTTTGTAAATTTGAGTTTGAGTTAATTTGATTTTCCAAACTTGATTTTAGTCAAAAGGAGATTTGCAATAACGGAATTATGTTTAAAATTTTGTATCTCAAACGTGATTTTGACAAAATAAATATTATTTAGTTGACATTAATCACAATTACTTTTGAATGTGTAATTATTGAAAATAATATAAAATTTATATTATAACATTAATATTATCATTTTTTTTTATTTTATTATTTTTTAAATATATTTAAACAATATATATATATATATATATATATATATAAAGAGAGAGAGCTAATATAAGTTTTTAAAAAATAGCAACAAAGTATATAAATTATACGGGAAAGGATCCATTTATACATCTAATATAAGAAAAAAGAGTTACACTCAATCTTACATCCTTCATTTTATTGTGATCCTATGGCTATGATAGGAGATAAATGATAATAAGATCACAATAAAATAAAGAGTATAAGATTGAGTGTAAGTTTTTTTTACTTACACTAGATGTAAGTGGATCCCCTCCCAAATTATACTTATAAAAAATTATAATTAAATTAAAATATTAAAATTTAAGTTAAGTCAAGAAGATGTGGAAGTCATGTTTAGTTTCATACCGATCATGTTAGACTAAATAAAAGTGGATTAAAAGGTGTATACCTCCAAATGGAACATGATTGAAGTCACTAGAAAACTAAGAGAAATATCTACAATTTTCATGTTAACTACTTTTCTTGATTCTACCAGGTTGACTGTGTAAACTTTAATGGAAGTTTAGGTTAAATTGGTGAAGTAACATCTTGATCCTAAGCTTATATTTTAATCATAACTAGAGCTAGAGATCTTGTTTTGGGATGATTTTGTTGGCATTAGAAAGTTAAGACAAAGACCTACAATTTTAATGCAGAGCCCGACGTCTAATTCTGAAGTTTAAAAGGTCAAAATTCTGAGGTTTAAAGGGTCAAAAGAGGCATAGAAGTAAGGAGAAAAGTATCATAACCACGCATATGCATGGTGCTTGACCCTAAGGTAGTATTTTGATCATAACTAGAGCTAGAGACCTTATTTTGGGATAATTCATTAGAAAACTAAGAAAAAGTCATACAACTTTGATAAAGAATCCAAAGTCTAATTCTGAGTTTTGAAGGGTCAAAAGAGACACGGAAGCAAGGAGAAAAACATTAGAACCACACATACACGTGGAACAACTGTGCATATGTGTGGTGCTTGACCTTGAGGAAGTATTTTGATCATAATTAGAGCTAGAGAGTTTGTTTTGAGATGATTTTAGTGGCATTGAAAAATTGAGACAAGACCTTACAACTTTGATGAAGAGTCCGAAATTTAATTATGATGTTTGGAGGGTGAATAGAGGCATGGAAGTAAGGAGAAAAGTATCAGAACCATACATATGCGTGGCGTGGTGCTTGCGATTGATAAGGAAGTTTTGGGTAGAGAAGATCACACATATGTCAGGTTTACACCTTGTTTCTCGTTTTCCTTAGTTTTGGGGTTTTTCTTAATGATTTATACTTGATGGTTTTTCTTATTCTCTTTGTTCATTTAGTTCTCCAATTATTGTGTTTCTTAGATAAAGATTAAGAAGTGATTGGTTAGTATCTAACACAAAATTAGTAAGTATAAATGGATCACAATAGAATTCTGATTATCCCTCAAAACTTTGAAGTACTCTACCCATTTAATGTGTGTTTAGATTAGAGTTTGCAAACTTGATATTGGATGAACTTAATTACAATATATTTTTTAATAATTATTAAGTTATATGATACAATTATTTAAATGTTATTAAAATAGTATTTAATATCAAAACATAAGGGTATATTTGTATATACACACAAAATAAATTTTCTCTCAATGAAAAAGCAACAAAATGTTGCTTTTATATTTGAGGGGCTAAACTTTACTTTGCACGCAAACTTAATTTTGAAGAAAAATTGTCAAACATGATGACAAGATATTCAAGTCACGTTCGAAGAATGCAAACGTAATTTTGGAATTGCAGACAGCAATTCAAACACACCATTAGTTGGCGTTAAGCCAAGCTGGCTCACGAATTGTTCACAACTCAATTCGTTAACAACTCAATAAACTAGATTCATGAGCTACTAAGCTGAGTTTGAGTTGAAAATTTTAGCTCCATTAATAAATGAGTCGAATTTGAGTTTTTATAAGTATAACTCACAAGCTCATCAAATAACTCGATATATATATATAAATTTATTAAATTTTTAATCAAATATGTAAATAATTTTTTATAAGTTATGTATTAGATTCTTTTATTATCAGCTAAAAAAAATTTATAGTTGTTGGGTCAAGTAAAGTCCACCACTCACATTATTAATGATTTTAGAAGTGTTGTGACCTATTACCGTAGGTGTATGACTCGATTGATTGGATTGGAAAATTCATGAATTGGCCTCTAAGATGATCTGATTCATACTCAAGATGGGTTTTTTTTTATCTAGTCAAAATTGCTCAAATCCAAATGACCTGAGCAATCCATTCAGACTAGTCTGACTCGATTTTATTTTTAAATAAAACTTTAAAAAAATTATTTGTGAGATTTGAACTTACTAATGTATGACCCTTAATTCACCCCTTTATAAATCCTTTCATATCTTTACTTAACCCCTTTCACTTCCAAGCCGACAACAAGCCCTAGCTTTTTCTCCATTTCTCTATCGCATACAAGCATATGGCAACAACAGCACAATGACACCGGTTAAGGCTTTGTGGTGTCAACATGTAACTCATAAATTTCTTATGCAATCGTGTTCCCTTTGTATCGTTATTAGGTATGTTTTGCCATTTAATCTTTATTTTTTAAAAAACATAGAGATAAATTTATCAAATAGTTGGTGGTTATATAGTTTGAACTTGTGAAAATACATTTTTTTTGTTGCTCGTTATGCCTTACTTTTTATATTTTGAGACGAGTTATAATTAAATCATGGTGTGTTAATATAGATTTTAAGCTTAAATAATCGAGCTTGACATACTCATTATCTCTTACCGTGTTTAATTCGATCCAATAAAATGAATTTGTTTTTATTTATTTATTTATCTTGAATTCAAGCTAAGCAAATTGCCATCGATTCGAGTTTGAACTCGGTTTAACTCGGTTCATTGTTAGTTGTATTCTTATAAAAAAAATTAAAATTAAAATATTTAAAAAAGATAATTATTGGACACGTCTTGTAATAACTACAACATATTACCGTTACAACAATGCCGGCAAGTTATTTGTCGAAAGAACAAAACAAAAAAAAAAATACTATCAAGTTGCAGATTTAACGTCGATAGAGGTATTTTGGTAATTTGAAGCGTGACCTACGCACAGGCCGCATAGATGCGGACGCCATTTGAACGTTCTCACAGATGAAAAACGCTGTGTCTCCCTCACCTCAATGCCAAAGAAAAGATAGTGTATAAATTAAACAAACCAAAACCGCAGTTGCGGAACGAAACGTTTTCTGGAATTTGGAAACCCAACTCATCCTTTGCGCTTTGCTTTGTTCCTCCTCTCACAGGTACCCAATCCTTTCTTTCTCTCTTTAGAAGATTCCTACTCCAACTACGCATAATCTCGTGTTTCAATTTAAATATCTAAACAGGCTCTTTATTTTTTTAATCCCTTTTTCCGTTTGGTATATAATTAAGCCCAATTGCTGTGCTTTTGATTCACATGATTTTGTTTTCCTTTTTCTCTCTACGGAATTGGAGGGTCCTCTTTCATCAGCTGAAATTCATGGAAAATGACGTCTAATCATTAATTTATTTTTTCATGCTACTGTTGATCGGTTTTGTTTTGCTCCGCTGGCACATTCCCTCATAATTTATGAGCAAGCTAATTATGGGATCTCTGTAATTAATTTCTTTCTTATATTTATACTAATTGCTAAATCAGATCTTACTTCTTTATTAGGTACCAATAATTATAATATCCCATTTGAGTTGAGCTTAAAGGGGAACCCTGGATGGAATAATCCTGCAATTTGTAATTATGTGATTTAATTTGATGTTTTTTTGTTGTCTTGATAAGTTTTCATGCTTTATGCCCTTGAATGGGGTTCTGATAAATTGGCGTTTTGGCTCTCTGTTTGTGTGTGAGAACAGATGGGAAGGGGAGGAAAGGTTAGTGGCAAACGCAATTTCAGGAAAAAGGTTTGGTCAAAGGAAGGCGGTTCGGATGATTCCGATGAGGACTACGTGGTTTCAGATGAAGGTATAGATGTGTCTGATTGTCCAGAGGATTATTGCTCCTCTTTAGATGGATGTGCATCCGAGGAGAGTTTTGATGGTTTTATAGAAGAGGAAGAGGAGGAAATTCAACGAGTCAGGAAATTCAATAGATCGAAGGCCAAAAATGGGGTTTGTGGTCAGCGGGAAAATGCAAGTAAAACCTCACGAAAGAGGGGAAGGATTACACATGCAGAACAACTAGAACAAGAAGAAGAACAAGAGGGAGATGGAGATGAGGAGGGGGACAAGGATAAGGATTTCAGTTATGATGATGATGAAGAATTTACACCAGAGGAAGAAGATTACTCAGACGAGGAAGAAGAAACAAGGGGGAGAAAGAAGAAAAGTAATGGTATGAATATGGGCAAGAAGGTTTTGCGGAGAAGAGTTTCTGTGACTTCTACTAGAGGTCGAAAAAGGAGAAATTCTAGAGCTTCAAAGAAGCCCTTGAGAAAGAAAAGAAGGAAGAATGGAGGGTTAAGGAGGAAAGTAAGATGTGACAATGTAGATGATTTTATAGATAATGGCCCGGCCATCAGGATAATGAGTAGGAAAAAACCGGGCCGGGAGAGGAGAAGGCTTCTCCTTGAAGGTTCCAATTCCGATTCAGATCGTGTGTCTGGATCATCTGATTATGAGTTTACTATCTCTGAAGAAGAGAGAGAACAGGTGAGAGAAGCCAAGAAATTGTGTGGAAGTTTAAGAAGGAGCTTGAGGAGTTCTTCCCTTCAAATGAAAAATGAAGAGGTTGGAGTACATGAAGATCTACAACAGCAACAGAAGCCTCCAGGCTTGAAGGGTAAGGAAAAGATAGAGGAACCTCAAGGAAGAAAGGGTAAGGAAAAGGTAGAGGATTTAAAAAGTGAGGTGGGGAAGCAGGTGTGTGGAATTTGTCTGTCTGAGGAAAATAAAAGAAGAGTAAGGGGAGTACTAAATTGTTGCACTCACTATTTTTGCTTTGCTTGCATTATGGAGTGGGCGAAGGTGGAATCTCGCTGCCCTTTGTGTAAGCAGAGATTCAAAACAATCAGTAAGCCTGCACGATCAACAGCAGGGATTGATTTGAGAGAAGTGGTGATACAGGTGCCCGAACGTGATCAGGTATTTGAATTTTATTTCTTGTTGTAGTTTTTGACTTTTTGCTTATGGTTTTGCACTTTCTTCAATTGGTTGCTCCTGGTGAAAGTGTTTTGATTTCACATGCAGGTTTATCAGCCCTCTGAAGAAGAACTCGGGAGCTATATTGATCCATATGAGTATGTTATTTGTTCAGAGTGCCATCAAGGTGGAGATGATGGCCTCATGTTACTCTGTGATATCTGTGATTCCCCTGCTCACACATATTGTGTTGGTCTGGGGCGGGAAGTACCTGAAGGTAATTGGTATTGTGATGGTTGTAGACCAGTTGCTTTGGGATCTTCAAGCTCTCAAGTTCAAGAATGTGTGGCTGATCCAAGGGTGACAACCCAAAGCCTGCCTGTTAGACCATCACCTGTTCATGTACGAGAAATTATAGACCTCAACTTGATGTCTTCACCTTGTACATCTTTTAGTCAAGGATTCGGCCATCTTTCATCTTCTAGATTTTCTGGCAGAAGTGTTGAAGGAGCTTCTCCAGTATCTGGAGGAGGGGCACCGACTTTATCAGAAAGACGCTGGATACACCGTCACATTCATCAGCTACTTTCAGTAGATAGAATAACTTCTACAACTGGCAGAACTAATGGTATTTCAGCTACCAGTTCAACGAGTAACTTGTATAGCTCTCAAATTGATCAAAGTAGGGAAACAACCATTCAGCATACAAGGACACAGGATGTGGGAACATCATATCACACATTCCTTGAGGAGAGATTATGCAACAATACCTCTTCATTAATGCAGAATGGAGATCCCTTCTCCGTGAGAATAAGCAATTCAAGAAGGCCAGTGGTTCAGGAATCAACAACAATGTTTGCCAACAGGCCCATGAATGGGGTGCCGTGGCCTGCACTTGTGGGGACGCCCACCATATCAAATTATGGACCAGTCCATCAGTTCAGCAGCAGATCAAACATTGTCACTGATGGTAGCTTGTTCCCTGCTATCAAAGAAGAGAGTAACTTCCCCATTGTAAAGGAGCAGCTGCAGTCAATGGTTAAAAGCCACCTGAAGAGCTTGTCTCGAGATATTGATTTAGGTAAGTGTAGTTTTTCTTCTATCAGCTACAGATATTTTGTTTCTACCATTTTTCCCTTCCTCATATTGGGAGGGAGCACAGAGGTGGGGGCTTCCCCCCCACCTTTAGAGCATGGTTCATCATCATTCATCAGGCCATAAGACCGAGGCTATTACAAAAAATCTGGACAGGCTTTCCTGTCGTGTGAAGAGAACCTTCATTGAGGCACCCGTGTGTGTGTGTTAATCTCTTTTCAATCAAGCATTGGAATGAGTTTCCATCATGATTTCTTATAACAGGGAAATTGCATTGTGGTTCCATTGATTTGCGTTTTGTTCATCTCATCGAAATCTTCAAAATGCCTTTTATTTATTGATTCAGGCCATAGTACTTTCAAGGACATTGCAAGGAGTTCTACGCACACCATACTAGCAGCTTGTGGTCTTGAGCACAAGAAGAGTGAGGTTTGCACTGTGCCCCCACCATCCGTCTGTCCCCACATTGAACTAGTGGCTGGTGGACAAACGAGTCTGATTAAAGGTTGCTGCTCATCTTGCTTTGATTCTTTTGTAGGAGGTGTGGTGAAAAGGATTTTGGACACAAGAATGTCGTCACAGTGGTTACGATTAGGTCTTTAGGCATAATATTCTTTCAATGTGTCCAGGGGCACACCTTTTTGTTAGGAGTTAAGACAAGAATATCTCATTTACTTGTTTATACATACATGAATATGATTCACTAACATTGAACAGAAAGGCTGCCTTATGTGTTTGTTCTGAACTTTCATTTGTTAAATTGGACACTCATAAAGATGGTGATCAATAATAAGCCTTACCCTGTTTAAAACGAAAATGAAACGATAAGATCTACAAATCCTCAAACACAACACACAAAATGATTTATAAATGAATTGGATTCTTAAAATAATATAATTTGAAGTGCACTGCAATTCAGTGCGAAGTTTTTTTATGACGAATACAGTAATGGCAAAGACACGGAAATCAGGGGCGATTGAAATTGTCAGAGAAGCATAATGGGTAGAAACCGTCCAAACAAATTTATAATTGGATTTCGTACTATCAAGCATTACTGTAATTTAAAACGAGTTTTATACGAAATTCATTTGTTAAATAAAATAAATTATTATATTCTTTTTTAATATAGATAACTACGTATGAAACTTATATTGAAACTCATTTATAATTTTTTTAATAATGTTTAACTACTTATAGTTAAGTGGCGAACGACTTCTTCAGCAAATACACAATTTTTGCCTTTATAATATCTTTTAATTCTTTTTTTTTAACTTAATTATTTTTTTAGTCTCGTTAAATATAATCATTTTTTGTTTTGTTTCCTCGAAAATTTTTTATTTCGTTTTAATCTCTTTAAATTTTGAGATAGGTGAAATTAATTATTATCGTTATTTTATTTATGTTAAGTGGTGAAGTAACAAACGACGTTCCATATCAGCTTGTTACTTGTCTTGATCTCAACTCATTTATGTCACGTGGATGATAAGTCATTCATTTGAGTCCCACGTCACTTCTTTTATATCTCATTTTCTTTCCCAATTTGAGCAAGCCCTAATGGTCAAGTTCATCCGAATCATTTTTACGATTGCTATCAGAGGCCACCCATGGCAAAGGCCACCACCACCAATTGCCCCATCAAAATCATCGCCCGTGCCGATGACTTTGGCACTCCTTTGAAAGATGCTTTAGTCTCCCACTCATGCTCCCTCAACATCAACGCCGAAGATCTCGAAACTTCATCTTACTACTCTGTTGGAGTCGAGGTTGGCCTCCGAGTCTCACAATCTTCCTCCTCTTCCGCGCTGAGATCTGTGGCCTCGTGTCTTGCGACATTGGTGTCGGTGTCTCCATCTTCGCCAACAAATTCCCTAGCATCTTCGCCAACAAATTCCCTAGCATCTTCGCCAACACTTGCCTCAACCCCGCTGACGCCATCAACTTTCGCTCCATCAACAACTCCAACATCCTCGTCGTCTCCAAAAAGTCCACCTCGTTGGAAACTGCCATCGAGATCCTCGACACGTGGCTCAAAACCCCCCTTTAAATTCCCCTACCCTGCGGACGACAATAAACCCTAGTCCCAAGAAGTCCAATTGTTTCTCAACAACTTACTGCACATTGGGGAATTAAGGTTTGCTGCACATTGAGGAAGAAAATGAGAGGAAGAAGAAGTGATGTAGGACCCAAGTGGATGATTTGTCATCTATGTGACATAAATGAATTGAGATGCACATTGGGGAATTAAGGTTTGCTGCACATTGAGGAAGAAAATGAGAGGAAGAAGAAGTGATGTGGGACTCAAGTGGATTACCTGTCATCCATGTGACATAAATGAATTGAGATCAATACAAGTAGCAAGTTGAATAGAACATCGTTTGTCACTTCATTAGTTAATAAAGATGGAATAACAACATAAACTATTTTTACCTGTCTCAAAATTTAAAAGGACTAAAACGAAATTAAAAATTTTTGAGAGAGCAAAACAAAAAAATGATTATATTTAGAAGAATTAAAAAAATAATTAAACTTGTATTATTATTATTATTTTAGTTTCGTGAACCGTGAGAACTGTTGTTTTCACATAATTATGAAGTCAATGCTTTCTTCTGGATAATCGGATGACTGCCTCGGTTCAAGACCAGGGTAAGCCCTCAGAGTCAGTAATTACCTAAAGGAAACCTACAAATAATCCATTAATAAGAGACTAGTGAAATTGAAGTTAAGCTATGTATAGGCAGGTAAACCAACTCTTGTTGGCATCCCAAGTAAGGTATAAGATCAAGTGATAATGTTTTCCGTTGAATCCCACTCTTCCCTTGTGCCTGAGAATTACAGTTTCTTGCATATTATGACTTCCTCCAAAATTAATTAGCTATTCCATCAATGAAAACCAGCACCTTCACCTTTGTAATCTTAGTTTATAATATAATTTTTTCCTGACTTCCATGCTCAAAATATTATAATTTTTTATATGGACTAATATAAATTATATCATAATTTTATAAAATTTAAATTAATTAGAAGTCAAAATTATTAGAGTATTTTATTTAATTCAAATTATGATTAGTATTGTTATTGAGTTTGTTGTTGTTAAAACATTATTCATATGTGAGTTTTGTTTATGAATCTTGTATATGAGTTTGTTATAATAGATAAATCTAGCTTATTTTAATTATTTTATATATACATGAAGAGATTTCTATTTTTAATCACTCTAATACATACAATTATTTTATTGATATTGATACGTGAATTACTACTATAAGATAAGAATAATATCTCTCTCATTGAAATCGTTTCATCTGTATTTTTTTAAGATAATCCTATAACTCATTATATTTTTTTGTATGTCATAAATTTAAAATTAATTGATCCGAAAGTTTTAACACAAAAGGAATAATTTTAATTTGCGTTTATCCATGAGGGGAAAATCCTTAATATGCAAGGATCTGGTTACGTGTAAATCACAAATCTATACGTTAGTTCAGTTGTCCGTAAAATTTCCTTCCGTTGTACCATTGGTAGCAGCTTCTCTGCTAGTTATAATTCTTAACTTGAAAATGAAATTCTCATAAAAAAAATTTCTTTTTAAATAATAGTATTTACATATTTCTCTGCAAAATTATTGGATAACATTGATTACTACTGTATTTTTTTTTTGAATGATACAAAATTGTGCACATACCTCAAATAACGTATGCAACTATCTTTTTTTTTTTTTCAAGAAAGAAGAAAAATTATCTCACTATAAAACTTTTTATTTTTTTGAAAGAAAGTTATAAGAGAAGGAAAAATTGTCCTATTGCAAAGTTAATACATACCACAAACCTTAATAAGGGCTTTCAGTAATACTTATAATTTATCAATGAAGGACTCTCAGCACAAACCGAATCCAAGACCTTTTTTTGTCAAAGCTGTCTGATCTTAGTGCGTGTTTGAGATAGCTGTAAAAGTTTGATTATTTCAATAATCGATTATTTCAATAATTAAATTGTGAAAACTTGATTATTTCAATAATCAATTATATTTGAATATATTAGTTAAAAAATAATTTTAAATTAATCTATTTTATTTGAATGATATAAAAAAGAATTACTTTTATATATTAAATTATTAAAATAAATATAAAATAATTAAAAAAATTATTTAATTGATTAAATTTTTTTTAATTAATTAAAAAAATTATTTAATTGAAGACAAAATAATATTTATATATCACTGATGAGAATAATTTCAACAACTTTTTCTTTTAATGCCGAAATTTTAACTTATCATGAAAAGCTGTTCCCATACACAATTTTTCCTTCAACAACTTTTGCTCAAATTGCCAAACACACTCGAGATTTCCATCAACAGCTAAAAAAGCTGTTACACTCCAAAATAATCCTATCCAAACACACTTAGCAATTAAGCTAACCCTCGTTGGCATGACTAGACACATTTTCCTGACGTTTATGCGAAGTTGAGGTATCCTGTCTTTTCCAGTAAATATTACAAAATATTCCGAATGAAAAAGATAATCATTCACTGCTCGTAAGAGTGTATATTTACACTCTTTTTAAAAATGTATAATTTAATAAAAAAAATAATAAAAAATATATATATAATAAATAATATTAAAAGAAGTGTAAAAGGTGATGTAAGAAAAAATTAAATAAAAATATCATAGTTGGAAGACTAATTTGACTATCAGTTGCTTTATGATCTGAAATTAAAGGATAAGATTTAACATTTGAACTGAAAACTTCAGTTCACATACAACATAAATTACATTCATTTTCTACATCTTATTTCACTCTGATCAAATGCATTGACAACTTCATTAGACAAACCATAGGTTGCAGGCATCGCATATGTGAATTAAAGCCCGCCACTGCAGCGGCCATCAGGATGACTTTCCTTCATAAATTGTCATCAAGCATGGTGGACAGCAATAGCCCTTGAACAAACTCGCATTTTTTTGCCTTCTCTTCCTTATCCTTGACTGACAAGGTAGATGTCCCCACATTTCTGAACAGAAATATTAGACATGTTAAAAACTAGAAAGATAATAGGAGACAGTTGAACTTGCACCACTTGATGAATTGCTGTTAGAAAATATGGCCTTAGCAAGGAACAACCCAATGTTCCGCAACAAGGCACTTTTTTAAGCAGATTTCCATGAAGAGTAAGTGGCATTTTTTTTTAAAAAAAAAAAGAAATTGAAAATTGAAATAGTCATACCGTTTTGATACAATGTCATCTGAGCTTTTCTTGGATGGCCTTGTCTCAGTAGGAAAGCGAGGCTGAGAACTGGTAAAGTCATCAGCTACTGGCAATATAAATGATGACAACAATGGATCAGGTGCTGCATTAGACGAGGACACTATACACGAGGACCCGCCAAAAAGGGATTGCAAATTTCCTTCTCGCAGCTCCTTCCTCAATAAAGCTAGTGTTGAATAAGATCCACCTTTACGTGATTTCCTCTTGCGCTGCATGTATTCACTAGTTAAGGAATTCAACGCATTATATACAAAATACCATCCTGGTCTTACTACAGACACGACACAATAATGCAATAACAAGAGAATTTAAAAAGATAATTAAACTGGAGACAACCAGAAGAACTTCTGATGTGAGTGTTATGACATAATCACTTTCAAACTTATAATATTTCTACATATATAATCATATATATCTCTGACAAGCAGAACAGAGGGAAGAAGTGTGTGCTCATAAATAAGATTACCAAAACTCAACTAAGGGTTAAAACATTAGTAATGTGTGAATGGGTTAAGCAGAAATGTTAAATCAACAATCCATTTAGAAAACAATATACTTTGCAACCTACCAAGGAAGAGGGCTGGGTTAAAAGCCTTTTGATTAACCTAAGCAAAAGAATACTCTTTGGGAAAAGGCACAGTAGAGATATAGAAACTTAAATAGCTTACACCATATGCTACATTTCTCATAATGTTTTAAAAGTCGACTAACTGAATGCTCAAAAAATAAACCTGCAACTGCAAGTGGAATGATCTAATACAAGACCATTTAAGAGTTGGTACAAATAAATATTAAGTAAAAGAGAAAAGGATATCTTAAGTATGCTTCCATGTTGTAGGGTTATGTGTGCAACCATATCAACCCCCACCCTCAATGCACAAACTGGACAAACCTGCATAGAAAGATACCGAAGATTGAATTTAGAATTGAGTTTCCCTAATATCAAATACCCAACAAAAAAAAAACCTCCCACTAAAGAAAAAAAGGGGAAAATATTTGCAATCCTACTAATCCTGAAGACATATAAAATCATCCTACCATATGAATCACCTAAAACTTCACCAAGGCCTAAACTCTTAAGGGTCTCTATAAGATGGGTAGGACAAACTAGGAAGAAATGTAGGAAGCAACAAGTAGTTTTAAAGCCAAGCCAAATACTGGAACCGTTGTGAGTTGGTTGTAAAAAAATTGTTGAAAGGAAAATGAAAGTGGTGATAGTGATACCCCATTTTTGGCCTCCAAGGGATGCTCTTCATCAATGTGGCAGCACAATCCAACAATATCAAAATAGTCAGAACAAAAGGGGCATAGAAACTCCTCCCTTATATCATCGTCCCCGTTGTTTTCATCAAAACCCATGAACATATCTACAATTGCACGATCTGACATAAATTAGTGCATAAACAAAGAAGTAACAAAAAGTGAAAATGCTCTTTCAAGCATAACAATGGTGTTCAGTTCAGTAGAGTGCTATGCTGTATTTCCTTATTATTATTATTATTTTGTATGTTATGTTGGGTCCTGTAGAAAGAAGGAGAGGGTAGGGTAATAACCTGATCGGGATTGAAGAGCGGAGTGATAGCGCCTGGAGACAGAGGATAGACGAGCACTCCAAGAGGAATCAGTCTCCATACCTTTTCTTTCTTCTTGTGTCTGTCTATGAATTAATGGAATTGGATTGATTGGATCTTGAAGACAGAGAGTGAAAGAAGGAACAATTGGAATTGGAAATGATGATAGACAGAGACAGTAAGTATGTGTGTGTAGGGGGTTGAGGAAGTGAAGGATTGAAGATGATGATGTTGATGAGGTTGAGGTGCTTCTTCTCCGCAATTTCACCCGCACCAGTTAGGAGCAACCCAAAACTAGCTACTTTCTCCTCTTTTACATTTATATTCGTTCCTTTTTTTTTTTTTTACCTCCTCTCTATTTTCTTTTTCCATCATTTTCTTTTTTTTTTTTAATAAACATCAAATAGTATATATATTTATTTTTATATTTTATTTAATATTATTTATTATATATATTTTTTTATCATTATTTCTCATTAAATTTAATACTCTTAAAAATATTAATAATACCTACACTCTTTTTAAGAGTGTAAGATAATAGATCAAGATCTTATTAATTTTTTTCTCTTTCAAGTGTTTAATTATAGGAGAGAAAAAAATACAAAATTATAAAAAAAAATTCACAAGTTTCAACTGAGTCCACACTCAACTTTTTTTGTGTCTTTCTCTCTTCTACAATTAACCACTTGAGAGAAGAAAAATTTGAAAAGATCCTGATGCGTAGGATGATCTTTTTCCCAATCAAAAACATGCCACCACATTTTAATAATGACACATAAAGGAAGAATGTGTAAGAAATAAAAATGATAAATATTAAATATATAGATTTATTAGTTGAATTTAAGTTTAATTCACTATTTGTGTTCAATGATGTGTTGTTATGTGATTTAACTATTTTTGTCCATAATTTGTAATGTTTAAGTAGCAAAAGTAAAATGAAGGATTTACTTCTTCGTTAATATTTTTTTATTTTTAATGTGAACACTCAATTTTGTCTGAGCTTTTATTTAAATAAAAAAATTTTAAAAAAAAGAAAAGAAAAGAACTCAACTTTCACCCATTGGCTCATTATCCAATCTATTGACCTAATATTTAGCTCATAACTCATTATCCTACCCACTAACCCATTATCCTACCCAATTGTCTTATCAACCCATAACCTGACACATTAACCAATTGACTCATTCTACTACAATTCAAACTCATTATAAACAAACTCATCCTAACTAAATCTCATCAGTTATCCTAAATATATTCATCCTAAACAAATCTCAACACTCATCTTAAACGAATCATAATCACATTTTAACTCAAACACTTTAACTTAATCTCCTTTATAAAATCCAGAACCTATACTTGACCTTGGACTTAATCTACATATTTCAGCCTCTCTGCCAAAATACCCCTCCATCACCTCTCCTTACGTTCAAACTATTCACCGACCAATAACCCATGACGCCCATCAACACCCAAATAGCCATAAACTCCATAACCCCATAACCATCACCTCTGCCAAAAGCTTCATTCATGTTAGCCACCCTTCATAACCACTTTCCTCCTCATAATCACCACCTCTGTCAACTCCATTCACATTAGCCTACCACCTTTTTTATCATTATTACCAGCAAAATTTCATACCTGAGTTGCGATAGCTTGTTGATCTTATAACTTTTGTAATCATCAAAGTTGTGACAACTTGATGATTCAAATATTTCAAAGTTAAAAATAATTAACCTATAATTTAAAGAGCAAAAAAAATATAAAATAATTAAATATTTTTAAAACGAAATAAAGTAAGGTTAACTGAGTTGTAACAGCTTGTTAATCCTATAAATTTTTATAATCATCTAAGTTGCGACAGCTTGATGATTCATTTTTTTTAAAATTAAAAACAACCAACTCACAAGTATTTTATAAAGAATTACGTAACTTTGAGTTCTTCATTGTACCTGAGGATACGTAGGAACAAAATTTTATTTCGTCAAGCTAAATTCTAATTTTTCACAATTTTTTTATTTTTTTAATAAAAGAGGTAAAATAAATATATTATGAGATTATTAAGTTTTGCATAACTAATTTAGGGTAACTATTTTAGGACGAATGTGTTAGGGTGCTATGGAGTTAAGTCTATACCTTTTCCTATACATAACTGACTCCCAAATCCAATTTGGTTCCAAAGACTATTTTCTAAAAGGATTTTTCAATTTTTCTTAATTTAAATAAAATTAGTGGCGATTCTTAACATTTATTTTGTTCGCCGCATCTGCCCGATCTCTGTCGTGATTTTTAATTTAATTAATCACAAATTAATTTTTAAATATATTCCTTCACAATTAATTTTTTTATTAATTTAATTAAAAATAAGTGAATTTAAGATAACTATTAATTATAGAATAATTAATTTGAGATGAATTTAATGAGTAAAAGACAAAATTATATAAAAATAAAAATGTAAAAAAATTGAATTGAGAATGAATATATGAAAAAAAATAACTTTTTTTTTAAAATTATTTTTCATGTCTCAAGTGCCACAAAATTTAGGCATAAGTAAGATTTTGACAATTTATGGATGTGTCAATGCATAATGATAATAATAAAGATAAATCCTTATAATCTTACACATATCAATTATTAATTTCAGTTTATTATATTATTCATTTGTTGGTTTTATTAAGTATAAAATGTATTTTTAGATATTCAGATAAAATTCTTTATAAAATACTTATGATAAATGCATAAAGTTTATTTTTTTTTTATTGGTGGAAACATAAAGTTTATTCTTTTAAAATAAATTGTTTAAAAATAATCTTACACAAATTATTGGCTTGGTAGTTTTAGCTTTTGTTACTCATTTTACTTTATCTTAATTACTATGAAGCCTGAAGCCAATGAAAGCTTTCGTAGCTCAGTTGGTTAGAGCACCCGTTTAGTAAGCGGGAGGTCTTGAGTTCGACTCTCAACGAAAGCAAAACTTCGGCCATTTCCATTTTGCCCATATGACATTTTGTCCATTTAGATTTTATTTTATACGTTTGAAAATAGAAGAAATCAAAGGAAAAATATAGAGACGGGAACAGAATGAGGGCGGTAAAATAAGACTTTCCTACGCTTTATTTTGATATTTAAAATCTTCTGATATTAAAGAAATTTCAAAATGTTTATAAAAATGATTATCAGAAGATTTTTTATGATTACATGATAATATCTCATTTTTTTCTCTTATATTTTATAAAACTACCAGTCAAACTTCTATATTTTTCTTCCTATCCTATCCAAACATGCACGGGCATCCCCACCATCACTACCCCTTTACTAACCTGCTGTGCCACTAAAACCAAATCAGTAATTCTAACAAAGAAGGAAAAGCTTCAAAATTTGTTACATAATAATCATAGATTTTATTGAGATTAATATTTGGTACATAATAATGATAGATTTTATTGAGAATAATAAGTTAACAATTACAATGAATGTTTCTTTTCTCTTCAAATACAAATTTCCAGAGTCCACTTTTTGGTTACAGTACCACTGCAAAATCCAGAAAACTAGTCTGAATTCTTCTTCCTCTTAGAGTTGATAATATCTGATTCTCTGAATGATTTTTGGACAAGGCCAGATAGGGTCAACTTCAGATCAAAGGTCAACCTGGGAAGTATCAAGGACAATGTGTTAACATCTACCATGGCCCTATGAGCTGATCCATCCACTTCAATTCTGTAGAGCTCACGAAGGGCAGCAAGGGATGTTGAAGAAAGTTTTGTTCCTGTTAACACTGTAAAGTTAAGGCTTTCTCATACATAAACAAGTATTTGTGTGTGTGTGTGTGTGTTAAGATAAATTGAGAGAAAGAGACCTCCAGACTTCATTAGTTCACGCGCTAAAGGAAGGGTGTCCACAAACAGCCAATTAGGAGGAACCTCTGTAGAATAACGACGTAACTCATGAATGATGAAGGGTACATCAAAACAGCGAGCATTATGAGCAACCCATAACACATATCCCCCAGGTTTCTGACGGCTCCGAACATAGTGCAATAAGATGGGAATCAGATCCTCCATCCTACAGAAAATTCAGAAGAGCAAAATTAATTAATCAATCACCAAAGTGAATAAACAAATCGGTTTTAAATCAAATGGAAAACATGATGATAATTTCTGGAAACATGGTGATAAATAAGCTACTCTCAGATTAACATGATACAGAATGTCTTTTCTTCCACTAGTTCATCAGATCAACATGGTTACCTACTTACCCACATATTTCACCGTGCAACCATGCACAATGACTAAAAATGAACAATTTTGGAAGGAGAAGAAAATTCAAACACCGCATCTGAATGAGTTGAATAAGTTCAAAATGTTGAAACTTAACATCCTCTTATCAGTCTGTTTATTGACAATGGGACTCTTCTTTTTCTAATTGCAAAATAACAAAACCAAGCATTTTTTTAAGTTGTGGATGAATAGAACTAGTATATTCAGATATTAATAAATTTAATTGTAACCGAATATATAGGTCACTAGCGATGTAAATAAATTGAAGTGAATCTACACTGACCATAAAGTGGTATCTAGACAAAATGAATGGGGTCACATATTCTATCTCCACCAACAATCTTGATTCGTGATGACCATATTTCTACCAATTCATCCCCATAACCTTGAAAATATGTGACTTCGTGCTCATCCAACAAACTCCTCATAATATTAAACATAAAAAATGTGACGTCCCCCTGATGCTTTCCAAACTAAAATGCACTCATCGTATATAACATATATATAGTATCTGATTCCAACCCATAGTAATAGGAACTACGAAGGCTTCAGCAATGTGCAATGATCCAATAACCACCCAAACATACTCCCAAGAAAGGAATTTGTTATAAGATAAATGTGAGATGATTTAATATGCTGCTTCTCCAGCCTACAGCCTTAGTTTCTCAAGTTTAAGCTGTTCTTTTTTGTCTGCACACTTGGTAGACGGGATCACGGGAATTCACTAATTTGATTTTTTTTATATAAGAGATTATCATAAGCATAAAATAAGAAAAGAGGAAACAGAAGATAACAAACGAAAAATTTAAAATTGAAGTGCTTAATTTTTTTAACTCCTCAAGTAAACTAGTGAAGATTTACTTTTGGTCACAAATGCTCATACTACGACCATAAGGAGAGATGGGGGTAAAAAGAAAACAAAAGTAGGCCTCACAGTCTCACTCCTAAATTTACAATTCTTTAAGCAGTGTCTAATCAAATAAAATTTCACACATAAGATGAGGTTGTGTTGTAAAGACACAGTGGAATACTTTGTTTTGCAAAGGTAAGCATAATCCAAGGAACCCAAACTATGCAAGAGCTATAGAGATTTAGGTTACCTTGGAACATCAGATCTGTTGACCATCTGAGTAGTAATGCCATGAATATGTGAATTAGGAACATAGCGTTGAGGATTTATAAGAGTTTGGAAAGTGCTGTTCTCACCACCCTGAAGGTCTCGAAGTGCAATCTCAATAATCCGTTCATTCTCTCTGCTAAATCCAGTGGTCTCAATATCAAAAACAATAACAGTGACTAAGCTAGACAAGTCTTTATTCTGAGCAATATCTTGTTGTATGTCACAGTACTGAATTTCCTGGTATTGATCTAGCTGTGCTTTATTTACATTTACAGTAGCACTTGTTAAAATTGTCTCACTCAAAATTTCATGCTTGGTAATTCTTGATTTGGTGCTCCCAGTGCTTTCTGTATTTGTAGTTATAGGTTTTCGAGTCCACTTCTTTCTGTGCCCTCCCTGAAGCCCATAAATTCTAGAACCAAGCAGCCTGACGCTAGAATTGTTTCCATAAGTCTTATTGAAACTGTGGAAGGTTTCACCCCAATAATTAGCTAAGCTGTGTATTCTGCATCTAGGTACTTGCAATAATGAAAAAATCATGGACCCTGTCCTCATCTGAATTCAATAACGACAACTAAGAAAATTATTTGATCAAGAACTCTTCATCAAATAAGCCAGCATCTACAACCTGAAATGTAGATAAAACAGTAAAAATGTAATAGACAAACAAAGAAAAATTATACAGGCATTAATTATCATATAAGACTGATCTTCTAATGCTAAATCCAGCATAACAGCAACGCACAAAGACATAGTTGGTAGCTACAATTTTTCAAATTCATGAAGAATAAAGAAATGTATCATATTAAAAATAAAAACTTGGGTTGGACCACTTGGATTTATGTGATAAATTTTCATGCCAGGCATGACAACTAGACCCTGTGCAAACCCTATATATCAAATCCCAATTCTTTTTGAAGCAGAACAAAGAATTGCAGAAAACCCATTGTCTAAGCAACCACTATGAACTAAATGCTAAATTACAATACTATATGGCTTTTGCGATATGGGGCCAGCAATAAAAATCTGGTGACAAGTAGAGGCAAGATATTTTTCCTTAAGACCAAAATAGGACCTGAAAAATGGCTGCATGTGATTTCATGGGGAGAACTTCTGCAGGTTTGGTAATATCATCACAGGAATTTATTAACCCAGAATAATTACAGCTCTGCCTTAAAAAAGAAAAATACTCCAGTATCAATTTATAAA
Organism: Ormosia emarginata; assembly: GCA_029884605.1. NCBI lineage: Eukaryota > Viridiplantae > Streptophyta > Magnoliopsida > Fabales > Fabaceae > Ormosia > Ormosia emarginata. The sequence goes on along the minus strand of JAQQTP010000080.1, from coordinate 30,581,150 downwards.
ATTATGCAAACTTGTATCTACATGCTAGCTGTGGTAAGATAACAATCATGTTTTATTATGTCATATAAATCGCAATGGCTGCAATAATATTTAAATCCATAGCAAATAATGAACGGAAAGCTTACATTTTATCAATTAAACCTATATTGTTCAAACAAATCAACAATTCTAATAGGGGTTTATGAGATTAATATACTAATCACATCAACCAACCTTGTACAATCTTCAACTTACAGATAACAGAGAAACATTGTTTTTTTTCTGATCAAACAAAAAGGCCAAGACATTTACTGGAGTTCATAATCTTAAATGATAGGTTGATAGCGGCATGAACAAGAAGATACAAAATGCCAATTATTTCAATCAAATGGTAAGATATCTAAAAACACTACTTAAACACTTTATAAGCATTATCAACTAAGACAAACTTTTTCCGAAAATAATCAAAGGAATAGTTGAAAACAAAAAAAAGGATGAAAATAAATAAATTAAAAAAAAAAAAACCAAGGCCATTGGATCAAGGAATATTAGCTCACAAAATTGATCGTGTTCACTCAAGTCGTTGAATATAGTTGGGAAAATTAAAACCCATGTTTTCTTCTAAAAAACGGACCTAGAAATGGTCTGTTTGAATGCCCAAGATTCAAATTTGAAGTGTTCCATATTGTAATTTTGTAGGACAAACAGGCAAGAAAGAAGAAGGTTTGAAAGGGTAGGCAAAGAATATGAGTTACCTGATTGAGGGTGTAATTCGAAGTGAGAAAGAAAAGCATTTGCACGAAATTGGTAGTTATAGTTAGAGGGAGAAAGAGAGAGAGAAGAAGTGTGAGCATGTGGAGCGAGAGATGATGTTGGGACAAACAAGGGAGCGTGCCCCGTTCAACAACAACGTAATTTGCGGATCGCCTCTTCTTTCACTTTTACTCCACTCAACTCTCGCCTCTCTTCTTTCTTCTCTCTTCTCTCTTTTTATATTATCCTATTCCTCCCTTAATCCTTACTATCCTCTCTTTCACATGGATGGAGCTCATGCCAAAGAGTTTTCAATTCATTTCCTTCTTTCTTTTTGCTTTGATCCATACGTTGTTACAATTATTTATTTATTACCATTTAGCATGATGATTTCTCATCGTAAATAACTAATTCTAACTATATACATCTTGATATCTTTACTCACGTCATTTTATATTTATATATTTTTTATTATTTAATTATATTTTATCTTATCTTATTTTTTACATACTTTTATTCTGATTTTACTATTTAAACAAATGAGTTTTTTCTTGTAAATTGTTATAAAACCATGTATATATAGTTCAAAAATCTTTATTTTATTTTTGTAAATACGTAGTATCTCACAAGTTCAACTTATTTAAACTAATTATAAGACTAATTCTTATTCAAATGTTGAAGATTTCTAATAAGAATTATTTCCTTGTGATTTAAATAGTTTTTATCTCTAAAAATTAAAATTACTTACCACTTCAACTCATCCTTTATGACTCATCTGAAAATATTTGAATGTTTAAGCAGTAGAAACTTTAATTTTTTAAAAAAATGATATATGTGTCAAGTAACTTAGGCCTACTCAAATTGGTAAGATTGCATTGTTGTTGCATCTTACAATGTCAATACTCCAAAAAAAATTTATTTTTTATTATTTTACTTTAATCTAATACACGTATTTTGACTACTCTATCTCCTCAATTCAATCAAAAGAATGTCATTTATATCAAAATTAAATAATTCAAGATATTTCTTATAACTTAACCATAAGAAATTGATATAAATGATATTTGAATCTGTAACCGTTAATTTACCTATATGTCTTATGCTCCAAATCTTTTGATTCACATAAATGAATCCTTAACCAAAACACGGAAAAAAAAAATCACAGATAATATTTGACTGCATCTGTGTCTGATTGCTTCTTTTAAAAGAAAAACAACTTTACCATGTTATTGATAAATTTTTTTTTATAAAAATTGCAATATTTGACTGCATCCGTGTTTCAAGAGAATTTTATAATTACCTGATTACCATCAACTAATATAATTGGTAGTATAGCTAAGCTAAAACAACTAGGGTAGATACATGAAGAAGTGAAGTAGACGATACAAATTTAAATAACATGGTTATGTCACGTGCTACGATACGTTTCTCTCTCTCTCTCTTTATTTTGGGGGGATACTTTTATATTGTTTTGGTCTAATAAGATATTTATTAGATATATTGGTGAAGCATCATGTGCGACTTTACCTTGCTTGAGACGGCTGTATACGTGTGTGTTTGGATTGCAGTTGATAAATTTAAGTTTGATTAAAAATGTGATTTCAAACTTAAGTTTGGTTGAAAGTGAATTTGTAGTAACATAATTTATGTTTAGAAATTTTTGTTTCAAAAGTGAATTTGACAAAATAAATATAAGAGATAAAAATTACAAACTGAGAAAATATAATCCAAAAGCAAAAATTTATACATGAAACTGAGTTAAAAATAAAAATCTGTTGAAGTTGAATCAACAAAAATAAAATCAAACATATATTTACGTCGTTTAAGAAAATGTAACGTGTGTTTGTTTCCGTCAACTGGAAACCAAACACGCTATAGTTGATATTTGTTGCTTTTACAACTCTAAATTCTATACATCTTAAAAAAATAAAATTATTTCTTTAATGTCCAATCGAAATTTGGACATTAAAAGGCCCAAAGACCGCTGGAGTGACCGTATGCCAGTTACCTACAAGCTCCCTCTGACCCAAATCCTCTTTTTGGGCTCTTCATTTTGTTGACATAGTAAATCCTTTAGCTTCAGACCCACAATTAAAAGAACCAGAGCCTTCAGCTAGTTGGGCCAAAGAAAAGTTATCGGACCTTTTGGTAAACTTCAAACTTGTATAATCACGGTTACAAAAACCATTTAACCTTAATTATTATGAGCTAAACTGAAACGCGCATATTTTATTTTCTACACTTATATCAAGTGTAAAATGCTTCCTCTTTCTACCTTCCCATCGGTGTTTTAGTGACTAGTTGCGTAGGTTATTAACCTAGGGTTGGGTAGTGTTAGCGATAATTAAATTAAAATTGGTGAATGGCAAAAACCCTTTTTAAAAAATATCCCTGCATTGTTATCCTCAAAAAATTTAGACGAGCTCAATTTATCATGGCTTTATTCTCCCTAGTGGCTTAAGAACAAGAAAATGTGAATCTGTGAAAGCATAGAATTCGGGAGACAAACAACAGAGAAAGAGAGAGTCGAACAAAAGAACCGAGAATATTATATGAAAATTACCCATATACCTGAAATATTTATATTAATACCTAACTAATTGAACATAGTACCATATAAACAGAACAAGTAAAAAGAAGAGGAAATGAAAGAGGGGAAAAAAAAAAGCCAGTCCCTTTGGTTGGACGGACTCTTTCTCCCTATAACTAGAATAGAACATTGTGAAATACCCCCTTAACATAAATAAAGGGTATATCACTTCATAATGCCAAAAAAAAAAGGGGGTTAGCTATATGGCAGCAAAAACCAAAAAGGTTTGTTGATTACTGATTAGGATTACCTTCAATGTCCTTAATTAACAAAAGCTTTGTTCCTCTTTAAGCGAAAACAAAGCCGCAGGACAATGCCATTAAACAGACAGCTGCTTGTTCCTCCTCCCCTAACTTGCTCCTCTGTTTCTTCACAACTGAGGGTGAACGCTGCAACAAAACCTCCTCACCCAATGCCATTAACTTCACTTTCAAAGACTCCCTCAAATCGCTGCCACCAACACCAACCGTTTTAGCTGAGCTACCGGTGCCACTTTGTGCTCTCTCTCTCTTCCTCTCTTGCCCTTTCTTCATTCCCACCGTAGAAGCCCTCCTCTTCCGGTACCTGATTCCGCAAGCGTTGCACAGGGTCTGCATCAGGAAAAAAAAAACATTAATTAAATTCTCATACCCAAATCTATAGCAAAAAGGGAAAGCCAAAGATATCAAATTGGTGTACAGGGTTAGAAAGTAAAAACAAATTAACAAAAATAACTGGCACAGCTTTTTGTTTTTAAAAAAAGAAGTAAACAGTATTACTTACTCAGACACAAACCTCACAAAAAGTCAAAAACTCAATCAATCACCATTTATTTTTCTATTTCTATCAACTTTTTTCTTTTTTTTCAAAATGTCAACGGTGCATTTCAATCTTTGGAAGGGGTCCATGCAAGGAAATGTTTGTGCAACAAATATTTACATAAACATTTCCTAAAAGCAAAAGAACAAACCAATCGTGAAGGAGGTGAGAGAAAACAAAAATTATAGCAGAAAAAGGTACAATCATTAAGGCAGTTAAAAAGCAAACCACCACACACGCCGCACACACACGCTTGAAATTTAAGAAACAAAGAAATTTGCATAATCACAATGGAATGTCATAGGAAAAACTGGGGAGGGGGCAGAATTGTTCCAAACACTACAGAAGTCATTTGCATGATACCGCGAATAAACAGTGGCCAGTAACAGAAACCCTTGAGAAGGAAGAAACAGTCACACAGAAATTGGCCGGATAGTTGGTGTTTGCATGAAAAGGCGAAATCGGTGAAGCAAGAGAAGAGAAATTGCGAACCCAAAGAAGATGAATGAAACAAATAAAAATTAACTAGAAATACCTAACAAAAAGGCATGGAGTACCCCAGAACTAGCAAAATGTCAAATAGAAAATAAATCAGTAAATGCGTTACAAATTACAAATGGGTATTGTGTAGGATCACCTTGGGCCCAGCTGGTCCTCCTCTCCAGAGTGGGGTCTTGGTGGTTTTGCAATCAGTACAACACTTCTTGTTCTCACTCAATTCCTCAGATGACCATTCCTGTATCATCATAATCAAAACATATTTAGCTTATCATCAACAGTAGTGGAAGCACCTAGCTCAAAACTCACTCAAGAGCACACACCTTCTCCTTGAGATCCATGATCACCATCAGCACACTTGATCACAGCTCAGATCAGAATTGATCCACAATACAGAAACGGCAATGGGCTAAATATGAATAAAACAGCACTAACCGAATCACCGAACGAGGGAAATGGAGATGAAGTGTATGGTGGTACCGTACTAGTACTCTACACGAAGCCCCCAGTGACCTGCATGCTGCAGAGTTGGAAAGGAAAATGGATAGAAATGAAGCGAGACAGGGCAACCGGGTATGTGAATATACCCCAAAAACCCTAGGGCTGCCCTCCACAATGACCGAAACACCCTCCTTTTTTCCTAAAATACAGTGGCAACCCAACAATTCTCTGACTTTGGCTCCGCCACGTGTCCGTATGACGTGTCTGCGTCTCCTCCCAACACAGTCACAGGTCACAGAGACAGAGGGAATGGAAATAGAAATATAAAATCTCTATCTCTATTATACATATATGCCCTATAAAATTAGCTTAACCCTTCTTCATGGATTGGATAGATTTCGTTAAAGCAGAACCCAATTAAGTATAACCACATCTTAAAGATGAGGCTTTGCTTTGTTCAAAAATAAAAAGGATGAAGTTGTGCTGATTATGAGCCATTAATAATAAAAGATGGGATGAAAAAATGTCATCAGTCCAACCTTATTTTCGTTGCTACTATTTGTCCATATCTATCAACTTCAAAAACGAATTGAGGCAAAATTGGAAAAAAAAAAAAAACGAAGTGAGGCAGAATTGGAAACACACGTTTTACCCAAAAAAAAAAAAAAACACACGAAAAATTATGGCAAGGCTGGCTATGTTTGCATGAGGAGTTACTAGTAGTGCCGTAACAGTTTAGCAGAAGCCACCAGACATGAGGCGGTACTCATGATATGGTACATGTTTCGTCCTCTATTTGAAGGGTAATTGTAGAAGAGACTTATGTCAATCGTCTAACTATTTGGTAGTTAGAGACGGGGTGAAATGTTTGCATAGGTATTCCAACTAATTAATCTTAAAGTCAAGATAGTGATAAAGGAATAAGTACAAAAAGGTGAACATGCATGACCTAGGCTGCCAATCTAATTTGTATAGAGATCTGGACGACTGATTCTCCAAATACCTTCCGTTCAAGTCATTTAGGATTCTGAACATTATGTCTGATTATTATGGCGCGAAGACGTTATGTCTGGTCATTATGACGAGAAGACATTATTTTTTGTCATTATAACGCGAAGTCGTTAATGACCGTTGGTCATGATGGCACTAAACGACTGATGACCGTCGGTAAGTCGTATTAAGCACATGTTTGTCAAGTTGTTACCCATTTGGTTATAGACTGGTCGGATCTTGCAACAAGACATAAGTCTAAACTTCAATGGGCTTGGCGTTTTGAAATGGACCTAACTTATGGTCGGATGTCAATTGGGTCAGAACGGTTCACAGCCCCCCTAACTTGGTCATTTGTAAAGATGAGCCAAACTTATAAGTGGTATTAGTAATGTTTAGACTTATCTGAACTTATTGGGTTTGGACAGTTCACAGCCCCTAACTTAGGCAATCACAAGGTGAATGGCCGAGCTCTTCGTAATTTTTAAGCTTCGCCCCTGAGTAACCTTCCGAGGTAAGTGGTGAGGTCTTTTGTGCATGTATTTTTCCAGGACTTAGGTAATTTCCTTAAGAAATCAAGGTTTTTCATGCTTTCGCTTTCCAGTACTTAGGTTATTAAAGATACTATGAAATTTCCCCCTTTCAATATGAGGTCATATTGGCCTCTAATTCAAGGTTTTTGTCTTTAATCTGAAGTCTCTCTTCTTCTTCTTATTTTTTTTGTCAATCATGGGATAAAATGTAGTTTTAGATGACTTGATGTTGTCAAAGTAAGACTTGTGTTGAATTTTTCCAGTCTGATCTGATTTGAGTTGCACCATGAACTTTTCTTATATAAATTTTTTCGATCTTGATTAGAAATTTTTTACTTGATCAGATCAGCAATTTGTGTCGGTCTTCATAGGGCATTATGGATTGACCATGACCTTTATTAGTTGGGTCGTCTTCAATGGCATCACAGTGTAACCATGACCTTGGATTTACTGAGCTGGAACGTCTTTAATGGCATCATGATGTAACCATGACCTTGGATTTACCGAGCTGGGTTGTCTTCATGACCTTGACCAGATTTATCGAGCTGGGGTTGTCTTCGTGACCTTGACTGGATTTATTGGGCTGGGCTTGTCTTCATGACCTCGATCGGATTTACCGGGTTAGGGCTGTCTTCGTGACCTCAATTGGATTTACCTGGCTAGGCCGTCTTCGTGACCTAGGCCGGATTTACCGGGTTGAGCTGTCTTCATGACCTCGGTCGATTTTATTGGGTTGGGACGTCTTCATGACCTTTATTGGAAATTTACTAAGCTGGGCCGTCTTCATGACCTCGGCCGATTTTACCGAACTAGACCGTCTCTGTGACCTTAGTTGATTTTATTGGACTGGTCGTCTTCGTTACCTCAGTTGGATTTATCAGACTGGGCTGTCTTCGTGACCTTGACCGAATTTACCGGACTGAGCCGTCTTCATGACCTTGGTCTAATTTACCGGGTTGAGTTGTCTTCAAGGGTATCATGGATTGACCATGACTTTGGATTTTCCCGAGCTGAGCCTTTTATCTTCCCGAGGTTTTGGGGCCTTCATTTAGAATTTTTTAGGAATTCGTTGAGAGTTTAATGTAGCTTGTCTTGATCCTGCTATATGATTAATTTTGATAAAAATATGCAATTGAAATAAACATAACTAGATTTTCAAGTAACTGAAATAAACATAACTATATTTTCATATCTCGATAAAGTTGGATGTATTAAACTCATGCAAATAAAATTCATACACTTATAACTTAAAAAGTTCAAATTAAAATAATGAATATATAAAACTATAAAATTTAATGTTACGCAAATAAATAAATTATGATGAATACAAGTATTCATTACAGAAATTATCACTAATGTCATTCTTGGCTATGAAATATCATCACATGAAGTCAAAATGATATTATGATCAATTTAATATTATTTAATTATTAATTAATAAATTAATGACAATAAATAAGAATTAAAGCAAAGAGAAATGACAATTAAAGTAATATGATATTATAATCAATTTAATGTTATATAATTATTAATTAATAAGTTAATGACAATAAATAGGAATTAAAGCAATATGATATTATAATCAATTTAATGTTATGTAATTATTAATTAATAAATTAATGACAATAAATAAAATTAAAATAATAAAAAATGGTAATTAAATCAATTAATAGTGGCTAGTACAAATTCTCTCAATTAAATGAAGTAAATACTTATAAATGTATTGTCATATAACGACTATTATTAGTGTCACAAAAGAAGAATGACAATAAAATTTTAATTAATAGCAGTAATATAATGAAAACAAATAAGTTGATGAATCATCTTAGAAAGAACATTTATCTCAAACAACAATTGGTAATCACAAACAGATTCTTGTAAAGAGATTTTCATACATATTGAAACTAACAAGAATTCTAGAACTAGGGACAAAAGCATATGTGAGATGAATTATGTAATTAAATAATCGCTTAATATATGAGAAACGTGTTTATTTTTTATAAACCTCAACCCTTGCAATGAAGAAAAAAATCAAAAAAAAAAATTAAATAAAGACTAGAGATAGGTCATGTACCCCAACACAATATTGATACATCTTTCCAATAAAATAGAAAGTAAACAGGTAACATAATAAAGCACTAATCAGCACGAATTGATATTCCAAAGAATAAAAACAGTGACAACTTATACGAACAGGGAAACAAAAAGAAAAATAAAGAAAATTCCAAATCCCAATCCTTATGTTTTACTTGGGAAAGCCCAACAATGTTGTATACTTCTCTTAATTCTTTCATTTCCTTTACTTTTTCGCAAACAATCAAAATCTGTTCTTGCAAAGGCTTAAACCATGAATCCTCTGATCCATCACCTACCTCACGTAAAGATTCGAACACGAATAGATAAGTTGGTCTCAAAACCTTAAAAGACTGAAGCATTTTGGAGAGTAAAAGAGTGAAAACGATATGAAATTATGAAAAATGTAAAGCAAAACCAAGAGAAAATGATGAAGAAAGCTACGCAAACGGCATAATTTCATGTGCTTGTTTTTCTTCCAGTCAGAAGCAATAATGTAACGGCCCTCAATCTTGAGGCGGTGCGCAATATGTGAGGCAATAAAACCACCATCTCCAGTGATAGAAATCCTGAGCTTTTCTGACTACTAGTAAGGTTCTTTCTCAAAGTTCTTATAAGTGTATGCACCATAGTTAGTTGTTCTAGAACTTCCCATTCTAATAGCACATGAATTAGTCTAAAAAAGCACAAAATTATTAAGAATTAAGTACAAAACATGCGCAAAAACAAGTCAATTTCATCATGAAACCAACAATTTAAGAAAGTTATTATTTTTAAGGAAGAATCGTGTTGAGAAACAGAGCGAGAGTCTTGCCAGAAGAACGCCAACGGATACAAATTAGAACAAACACATGCGGGGACATGTCATAACAAGATTATAAAAATGCAATAAAATTAGGGAAACATATGAAAATGATTAACTCATTCTAATTGCCATTTAAAAATCTGTAAAAGATGTTTTGTGGGGAAGAATGAAAGCATGAATATTGAGATTGAACCCGATCTGAGGTTTCAAGACCAGCACTGATTTGCCAGAAAAAAATGGAGGATCTGAAGTTTCGAGCTCAAGGACGCAAGAGCTAAGTTAGAGGATCTCAAATATGAGCTTTGGAGCAGGACAAGATGTGAGATTAGGATTCATGCTTGACAACGACGAGAAGAATGTGGGGCTTGAGATCCGAGCTTGACGATGCCAAATTTAAGTCTGAGGAGCACGCCAAGTGAAGATCCAGTGAATTTGATAAAAAAATGTGCTTAGATTTGAAGCTTTCAAAATGGTGGAAACCATTTTACTGAATCCCCACAGACGAAGTCAGATGTTCCATCCTCTACCCGAAGGGTGGTCGCCGGAGAGACTCAGGTAAGTCGTCCGATAGTTCGTTGGTTGGAGACGAGGTGAAATGCCTATAGAGGCACTCTGACTGATCATTCTTGGGTCAAAATAATGATGAAGGAATAGGTAGAGAAAGGTGAACATGTCTGACCTAGTGTTAAACCAGTTTATATAGATATCTGAATGACTGACTCTCTAGATACCTTCTGTTCATGCTATTTAGGATTCTGAACATTATATCTAGTTATTATGGTACGAAGACGTTATGTCTGGTCATTGTGGCGAGAAGACGTTATATTTGGTTATTATGGTGTAAAACTGTTAACGACTGTTGGTTATGATGGCACCAAAAGACTGATGACTGTCAGTATGTCATATTAAGTAGGGGTGTCAAAATGGGTCAAGCCCGATGACCAGACCAGACACAGTCTGAATAGCTTGACAAAATGGATAAAATTTGAAATTTAAAAAATGTCGATCCGAAAACTTACATGGTCCGAATGAGCCGGGTCAGCCTGTTCTTTTAACACTACATAAGGCTAAATGAGCTGGGCTGTGTTAGCAAAATATCAGTCCGAAATTTACATGGCTCGAATGGGCCAGCCCGAAAATGGCCCGATCCTGAATGGGTTGGGCTAGGCCGGCCCGTTTTGATACCCCTAATATTAAGCACGTATTTGTCAAGTCGTTACTTATTCTGATATAGGTTGGTCAGGTCTTGCAACAGGACATTAGTCCGGACTTTCATAGGCTTGGTGTTCCGAAATAGACTTAGCTTATGATCGGATGTCAATTTTGTCATGACGGTCCAGTACAAAAAAGTGCACATCAATATATAATTTGCAATTAAATTAAAGTTTTGATAACTATATTTTTTTACTTTTTTAAATTTAATTTTTATAATTTTTTTAAAATTAATTCTCATATTTTTAAAATTTTTAAAATAATTTTTATTGTCAACATCTGTTATAATGTTATAGTATCATCAGTTACTTAATGTAGTAAGTATTTTTTTAGTAAATGCTCTTTTATATACTTCTTTATATGTAAAATGACTGGTAGATGTTTTTACATTTTAATAAATACTCTTATAAGTGTATCTTTGTAAGTATTCTTTTTTTAATATGTGCTCTTTTATATATATATTTTTAAATAATTAACAGTATTATAACATAAATTAATAATAAATTTTATTTTTAAAATATTTATAAGTATAATAATTAATTTAAAAAAAACATAAAAACTTAATTAAAAATAAATATAAAATATATGAATTAAAATTTTGATTTAACCTTATTTCTACTGGTACACCACGCACAAGTGAATGAAGCGATTGTCCATCGATGACACGGTGAAACAAATCCCTATTTAATTTGAATGTGTTAACATTAGTTGGTTCAATAAATTTTCTCTATGGAAGCAACCAACCTATTGCTCTCTTTACACAGAATAAAAATCCTCAATGTGGTAATAGCAGTTCTCAAACACGAGACAGACCCAGACGGGAGCCATAAAAACAATACTGTTTTAATTCCAATAATAGGTGCGGCAGACCGACATCCGGTATTTAAAAAAATAAACCCGATGTTTTAAAATACAGTTTTATATATATATATATGTGGGGAAATTCTTGTGTTCACCGACGTAACATATGACTTTATATAATTATATATGTTGTTTGATTAAATATTAAATATTAAATTAAATCTAAACGATTATAAAATTGTTAAAAGTATTAATCTCATAATATATAAGAATTTTTCACACTTCGAGACTATTTAAAACTATGTTTAAAACAAAAAAAAGTAAATTACTTGAATACCGATTATTAGTAAAAATAGCATTTTTCTATAAGATTTTTAAAATCAATTCTAATTTTTAGAATTAATTTTAATAAAATTGACCCAGAAATTACCTATCTGATAAAAATATAAAATAAAATTCAATAATTCTTCAAGAAAAAGATCTCACAATCAACACTAAAATTAACTTAGACATACTCGTACTTCTTAACTAAGAGAAATCCCTTACTTACATATAATAAAAGATTAGGAATATATCAAAACCCATTAAAACCTGTTCCGATGTTGGATCGGAAAAATCCCTTCAACTCAGTGCAACTGCACTCCCATCCTTTCAAGTTTCAAATGCCAAGACTGTAAATCCATGTTTATAATCACTATTCACTACTGACAAAACACGATCGTATAAATTTTTACCCCCTAAAACTTTTATGACTTTATCCTTCACGAAAATATTATTTGCACAAATAATTTGTGTAACCTCAGACTCCAAGGACAGCTATTCATGGGAAGGGCGAAAAGAGAGAAAGAAAGTGGAAAAGAGAGAGCAATAGAAAATGACAGTGACAATTGTTATGTGCCGTTTTTTTGTAAATAACATTACTATTATCTCTAAACTTGTCAAGATACCGAACAACAATTTGTTACCCAGCAGCGTTCCTTCCACAGAAAAAGGCAATACAGATTTGACACAAAACTAAAATCAATAGAACAAATCCATGGATGTATATACGTGTAACATTTCCCTTTGTTATCCAAAATTCTTAAAGAAAACAGCAAATCAAGAGATGACAGGCTCATGCTACTGATAAGGTTAGGCTGTATTTGGGGATAGGATAAGGAAGAGTTAATAGTATTAGAGCCTTATCAAATTTTTTGTACTTTAACTTAATAGTATGATCAAATCAAGTCAAATTTTTTTGTTTTATTTTAACCTAATTATTTTATTATCTCTCTACTTTCCTAATTAGACCTAATAAGATATATCTTCTCATCCTATCCTTCAACATCGGCCTTCTCAATCCAAGCCTTTCACCAAGAATTCAATCCTCATCCCCTAGAACAATCACTGCCCCTCTCTTTCCCCGGCCAACAAACTCCTCCTCCACCACCAAACAGACTACCTCGCCACTGTTGTCCAAGCTAGCAACACCAGTCACCACTAGATCTCCACCGATGACCAACTACAACACCGTTCTGGTTTGCGGGTGTGGCCAAGATGGGCAGTTCTGGGTGGTGCTACTCGCAGTGGTCGACGACGGCTCTATAATCGAAACAGGGGGGCGGACCCGTGACTCTGCATGGGTGAGTGACGCAAATCTGGGTAATGGTCGCCCAGCTGTTGTCGAGCCACCATAGCTGTCGTCGTTGCTGGATGAAGAACGATGCTGGTCACCTTCGTTGGATAAAGAACGACGCTGGTAGCAGGTGAAAGGTTGTGTGGCTGTTGGCGCACGTGTGACTGCACCAGAAGGTAGAGCCGCAAAGGCCACCACGAGTTTTGACCAAGAACCAGAGACCAAAGCCCAGATTCGTCGTGATATTGGTTGTTGAAGATGATAAATGGTTGCAGCCAGAATTAGAGGCCAAATCTTTGATTTTTTCGTTCTATTCGTCGTGATATCTTAGACCAAGAAAACCCATTGTTCTATATTGTTGATGTTAGATTTTGATAGTTCAATTTTTTTTCTTTCCTTGATCTGAGTACCATTGTTTTTCATTATTGGGTGATCTTCTTAGAAATTTGAGTTGAAGAGAGATTAAAGTTGAAATCTTTAGGATAAACCCCTTTGATTTCCTTGAATTTCTTGACCATCGAAGCACTTTTTTAGTATTGTGTTGATAATTTTTACCTATATATCGATGTTTAGTTTGTGATTGTATTTTTCAATTTTGTTTAAGTTTAATCAGTGAATGCTTCCAGCTTCCATGGAATATATATATTTATAAGTTTAAACTTCACACTTATTTGGATAAGGGGGGTGTAGTTGATTCTTTCATATTGTTTGGCGTCTTATTGTAGATTTCAATTCACAATGAATGGAAAATCTTGTGGGTTAATAATGATTTTTGAAGTTATTCAAGTTATTCTTGTTTGTTTTTTTGACCTTATTCTCTTCCAGATTTGAAGGCAGAGATATTTGTCGGAGTGATAAGATTTGCAGCTCCACCACCATCATTTTATTGAACTGATGCATCTGTGATTTTTTTTTTTTCAGTCATAAGATTTTTATTTTTTTTTTCTATTTGTTCAAGGGCAAAACACTCAGTGATAGGTGAGAAAATTGGGTTTATATCTCGAGGAAGAAGTTGATGTCAACTTATTTCAGAAATGATTCTAATAACTGTAAATTTACACAAACCAGGTGGATTGATGTTTTCTGGTTTTTATTGAAGAAGTCCGTTATCCTTTTCAAATGCTAGTTTAAAAAAAAATATGAAAAAATAATATTATTATGATAAATAATTTTGTATATAATCAATTTTTTTATATGATAATAATCAAACATTTAATAGTATAAGAACTTATTAAATTTTTATACTATCAATCTTTATCCTATTATCTTATACTATCAAATTTTATGTTATTATGTGTGCCAAATACAACCTTACATGGTTCAAAACTTTCATGATCAAAATCTATAGTTATAAAGGGATTATTTCATTTTGATCACATATTAATTATTCCCAAAATATTAATAATTTATTCACAAACAACTAAAAATCCGATTATTGCACACAAAGTTTGCACAAGTTAAGCATTTGGAACAAAATTTGAATAATCTAATAATCCGATGACATAATAGTGTAAATAAGTTATATCTTGCATTGAACAGAATTTAAATAGAATCTAATAATCCGATGACTTAATAGTGAAATAAGTTATATCAGCTAATGACATTACTTTGAACTTAGGAAAAGTAGAGAAGCTATACAACTTAATAATATGTCATTGAAGATAAAAACAAATAGAAAGAAAAAGGAAAAACCAGATGAATTGTGCTAGTCCCGCATCATTTTATACACATTTTAATTTAAAGTCACTAACTTTACATAACTTTAATTGAACCCATTTGAAGGCACAAATTTTTTACAACCAAATGTACAGAACCATTTCTCACAATGAAATTGGCGATGTTTCAAAAGACGTAATTCAACATTATTTTTCAGCTCGTATATCTACGACATTTTTCTAATGATCAGAAGAGAAACAGACTAATGACCCAAAAAAAAAAAAAAAAAAAACAGACTAGCACACTACTTCTATCCCTAATAATGACGACCAGGGTTCAAACTTAAAATCAAATAAATGTTTCGATTGCCATGCATACTAAAGACAATAATATCGGATGCAAGGAATTTAACCTAAAAATGTTTCTTCCTGATGGCCAAAAAAGCCCGTGACTGACCATTTATACGTTCCATGGACTTAATAGACATAAGAACAATTGAAAAGCCATCTCCAAAAACCCTTAACGTAACTGAAGGACACAGTGCTGGAGAATAAAGAATTTTCAAAGTTAAACGTTCTAGGATGGAAAAGGCCAATGAAGGCCACAAGCTGTAATACGCAAGAGGAAATGCTCAATGCAAACGTAAATAAAGGAACCATGAGATATAATACTAAATACGTTTACGTATAATAGAGTGCCAGAACACAGAAGAAATTTAAAGGGGAAGAGAAGCCCACGGTGCAACTAAATATTATGTTGAGATTACATAAGTTGCCGCACACTATTTTCCGTATAAGTTTTCCAAACGAGACTAGTAACACTAAATAATGAACTGAACCGGGACCAAGAGAACATAATGAATAACAGAACTTTATGGTAAACTTTCACAAAAAAGCTTACAAGGGAAGGGTAAAAGAAAACCTCCAACGTTCCTTGTAACTATAATAATGAAGGAAAGACAGTAGCATTAGGCATTTGCCAAAACACCCAGAATCATAAGTGGTACTTACTGACTCCAATCTATGACAGAAAAAATCACAAAAAATCACGAAACTCAACATCAATTCTATAAGAGCGAAATCACTTGGAATGATCACTTGGCAGAAAGCAAACTCTCCAATGGCAAGAAAATCAAGCCACAACCCATCTGTCCCCACGATGTATGTAAAACAAGGCATTTCAAAAACCCCAGCCGGTCCAGCAACCCTCTATTTACCAAGGCTGAACCCTGTAGGACCCAAGGACAATGAAAAGACATTGACTTGACCCCCAAATGTTGTACTGTCATACTGGAGAACTTAAACTGATAGACCAGCCAAAACTCCTGCAGTTAACAAAATTCAAAACAATGTCTGAACAATTGAAGAAAACACACAAAAAGAATGCAAACTGCCAAAACCTACTATACTAGTTCCAATCAAAAGGATTTGCAGAGACACCAGAACAAAGCAAAACATAAGATGTTATCTTAATAAAGCATGAATACCTTCTAATTAAAGTTGAATCCACCGGAAGGCACAGAAGGAAGTTCAGAGCTACCAAAGTTGAACCCTGACTGAGAAGCATCCCCTGGTGGCATAGTCTCATCCTCTTCCTCTAACCAGTATGTCTCGAGAATCTTCACTGCCTTTTCATAAATCTCAGTGTTGTCATGACTCTGGAGGTTCTCAATTTTCTCCAACCCCTCAGCATCATCAAGCATTTGGGCATATAGATTCACGCCACCAGTATTGCCAACATTTTTATCAGCTTCTCCAACCTTCAAGATGTTTTCAAGCCCTTCCAGACAAACGGTCACAATCCTAGGATCAGGACATATGAGAAGATCACACAAGGGCTTAATACACCCTTGACTTACCAGGTACCTGTCAACCATAGAAAAATAATTCATAATATCTTGAAAGAAAAAAGATTATAACACCAAAAAATTCTCCTGGGGAACATTACAAACACAAGCAACTCTCCATACTTGATTTGTTCATGAGATCCACCAGATGTAGCATTTGAGATAGCCCAAGCAGCTTCTTTCTTGATATCAAACTCAGCATTTTGAAGCAAGTGCACTAAAGGACCAATTATATTAGCCTCAACTACAGCCTGTAAATTATCAGGAATTGAAGAGAAATATAATTGAGGTCCAAAGTCCAAACATAGAGAGCACAACCAAATTTCAATTATCACAAAATGCATAATTACAACACAATAAAGAGGAAAAAGCAAACATATATCTAAACCTGAATCTGCTGTTTATTCCCTGCTGTGATGTTTGAAATGGTCCAACATGCTTCCTTCTTGATGCTTTTTTTATAGTTATTAGTCAACAGATTCAGAAGACAAGGAAGAGCCTGATGGTTGATGATAACCTAAGCAGAAAAGCACCACATCAACACAAACAAAACCAAAAAGCTTGATCAAGGGTAAGCATGACCCATGATGGAAATACATCAATTCCAAAGCATAGATATAATTATGTCACCTAAGCAGAAACTTATTGAGGTTGTACATGATAATGGACTCGTTAAAGAAGAAACAAGCTACAGGACTACCTATCTCACATACAAGAGAAAATTCATTTTCTATACAGGTAACCAGTCAATCCAGTCTGAAAAAGGCTTTGGCATATGACTTTGGCAACAACATTTCATTTTGGCGCTCAACATATCAAAAGGACTCAAAAAAAGGCCTACTAATCTTAAAAAGACTCAGAACTTATTAACATATAACAATTTCACAAAGTGCTGAACATCAAAGCGCATGACTCCAATGGAGAAATATTAATTTAACGATACCATTATAGTACAGGATTATTCATGTGTAAAAAAAAGTAAGATTACAAAAGAGGATATTGTAAAGAATCCAGTATGAGAAATGTGAAGTGACATACTGTATAAAAGTACATAACAAAAGAACTACGAGAAATTCCTGAACTTAATACCTGAGTCTGCATATCATCTCCAGTGACAATATTTCCAACTGTACGAAGAGCAGGAATAAGCACTGAAGGGGATGGGTGCCTGAACAAGAGTAGAATAATATTTAGAATTTGACAGCAAAATGACACTGGGATGTAAACATTATTGCTCGTCCATATTTGTGATTCAGAGTACTCACAGTAGAAGCTCAACAAGCCGGCTACAAACACCAGCTTCAATTACTCCTTGAATTTTGTCATTTGTACCATCAGAAAGATATGAAAGTGCCCAACAGGCATCAGTCAAGACTTCTTCATCATTTGAATGAATAAGACTGGCAAGAGCAGGAAGCGCAGGTTTAACCTGTAAAAAAAACAGAGAGTATATACTCGACAAGAATCAATCAATATTCAATACTCAGTAAAAACACATATAGTCAGCAAAACAAAAACTGGAAAAACCAATGATGGAGCCAACAAATAGCTCTACAAGTTTTCTTTCCAGTGGTGGCATGATTTAAAGGTGTGGCCATTACTTGTTCAATAGTATAGCCTTTACAAACAAAAGATAACATTTAAACATCTGTAACTGTCACTCAAAAAGAACATAACTATACACTCTGCAATTTATAATATTTCTATATAACGTATAAATATTAGAAAGATTTTCTTTTATAGGAAAAAGCTGAGGGATACCGTTCATCAGATCAAATGAACTCCTCTAAAAAATATTCAATAGATGCAAGGCCATTAACATCTACTCTATAGTGTAGATACATTCAGACGTTGTTTAACAAGAAAATTCAGAACAACAGAACAAGTAGGAAAGTGCCATTTCACCATGGCAGATATAACAGCAACAAATAGGAAGGTGCCAAAACTTCATTATTCAGAGAGATTATGCAATGCATAATTTTATACCTGATCAAAAGGAGGCTGTGGCTTCCCCCTGCAGAAGTTTGAGAGTGTCCAGGTAGCATTTCTGAGCATAGAAAGCTTGGCATTTTCATTCAATTGTGCCAACAAAGGAAGTAAAGCTCCATGACTGAGAACAAGATCACGGCATCTGGGAGAATCTCCAGCAACATTTCCTAATGCCCACACAGCCTGAGAGTCCACAAAGCACGGGACAAATGTTAAACTTCAAATAAAAGATATCATGGTACAATACTACTGCAAGGTATTGTCATCCTTCTTTTGCAAAGTGTCTGCTAATAGTTAACAAATAACAACACTCAGAGCACAGGAACTAAGCTCACTCCCTCTCGCAAGCACAAGCACACACATACAAACATCACACCTACAAATAGCATATGATCCAAATCCAAAATCAACATGAACAAACATGTTTTCTGGTCAAGCGCTATACCTTTTTAATTTCAGAAACACTAAAAGGTAGTGCCAAATCCCAATAAAAGAACTTTGTTCTCATTTTTACAAAGTATCTCATTTTTATTGGTAGATGAAGGCATGCTAAGGTATATAAAATATACCTGCTCACGGACATCATCACTAGGAGAACCAAGGAGCTTTACAAAAATTGGGACAGCACCATGATCAATTACCACCTTAGTGTTTTCAGATGTTCCAGAAGCTATATTTGTCAAAGCCCAAGCTGCCTCAAACTACAACATACATTAAACAAAGTCAAGGCAATATATAAGCAGAAGCAATGTAAAAGTTAACTAAAAAGAAACAAGGCAGATAACAAACCTGCAGCTGTGGAAAATCTTCCCTCATCAAAAACTCAACAAAGCGAGGAACTACACCAGCTTGTATAACCTCCTCAATTGGTGGGCTACGTTCTGGTAGACATAAACAGATTTAATCAAAGGTCCTTTAACAGCTAGTAGACCAAAAAAAAAATAGTTACAGAGACCAATATCTAACCAATAGAAAGCAACTTCCGAAACTGAGTTGTTGCCTCAAACTGCAGGTTGTTATCATCAGACCAAACACCTGTAACCATGGATGGAAGGTGTTCCAACTACAGCAAGATAGAAATGGAACTACAATTCAGTAATCTTCAACATGCTTTTGGTTCATGCAAATCTAATATTAAAACAATCGAACAAACCTTATGGCATCATAAATGTGAGTACAGCACGATGTAATGGGGGGGGGGGGGGGGAAGATACAAGAAATATATTTAAACTCTACTTTCCCACATTTTGTAATCAACGAAGATCATGAACGGGTTTACATCACAATATAAACCTTTCAAGTAGAGTGCTAGGAACACACTCTCTATCACACTCCTTTCGACACACTTTCTTCTATTGGGTCACGTCACACACTAAAATAACACTCAAAATCAATTACATGCCACTCAAACTTGATTACACGCCAATCAAGTTTGAGTGTTATTTTAGTGTATGATATGACTTAATAAAAGAGAATGTGTTGAAAGGAGTGCAACAGAGAGTGTGCTGAATCTTTCAATAAACAAACACGGCAACATTTCAGATAATGAAACTTTACCATAAGCCCAAAAACCAGAGTTCTAATTGGACAATTAACCTAATCACTTATCCAACGTGGCGGAGTGAGATGGAGATTTTTATGATAACTTGAATTTAGACAAAGTATTAGGAATATATATATAAATTCTTGATAAAAATAAGTAATCAACAAAACAGCAAGTGAAACTTTGAAGATCTTCGGTGACACCGAGCTCGCAAAGAAGCGGTCCGGTGCTTACTGAATAATTCAACAATTATATTATAGTAAATTAATTCAAATAATTAATTCCTGATACTGATTTGTGAAGCATAAAACAAATAGAGAATTGAAACAAGTAACAGACATAAGCAGAATTGACCTTCTTCTCTACAAGAGTAGAGTGAACTGAAGCAGGCATCTGCTGAGCTTGGAGACCCTCGCGCCTCTTCTTCTGCAAACTCTCTTCCCTACGGTTCTTGCGGATCTCCACCATCGTATCCTCTCGCCGTCTGCGACCTTCTTCGGCATCCACCGCCACCTTGTATCGATTCCGACGGACCTCCGTCCTCGCGTTACCGGTAGGTCGATACGACATCGTGCTAGAATCGAAGGTGAGGGAAGCAATAATCGACACAACCAGGCACTGCACTGGTTTATTGGATTTGGATTGGGGAACCAAAGCGTAGGGTTTCGGATGTAAATTGAGAGAGCGAAGCACAAGAAAAGGTGAGGGTTTGGATTGGGTTTTCAGAGTTTGAAAGGAGAAATGAAAAGGGAGGCATTATATAGCACGGTCGAACGATGGGTTGAGGACAAAACTGGACCTGGATCGGCTCGCATTTGCGGAAATGCCACTAGTTTGAATTTGAAGATGAGGGAAAAAGTTACTTTGATTGGAGGAAAAGTCACACTGATCTGGGACTTGGTTTGGGACCCTTATTTTTTTTATTTTTTGGTCTTTTTTTGTCATTGACAAGGACGGTTTGAAACGTTGTCGTTTCTTCGATCAAAATTCCAATGGCTTGGTTCTGTATTGGACGAAGGCCTAGCTTGGACTCTTGGACTTTGATGTAATTATGGCCCAAAAAATTATACAATTTTAATAGTGCCAAGAGCTTTTGCTACTCCTTATTATTATATACACAATAGGCACTCAATCAAACTCGGTCCAAACATTGGGCTCAGTTCCGGTTTTTATTGTTTTGAAATCCAGTAAAAATAACTAAAATAAATTTCTGATTATATTTAGGTCCAATAAAAAAAAAGGTAAAATAACTCTTTCTTCTATTCGTTTGAATTTATTTTGATATAAAAAAATTTGAATATTCAATTCGATTACTCTAGAGTGTATTTAGAATATAAAAATAATAATTTAATTTATAAATCAAATTTAATTAAATTTTGTGTTTGAAATATTAAAAAATAAAAAATTATTTAACTTTTAAAATCTCATGTATTTAATTTTTTTTTTTTAGAAATAAATTTGATAAGATTTGTTAAGATTTGATTTAATTTGAAATAAATAAACTATTTTATCTTTAGTAACTATCTCTAACTATCTTTCATAAAAGTTAAAATGTAAATAATAAAATCAAATCAAATTAATTCTCATTTTAATAAATTTCAAACATAAAATTTAATTTTTAAATCAAATCAAATCAATCATTTCTCTTTTTATTGATTCTAAACATATGTGTTTGAAATCAAATAAATGAATGTGTCATTTTTCATTTCTCATCGTATATGGTTGAACAAGCATAAGAATGACATTTAACTACAAATCATTTGTGAGCTAACAATCTACTTAACAAAACCTTTTAGTCTTGAGAATATTTTAAATTTACTTGTAATATTTTTTCATTAATAAAGTCTTATATAAATTTTCCTAATATAGTAGTAGATGCAGAGTACAAAAGGATATGTCTTTTGGTTAGAAAAAATAAGATGTGAATTGATTTAATTTTGAAGTCTCAAGAGTTTTAATAACATGCATGTACAAATTAGTTTAAATATTTTGAATTAAAATAAATATTAGCAAGTGTCTTAGACGTATTAATGTTGAATGTCACTTGAAGGTGCACCTTAATTCTTTGTTTTTATTTCTAAACGTTAATAGTATCATTTGGCTTATTTTTGCATTGAGACTAAATCTTTGTTTGGACAATTTTATCTTTAAAAAAAAAAATACCGAGTCTAATACATAAAATAAATTAATTAAGTCTTATACGTCTTAGCCAAAGTTCGAACCGAGTAGCAAGGCCATTAATATTAATCTTTGAAATGTGAACAAAATTTTACGTTTCACCCCTTATCGTTCATGCTGCATTATATAAACGTATGAAACTGCTCAGCATAACTAGCTAGCGAATCAAGTTGCAAAGATGGGAGCACATCAAGCTTCGGTTTTCACGGAGTGGTCAGATCATCCCCACGAACTCCATCTGCTTGCGGATAGCATGAGAACAATTTTTGTTCTTTAGTCTTCTCACTTTTCTTCTTTCTATCCTTTGCTTGTTGTAACTAAACCACTCACTCACAAAGCAATTGAGCAGGAAGAAGGAAACTTAGAAGAAGAGAAAGATATTCACAATGGTAGAAAATGCACACACATGCTATTATTACTCAATGAATTAACTATTTATACACTATGAGAATAAGTCTCACATAGACTAGCTATTACTCATTCTATTATGTTACACAATACAACTAATAATTACTCATTGCTAACTAACTTTAACTACCATGACACATGGATTAATTAACTCTCAATACACCGCCTTAATTCAGGTTAGCTAGAGAAACAATAGCTAGCTTGTTTCTCGGCTTCTTGAACTTGACTGCCTTCAAGGGTTTAGTTAGAATATCCGCAACTTGCATGTCTGTTCTGTAATACTCCAAATTTAGTCTTCCTTTATTCACCTAGTCTCTCAGAAAATGAAATCTGGTCTCGATGTGTTTGCTTCTCCCATGTGCAATTGGGTGCTTAGCTAAGTTGATTGCTGACTTGTTGTCAACAAGCAATTTAACAACTTCTGATTCCTTCACTTTCATCTCCTGTAGCAATGTATCAAGCCATAAGGCTTGACAAGCACTCATAGAAGCAACAATATACTCTGCGTCACATGAGAATAAAGCCACCACAGATTCTTTCTTCGAGCCCCAAGAAATTGGTGTTTTACCATACATAAAAGTATAGTCTACTGTGATTTTGTGATCATTTTTATGACCACACCAATCTAAATCAGAGTAACTAAGCACTTCAACTTCTGTTTTATCGTTGTCATCACTCCTATTAGGAAATAGAATTCCACAATCCAAAGTTCCCTTCACATATCGCAGTATTCTCTTAGCTGCCAACAGATGAGAGGTTCTTGGTCTATCCATGAATTTACTAATCAGACCAACACTGAAAGTTAGATCGGGTCTGGTATTGCACAAGTATCTGAGGGATCCAACAACCTGTCTGAAGTATGTGGCATCAACAAGTTCCTCACTCCCTTCCTTTTCGAGTATCAAACCAATTTCAATTGGTGTAGCTGCTGAATTACATTGGAACATATTAAATCTTCTCAATAAGTCTGTTGCATACTTACTTTGATGCATACCAATTCCACTATTTGTTCTTTTGAATTCAATCCCGAGAAAGTAGGATAGGTAACCCAGCTCAGTCATCTCAAACTCTTTCATCATCTTCTCCTTGAATGATGTAATCTCAGTTTCATTGCCGCCTGTTACAAGTAGATCATCTATATAGAGGCACACAATTAGCAAATATGTATCAGTAACAGTTTTCACATACACCCAATGCTCAAATGTACATTTAACAAAGCCAATCTGAATTAAAAAACTGTCTATTATTTTGTTCCAAGCATGTGGGACATGTTTCAAGCCATACAAAGCCTTCTTTAATCTGTACACTTTTGCTTCATGTCCAGCAGCTACAAAATCAGGAGGTTGAGTAACATAAACTTCCTCATCAAGTGATTCATTCAAAAATGCAGATTTCACATCCATTTGGTACATAGACCAACCTCTCAGACTTGCAATAGCAACAACCATTCTGATTGTTTCTATTCTTGCAACAGGTGCAGAAACATCACCATAATCCACTCCAGCTTTTTGTAGAAACCCCTTGGCCACGAGTCTAGCTTTATACTTGATCACATCACCATTTGGATTTACTTTCACTTTGTAAACCCACTTTACAACTATAGATTTTTTCTGAGGTGGCAAAGGAACAAGTTAGCTATTGTTTCTCTAGCTAACCTGAATTAAAGGGGTGTGTTGAGAGTTAGTTAATCCATGTGTCATAGTAGTTAAAGTTAGTTAGCAATGAGTAATTGTTGGTTGTATTATGTAACAGAATAGAATGAGTAATAGCTAGTCTATGTGGGACTTATTCTCATAATGTATAAATAGTTAATTCATTGAGTAATAATAACGTATGTGTGCATTTTCTACCATTGTGAATATCTTTCTCTTCATACCAAGCATAAACAACACATCAGAAATAAAAAATTACTTGCAATCTTTTCTTTTGATCAAAACCTTACCAACTCCTTCTGCATTGAGGGTACTGTCATCAGTAAATTTGACCTTACTCTTTACTGATTCATCAAAACTCACGAACCAGTCCCTGTGGCATGTCATATGAGTTGAGCAACCAGTGTTCAAATACTAGTAATTTGCATTGCTCTCATCATCCTTTGTGGTCACCATCAACAGAACTTGATCTTCTTCTTCTTCTTCTTCTTCTTCTTCTTTTCTTTTGCATTGCTTCCTTTGTGGTCTTCTTCTTCTTCTTCTTCTTCTTCTTCTTCTTCTTCTTCTTCTTCTTCTTCTTTCGAGCTAGTGAGCTTCATCACCACGAGGCTCCCTTCTATTGTTGGTGTAGCACTCATCAGCAAAGTGCCCCCGTTTTTGACAATTGTAATATTGAATGTTACTTTTATCAAATTTATGTCTGCCTCCCCTACCTTAAGAGCCACTAGTACCTCATCTTTTCAGATTGTTGTCACCATACTTCATATCAGACTGCCACTTGCCAGTGCCATGGTTCTGATAACTCTTCCCTCTATCATTCTTCCATTTCCCTTTACCTTTCTTGTTTTTACTACATTCTTCTGCATTCTTTGAATTAGACTGAGCTTGTAAAACCTGTTATGATCCTTTTTCTATACTTATTTCACTTAATCTTTGTTCGTGGGCCTCAAGTGACCCTTGCAGCTCTTTAACTCTCAAGACTTCAAGATCTTTTAATTCTTCTATGGGCACAACAATGTGGTCGAATCTTGGTGACACGATTCTTAAGATCTTTTCAACAATCATCTGGTCAGTTAATTTTTCACCACAACCCTTCATCAAGTTAGTCAATGACAACACCCATGTAAAGAAATTGGCCACACCTTTATTGTTCTCCATTTGCAGTAGCTCATATTGTCTCTGAAGGGTTTGAAGCCTCATTTTCTTTAGCTTGTCAGCCCCTGCATACGCCTTGTCGAGGATCTCCCAGGCTTTCTTTGTTGTTGAAGCAGTGGCTATCCTATCAAAAATTGCTGCATCTACACACTGATGGAGAATAATTAAATTGTGCTTTGCAATCTTTCTTCTTAACTTCTTTATAAGCTCCCTTATGTGTATGAGTGGAACCTTCACTCAGCTCCTTAAATCCAAACTTCATAGTTTCCAACACATCTTGGAAATTTAAAATCACGTTCATCTGCATACACAATTTGTCATAGTTTTTCCCACCAAGAATGGGAAGATTCACAGGAAAATGACCATTCGAAGAGGTCATGATGATAGTAAGAAAGCAACAAGAAACGCAGGTTCCCCTGGAACGAACCTTGCTCTTGATACCAATTGGTTGGAACTAAGCCACCCACTCACAAAGCAAATGGGCAGGAAGAAGGAAACTTAGAAGAAGAGAAAGATATTCACAATGGTAGAAAATGCAAACATACACTATTATCACTCAATGAATTAACTATTTATACACTATGAGAATAAGTCCCACATAGACTAGCTATTACTCATTCTATTTTGTTACACAATATAGCCAACAACTACTCATTACTAACTAACTTCAACTACCATGACACCTGGATTAATTAACTCTCAACATTACTCTCTTTTACTTCATGTTGGGGTTGAAAAAAAAGTAAAGTGATTTACATATATCACCTCTTTGCAAATGGATGAATATATCGTAACAAGACAAAGCTATTTTTTATAAACTAGGTTTGTTAAGATAAGATGAATATGGTTTATTGTTATGTGTTAAATTAAAATAATCTAAAATGATATGTACTTCTTAAACAGAATAAACATAATTTATTTATATCAACAAGTTTGCAACAGTCAATAACATAAGAAGTGGAATTTTGATTTCATATCTTAATGGATTGTGCTTATGTTAGCCTTAGGTTTTTCTTTCTGTTTTTGGTGAATAAGTTTTCTTTTTATTAAATTTAATGCACTAATTGTGCTCAGGATTGAAACTCTGATATGAGAGCATTACAACCACCAATATTAAGAGTGAAACCTTTGATCCACCTACCTTCTTCATTTCGCAGAACACCCCCCACCCCACAACTTACCTCAGTTGTTGTGGATTTACTGCAGCCATTTGTATTCATTTTTGACTAGCCACAAGGAAGGAAATTCCACTTAATCTGTGTCATTATGTGTTGCTTGGTCTAAATCTGATGCTTGGTTTTAATAATGTTACTGAGATGGTCTTTAATCGTGAAAGTTTCATTGATGGGTCTCTGGTAATGCGCCACAAATTTTCTTTATTTCTCCAATTCTGTAACAACCAAATGGTTGTCATAAACGTGTCCTGCCAAATTTCATTGTCATTCAACCCATATTTTACTGTGAGGTTCTCCATGATCCAAGTTTGGAGGTCCATGGAGAAAAAGGATACAATTTTCTTAGACTTTACAATCTTGATCTAAGAACTTGCAACCTTGGGACAATCCCGAATAGCGTAAAGAGTTGTTTCAACAATACCTGTGCACATAATGCAGTCTGGACTATCACCAACCAAGGTCCAAGTGCAGCCATATAATTATTTGAAAGGAAGTAATAGGCGCTTTTAATGGAAAACTTGTTAAATTATCCAATACCAGCCCAAATGCTTGGAGTAGCCCAATACATTTGCCAAAGTTAAAAGCCTAAGCCCTTGGATGCTTCTTAATAATTGTGTGGTTGTTGTGGTTTAATGTGTGGTTGTTCTTAAAACAATAATTGTGTGGTTGTTGTGGTTTAATGTGTGGTTGTTATTAAAACAATAATGTGTGGTTGTTGTGGTGTAAGCTGTGGTTGTTATTAAACAACAATGTGTGGTTGTAATTTATTTAGATTTTATATTTGTGTGGCTTATGTTTGCCTTGGTATTGTAGAAATACCCCCCCTCCCTTGCATTTGTATATCATAAAGTAATAAGCTTCAATAAGCAATAAAAGTTCTAAGTTTTCCTAAGTTGTTCTTCTCTAAAGAGTGTAGTCTTAAGTGAAGTATAAGTTCTCTTCTTTGAGTGGTAAAATTAAAGTTGTGTACTCTATGTTTTTCTCTACAATTGGTGTCAAGAGCTAGGTTGTGAGTTACTACCATAGATACTATTCACACGTGTCATTGTATACTTTTATAGTAATTATTAACATATATGAGATTTTTATATGATATATGATACTATTCGTGTATACAATACTATTCACGATGAAATAGTTATTTGAGTATTGTTTTTAGGTTGAGCATTCTTGAGTCTTAAGGAGTTCATACTCTACAAGTTTGTGTTTCAAAATCAAGCTTGTTTGGTATTGTTAGAATCTTGCCGACACAATTGGTGACCTTCAAGTAGTTGGAGGAATTAAGAAGCTCAATCACAAAAATCACAACACATGGAAAACGTGTAGGATGTCTTACCTACAAGGTCAAGACCTTTGGGAAGTCGTTGGTGGTAGTAAAGTTACGAAGCCTGAGCAAGAAGATGCTTAAGGAACCTTGCGTAAATGGAAGATTAAAGTGGGTAAAGCCATGTTTGCCCTAAAGACCATAGTTGAAGAAGAAATGTTGGAACACATACAAAAGCTAGAAACACCAAAAAAAGCGTGGGATACTCTAGATGCACTATTTTCAAGAAAAATAACACAAGACTTCAACTTCTCGAGAACGAATTGTTATCAGTTGCACAACGGGATATATTGATTGCTCAATACTTTCACAAGGTAAAAATATTATGCTGTGAAATTTCTGACTTAGACCCTACAGCTGCTATTGGAGATACCAGGATAAAGAAAAATAATTATCCATGGTTTGAGGCCTAAATATCGAAGCTTTGTTGCAGCTGTATTAGGATAGCCGACTCAGCCATCACTTGTAGAGTTTGAAGATTTGCTTGTTGGTCAAGAATCTATGGCCAAGCAAATGGGAGGGGTGTCGCTGAAAGGTGAAGAGGAAGCACTCTACACCAACAAAAGCAAAGGCAACTTCAAACAACGTATCGATGGTGGATCTAAAAAGTATGGTGACAAGACAAAAAGTCATCAAGGAGAGGGAAGCACTCGTCTAGGGGGAGCTTCAAAGAATCGTAACAACAATAAAAGATTTGAGGGTAAATGTTTCAATTGCGATAAGAAAGGCCACATGGCGAAAGATTGTTGGTTTAACAAAAGGCCCGCTGAGAGCAATGTTGCTACTTCTAGTACAAAAGAGAAAAACGAAGATGATTGGGATGTTAAAGCACCTTTTGCTATGGAAGAGGAGGAGTTAGCTTTCACAAAAATAATGGCTGACCAAATTGACTACAAAAATGTTTGGATTGTTGATTCAGGTTACTCAAATCACATGACGAGTGATAAATAGAAGTTACAAAACCTGTCAGAATACAACGAAAATTGCGTTATTGTGACAGCTGATAATTCAAGATTACCGATTGCTCACATCGGTAAGACGGTAGTTACACCTCGATATAGTCATAATCAGGTACCATTTCAAGATGTTTACCATGTCTCAAGCATGAAGAAAAATTTGCTTTTAGTGGCACAATTAACATCTTCAGGTCACCATATTTTGTTTGGTCCAAGATATGTGAAGATGTATCGTGATCTCAAAATCTCAGGACAACTGATGATGGAAAGACGACGTTTGGAGTCAGTCTACATGATGTCAGCAGAGTCAGCATATGTAGACAAGACAAGAAGGAATGAGACAGCAGATTTATGACATATGCGGTTAGGTCATGTTAGCTATTCCAAGCTAAGTATGAAGATGAAGAAGTCGATGCTAAAGGGACTTCCTCAACTTGACGTAAGAACAGACACAGTCTGTGCAGGATGCCAGTATGGTAAATCACACCAATTGCTATATGAGGAGTCGAAGTTTAAAGCAAAGGAACCATTAGAGTTAATTCACCTTGATGTATTTGGGCCCATTAAGTAACTATCAATTAGTGGAATGCGGTACATGGTGACGTTTATTGATGATTTCTCTAGGTATGTGTGGGTTTTCTTTATGAAAGAAAAGTCTAACACATTCTCAAAGTTTAAAGAGTTCAAAGAGATAGTTAAAGGAGAAGTGGGAAAGAAAACCTGTTGCTTGCGCACAGACAACGGAGGAGAATATAACTCAGGCGAGTTCTCTCAATACCTACGAGAATGCAACATACGTCATCAGTATACTTGTGTCAATACACCATAACAGAATAGTGTACCAGAGAGAAAGAACCAACATTTTGCAGAAATTTGTCAGAGTATATTGCACACAAAGAATGTACCCAGAAGATTCTGGGCCGAAGCTATGAGAACCGCAGTCCATGTGATCAACAAACTTCCTCAACCAAGGTTAGAGTTTGTTTCACCTTTTGAGAAACTATGGAACATGAAACCTTTAATCAGCTACTTTTGAGTATTTAGTTGTATATGCTATGTATTTGTTCTTGATCATTTACATAGCAAGTTTGATAAGAAAACAATTATGTCTATCTTTGTAGGATACAACAACCAAAGAAAAGGGTGGAAATGTTGTGATCCTACAAGTGGTAGATGTTACACTTCACGCAATGTAGTGTTTAATGAAGCATCTTCTTAGTGGTCCTCAGAAAATGATGTATTGTCAGATTCAAAAGAATTTGAAGACACACTACAACAGAAAATGGGAGAGCATACTGTCCAACTCCAATCAACTTCAGACAAACTAGGAGACTTATATGGCGATGTCAATGTTGAGCAAGGATTAATCCATAGTCCTTGGAAAACTGGTGTGTATCAATCAGATGTTAGATCAAGTGAAGTGGAAGAACCAACTCCACAATCATAACTCTGAAGGTTAACAAGAGCACGAAAGCTAAATCCCAAATATGTTAACGCAGCCATAGTTGAATAAGCAATTGCAACAGAACCTGAGACGTTCGAGGAAGCATCATAGAGTTCTGAGTGGATTACGACTATGAAGAAATAGATCACTGCACTTGAGTAAAACCAGACTTGGGATCTAGTGCCAAAACCAAGAGATGTGAAACCCATATCCTGTAAGTGGGTTTACAAGATAAAACGTCGTCCAGATGGGTGATAATCACATATTTTATTCATTAAGAAACCCTTATGTTTAGTCATTTACACTCTCCATATTCTTAATTGATTGAGTTTGATATGATTTTGTGAGTTTGAGCTCAAATTGGTCCTAATTGAATATTTTCAGCATTATTGAGATTTGACACTGTTTCTGTATTTTGGCCATAACTTGAGTTCCTAATATCTGATGAACATGAATTTTACCTTGTAGGAAAGCTAAGAGAAAGCTCTACAACTTTGATGAAGAGCTCGAAGTCCGATTCAGATGTCTAAGGGACCTAAGTTTACATGGAAGTCAGAATATGGGTTCTGTCAGTAGAATCCGAACAGTGTGCACTCATAAAATCATATCTCAAGATGCAATAAAGGAGATGGGCTGAAATTTAAACAGTGGATAGTCAAGATCCAAATAAACAACTTTCATGAAGAACACATTTTGAGAAAAAGAAGTCTAGTAGGTCATTTTGAGCTTGCAAGTCGGAACAGAGGAGCTGAAGTTGGGTTTGAACAACCTACGGTATTTGGGACATATCTTGGGCTTAAGGAAGCCAAATTGGACAAACCAGCTATCCATTTTTTAGCCAAGACAAGGATCTACAACTTTTATGAAGAACACTTTTCGTGGTTCTGAAGTATAGTGGGTTGTTTTTGGCTTCCAAGTCAGACACGAAATTTTCGTCCTCAACCACCCACTCATCCATCCACTAATCCACTCATCCATCCACTAATCCACTCATCCACTAACTCACCCATTCATCCACTCATACACTAATCCAACCACTTAACCACTCCACCTACTCATCCACTAATCCATCCACTAATCTATCCACTCACCCATTTATGTCCATAATTTCCCACTCACCAAAAGTCCTTTGGCATTTTTCACTAATTCAACCACTCAACCATTCCACTCACTCATCCACTAAACCAATCCACTAAACCAACCCACTAATCCATCCACTCAAACATTCCACTCACTCATCCACTCATCCACCCACTTCCCTTTGTCATTTTGTTACCTTAGACTTCTATAAAAGGCACCATTTATCATGAACAACATGTAATTCTCCTTCATTTCTCTCTAAGTTTCTTCTTGCTTCTTTATAGTTTCTCATAGTTTTGTATATTTTGATGCTCCCCTTCATGGTAATGGAGGGCTAAGCTACTTTGGGTCAATTTAGAACTCTTGAAGAGATTGTGGTTTGGATTCTTGAGACCTTGGTTATGCATTGTATTTGATTTGTAATTGAATTCCTCTTTTCTTCTTCTCTATTCTTCTTCTTGATCTTGAATGCATGAATGGTGATTCTATTTATGTTGATCTGATTTGATCTTGGTTTAAGATTGGGATTTGTGATGAAACTTAGAACTAATTGATCTAAACTAATCACATAAATGAAGATTGAGATTTGTGATGAAACTTAGAACTGATTGATTTAAATTAATCACATAATTAAAGAGGTTAGGTTACTGATTTGTGCCTAAGTTAATTGAATTCGGTACTTGAAATTAACATAGATTTTCATGAATGGTGCGATTGCGGATTTGTGTTTATCACTTGTTAATTGAATTCTAGACAATCGTCTAGTATGAATTCTGGATTTGATGCAGAGATCTCGGTTAGATCCAAATTAACAATTCAATTGCGTTTCAAATGTTCTATGAAGGGTCTATGATTGAATCCACCCAATCTTGGATAGGCTTCTAAATTGACTGCTCTTTAATTGTTATTTCTTCCTTTAATTTTGTTAAGTGCGATCTTAAACTGTCAAACCCCATTTTTTGCTAACTTTCACTTGATTTGATCAAATTGCATTTACAATCCTTGAGGAGACGATCCGGTGTTGTCACTGTGCTACAAGCTTAGGTAATAACTTCGGTTATAATTTTGATTGAGTTCGGCGCTCGTCAAAATTTTGGCGCGCTTCTTAGGGGATTAGTAAGTGTAATCTTTTCATTTTAAGTGTTTTTACTAACCTTTGTTTTTTTATTAACTTTTCTAACAATAGACCATGCATAATGGAGTCAAAACTTGAGGAATTGACTTCTTTGGTAAGACATATAGTAGTGAGACAACAATTACACGCGGGAAGCTACACTTGTCCAGTAACATTTATTTTTGTTCATCTCACCCCACATATGCATGCCACTACACTTCAAGATATGCTAATTCTTTTTCCAGGATCAATTTGTTTCAGCTTGGTTATTTTCCGATGAACTACGCTTCCAAAGAAGAAGAATGATTTATGATCCCTTCTTCAACACATACAACCTTAGGCTGGAGAGACTATTCGAATCCAGGATATGGCTATCGGATCACAACAACAAAGAATCATTACAATATGAGCAGCCATTCCAACAGATAACAAGTCCAACAACTACAAAACTTGAGCCTTCATTAGAGGACTTGATTGAATTCCAACAGAATTTCACTGCCACTATTCAGATTTAACAACCCAAATTGAGCAGTTGACAGTCACTATTAATAAACTGAGAAGTCAAGAGTCAGACCAACTCTCTTCCCAAACAATTCCCAACTCCCTGCATTCTAATTGCCATATTGATTTACCTGCAGATTTAGTTGAGGAAACTCATGATGAGTTGTGTGCTGAATTTCCTGATTTTATTGGTTTTAATGATTCTATCAATTGCAACTCATGTGCTGATCATGATGGTGATATAAAATGTGTTGTGTGTGCTGAAATTTCTGCATATTTGAAAACTAATGATTCTGTTTACGCAGGATCTAATGATATAGAAGGGTCTATCAATAATGTAGTTGCGGAATCTGAAACATATAGGGAGGTGGAGTTGAAGGCCATTGACGAATTTTCAAAGAAAGAGGAAAGTCAGCAGATGCTAGTAACTACTGAAGTGGATTTTGTTTTTAGGCCATGGTCCAGCATTATCAATGAAAGCAGGATTGCAAAATTACACGTGTTGCATGTCATTGGTGAAGTCAAGGAAATTAAGAAAGACCAATGGGAGCCCAATGGGAGCCCTCATGCTTCAAGCTTAACTTGGTCATTACACTTCAACCAATAGGACCCTAGTGAAAGCTATCATGTTGTGTCAACCATAACTTGGTCATCACGTTTCAACCAATGGGATCCTAGTGGAGTCTTTTCACCAACCTCACTTAATAAGACCAATGGACACCATCTCAAGCCGAAAAATGTGGAAGTGAAAGTGATGGGCTTTTACCATCCACATTATAAAGATCACTAAGAAGTGTCCCAACGTCGAGCTAATGACGTTAAAGAAGCGCTTATTGGGAGGCAACCCAACTAGATTTGTTTTCAAGATCTTTGGGGATGGTTTTCGCAATCTGAGAATATAAAAACATACTTCACTTTGAATGGCTGAGTAAGGAGTCAGTAAGTTATACCTTATTGACTCTTGAGACGCATTCTTGTGGCCTGGTATATCATGAACTTCTTAATTGTGGAATCTCTTCAGAGATGAACATAAATATTACACTCTTGGGAATCTGACTCTAAAAGACCCGCATTTCCTCTTTAATTTTATACTATTCCAGTCATGTTATTTTGGTTTTACATTTTACTCATTTGTTTTGTGAGTTTTCGGGTTACATTGCAGCTTTGATTCTTACGCATCTTTTACTGCTTGCCATTATCTCGCCTCTCATCAGGTTGTGTTGCTCTTTTCTTTTCGTTTTATTTATCACTTTCACATTGAGGACAATGTTTATATTAAGTGTGGGGGAGAGATTTTAGCATGTTTCTTTTGGTTGTTAAAAAAAAAAAGAAAAAAAAACACAAAAAAGAGATCATTGCATGATTGAATAACTTTTCTCCCTTCTTGAACTGATATGCTTGGAGATGGATGATTGAATTGATGAATTGAGTTTGATAGATGCATACCTTGTGAGATTTTGGGCCTAATGGATGGATTTAACATTTATGTCATTCTCTTCTTTCTTGTGTGATTTTCACTCATGTTAATGACCACTCTAGAACTTGCTTTGATTCTTTTTGAGGCTACATTTCACTTGCATGCATAAACATGATTGAGGCCCTCTTTCTTAATTAGCTAGTTTAACCAAATAGCCAACCTTATTTTCAATATGATATCAAGCACTCTTTTGACTTCTTGAAAATTCTCTGATTCCTGCTAACCTTGTATATTTTCCTTTGCTTAACCCCTTTGAGCTTATTTGACTATTCCTTGTTTCTAGCTCATTATGTGCCTTAAATGAGAAATCGTGTTCTTACTTTACCTTAGGGAATAAAAGAACATTAGCTTGGTTAATGGATGAGTTTTTGAACAAGTGTGGGTGTGTGTGTACAAAATGGTTGTTGAAAAAGAAAAGAGTGCCCAAAAAGAAAAAAAAAAATGTATGTATATAGTTATGTTCATATATATAAAAAAAAAAAGAAAAAAAAAAAAAAAAAAAAAAAAAAAAAAAAAACCAAGTGTTTAAAAAAAGAAAAGGATTGGGACATGAATATGTAAAGGGATATACACTAGAGTTGGGATGAACTTTTATGCTTGTTATTTGAACTCAGCTCTCATTTGCTTTTATTCTCTTTTGTATTTATCTTCTCATATCTATTTTATCCTCTCCTGTTACCTTGACCTCACTACAACCTTGAATAAAGTCCTCATGATTTGTGTGTGCATGTGTTTTGAGTAGTGGAGAAATAGAATATAAGCAAGCTTATGGTAGTGCAATTTTCATGGGTTGAATTGAGTGAAATACCTACCTTTTAAATACTTGAGAGATTGAGAGGGGATCTTGTGAAGATCTATCATTCTCGATTCATGTTGAAGATACCTTGCTTGTTGGTTTGAGATGTGGAGAATTGTTAACTCATGAATGTTTTGATCCCTTGAACCTTTGGTTGTTCTTCTTGATTGTAAAATTTTGGGCTCTTGAATGTCGTTGGAATTTAAATTTTTAATCTCTTATGTCCTTGTTTTGACCTTGAGTTTTGCCCAGGAGTGCAAAAAGCTAAGTGTGGGGGAATTTGATAATCACATATTTTATTCATTAAGAAACCCTTATGTTTAGTCATTTACACTCTCTATATTCTTAATTGATTGAGTTTGGTATGATTTTGTGAGTTTGAGCTCAAATTGGTCCTAATTGAATATTTTCAGCATTATTGAGATTTGACACTGTTTCTGTATTTTGGTCATAACTTGAGTTCCTAATATCTGATGAACATGAATTTTACCTTGTAGGAAAGCTAAGAGAAAGCTCTACAACTTTGATGAAGAGCTCGAAGTCCGATTCAGATGTCTAAGGGACCTAAGTTTACATGGAAGTCAGAATACGGGTTCTGTCAGTAGAATCTGAATAGTGTGCACTCATAAAATCATATCTCAAGATGCAATAATGGAGATAGGATGAAATTTGGATAGTGGATAGTCAAGATCCAAATAAACAACTTTCATGAAGAACACATTTTGAGAAAAAGAAGTCTAGTAGGTCATTTTGAGCTTGCAAGTCGGAACAGAGAAGCTGAAGTTGGGTTTGAACAACCTACGGTATTTGGGACATATCTTGGGCTTAAGGAAGCCAAATTGGATGAACCAGCTATCCATTTTATAGCCAAGACAAGGATCTATAACTTTCATGAAGAATACTTTTCGTGGTTCTGAAGTATAGTGGGTCGTTTTTGGCTTCCAAGTCAGACACGAAATTTTCGTCCTCAACCACCCACTCATCCATCCACTAATCCACTCATCCACTCATCCACTCATCCACTAACTCACCCATTCATCCACTCATACACTAATCCAACCACTTAACCACTCCACCCACTCATCCACTAATCCATCCACTCACCCATTCATGTCCATAATTTCCCACTCACCAAAAGTCTTTTGGCATTTTTCACTAATTCAACCACTCAACCATTCCACTCACTCATCCACTAAACCAATCCACTAAACCAACCCACTAATCCATCCACTCAAACATTCCACTCACTCATCCACTCATCCACCCACTTCCCTTTGTCATTTTGTTACCTTAGACTTCTATAAAAGACACCATTTATCATGAACAACATGTAATTCTCCTTCATTTCTCTCTAAGTTTCTTCTTGCTTCTTCATAGTTTCTCATAGTTTTGTATATTTTGATGCTCCCCTTCATGGTAATGGAGGGCTAAGCTACTTTGGGTCAATTTAGAACTCTTGAAGAGATTGTGATTTGGATTCTTGAGACCTTGGTTATGTATTGTATTTGATTTGTAATTGAATTCCTCTTTTCTTCTTCTCTTTTCTTCTTCTTGATCTTGAATGCATGAATGGTGATTCTATTTATGTTGATCTGATTTGATCTTGGTTTAAGATTGAGATTTGTGATGAAACTTAGAACTAATTGATCTAAACTAATCACATAAATGAAGATTGAGATTTGTGATGAAACTTAGAACTGATTGATCTAAATTAATCACGAAATTGAAGAGGTTAGGTTCTTGATTTGTGCCTAAGTTAATTGAATTTGGTACTTGAAATTAACATAGATTTTCATGAATGGTGCGATTGCGGATTTGTGTTTATCACTTGTTAAGAATTCTAGACGATCGTCTAGTATGAATTCTCGGATTTGATGCGAGATCTCGGTTAGATCCAAATTAACAATTCAATTGTGCTTCAAGTGTTCTATGAAGGGTCTATGATTGAATCCACCTAATCTTGGATAGGCTTCTAAATTGACTGCTCTTTAATTGTTATTTCTTCCTTTAATTTTGTTAAGTGCGATCTTAAACTGTCAAACCCCCCTTTTTGCTAACTTTCACTTGATTTGATCAAATTGCATTTACGATCCTTGAGGAGACGATCCGGTGTTGTCACTGTGCTACAAGCTTAGGTAATAACTTCGGTTATAATTTTGATTGAGTTCAGCGCTCGTCAATGGGTCAATTGAGAGGTACAAGGCACGGTTAGTGGCTCGTGGTTTTTCTCAACAGTATAGACTAGAATATGATGAAACGTTTAGTCTGGTGGCAAGACTTACAACTGTACGAGTACTATTTGCACTTGCTGCCAACAAAGATTGGAACTTGTCGCAGATGGACGTGAAGAATGCATTCCTTCATGGAGAGTTGGATCGAGAAATCTATATGATTCAACCATTGGGTTTTCAGAACCAAAATCATCCTGAGCATATGTGTAAGCTGCGAAAAGCACTTTACGAATTGAAGCAAGCACCCTGGACGTGGTATGGTAAGATTGTTGAATTTCTAACACAAAGTGGTTATTCAGTGACACCTGCAGATTCTAGCTTGTTTGTCAAAGCCAATGGAGGAAAGGTAGCTATCGTGTTGATATATGTGGATGATTTAATTATAACTGGTGATTTTGAGGCAAAAATTCTTCGAACCAAGGAGAATTTATCAGTTCGTTTCCAGATGAAGGAACTTGGACAACTCAAGCACTTTCTTGGTCTAGAGGTTGATCACACACAAGAAGGAATATTTCTCTGTCAAGAAAAATATTCTAAAGATTTTTTAAAGAGGTTTGGAATGCTTGAAAATAAGCCAATTTCAACATTGATGGAACCAAATGCCAAGATGTGTGCACTTGAAGGCAAAGAATTGGAAGATGCAACGATGTATCGACAATTGGTAGGTAGTCTGATCTACTTAACCTTGACTCCGCCTGATATCTTTTATGCAGTTGGTGTGATGAGTCGATATATGCAAAGTTCGAAGAAGCCTCATTTGGAAGCAGTTCGTTGAATATTAAGATATGTGAAAAGTACAATAAACTATGGTCTTTTGTACAGGAAAGGTGAAGACTGCAAGTTAATTAGTTATTGTGATGCTGACTATGCAGGAGATCATGACACCAGGAGATCAACTACTGGGTACATGCTTAAACTTGGTTCTGGAACAATTTCTTGGTGCAGTATCGATCAACAGCGGTATCATTGTTAACCACCCAAGCTGAGTATCGATCAACAACAATGGCAGCTCAAAAGAATACATGGCTGATACAACTGATGAACGATCTACATCAATCAGCAGATTATGCAGTTTCATTGTACTGTGACAACCAATTAGCAATTCGTTTAGCAGAAAATCCAATTTTTCACACAAGAATTAAACATATAGAAGTGCATTATCACTTTATCAAAGAAAAAGTTTTGAAAGAAGAGATTGAGATGAAGTAGATCAAGACAGATGATCAAGTGGCGGACTTATTCATAAAAGGTTTGAATATCAACAAGTTTAAAATGTTCCATCATCAACTCAGCGTGGTGCAAAGAGTAAAAGCTGGTATTGAAGGGGAGTGTTAAATTATCCAATACCAACCCAAATGCTTAGAGTAGCCCAATACATTTGCCAAAGTAAAAAGCCTAAGCCCTTGGATGCTTCTTAAAAATTGTGTGGTTGTTGTGGTTTAATGTGTGGTTGTTCTTAAAACAATAATTATGTGGTTGTTATGGTTTAATGTGTGATTGTTATTAAAACAACAATGTGTAGTTGTTGTGGTGTAATGTGTAGTTGTTATTAAACAACAATGTATGGTTGTAATTGATTTAGATTTTATATTTGTGTGGCTTATGTTTGCCTTAGTATTGTATAAATACCCCCTCCCTTGCATTTGTATATCATAAAGTAGTAAGTTTTAATAAACAATAAAAGCTCTAAGCTTACCTAAGTTGTTCTTCTCTAAAGAGTGTAGTCTTGAGTGAAGTATAAACTCTCTTCTTTGAGTGGTAAAATTAGAGTTATGTACTCTATGTTTTTCTCTACAAAACTCACCACTGCTTGTTAAATTCTAGCCAACAGAGTCTTCTCCTGCTCCATTGGAGGGACTGGACTAATGACTACAGATCTTGTGCACAATATCAGAAGAAAACAACTCATTGAGGATCTGTGTATCCCACTGACCATTACCATTAGTTACTTGAGCCACTATGAGATTAGACTCATCATTGCTCAATGGTTAATTTGCAAAGGGTCTCAGAATGCCAATTTGTTGCAGCCATAGGTTATCCCAAATATTAGTATTCCTTCCATCTCCAATGACTTGATGCAGATACTTTGTAATTTTGGCCAAAGCTCCACTATGTCTTTCCAAAGAGCAGAGTCACTGTTTGAGCTAGAGACTTGATTTAGACCATTAAAGTCTTTCCCATATTTGCCTAAAAGAACCTGAACCCAAAGTTCATTTCGGTGGTTTATAATATTCCACCCAATCTTTAAAATGACAGCATCATTCATCTGTTGTAAATTTCGGAAACCCAAGCCCCCAACCTATATCCCAGTTGACAAGGTTTGCCTTTCTTTTATTATTTGTGCTACCCCAAATAAATCACCTCTGAGCTTGTTCAATCTCTTTGCAATTGCTTTTTAGAATTCTAGAATGCTGCATACTGTAAGAACCAAGAGAACCCAACACAAACTGAGCAAGAGTAACCCGGCCTGCCATAGACAGGCATTGAGCTTTCTAACCACTGAGCTTGTCTTGCACCTGCTCTGTTATACTTCCGAACTCCTTCTTTTAAGATTTTCCCATAACCAGAGAGGCTCCCAAATACTTGCTAAATTCACTGGTGATATTGAAACCACTTCGGCTACAAATAGCATCTTTAGCAGCTTGGCTAACATTTTTGGGAAAGAGTATATTTGTTTTTTGGGCATTAATATTTTGACTAGATGTTTTTTCAAATCTATAAAAAAATTTGAGGATTCCCTCCATTTGGCCTAGACTTGCTTCCGCAAACAAAAGCAGGTCGTCCGTGAAAAGAAGATGTGAAATCAGAGGTCCTTTCCTGCCTGCTCTTATGGAGATCCATTTTTTGTGATCAACCTCCTCAACTATTAAATGAGAGAGTTTTTCTATGCATATCACAAAAATGTTAAGGGGAGAGGGGTCCCCCTGGTGAATTCCTCTAGTGGGAGCAAATTCCAAACTTTTACTATCATTCCACAAGATATTGAAGGAAGTGGATGTTATGCAGGCGATGATGAGGGTGACCATGGTCTCGGGTATATGGAACTCACGGAGACAACTAGCTATGAAATTCCAAGAGAACC
The DNA here is from genome assembly GCA_029884605.1 of Ormosia emarginata. Taxonomy (NCBI): domain Eukaryota; kingdom Viridiplantae; phylum Streptophyta; class Magnoliopsida; order Fabales; family Fabaceae; genus Ormosia; species Ormosia emarginata. The sequence continues at coordinate 30,540,455 of JAQQTP010000080.1, read as the reverse complement.
GATCATAGGCCTTTTCTAGGTTTATTTTAATGGCCATGAAACCACTATTGCCTCTAACTCTAACCTTTCTCATTGAGTGAATCATCTCCTTGGCAATAACAATGTTGTCATGAATATTCCTTCTCGGGACAAAGGAAGCTTGGAATGGCGAAATGCAGTCTTTCAACAAAGGTTTCAACCGATTAACTAGAATCTTGGTCATACATTTATAAACGACATTACAAAGACCTATTGGTCTAAATTGGTTTATGAATTCAGGATGGTCTATTTTTGGAACAAGAACTAAGAGGGTCTTATTAACTTCACTGATAAGATTAGGATTTCCCTAAACAGTCTTGATAAAGTTGATCACTAAATCTCTAACCACCATCAAATTCTCCTGATAGAAGATTCCAGGGTACCCATCTTCACCTGGGGCTTTTAAAGGCCCAATGACAAACATAACTTCTATGCTGCTTCAAACCTGAAAGGACGGCAGGAACTGTTCTTGAGTTCTTCCCTTAGTGTAAGTTAAGATTGGATGGTGGTCAGAGTGGAAACGTGGTAAGGTCTGTGCATATGCCTCATGGTACTTAGTGCGCCAAGCTGCATTACAAAGCACTTGATCCAGCTTCTTATACACCCTCTCCAGTAGAGCTGGCAAAACGGGCTAACCCGTCCCGACCTGCTCGAACCCGCCTCAACCAGCTAAAATGCGGGGCAGGGTGGGTTGACCCATTTTAAGAAATGGGTTGGAAAAGCTAACCCACCCCGTTTTAGAATAGGTTGGCGGGTTGACCCGCATAAAGAATAAATAAGAATAAGTGAGTGGGTTGGCGGGTTATCCGCCTAAAAAATAAAAAAAATGTATAAAAAATAAAAAATACTATAAAAAGAGACGTAAAAACAATAAATCATATTTCATAACACATACTCAAATCTAATATTTCATAACACAACACTAAGTCTAATTCATAACCCTAACATAACTCAATAGTTCCAATTTCCATAACAATGAGTTCCAATTCCATCAAACCATAAACATAAATTGATAACCATCAAACGCAATGCAAATTAAAGTTCAAAGACCAATGTTACATAAACAATTAAATCAGTCATCTTCTAGATTAAGAATATTTGATGCTCCATTGGATAAAGATGATGACTCCACTCTTGAAGTTGTAGCATTGGCATCATCAACATCCTCATCTACAAATCACAATCAAAGAATAAATAAATAATTAACAAATGATATTATGTTAATGATTCTAAAGAAAATAATAATTACAACAATGTTATACATTCAAATTAAAGAAATTACCATAATTAACAAAACCATGCAACCAACTACGAGTACAAATCAAAGCTTGGACATTTTGTGACAAGAGACTACTTCTATACTTGTTTAAAACACGTGCACCAATACTAAATGCAGATTCAGATACCACAGTTGTAATAAGAATGCTCAACACGTCACGAGCCAGTATGGATAAATTTGGGAAACGGTGGTTCATGTCCCTCCACTATTGTAACACATCTAAATCTTCATAAATATCAAAATCTAAAGTTGGCTCATCCAAATAAAGTTCAAGTCGTGACCTTCTAACTCTAGAAGCAAGTTGATCCTTATGCATTTTCAATTCCTATCATATTTGACAAGTGAAATACATATACATGAAAAGAAAAACAATATCAATTTTAAAAAGTGCACAATAGAATGAAAGTAATTTATTAATCTAAAATATACATATACTTACACCAAACATCCTTTTATTTATTTCCTTGAGTCACTTCGACAAACATGAAGATTGAGTAAGGACAACACTTGTGACATTGGAAGTTAAGGCATTGTTAATCAAATTTGAATACTTTTCAAAGACCACGAACAATTTTCTCCTCACATGTCCTAGCTTTTATTCATAAGTAAATTCATCATTTTTTGAGTAACAATAACTCAATGAAGAAAACTTAATCTGTGGGTCAAGAACCGCTCCTAGTGCAAGCACAATACTATACTCATCCCAATATTTCTTAAACTTTTTCATCATCTTTTCTCCCATACTCCTTATAACATCATCTTCATTACTTAGACTTTCTTGAAGAACACATTGGATTTTCCAAACTTGCAAAAAATACAAGTTGGAAGTAGGGCAGGATGTGCCAGAAATCAAATTAGTAGTATCATAAAATGGTAATAAGAATTCACAAATTTTTTCTCCTCTTTTCCACTCATCAACTGAAGGGCAATATTTATAATTTGCATATTTTGTTTGGAAGTTACTAAATGTCCATTTGTATTTGAGAGTGCTTTCAAGCATGATATAGGTTGAATTCCATCTAGTAGGAACATCTAGACACAATCCCTTTCCTGACACACCAAACTCAAGAACAAGTTGTGCAACACATTCTTGAAATTTTCTCATTCTACCCTTCGATCCCTTCACATATTTCACTCTCTCTCTAATTTTGTGCAAGGCATCACTAGTTACTTTCAATCCCTCTTGAACAATGAGATTTAAAATATGGGCAGAACAACGAACATGAAAAAATTATCCATCACGTAACAACCAATCACTCGTAGCAAGGTTATTTTTCAAAATGTCTTGCATATTGTTATTAGCGGATGAATTATCTAAAGTAAGAGAAGAAAATCTTTTTCTCTATTTCCCATTCCTTCAAAAAATAGAAAATCTTTAAAACCAATTCAAATCCGGTGTGTAGAGGAGGCATATGACAAAAATTGAGAATCTTACTATTTAACTTCTAATTTGTATCAACAAAATGGGCGGTTAAACATATGTAACCCTCTGTTGTACAAATTGTCCATAAATCAGAAGTTAGACATATCCTATTCGGAATGCTAGTCATTGTTTGCTTAAGCCACTCTTTCTCTCTGTTGTGAATATTTAAGACATCAGCTTTTGTTGTATTCCTAGAAATAAGATTTGCATCAGCATTCAAGTACTTTATCTAACTCCTAATCTTCTTATACTCTTCAAAGTTAAATGACAAATCATACTTAATGATTGCAGCGGCACACATCTCACGTGATACCATTTAATCTATCTTTTGAGACTTTAGTTTTCCTTGCATATCTATCATCATTTGACCAACATCGTCAAATTTAACTTCTTTACAATTTGAGATGTGATGATTTAAAGATGACGTTCCATATAATTTACCCCCAACCTTATACTTTTTTTTACAAGCATTACATTCTGCCATTTCTACTCCATCGCCACCCACTCCTATCTTTGTGAAAAACTTCCAACAATCAGACGTTGATGCTTTAGCCTTTCTCTTTTGAGGTTCGAAATGGGACTCATCAACAATAAGATCGACACTTTCAAGATCAAGAGAGTTGTTATTGACGGAGTCCATTTTATGTTGTCAATTTCAAACAAACACTCAAATAAAACCACTGCAAAATTTATAACCAAAAAAATGCACACAACAATTATCAATTCATCCATAACTCATCAACATACAATCCAGTACACACATGCAGAAATCCAGCACACAATCCAGCGCACACATGCAGAAATCCAACACACAATCCAGCACACATATGCAGAGTTTTGTCAAATGATTTAAAGATAAATATACTCTTATTCAATTTACAACTCACTTTAAAAGAGTTTTGTCCAGTGCTTAAAAGATAAAAGGGTCACATACTTATTGGTCTACAAAGTTTATACTTTCCTTGTCAATATTAAGGGTAGGCCGAATAAGGATGAAGATATTAAAATTGAAACTTGAAGGGTTAAAGATAGACATGATCATGACACTAGTTTTGATTATTGAACTTGATTTTATATATATAGAATTGTATCAAGCTTTTTGAGTTGACCCTTTTAAAATTGGAGAATTTGAGGCTAAGTTCCACCATATGATCAGGTCTATTTAAAAATAAGAAGTTTATGTTCTCCTTCGTCAAGTAAATAAAGACAGGAAAAAAAAAAAGAAACAATAGAGTGCCACCATTTATATTCCACCCTCCGTAATTTTTCATATTAAACATTAGAACGTGAATGAGTTCAAATTAACAACATTATCCCATCATGTTGAAACTAATGAAAAGAAAAAAATAAGATAAAGACTATCTCATCAGTCTAGAGATCTAAAGACAAATGAATAAAAGCAATAATGTTTTCAAGAAATATATATATCCCTTTTAAACCTTTTTTTTTCTTTTTTTTGATATTTTCTTTCTAAAAAATTAGGTACAATACTAGTCCAAAAAAATGACTTTTATCTAAACACGGAACACCAGTCATAAGTCATAACTCCAAGCATTGCATGCACATAGGGCCATGGATAGGCATCAGTGGAGCGCATGAACTGAAAACTATAGGAAGAATACTATGTATATGAGAAGTTGAGAACAAACTTACCCCAGTATCAGTGATGGAACAGAGCGACGGAGAAAGAGAGCGATGGAGAGAGAGTGCGATGGAGAGAGTCGAATAGAACAGCGACCGAGAGAGAGCAGAACAGATAGCCAGCAGATGGAGAGAGCAGGAAGGACGGCCAGAGAGTGAGAGCAATAACTAGACGACGACCAGATAGCGATAGCAAGAGCAGGACAACGGCCAGAGAGCGAGAGCAAGACAAACGACCAGCGGACTAAGAGAACAAGACAGGCGGCCATGCCAGCGAACAGAGAGGGCGGGATGGTGACGGACGGATAGCTACTGGAGAGCAAGAGCAGTACAGAGAGAGATTGCAGGTGAAGCTCTGAAATGTCAAATGTGGAATGGAAAGTTGGAAATAGAAACTGGAAAGTGAAGTTTTGAAATGAAGTGATGTGAAGGAAAAGTTTTGGAAAAGTGAACTGAAGTGAAGTCTTAACTGTTTTTGGGAAAATAAAGTAAAAAGTGATAAAATTTTTTTGGAAAAACAAAAAATTGAATTAAAGTGACACAGCTCGAACTTACTAACTTGAAAAGTTTAAAAAAATTAAAATGAGTTCAAATATTGAACTCAACCCGCTTAAAAAAAATAGATTAACGCCAATCCAATGAGTTAAACTCATTTTGCCACTATCCAGGGATCAAGGTCCTCTCAATTTTTTTTTCCTCTCAAGTGGTCAATTGTAGGAGAGAGAAAGACATAAGGTTATAAAAGAAATTTCACAAGTTTCAATTAGGTCTCACAGAGAAAGACACAAGGTTATAAAAGAAATTTCACAAGTTTCAATTAGGTCCCACACTCAATTTTTTTTGTGTCTTTCTCTCTCCTACAATTGACCATTTGAGAGAGAAAAAAATTGAGAGGATCCTGAACCACTATCCAGACCCTACCATTTTGGGCCCCTCTAACTAACAACCCCGATAATCCTACCGCGTATGCATCTTCACTCATTTCAACACGGATAAACTGCCACCACGTGAACATCTCAAATCATGTTCTGTCTCTTTTTTTTTAAAGTATATATACGATGTCATTAATCAACTCTGTTCGCTTAACCACTTTTTTAATTAATAAATTTCAAATAGAATAAAAAATTAATTAAAACTTCTATATAATTAATAAAACTTTTTCACGAACATAGAAACAAAGTGGTTAATGAAAAAAAAACATAATAACCTACAAAAAATTAACGTCAAACTAATCGAAATAAGTTAAACGCAAAAAAGTTTTAAAGCCAATTTTACTATCCAGACCCTACCATTTTGGGCCCCTCCAACTAATTTTAGTACCCACTGTTTCTTATGGTGACTGCACCATCTTCACACGTCATCTTCACTTTTCACTCCACTCACTTTACCAAACCCTCACAGGAACACGCACAAATCAAACATGTCAATCTCCAACCTTTTTGAATACTTCAACATTTTCTCTTCCTCTCAGTCTCTCTCTCTCCCAACATTAACATTTATCTTCCGTTGCTTCTTCTCAATCATCTTTCTCTCCCTCTTTCCTGCCTGTGTTTAGTTCGTTCTCTCAGGGCAAGCCAATCAAGAGGAAATACTTCGCTCCAAACTGTCCGTCGCGGTAACACAAGGGAAATGTCCTCGAGTCACTGAAGCTTCATAGAAACTGAATTTCTCTCTCTCTGGGTTTCTTCTCCATTCATGGTTTGCAATTTTCTTCTGGAACCTCCCAAATTCTTTCTTCTAATTCCATATTTATGCGCGATCTCGTGCTCTTAAATCAGTCCCTTTCGTTTAAAGTTCCCATTAAAAAAATACCTTAATGCTGATTTTCTTTGTATTTTTTTCCATTAATGTAAATTTGCATTTTTTACCAGTTTTTGGGGGCAAGAATGCTGTTTTTGAAACAACCTAGAGTTCAGAACATGAGTTTATATTTTTAGGTTGTGGGCGTTTTCTGCATTGGAGGTAATGACTCACTCAACCATTAGATTTAAATCTCACTTTTAAGTTTTATCTCTTTCTTTAGTAGATGTTGTCTTAACTTATTTTGGATGTGCTACACTTGATTATTTGTATAGGTGGTTCAATTTTTTCCTCATTTTTCTAGGTGATATGGTTTTTATTTTTCCCTTAAAAAATAATGTTATAACAATTTTGAAGTCTGTTGTGATGATTTTAAGGATCTCTAAGTTGTATAATGTGTTGTGCTGTGGTTTCCTCTCCATTTAATATCTCTTTTTTCTCTGTATGGGTAGCACCTTCTTTGGAGCCTAGCAAATAGGGTTTTCTCTCCATTAACTTTTTTTTTTGGGTGCTTCTGATCTTATGGTTATGTTTTTACAAATTACTAACATTCCTTTGTTTAATTGTCTGTATCAGAAATTGATAAAAACATAAAATTTACACGATTCTCTTTTTTTTTTTTTTTTCTATGAATTCTTGCAATAAAGAAAACAGAGAATCTCATCAACTCAAACAGAGAATTTTTGTAACGTATGGATTAGGTCCTGTTGAGTTAGGTCCTATCTTTATTGCTTTTGATACTGAATGTGTGGCACCCACTGTGTTTAGGTTGGCCAATAATTATTTTCTCATTAGTCATTACTCATTTCAATTCATCTGTCAAAGATGTAGAAAAAGAAAATCCATGGACTTTTAGTATGATATTTAGCCACGGTATGTGCTATATGGCTGCCCATGCGTGCCATTGACATAAGATTCTACTGCATTTTAACAAGTTAAAGAAGCTACCTTGAAATTTTTCGCTAGCTGAAAAATATCCATTTGGTTTACAACTTCCAAGTGGGTTGAAAATATTGAGATTACCCCCCCCTCTCAAAAGGCTTATCTGCATCAAATTGTTTATTTTGAAATAAAAAGAACTTAACTGTTTGGTTTTACAATTTTATAGTGGGTTAAAAATCTGGAGATCTTTTTTCCCAAAAAAAAATGTTATCTGCATCGAAACATTAATCTGTAAGTTAACCTACATATTATGTTTCTTTTCTTAGGATGATTTTGTATGATAGCTTCTTAAAAGGTGAACTATGTCATGCTTTTAATGATTGGAAGGTTTTATTGCATGATACAGTTTAAAGAATGTGTTGCTCAATTTGCAATGGAAAACATTGCCCCTCATGCTTCAAAAATAAACCACAAATTATTTGTCATATGTCTGTATGAGGATCTATTTTTATCATGTCCATGAGCATAACTCATAGTGTATTGATCATTCTGAGTATGTTTCGATCTAATTTTAGGAGGTTAACTTGTGAAAAAACATGGGAGAATTTAATCTCCATGGGATTACTTCACCAGGTGTCTTTTTTCTGACTTTGCTGCCTTCATTTTGGAAAAGATTCCTTTTTTGATTTGTAACCTTATGGTACAAGAGATCAAAACGTGAGATGAAGAGATATCAAAAGATTGCTAAACATGAGATGAAACTCTGGATTCAGGTGATGTGGTTTCTGATTTCTGCCTTTATTGTTTCACTTATTATCTCTCCATTTGTTTTTCTTATTTGTGGTAAGTTTTACATTACAGGCGTTATTTTACTCAGCTCTTTGCTGCTCCTGTGAGATGCTTGCTGTAAATGGTGGAACCAATAATCTGAATAGAGCCATTAACAACAGATTTAGTGCACTGTCATTCCACATTACAGAATATTATCGGTGGATATGAATAAGATATACAGGTATAAAACAGAACAGTACTCCATGGATGCCACTAACAAGTTAAACATCTATCCAGAACAAATTCGGCTAATGGATTGAATTCCAGGAAAAGGTGGATATCTGATTGGGAATCTGCGGCCTGCTCACATGAATTTCAAGGTTTTCATGCTTGGAAATCTTTGTTCTATTGTTTCATCTTTGGTTACCCAAGACAGAACACAGTTGTTTTAAATCTGAGAAGCAAAATGGGATGATCTCGTGGACCATATGTCCTTTAAGATATGTTATCCTGCCTTGGATAATGAAGAGTGACGCATAATTACTGGCAGTGACCTCAAGAATATGTAAGTTCATTCTATAATTTTCCTTTCTGTTGTTTGCATATCTTTGACTACTTTGAGTCTCTTTTTTTGTTTAAAAAAAATTATCGAGTACTTTCATGAATTTGTATTGTCTAATTGTCTTTGTAATCAGAAATGCTTCTGTGGTGTACATCTTAACTGAAACAACATGCTTAACTTTTGCAGCCCTTGGTCAACCCTTTTGTGGTAGGTAAATTTTTCCTGATTGCGATATATGTGTTTTGAAAAAGGTTCAGATATGCTTTATCCACTTTCTCGTGTATCTTAGTACCTCATCTATTGAACCCCTAATTCCCAAGGCTCTAACCGTTGTGTATTGGATGGATGGGATTGGCATTTACCGGGCCACATTATGGATGTTTCCCACTCCTCTCCAAGGGGTATTATGATGGGGTACTATTGTTGAAATGCTACTTCAAATTAATCCTCTCCTAGAATGATTATGTGTCGTTTTCTATGGATTTGTGGTGTTATAGTTCTAAATGTTGTTTACTAATTGGGTTTGGCTTGCTAAGACTGGAGTAAGTTTAAGTTGCATGATCTGCATTTTCTTTCTTAAAATCTGTTTCATACATTCAGTAGTTTAGTTAATACCATTTTGTTTAATTTGTGTTGGCTATGCTTTAGTCTCTTAATCTTTATTACATATTTTAGTCTGTTAATCTTTAACAGCTTTATTGGCTTCTCTGGTGTTACCTTTTTCTTTATTTTCTGCCAGTAAATGTCACTAAGGTAAGACCTTCATTTCTTAGATGATCATATTCTATGCCAAGTTATGTTGATCTAAGCCTGCAAAAAGTAATTATTCTAACGAAGCAACGAAACTAGGAAACATGCTCATTATATTTTATTCATAAGTTATTTCACGTTAGTATAATTAAGCTATTTCTTGTCTACATACTTACTATCTTCCTTTCGGCTAGTGGATATTATCTGGGAATCTGATGAGCTATATGGGATGGTGGCTGCTTGTCTTTTGGATTTGTTTGCATGAAGTTATAGGATTTTGTTTCCTGGTTTAAATGTGTTGACATATTGTTTTTGGGTTGAGGATTTGTTTTTGTTCGCATGAAGTTGTCTGGCTGCAAAACTACAACTAAAATCCCTTTTAATTCCATCTTAGTTGTCTACCTGCATTATTCAGTTCCGATAATGTAATTCTTGGATAAGGATAAGGTTTAGAATTGGTGGGGCTGTTTATTGATTTGGATCAATCTCACTGGGCAAGTTGTATCTTTGCTCTGATCCGGTTTGCTGTAGGTTTGTTCAAGGAGTATCTTTGAATGTAATTTTCAGTTTCTCTCACTTCAAAGCTACAACTAAAAGCCCTTTCAGTTCTGTAAATACAAAATTGTTTGGTGGTGTGGCTGTGATACAGGTAACGAACTCACTGAAATATGATAATATACAAGTAACTACCTTAATATTTTGGGCCAATTAGGCTCTGTTGAACTAGGGAATAGATATATTTTAGAATATTGTTGTTGGGCTATAAGATTTTTAAAAATTCAGTTTTTATAGCTAATCTAATGTTCACTGTAATTTTTTATATTCTTAAAACTTTCCCCTGTTTACAGGTTGCAATGGATTGGACTACCATCTACTGTTTTGGTAAGAATTGCTAACAATCTGACTTTAGGGTCTTTTATATTCTTATAACTATTTGGTAATTTGTTATATTCTTATAACTTTACCCTGTAATTTTTTATATTCTTATTACAGATACAATCTGATTTTGTTCGGTCCGTGTTGGTGATGTCGCAATCACATATTAGGTTGCTTGTCGGAAATGGACAACATGTTGATTGCAAACTGCTGTGGCCTAAAAGGAGAAACAAAATGCCAAATTGGACTGAGCTGGTACAAGTTTTGCCGAGAGAAACCCTTGGCTAAGGGAGATGTCCTTATTTTTGGAGATTGGATGTTGTTAACGGTGTGTTTGTTTTGATCAGTTACAAGCAAAGCAAGAAATGTATGTGGGTGGAAGTAGCATCTTGTGAGATATAGGAGCAGTGGATTCGCTGATATAGCCCTATTGTCTATTTTGTACGTAGTTAGTTATATTGCATGTTAGACATACATGCTATGTTTTGTCTTGAACTTGAAGTTTTATGTTTGTTAAGTCTTAACTTTTTTTCTTTATATTTATTTTATATTTGTGTTAATTGACATGAGGTGCAAATAGGGATCAACAGGGATCTACATTCCCACCTGTATGGAAAATGTGATGTCTTTATCGTGCTTTTAAATGGGTGATCGTTATAGTTAATTATTTTTCGTCTTGCCTACACGTTAGGGATGTTAAATGTATTGTTAATTTTTATCTTATTTATGCTAATCCTTGACACTTTATTCGGTAAGACACAATAAACAACATAAGTGTGGTGTTCATTCTTCAGTCCATGTCTGATTTAATGCTTTTATCTATCAAATAAGATAGTTGCATTAACTAATATTTATGTGGGGTTTCATCAAAATCACACCTCAGTTATTCCTAATACATCTAATTACGTGGTCCGGACATTTTACCTTTGAATACGTGTATAGATGTAGATGGTGAAGAGGTTCTTCGTCCTTTGTGTTGAAGGAATGCTCCATCCATAAGTATATAACGTAATTGAAATTGTTACCCGTATCTTGCACAGCTAATCACGTTAGTTATAAATTATAAATGAGAGTACTCATTTGAGAGATATTTTTTGTAGGGTTTTATTTTAATTTGCTTTCTATAATTGTTACATGTTATTTTTTTTTATCTTAATTCTCTTTTTAAATTTTATGCTCTCTATTAACTTAAATCTTTTTTATTTCTTCTCCTTCTCGGTTACAAATTAAATCTTCTTAAAAAATTCCCAAATTTGGTTAATCACTTCTCTATCAATTCTTTATGTATCTGCTTAATCAAATCTCAAATTTATATAAATAGATTTTAATATAAATAAATTTTAAATTCAAATACTTTTTAATTTATTTCTTAAAAATCTCTTTTAATCTAAATATTGTGCCCTTTTTAATTTTAAACATAATTTTTAATTTAAAGTTTCAAAATTCTATCTAAATTAATAAAAAAATCTCGTGCAATACATGGATATATACTATTTTTTTCTAACTTGAAGTGCAGTTTCTGCCATCACCTGCACATGTTTATCTATGATCTAACTTGCTTATATATACTGGCGACCACACTACATGTCTTTCAATTTACACTTCAGGAAAAACTTCAAAAAGTTTCTTGAACTATACGCGAAGTGTACTTTGGTTTTATCACTTTCAATACGTGTAAAATGGACTTGTTACTTTTTGAGTTGTGTACTTTACTACAAAATGCTAACAGATGTTAAAAATTAAATGAAAAATTGAATGTACCTCTCACATGCACGATTAAAGGTTTGATACCTAAATGAAGTGCAACTGAGATGAGAATATTTTAGGGATAAAACTCATTAACGAGATGCATATGATGTGCACGTGTTCTGCTTAGCCACTTCTTTGCTCAAGTAGGTGAGAAAATGAAACAAAAAATTAGTCTCTATAGTTGAATTGCTTTGAAGGCAACGACAAAGCACAAGTGTGGTAATTGAAGAGCAACATTTCCATAAAGTGAGAGCAAAGGACAAAGAGAAGGAAAAGGGAATGTGGAAGAGAGGTGCAACATATCCTTCACCAACTCTAGTGGTGGTCGTAGTCATAAATGAACAAAGTATGATATGGATGTCCAGACCCCGAACCATTAAACCATTTCCCTTTTTGTTTTGGCCTTTTTTTAGTTTTCTTATTTCATTTTTTTCTTTTTTTTTCTTTTTCTTTTTCTTGGTTGTTATTGAATTCCCATTTCGTAGTTGCTCTTTTAAAAATTGGCTGAGAGGAAGAAGAAGAAGAACTTCCCATTTGCATATCATGTGCATCTCCGTAATGAGTTGTATTCCCAAATTACCCTCATCTTAGTTGCATTTCCTTTGGATATCAAACTTTTAAACGTGCATGTGAGTGGCATATATGATTTTTCCATCCAATTTTTAATGTTTGTTAGCATTTTGTAGTGAAATACACAACCTTAAAAGTAACAAGTCTATTTTGTACATTTTGAAAGTAATGAAACTAAAGTGCACATCGCGTATAGTTCAGGGAGATTTTTTGGAGTTTTTCCTATATTTTATTTATTTATTATTGAAATAAAAAATAATAATAACAAAGAATGATAGTGAATAACAATGAATAATAATAATTTTATTTAAATGATTAAATAAGTAATTAATTATAATAATAATTTTCAGAAAACAAAAATTAAACACCAAATAGTGAATAATACTATATATAAGTTCAAATTCAGTATACATCATCTCTTATCATTAAAGCGTGAGCTTAACACATGCTAAGTTTTTTTTTTTAGAAATATTGTATCCTCCTACCTAATTCTCATACTAATTCTCTTAATTACTAAATGAAAAAAGTATTGAATGTTTTTTTATGTTTTTAAGACATTAGATGTAATTATTTTTTCATTTAATATTTTCTTTATTTAGTATTAGAAAAATTATTAGGAGGAACTTGTAGGAGGATATATCATTACTTTTTTATTTATAAAAAAAATTGTGGAAGATATTGCTCTCACAATTCTGAGGGATGGAGCATTAAAGGTTATTTCTCCTCCCAATAAGTGCGCTTTTTGATAATTAAACTTGTGTTCTTATCTTTACAAGAGTCAAGGCTGCTTACCACCCGTCCAACAGCTTGTTAGTTGACACATGCTAGTTTGACACTAAAGATACAATAAATATTATGTAAATAAAAAGTGAAAGACAAAAAATCAAAACAAACAATACTTTGGTACATAAAAATTTTACATTTATTTAGTATAACAAAATAAGGAATAAAAAATATATACACTTATTGTTATTGTCAACTACATCTTTAGCAAAATATTATTATTCTTTATTTATAAAAATCTATTTTTTAATTTTTCATTTTGTTTTTCTAATGAGGAAGTATGTATTCAACCCCGTGGAATCCAGGTATAGATAAACCTAAAGACAAAAATTGAATCAGAGTAACGGTCTATTTGATATCATGAAAGGAATAGAAAAGAAAGGAACATGATAAAAAAGAAAAGAAAGGAAGAGAGAAGTGAAGAAACTATCTCTCCCCTTATATGGTATTATCCAATAGAAAAGAAATGAGACTTTTATTCTTGTGTTTGGTTTTATAAAGGAAAAAATGTAAATATATATAAATAAATAGTACTATATGGTGGGCCTCATAAAATTATTTCTCTCTCATTCCTTTACTTTCCTTTTCTTCCAAGAGGGGAAGGATAAAATGGTAGGATTCATGAAAATATTATCCTTGCAAATCATTTCCTTTCCATCCTAAAATGTGATACCAAATAAGGGGTGATGCTCTTCCTCTACCATCTTCTTTTCCTTTTCCTCTTCAAATGTGATATCAAATAAAGCCTAATAGTCCATCCAATGGCACCAACAACCAAGGATGTAAGAAATAGGATAAACAAGTAACTTTACTTTCATAATTTGAGCGATCCAAGTTAGCTATCAAACTCATGCATAATGTGATTATGCGTGTATACATAATTAAGAAGTAATACTACTCATACATACTTATATACATATCATTTCATATTTGCACAATTTTTAACATCAATATAATATTGACTTGGAAATATGTCATATGCCTTCTTAATCATTAACTCAATGCTTCAAAATTTTGACATGTGACATTTATGATAACTATTTTTATATCACGTGTTATTGATGTAGCAATTGTCATATGTAAAAAAAATAATATCAATCATCATATTACAAAATAGAGAATAAAAATTAAAAAAAAATCAAACACCCAAATAAGTTGGATTGGTCGACGGTGGGAAAATGGATAAAACTCAAAAACTCAAACATCATATGCAAAATGGATTTCAATGAGAGTGGTTGTTTGAAGAACGTAATCCCAACTAATTAACCTTTAAAAATAATATATGATTCTTTTGTGAGTTTCTTAATTTTAGTATCCAAGTTCAGCTATCAAACTCATGCATAATGTGATTATTGTTCTTCACCATTATCTGATCGAGATCTCACCATGACTTGAGCTTCATGCAATCAATATAATATAGAAAAGAAATATACATGACCTAAAATTTTGTCACATGTCATCCAAGTCAATTAATAAATGCATTAAACTTTTGACATGTGCCAAATATATTACTTAATTTTTTATCATGTATCATATGATATAGCAACTTAAAAGAAATATTCACACGTGTAAAAGAAATTGCCACATATACATCAATATAATCAATCAATCAATATAATCAATCAATCAATATAATCAATCAATCAATATAATCAATCAATCAATATAATTAATTAATCAATATAATTAATATATAAAAAAAACTAATTAACCTAAAATTATATGTCATATTTCATCCAAGTCAATTAGTAAATGCATTAAGTTTTTGACATATACATGACCTAAAATTTTGTCACATGTCATCCACAAATACATTACTTTTGACATGTGCCAAATATATTACCTAATTTTTTATTTTAATCAATCAATCAATCAATCAATCAATCAATCAATCAATCAATCAATCAATCAATCAATAATACTTTTGTAACTTGTATATTGTAATCTCTCAATCAATGAATTCAGTTTTCACTTTTTCCTTTATGGTATTAGAGCAAGTAAATCCCGCTCTGCTTCCGCACATACTCTGAGTTCTTCTTGATTATGTTTTTGGTTCTTCTTCCTTCTTGTGTTCTTCTTACGTTCTTCAATTCGATGGCCATGGATGATACCAGTTTTAAAAATGCTGTGCAGAACAGTGTCTCGATGGATCAAACACAAAATCCTTCTTCTCTTTATTGTCTACATCTAGGAGAGAATCCTGGTGCAGTTCTTGTTTCGCCACAACTCAATGGAGCTAACTATCACTCATGGAGCAGGGCCATGAAAAGGGCATTGTTGACAAAGAATAAGCTAAAGTTCATCAATGGTGGATTGTCGATTCCAGATAAAAGTGATGTGAATTTCGAAGCATGGGAGTGATGTAATGGAATAGTGGTTTAATGGATTGGTAGAACCCTCAATCCTCAAATCGCACAAAGTGTTATATACATTGACAATGCAAAGACTCTTTGGGAGGATCTAAAAGAAAGATTCACCAAGGGAGATCATTTTCGAGTTTCAGATCTTCTTCAAGAAGTTCATTCTATCAAGCAAGGAGAAAGGTTAGTATCGGATTTCTTTGCTGAATTAAAGACTATGCGGGAAGATTTGGAAGCTCTCAGACCCATTCCTAATTGTTCTTGTACTGTGAAATACAAATGTTGCAGCACTATCAAAACAGTTAAACAACAAAGGGAATCTAAATATGTGATATGTTTTTTGAAAGGCTTTGGAGAATAATATGGTACAGTTAAATCATAGATATTGTTGATGGAACTATTGCCATCAATCAACAAAGTGTTTTCCCTTGTCTTGCAGCAAGAAGGACAACTCACTGCTAATCTTTTGGATAACCCAAAAATCTTGTTCAGTTCTGCTGAAAATCAAAAGTATCAAGGCAGAGGTAATGGAGGCTTTGGAGGAAGAATGGGAGGTAGATATCAAGGTCGTGGACCTATAAAACAATGCACACACTGTAATAAATTTGGTCATACAGTAGAACAGTGCTACTTCAAACATGGATTTCCTCCTGGATAAAAGCCAAAGACTCATATTGTCAATAACTTTGCTATTAATGAAGGTTCAAACTCACAGGCAGCTGAAAGGAATTTGTCTTCAGTAATTTAGAATAATGCCAAGCAAAGCCAACTCAATTCTGAGCAAGTGCAACAATTGCTCAATTTACTGCAACAATCTCAAGTAACTCAAAATCACAGTGTTAACAGCATGGATCAAATCAGTCCTTCCTTTGTTAGTGAGTCATTTACTCAACAACAACAAGCAACAAATAACTCAGGTAACTCCAAATCAAGTCCAAATTTGTGGATCCTTGATACGAGTGTCATTGATCATTTCACACATTCTAAGTCTTACTTTGTTAGTTTTCACAGCATAAAACCCATTAATGTGTTTTTACCAAATGGATCCATGGTCACTGCCAAATACTTAGGAACAATTTATTTTTCCAATCAGTTTCAACTCTTTAATGTTCTATATATACCAGAATTTAGTTTCAATATCATATCTGTCCAACAATTGATACTTAGTCTAAATTGCAAATTAACTTTTCTTGATTCTGTTTGTCACATTCAGGATGTGCCTACATTGAAGATGATTGGGCTTGCTGATTTATACAATGGACTATACCATCTCAAGGAATCGAAAGCTCCCCTTGTCCCCTCACATTTTTCTGTAAATATTGTTCATTTCAAAATTATAAATTTTCCTTTTGATCTTTGACATTTCAGACTTGGTCACCCTTCAAATAAGGTGATGGATCACATTTGTACTAATTTTCCCTATGTCAAATACATCAATAACTGAGTTTGTGATTCTTGTCATTTTGCAAAACAACATAAGTTGCCCTTTCCTTCTAGCACATCTGTCACACAGCATGCATTTGATCTAATTCATATTGACATTTGGGGGCCACTTACTACTCCTTCTTTGCATGGCTATAAATACTTTCTCACTATTGTTGATGATTACACACGACATACATGGTTGTTTCTTATGAAAACAAAATCTGAGACCAGAAAATTAATGCATGATTTTATTATTTTTGTTAAAACACAATTTCAAGTCTGCATTAAAACAATCAGATCTGATAATGGCACAGAATTCCAATACACTAATTTTTATGCACATTTTGGTATTGTACATCAAACTTCATATGTTGAAACTCCTCAACAAAATTCTGTGGTTGAAAGGAAACATGGCTATAGTCTAAGTGTTGCAAGAGGTTTGTTATTCCATTCTCATTCGCCAAAATGTTTTTGGTCATTTGTTGTTACATATGCTGTACACATTATTAACAGACTTCCATCATCATCCCTTCAAAACAAATCACCATTTGAGCTACTTCATTCCATACGCCCCACTTTATTAGACTTGAAGGTTTTTGGTTCACTTTGTTTTGCTTCAACATTGGAACAACACAAAACCAAACTTGATCCTAGATCTTAAAAATGCATTTTCCTTGGCTTCAATAATGGCACCAAAGGATACATAGTGTTTGATTTGCATACCGGAGAAATTTTAATTTCTCGACATGTTGTTTTTCATGAAAATATATTTCCTTATTCACAGCCTCACCATTCACATCAATCTGAACATAATCACACAGATTCTGATGAGTTTCATTTTCTTCTTGAACTATTACCCCAATTTTCCCAATCTTCAAATCCTAACACCGCACATCATTCAGTTGAGTTATTACCACAAACCTCACCACAAACACATGAGACAGTTGATCCAACTGTTAGGAAATCCACCAAAATCCCCAAGGCTCCTGCCTATCTCAAAGAATTTCATTATTCTCAATCAGCAAGTTCCAACTCATTTTCACATGCAGGTAATGTCACATACCTTTTATCTTTTGTCCTTTCATACCATTCTATTTCCCATTCTTATCTCAAGTACACTTTGGCCATGTCAAATAATGTTGAACCAAAATCCTATATTCAAGCTGTTAACTTTGTTGATTGGGTGATTGCTATGAAGGCTGAGTTGTAGGCTCTTGACGTTAATAACACTTGGTATCTAACTGATTTGCCACAAGACAAAACTCCTATTGGTTGCTGGTGGGTTTACCAGATTAAGTACAAAGTTGAAAGATACAAGGCGCATCTAGTTGCAAAGGGTTATACCCAACAATAGGGTGTTGATTTCATTGATACTTTCTCACCAGTGGCCAAATTAACCATTGTGAGACTTCTTCTTGCAGTAGCAGCTTTTCAAGGGTGATTTTTAAAGCAACTAGATGTTGATAATGCCTTCCTTCATGGTGACCTTAATGAAGAAGTATATATGGAGCTCCCACCAGGTCTTACTCCCACCAAACCTAAACAAGTTTGTCATCTCACCAAGTCTTTATATAGTTTATGACAAGCTAGCAGACAATGGTTCTGCAAATTATCTACTGCTATGGTGTCCCTTGGCTTCAAACACTCCTAATATGATCACTCTCTATTCATTCAGCAACAAGGCTCATCTTTCAAAACTTTATTGGTTTATGTGGATGATGTGATTCTTGCTGGAAATTCTATTGATGCTATCAATTCAGTGAAACAGTTCTTACACTCCACATTTAAAATCAAAGACCTTGGTAATCTCAAGTATTTTCTTGGTTTAGAGGTCTCTTGCACAACCAAAGGGATCCATGTTTGCTAAAGAAAATATGCCTTGGACATACTTTCTGATTATGGTCTTCTTGTTGCCAAACCCTGCAGCACCCCAATGATAAAGGATTCAAAATTGCTGTTTGATACAAAAGCTCCACCTCATGATCCCGCCATATACCGTCGTCTCATTGGTCGCTTACTTTATCTCACTACTACACGTCTTGACATTAGCTTTGCTGTTATGCAACTAAGTCAGTTTATGCAAGCCCCCACTGCTCATCATTTTGAAGCTGCTAATCGCATAATTCGATACATCAAAGGTGCTCTAGTACAGGGATTATTTTTTTCCTCTAATTCTGTTCTCCAACTTAAAGGATTCAATGATTCTGACTGGGCCTCTTGTCCCTCTACTCGGCATTCCATTACGGGTTTCTGAATTTTTCTTAGTTCCTTCCTTATTTCATGGCTTTCAAATAAACAAAATATTGTGTCTCGTTCCTCCTCTGAAGCTGAGTATCGAGCTTTAGCCTCCACTACTTGTGAGCTTCAATGGCTTTTATACCTTCTTTAAGAACTTGCCATTTCCTTTACTACTCCCGCACTTTTATACTGTGATAGTCAATCTGCCACGCATATTGTGCAACACCCTACTGAGGATGTCACATTTCCGAACAATAATAGAAAAAACCATTACCCAAGTTATAAATTATTCCGTAATATATAATAATATAGGTTGTAAAAATATTTTTTATTTGAACATTATATTATAAAATAAAATAAACATAACATAAAATAAAACAAACTATTACATACACACTATAATTATACATATGATTTTGTTTTTAATAGGTACAAATAATTTACATATTACAAACTATTTAATAAAACAGTAAACTGTCTGATTTAAAGCAAACCAAAAACTAGCCCAAGCCTAACATTAAAGGTTCTGATCCTCCAAAGAATCCTCCTCGGGAAGATCATCGAAAGATAAAAATACTCCGGTAACACCATACCATGCTGCAATTAATCCATATGATATGGATGATCTCGAGGCTTGCCCTCCTCAAACTGCTCGTTCGGTTGTTGCTCTTCTTCGTACTAAAAATCCAGCGGCTGCTCCTCTTCTACTTCCTCAACAACTTTACAGAACATAAATAATAATACAATATATATATATACAAAGAGGTGAGACAATCTACATCATTACCAGCTAGCAGTAAAGAAAATGACAATACAAACAAATATAACAGTTAATATAACAATTCATATTATCACATATGCAAAATATCATAAATCAAATTATAACTATTTACACAGTGATGCAGATTAAATATGTCATGTACTCAGACTCGTTCCTACTCCATGGAGCTAAACACAAACATCAAAGAGAATGAACATAAACATCAGAGAGAATGATCCGGTAGACATGTCCGCACATCAGGCTGCCTCAACTAACTATTACATAGTCAAATACGTCGTGTAAATAGCACACAGTCAAATATGTCATGTGAATGGTACACAGTCAAATACGTCGTGTACGTCCAGCTATAGTACCAGACATTCCCCAATAGATCCTGATTAAGAATAGTATTTGTCGAGATCGCTAGTGTGTTTTATCAGTTACCACGGCTCAGAGGAGCTACCAACTGTCCACATGTGGAATCTACTGCACACTAACGCCTCCAAGTTCTCCACATGAACACACTACACCTATCACACCTGCAATACGGTGTAATTCATCTCGTCAGTCAATCGTCAATTTCAACCAAATTGACATACCACTCTATGTATGTAATGATCCATAATTATAAAAATACCCTCAATATCACCATGAATCATAATTACATAAATATCCTCATTGTCACCATAATCACAAAAATACCCTTAGTATCAATAATTCTAAAAACAGTATGTCTCCACTTGACAGTACTATTCCCCAACATGTCCGAGTCCACCACTTTGGCTCGACAGTAAAAATTACTATTCCCATTAGTCGCGTAAACATTTTATCGCATTTTTCAATCGCATAAATATTTTTTAACGTTTTCTCAATCGCATAGTTTAAAATTCACTATTTTAAATACACGTAAGCTATTTTTACTATTTTTCACTGTATAAAATATTTCTTGACGTTCCAAATTACATTTTTAAACTTTCCAAAACTAAAAATATTATTTAGATATTATTTTCCATTTTTCTTACAAAAATTACTCTAAGTAATAATTTCTGACGTTTTTCTCAAAAATTCAATTTTAATAAATTCTTCTACAGTTAATTTTATTCGTTAACTATGTAAAATATTTCCTTGCTTTCTAAATATCATTTTGAAACGTTCTTCAATACTTGCTCATTTTTAATCAATTTTGACAGCATTTTGTTTAGAAAATCCACTAAGTGATATTTTCTACGTTTTCCTTTTAAAAATTCCTTTATTTAATTATAACCATAAAATACCCTTTGAAAATTGATAACATACTTTAAAAACTCAAAGGTAAGTATTTTTCAAGTGTCTAAAATTTATTTCTTTTCTATACTAGACTTCTAATAAAAAATTGTTTACTTATTTGGTTCTTAAAAATCCATTGTAAATCAATTCTTTTTAGGTTAACTAACTAGTCTACACATAGAAAATAAATTTTGGATTAATTATACATTAAAAAGCATTTTTGACTGAATTCCACCATTCTTTGTACAAATCATTTTTAAATTATTTTCCATCCTCTAAATTATTGTAAAATCCATTAACTTAATCAAATCAATTAAGTCATCCATTCAAAAATGGTTCAGAACATTTTGGTTCTCTTTTTCATAGTTAAAATCGTGAGCTCTTCATCATGTGTTCTTTAGAACACTTATGCAAATCTCAACATATTATTCACATCTCACAATAGATATCATATAACTATGAACACATACCATATATTAAAGCAATCATAAAACACATACCAAAATATCAAAGCTATAGACATGCTTGCATGCATAATAAATCACAAATAGAAAAGACAATAAACATGCACACAAAATTAATCACAAATAGAAAAGACAACAAACAACCAAGTGAATGAATCCTTATGGATTCTTCACCACAATTACATCCATTTTCTCACCACCACACATGGTTGATGAGATTAAATCTCCCTCTTACCTATAAGGAAGACAAGATCTCCTTGGACTCCTCCTTAGAAAATTTGTGTAGCTTCAAGAAAAATCCTAACAAGCTTAAACAAATGATAAAGTCATAAATTATGGTTGAAAAAGATAAACCATGAATCAATCATGGCTTAGAACATCAAAAATCAAATTAGAAACAAGAAACAAGAATTTTCACCTTATAGGAAAGAAACTTCAAAGTGATTTTCCAAGCTCCAAATGGATGATTTAGCAAAAACTCACAACTAGAGATGTTCTTAGAATATGGTTTAGGTTTAGGAAATGATGTTGGATGAAATTTTTGATGAGTGGAAGTGTACTCTAGAGATGATGGCCGAATGGTGTGCAGAAGGAGACTTAGGAGTTTTCTTTGAGTTCTTTGGTAGGAAGAGAAATGAATGAATGATTAGAATGATTAAATAAATGATGAAGGAGGTGAATGATTGCCTAAATGCATAATGCATGGCTGTGAGACACAAAATAAGTGTGTAACACCCTGAATTTCCTATCTCTTAATAATTTTGACAGTTAACAGAATTTTACTGTTTAGTAATTTCTGTGCACTGTAAAATTATTTTGTTTATTCTGTAAGCGTATTTGATCGTTTTGAGTGATTTACTTCGTGTCAGGAAAATAATAATTTTTGGGTCGGAGAAAATCTTTAAATATTTATTTCTCTTGACTGTTAATTATTTTTAATAATCTGACTTGATTTTCATACGTTTTCTAATATTTATGATTTTTGTGGATGATTATGAATTTTTTTTACTATATGTGGGCCCAGGTGACCTTACGTGGGCCCAGGTGGGTCCCGCAAAGTAAAAAATTTTCTACGCATAGAAAAATTTGTACTGTTTAGACGGAGACAGGGAATCTTACTAAACCTGAATCCGGAAACAGTTTTAGAAATTTTATTGTACTGTATTTTGTACTGTATTTATTTATCAGACGATAAAAATACATTAAATATAATCTTTCGTGGGGTTTTAGCAGATAAAAATAGAAATTATATTGCTTAAATCAACATTGGTGGTTTGGATATTCACCATTGATTTAATTAACGATGGAGACTTGATCTTGATTTAATCAATGGTAGAGATTCGATCTTAAAAGTAAATAGGATTATTTATAACCGTTAGATGGAGATTAAATCAAGGGTAGAGATTTAGTTTTATATAATGGCTCTGACCATTTACAACCATTGGATTTAGAATTGATCAAGGGTGGAGATTTGGTCTTAAAAAGTAACAAGAATCATTTATGACCATTGGATGAAGATTTAATCAATGGTGAAGATTTAGTCTTAAAAAGTGACAAAGATTAATTATGACCCTTGGATTTAAAGTTTGAAGGAGCAATCTTGACCCTTCATTTTGGAGACACATCCAATGACTAGAATTTAAAGGAGAAAGATCCAATGGCCTAGATTAAGTCTTCTAATCTAAAGCTACACCTAAAGTCTACATAAATCATAACCATTGAATTAATCAATGGCTAGAAATGCTTAAGATAGTGACAAGTGAAATTGGTCACATTTTGGAGTGCATGAAAAGGGGGGACGGTTTTATGGTGAATTATGAAGCTAAAGGAAAAGTTTCAATGCATTATTTGATACTTTAGTCAATTATGCTTTGCTTTAGTAAATTATGTTCCTTTATTGTTTTGTTTGCATCCTTAGAAGACTACTTGGAAGGGGGGGACGGTCTTGGTATGAATTTAGGAGCTTTGAAGACCATAATTGATCACCTTTGGTCATTATTGATCATTCATTCTTGTCTCCAAAATTATCAAGAACCAAAACACAAAAGTTTTCTCTCCATTTCTCTCCTTCTTCATGTTTCGGCCAAGCTACCCAAATCTACCCTCCATCATTCTTTAATTTCATCCAACCATAGATCTTGAATCTAAATGATATTCTAAGTAACTCTCATGTTGGAGATTTCCTCTAAATCATTCATCTTCATGGACTTCCTTCAAGATCAAAGTTATAGGGTATTTGTGGTGAAGTGTAAGGAAACTTCATTTCTTCTATTCTTTTTCATGATCTAAACCATGTTTGATCCATGGTTCCTCTTAATCAAGCTTAGTATACTAATTTTTATGTATTTTGTTTTGTATTTGAAAAGCCCTTGGTGGTGAAGGACTTGGAAAAAAAAGCAAAACAAAGCTTTTGAGAATCTTCAAGAGGTAACAGGGAGATCCACCTCACCAACCAAGTATGGTGGTGAGAGATGGTCTTATATTTGATGGATGGTGAATCCATGTGAGTATTCATATCCATGGTCATGTAATTATTTGTGGGTGTTTATGTGTTTGATTTATTTGTTCATGCTTTGTATGATTTGCATGATTTATTACTTTTGATTATGGCATGCTTATGGTAGCTTATGGTATATATGATGAAATATGTATGTGTATGCCATGATTTGATAATGGAAAGGAAATTAATTTTTGGCTCAAATGGCCAAAGGAAGAGTGGTCACATTTTTGACACTCATGATTAGAGTTTATGTTGAAATTTTTCAAGAACAAGATAATTAATTTTTGGTCCCTAGAACATGGTGAATTTCGGTTAAGACACCTCAAGATAGGTGTTCACAAATTAATATTTTCATGGATGATGAAATAAGATGTTTTGAAAAACAAGGAAAATAAACAAAGGATTTATTTTTCAAAGAGTACATGAACACAGTTTTTGAAGGGATTTGTATTGATTTATTTTGTGTAAAAAGTTTCTAAGTATTTTACTAAACATGAGTTTTAAATGAAAATAGCAATGTTGATTTTAAGGATTTGCAAAGAAAGTGAAAAAGGATTTGTAAAGAAAGTGAAAATGGATTTGCAAAGAAAGTGAAAAATGAAAATGAACAAATGACTTGATTTCAAAGACCAAGTGTTCACGGTTTTTGTAAAGGATTTGTAATGGTTTTGTTTGTGTAAAACCATATCAATTTAGAAGGAAAAATATTTGATGGTTTCAATAGTCATGTCCACGTTTTTTAAGGCTTGTAATGCCTAAATTTGTATGGAACAAAGTGATATTTTATAAAACGAAGTGTTTTGTCTCTCAAAAGATTTGACAGTTTTCAATGAACACGTTCACGGTTTTTGAAGACTTGCGGATACCTTGATTTTATAACAAAATGATTTTCGCACAAGAATTTGGAAAGGGAATTAGAGCGTTTATCACTTGAGAAAATCAAGTTTTTTGTAAACGAAAATGTTTTCGAACTTCAATTTATTTTGAAGAAGGTTGTGTTTGGAAATGATTTAGGAAAAATGAAGAATATAATGGTGTTTTGAAAATTTACTAACGTATAACTGATTTTCGAGTTTTGAAATACATTAAAAAATGTTAAGTTTTGAAACGTTGATTTATATCAATGGAAAAGTGATTTTTTTGTGGATTATATTTTGGAAAAGGATTTCTTGAGTAAAGAAATGTGAAAAAAATTTTCTTGAGTAAGAAAATGTGAAAAATGAAATACAAAGTCATATTATTTTGAGAAAGGTTGAAAAGGAATTTTTGAAGAAATATTTTCTGTAATGAAATGATGATGAAAAATATTTTACGTATCTTAAAAACGTGATTTTTAAGTTACGCAATTTGAAAAATGTGTTGAAAATGATATTGATTTATTTAAGTCCAAAATAATGTTTGAAATATTAAGGAATATTTTACGTGATTGTAAAATATTGAAAAATATTTTACGTATCTTAAAAACGATTTGAAATACAGTAAAATATTTCTACGCGATTTGAAATATGTTGAAATATTTTTATGCGATTTGAATTACATTTAAATATTTTACGTAATTTGAATTACTATTGAAAAATCACTACTTGATTGAAAAGTGATGAATTATTTTTACGTGATTGTGAAAAGTGGCGAAAAGTCGTTATGTGATTTGGAAAGTGTTTTAAATATTTTGAGAATGATGGAAAATGATTTACGCAACTTAAAAGAATAATTTTTAAGTTACGCGATTTTGAAAACGGTGAAAAATTGCTACGCAATTTGAGAAACGTATATTTTTATGCGATTGAGAAAAACGTTGAAAAATTAATACGTGATTTAAAAGTGCAACAGAAATGTTGCGGCATTTTGAAAACATAACAGAAGTGTTACGATGTTGTGAAAACGTAATAGAAATGTTTTAGAATTGTGAAAACGTAACAGAAATGTTGCGGGATTGTGAAAACACGATAATAGTGTTTTATAACTATGAAAACATGATAATATGATTTTGTTATTGAAAAATACAGTATGATTACTGTAAAACCAATGTAAGGACACTGTTTGTGAAAACAACGAGTTTTGCTTGTTATTGGCACGTGGTGCATTTTTAGATGCATTGGAAAAAAAATATACGTTGAGGTATATGATTTAATTGAACAAACGAATTTGAAAAGAATGACCCTTGTCGTTGGACTTGCACTGATATATTAGTGCATTGTATAAACTATATCTGAGAAATTATGAGATATACATGTGATTGGTATTTGGTGCATTATACATGCATTGGAATGGTCTGATGAGGACTGGATATGACTAATTGCCTAGGAGAAACACACATCTTGAGTGGGTGCGATATGCGTAATGTAAGTCACTTGTTGACCTTGGGGGCACCGGGGTGCGGGTTGCTTACACGGGTGGTTAGTTGCGCTTCTTCCCGTAGGTTAGACCGATGCAACACACCGATGATTTTAACCGAGACACTATTCTTAATCAAGATCTGATAAAGACTGTCGTGTATGTGCTAGATATGCAAAAATTGAAATGAGAATTAAAGCACGTGGTCTGAGGCACGTGGTACCGGCAGGTCTTTTCGATCATTTTCTCCGGCCTAAGTTTTAGCTCCATGGAGTAGGAACATTGAGTCTAAATGCACATGCATTATATGAGTACATTTATATCTGTGTGATATATTAATTGAGGAATATTGGCTATGACAATTGTTTTGAATTCTTGGATGATGATGATGATAAACTTTGAGGGCATTATCGTAATTATTGTTTATGATAATTGAACCGATAAATGATTGGATCTTGATAGTTGATTAATGTTGATGACATGATCATAATTGTGGTATGATCTATCCGTATGATATCTTCTTGTGTTATCTCTGTGCTGCCATGTTGGTATTGGTGTAAGTGATCTCACCTCTTTGTTATATTGTTTTGCTGTGTTTGTATTGTAAAAACTATATAGTAGAAGAAACGAGTTGTCTTAGACATAACGGGTGACAAATACCTCTGCGTTTGGAAACAACATCAGAGAATGACCTTTCCAGATTGGATAGCTTACAGTGTTGACAAAGAAGAGATGTCTGAGGACAAAGTACAGATGTAGAACAGATGTCTGATGTTTCAAGATGGATACACAATAGAATACGTGTGTAGAGTTATTTTTATTGTTAGTGTTGTACCGTGCTATCAAGTAGGACCTGTCATAGGGTTTGCTACTGTAAAAAAAAAGAGTCTGTTAGTTAAATATTTCTCTTTAAATTGTTAAATATTAATTGGTGTCAATATTGTATATTAATTAGTATAAATATATTTTTGGTATTACCTATGAACTTCAGTAAGTTTATGTTTCAGTAAAAGAAAAAAAAAGAAAGAAATTTTAAAACCCACCTTTTATAACTCAAACTTTGTGTGAACTTCTTTTCAGAATATGAGTCGAGAAATAGACATGTGATACTCTAATGAGGGTGTTACAAAGTGCAGCCCCTTTTGTTGACAAATTTTACTTCATAATGGCCTTTGATGGATTGAATGGTGGATGGCTAAGCTTCTAGCAACTCCATGATTGCATACTTAGAGTATATGGCCGAAATATGCATAGGAAATTCAGTCAAAATTTGATTAATTTCATAAACCTATTTATGTTTTAGTTCTCCTATTTTGTTTTAATTAATATTAGTTAGATTCCTTTCTATTTTAGTTAATCATTAGTTTACTTATAATCCTTAATCTTCTACTTAATTATACTAAGACATTGTCTAACTAAAATTTGATGAAAAACTAATTAGGTTTAATCCATTTAATTATCACTTAAACCCTTTAGATTAACTTAATTAGGTTTTAGACTAATTATTCCATTAAGTTAGGTTTTAAACTAACTAATCTACTAAATCTAACTATTTTTATGGATTTTCAACCTTTTGGTTTAGAATTTTATAAGCCAATTACACTGGTAAACTTTTCCTAGAAGTTAGTCCCACAAACCCAAACGTGGGTCTCACAAAATAAATGTGGGTCCCACAAGCCAAACGTGTGTCCCACAGACTTTTTTGCATGATAAATATTTTTATTATACAGAAAAATCCTAAAAATTAAAAGATTAATATACATATTATTCGGAATTAAGTTTAGTAAGATCCCTCAGCTCCAAATAATCAAACAAGATTTTCCCCGGCCCGAAAATTATTATTTTCTTGACTCGGAGCAAATCACACAAAACAATCAAATGCAGTTACGAAACAGTCAAATTAATTTTATAACAAAAAAAAATAGAAAACAGTACAATTAGGACAAAAACGTAATTAGCCAAAAATTGAGGTGTTACAACTCTCCCCCACTAACAGAAATTTTGTCCCCAAAATTTATCGAACCTTAGAAAAGATGTGGGTACTGCTCCCTCATTTTGTCTTCCAGCTCCCAAGTAGCATCTCCCGTCACCTCATTCCATATTACCTTTACCAATACAATCATCTTCCCTCGAAGCTGCTTCACTCTCCTGTCCTCAATTTTAACAGGAAGCGTCTCATACGTCAAATTATCTTTCAATTGTACTTCATCAGGTTGAATGACATATGTTGGATCAGGAATATATTTTTTCAACTGAGACACATGGAATACATTATGGAGATTGGATAGAAAAGGTGGTAAAGCTATCTGGTAGACTATGGGACCTATCCGACGAATGATTTGATAAGGTCTAATAAATTTAGGAGTGAGTTTTCTGAATTTGATAACCCTTCCGACACCAGTCGTAGGTGTTACACGCAAAAACACATGCTCACTTTCTTTAAATTCAAGAGGTCATCTTCGCTTATCAGCATAACTTTTTTGTTGGCTCTGAGTCGTCCTCATTTTCTCCTGAATCATCTTCACCTTCTCCGTAGTTTATTGTACAAGATCAGGTCTAATGGTCATACTTTCCCCATCTTGATACCAACACAAAGGTGTTCGGCATCGTCACCCATAAAGTGCTTCATAGGGTGCCATCCCTATACTTGAGTGAAAACTATTGTTGTAAGTGAATTCTATCAAAGACAGAAATTCATCCCAACTCCCTTATTGTTCCAACACACAAGCACGCAACAAATCTTCCAGTGATTGAATAGTCCTCTCCGTTTGACCATCAGTCTGCGGATGATAAGCAGAACTTAGACGTAACTTAGTCCCCATGGCTTCTTGCAGGCTTCGTCAAAACCTTGATGTAAACCTCGGGTCTCTATCAGAAACTATATTTGCGGGTACACCGTGAAGTCTAACAATTTCACTAATGTACACCTGGGTTAATTGTTCCAATGAAAACTTGATATTGATCGGTAAGAAATGCGCTGACTTCGTAAGCTTATCAATTATAACCCATATAGAATCATGACCTTTCCTAGTTCTTGGCAATCCGATAACAAAATCCATTGAGATACTATCTCATTTCCATTATGGAATAGTCAAAGTTTGTAACATACCGGCTGGTCTTTGATGTTCCACTTTTGCTTTTTGACAAACAAGGCAAGACGTCATACGTTCCGCAACATATCTCTTCATCCTTGGCCACCAAAACATCCGCTTTAAGTCTTGGTACATCTTTGTCATCCCCGGATGCATACTCAACCTACTAGTATGAGCTTCGTCCAAAATTGCTTGTTTAAGATCGGGATCATCAGGTATACAAATCCTTCCTTTAAACCTTAAGACTCCATCAGATCCTTCCTTAACCGTTGCCTTATGACCTTGCTTTAAAACTTCTTTCTCATTCAACAAATATGGATCCTCATCCTGTTTTTCCCTGATTTCCTCCAGCATGTCATTTAGAACAGTAACTCTACTTAGACAAATTCTTCCTGGTGCCAATTCCACTGACAACCGTAAATCTCTAAACTGATTGATCAATTCTTCCTCTTTTATCATCATGGTAGAAACACTGATCACCTTTCTACTTAAGGCATCCGCCACCACATTCGCTTTTCCCGGATGATATTGAAGCTGAAAATCATAGTCCTTCAAGAACTCTAACCATCGCCTCTGCCTCATGTTCAATTCCTTTTGATTGAACAGATATTTTAAACTCTTGTGGTCACTGATGACATTGAACACAGCTCCATATAGAAAATGTCTCCACACTTTCAATGCAAAGACCACTGCAACGAGCTCCAAATCGTGCGTTGGATAGTTCCTCTCATGAACCTTCAACTGTCTTGAAGCATAGGCTGCCACATTTTTGTTCTGCATCAACACGCATCCTA
The DNA here is from genome assembly GCA_029884605.1 of Ormosia emarginata. NCBI lineage: Eukaryota > Viridiplantae > Streptophyta > Magnoliopsida > Fabales > Fabaceae > Ormosia > Ormosia emarginata. The sequence continues at coordinate 30,510,118 of JAQQTP010000080.1, read as the reverse complement.
ACCCTTGATAAGAAGCGTCACAATACACCTCAAAAGCCTCGTTAGGATCTGGCAAAATCAGCACTAGTGCAGTCGTCAATCTCTTCTTCAACTTTTGAAAACTTGCCTCACATTCTTTCGTCTAATCAAAAGCTTGACTCTTCCTTGTGAGTTGTGTAAGAGGTCCAGCTATCTTAGAAAAACCTTCAATGAACCTCCGATAATATCCGGCCAGTCCAACAAAACTTCGGATTTCGATTACCGTCTTCGGCCTCTCCCATTGCAAAATAGTTTTTATTTTTGATGGGTCCACCGCAATACCTTCCTTGGAAATTACGTGACCCAGAAATTGAACTTCTTCCAACCAAAACTCACACTTTGCCAATTTTGCATACAGCTTCTTGTCTTTCAAAATTTGGAGAACTATGCTTAGATGTTCAACATGCTCTTCCTTATTTTGGGAGTAGATCAGAATGTCATCGATAAAAACGATAATAAATCTGTCTAGGTATGGACGAAAAATCCTATTCATATAATCCATGAATATTGCAGGAGCATTCGTCACTCCGAACGGCATCACTTGATACTCATAATGTCCATAACGAGTTCGAAAAGCTGTTTTAGGTATATCCTCAACCTTGACACGAATCTGATGATAACCTGATCGCAGATCTATTTTAGAGAAAATAACTGCTCTTTTCAGCTGGTCCATCTCATCGATCCTTGGAAGTGTATATTTGTTTTTTATTGTGACCTTATTCAGCTGACGATAGTCTACACAAAGACGAGAAGTTCCATCCTTCTTCTTGACAAGTAGTACTAGCGCTCCCCACGGTGAAACACTCAATCGCACAAACTGCTTTTTCAACAATTCCTCCAATTGCTTCTTTAACTCCATCAATTTTGATGGTGACATCCTATATGGTGCAATTGAAATAGGACCTGCTCCTGGTACCAAATCAATAGCAAACTTGATTTCTCTTTCTGGTGGTAAGCCAAGTACATCATCAGGAAAAACTTCCGGAAACTCATTCACGATTGGAATAGCATTCACATCTTTTTCACTCTTGACTTCCAAAGAAGACAACAACATGTATCCTTGAGCTCTGTCCCTCAACAAAGATTTGACTTTGACGGCAGTTAAAAATCCAAAATCCTCATCCTTAGGAAAAACTAAGGTTTTATTGGCATAATCTAATAGGATATGGTTAGAAGATAACCAATCCATTCCTAATATTATATCTATTTCAACAAGAGGTAAGAAAATTAGATTGACCGAAAAGACTCAATCATTTATGGTAATAGGACAGTTCAAACATACTTTAGATGTAACAACAGACTTGGCAGTTAGTGTAGAAACAATCAATTGAAAACTCAAAGAAGACATAGGTAATTTCAACCGATCCACACAGTCATATGCAACAAATGAATGCGTCGCACCTGAATCATATAGTACAGTCAAAAGATTACCTGCTACGACACCTTTCCCCTGAATAAGATTTTCAGACTGAGAAGCCTCAGCTCCGCTCATCGTGTACACTTGCCCTCCAGATCGTGGCTGAGTAGCATGAACATTACTCACCACTGGCTTTCTTTCTGACTGGTTACATTCCTTAGAAATATGCCCAGGCCTTCCACACTTGAAACAGATTGGCCCTTTGATTGAACAGTCTCTAGATATGTGGCCACTCTTTCCACATTTAAAACATCTTGGCGTAAACGCCACATTTGTACCAGCTTTGTTGCCACTAGAACTTCCCCCGATAGATGGACATTGAGGCTGACTTCCCGATGGTCTCGAATATGGTTTGCGCTGAAACCGGTTGTTATTGTTATTGCCTCCTCTTTGGAACCTTGTCGGTCCAAAGTTACGATTTCTTGGATCACGTGACAGCTCCAACTCCTCGAGTCGTACACATGTGTCCACCAAAACATGAAACTGGTTCATCCTCAAGGGTAACACTCCTCTCCTCAACTCTACCCTTAGCCCTTCCTCAAACTTATGGCATTTCCACGTATCATCTTGTTGGGTTTGGACATAGTTTGAGAACTGTGACAAACTCTCAAATTTGGAAGCATACTCACCAACAGTCATATTGCCTTGACGTAAACCAAGAAATTCCATTTCTTTTGCATGTCGGGCACTGGCAGGAAAGTACTTTTCCAGAAATACTTCACAGAATACCTCCCAGGTAATCGCCGAGTTCCTCTCCACCAGTTCTCACCATCCCCTCTCAGCATAAATGTAGCATACGTCACCTTTCGATCATCGGCGCACCCCATTCCTTCAAATATCTTTTCGAGATCTTGGATCCAAAGACTCGCCTTCTCTGGATTAAATTCACCTCTAAACTGCGGCAGGTTATTGCGCCTAAACTCAGACAAGTTTAGAGCATCAGCAGATCGCATCTTCTTCATTGAGTCGCTTCGTTCATTTTGTTGCGTAATCACCTCGGCCATGCGCTGCATAGCCTCAGCAGCTGCAGTCATTAGGTCAACATTACGTTCCACATTCGCACGCGTTCTTTTACCAGCAGACATTTTTTTCTTCAATCAAATGAGACAAAACAAAGTCAGATGTAACCTTTCGGAAACAAATCATAGAGAATCACACAACACAAGCAAAAACAGACCCAACCACAACCCCAAAAGACTCTAACTTGGGCTCTGATACTAACTAAATGCAACACCCTACTGGGGATGTCACATTTCTGAACAACAATAGAAAAAATCGTTACCCAAGTTATAAATTATTCCGTAATATATAATAATATAGGTTGTAAAAATATTTTTTATTTGAACATTATATTATAAAATAAAATAAATAGAATATAAAATAAAACAAACTATTACATACACACTATAATTATACATATGATTTTGTTTTTAATAGGTACAAATAATTTACATATTACAAACTATTTAATAAAACAGTAAATTGTCTGGTTTAAAGCAAACCAAAAACTAGCCCAAGCCTAATATTAAAAGTTTTGATCCTCCGAAGAATCCTCCTCGGGAAGATCATCAGAAGACAGAAATACTCCAGTAACACCATACCATGCTGCAATTAATCCATATGATATGGATGATCTCGAGGCTCACCCTCCTCAAACTGCTCGTTCGGTTGTTGCTCTTCTTCGTCGAAAATCCAGTAGTACGCTCCTCTTACGCTTCCTCAACAACTTTACTGAGAACATAAATAATAATACAATATATATATATATATATATATATATATATATATATATATATATATATATATATATATATATATATATATATATATATATATATATATAAAGAGATGAGACAATCTACATCATTACCAAAGATAACAAGAAAGAAAATGACAATACAAACAAATATAACAGTTAATATAACAATTCATATTATCACATATGCAAAATATCATAAATCAAATTATAACTATTCACACAGTGATGCAAATTAAATATGTCATGTATTCAGACTCGTTCCTACTCCATGGAGCTAAACACAAACATCAGAGATAATGAACACAAACATCAGAGAGAATGATCCAGTAGACATGTCCGCACATCAAGCTGCCTCAACCAACTATTACATAGTCAAATACGTGTAAATAGCACACAGTCAAATATGCTGTGTGAATGGTACACAGTCAAATACGTCATGTACGTCCAGCCATAGTACCAGACAGTACCCAATAGATCCTAATTAAGAATAGTATTTGTCGAGATCGCTAGTGTGTTTTATCAGTTACCACGGCCCAGAGGAGCTACTAACTGTCCACATGTGGAATCTACAGCACACTAACGCCTCCAAGTTCTCCACATGAACACACTACTCCTATCACACCCGCAACACGGTGTAATTCATCTCGTCAGTCAATCGTCAATTTCAACCAAATTGACATACCACTCTATGTATGTAATGATCCATAATTATAAAAATACCCTCAGTATCACCATGAATCATAATTACATAAATATCCTCATTGTCACCATAATCACAAAAATACCCTTAGTATCAATAATTCCAAAAACAGTATGTCTCCACTTGACAGTACTATTCCCCAACATGTTCGGGCCCACCACTTTGGCTCGACAGTAAAAATTACTATTCTTATTAGTCGCGTAAACATTTTATCACATTTTTCAATCGCGTAAACATCTTAACAAGCTTAAACAAATTATAAAGTCATAAATTATAGTTGAAAAAGATAAACCATGGATCAATCATGGCTTAGAACATCAAAAATCAAATTAGAAACAAGAAACAAGAATTTTCACCTTTAAGGAAAGAAAGTTCAAAGTGATTTTCCAAGCTCCAAATGGATGATTTAGCAAAAACTCACAACTAGAGATGTTCTTAGAATATGGTTTAGGTTTAGGAAATGATGTTGGATGAAATTTTTGATGAGTGGAAGTGTACTCTAGAGATGATGGCCGAATGGTGTGTAGAAGGAGACTTAGGAGTTTTCTTTGAGTTCTTTGATAGGAAGAGAAATGAATGAATGATTAGAATGATTAAATAAATGATGAAGGAGGTGAATGATTGCCTAAATGCATAGTGCATGGCCGTGAGACACAAAATAAGTGCAGCCCCTTTTGTTGACAAATTTTGCTTCATAATGGCCTTTGATGGATTGAATGGTGGATGGCTAAGCTTCTAGCAACTCCATGATTGCATACTTAGAGCATATGGCCGAAATATGCATAGGAAATTCAATCAAAATTTGATTGATTTCATAAACCTATTTATGTTTTAGTTCTCCTAGTTTGTTTTAATTAATATTAGTTAGATTCCTTTGTATTTTAGTTAATCATTAGTTTACTTATAATCCTTAATCTTCTACTTAATTATACTAATACATTGTCTAACTAAAATTTGATGAAAAACTAATTAGGTTTAATCTATTTAATTATCACTTAAACCCTTTAGATTAACTTAATTAGGTTTTAGACTAATTATTCCATTAAGTTAGGTTTTAAACTAACTAATCTACTAAATCTAATCATTTTTATGGATTTTTAACCTTTTGGTTTAGAATTTTACAAGTCCATTACGCTGGTAAACTTTTCCTAAAAGTTGGTCCCACAAACCCAAACGTGGGTCCCACAAAACAAATGTGGGTCCCACAAGCCAAACGTGGGTCCCACAGACTTTTCTGCATGATAAATATTTTTATTATACAGAAAAATCCTAAAAATTAAAAGATTGATATACGTATTATTCGGAATTAGGTTTAGTAAGATCCCTCAGCTCCAAATAATCAAACAAGATTTTCTCCAGCTCGAAAATTATTATTTTCTTGACTCGGAGCAAATCACACAAAAAATCAAATGCAGTTACGAAACAATCAAATTAATTTTATAACACAAAAAAATAGAAAACAATACAATTATGACAAAAACGTAATTAGCCAAAAATTGGGGTGTTACATATTGCATCCAATGCTAGCTTTCATGAACGTACTAAGCACATCGACATTAATTGTCATATTGTGCGTGAAAAGCTACTTTCAGGTTTATTTCATTTGTTGCCTATCTTTTCTTCCAACCAATTGGCTGACTTTTTCATCAAACCGTTGGAATCTTTAGCTTTCTCCATTTTTCACTCCAAGCTGGGCGTGCTTAGCATACACTCTCTAGCTTGAGAGGGGTATTAGGGAGTTAGTTATATAACAGTTGTATATAATTAGTTAGTTAGTTATAGTTTAGATATAGTTTAACTCATCTTTAAATACTGTAGCTTGTATATTGTAATCTCTCAATCAAAGAATTCAGTTTTCACTTTTCCCTTTAGTAACTTTGATAATAGAAGTGAAAAATTAAAGATTTAATTTGTAATATAATTTTATATAAAAATGTCATTAATGAACTTTTCTCTAGATATTTAATATTTAATAGTATTCAATAATAACTATAAAAGAAGATATTTTTTTTGCATTAAGACTTAGTTTGGTATACTTTTTAAAAATAAGAGTGAAAAGTTAAGAAAAAAATTTCAATAAAATTTCACTTGTATTCCATTTATAAATATTTTTATCTGACGATATACTAAAATGACTATAAATGATAATATAATTTTTACATTATAGATCATTTTTGCCATAAGTAACATTTCCCAGTAACGTAAGTCGCTACCATAAGAGTTTTTTCCCAGCGAAGGGGATCACTAGTAAAGGTTAACATTGTCCAACGATTTAAGTCGTTGCCATACGTAACGTTTTACCAGCAATTGACGTCGCTGCCATAAGTCACATTTTCCCAATAACTTAAATCGCTGCCCAAAGGCAAACATGTTTCGTTGTCATAAGTAACATTTTCCTAACAACTGAAGTCGCGCCTATAAGTCACATTTTCCCAACGACTTAAGTCGCTGTTATAAGACAAACATTTCCCAACAACATAAGTCGTTGCCATAAGGCAATGTGTCATATCATAAAATTCCTAAACAACAACTATCGTTGCAATAAGTGACATTTTTTGCGCAACCAAAAGAGTGTCGTTGGGATAAGTATTTATAGACTAGTAGAAATTTTTTTCACTATTATTGTCGCTACAAAAGATTTTTTTTTAAATATTAGATTTTTATATACATTTTTTTATAACAAAATATCAAATATATTTATTAAAAATAAAGTGACTTATATTAAATTTTTATATTACTTATATTTATCAATTTGATTTTTATAACTACAAATTAACTATTAAAATTGTCCAAAACATAATATATATTACCATAGAATAACTATTGATATAAACACAAGGATGTCAATGCTATACAATACTGGAAAACAAAATACTATAAAATTTCCAATCTTCATGCTTAAAGCAAATAAGTGGTCTAACAAATATATTTATGAAAATATGAATGTACAAAACTAAAGGTTCTAGTGTATAGCTTCAAGAAAGTCAATGGTGAGCACTTGGATGTAATTGTAAATTACCCTACATGACAAGAGTTAAACAAGTGAGGTTAGAACATTTCGCATGATAGAAACAAAATAACAAGAGTGACATATTATAAAGCAAATGCATATTAAAAATTCAATATGTGAAAGGCATACTAAATTTAAGTAAGTAAGTATGCCATATGAAAAAGTAACCACAGACAACGTGTAGTGGAGTAGTCCAAACTAATGTTCCTTCATTATCTCAAAGTGACGACAAGTAATAATGACTTTTCTAAATGATTAGTAACCAATTCACTTATGAACATTAAGTCACAAACTTGAACCCAAATATCAAACAAAGTAAGCAACATAATTTTTTTTCATTTTTGGAAGAAAAGAGCACCCTACCAACAACCCAAATCAAAAGATAAATTGCAAGGCGCAAGTGTCAAAAGGAATCATTCTTACATGACTGCAACCTCTTGACAAAAGTTCTAACTTAGTGACCAAGTTCAGACGACATGTTCATTGCACTAACAAATCGTCTGGCCTATCAAAATAAATGTTCATAGCAACAATAAACCACATGCTTTCATAATATAAAGTCGTTAATTAATTTCAGTTGTTAAATTTAATCATTATTCATATTTACCGATGATGTTTGCATTCTGAAAAACATAGTCTCCATCCTTTCTTGAAGTTGTCTTTCCATTCTTTCTTCAAGTTGTCTTTGACTCTCTTCAAGGTTTTCCATTTCTTCTCTACGTTTTTCCATTTCTTCTCTTTGTTTATATCCTTCTTGAAGTTGAATCTCAAGCTCATTCACTTTTGTCTCTAAACTTTTCCATTTTTCATGTTCATCATCTAATTATTCTCGCAAACTTGTAGAAGTTTTTCCCTTCGGTCTGATTCCAACTCCAAGACCTCGACAATACCCAGATCGCTCTCCCACAACTGATTGAAAAGCAGCATTGATTAGTCCTTATCGGTCTCCTCGTCAATGTCTTGTAGCATCACCATAGAAGCTTTTTCAACATTTCTCTATTTGAGTAAATAATAAGAAAAAATCTATTAATGATTTAAAAAATTGATAAATAAAAATAATACTAAATCATAATTATAATATATAAACAAAATAAACGATCCATTACATGAACTTCCCTTGAAGCCTCGTCTACCCACTCTCCATTGTTGTTCATGTGAGTCATTTGCCACAAATCTTGACAATTGGGCTCCTTTCCAGTTTCAAGATCTCTCTAAAATTAATGTCACATTACATAATATCAATAAATTATTACTTTAATTAACAATTCATACAAAAATAAATTCACACATAATAAATTGTACCACATCAAAGCTAATAGCTTGAAATTTTTTTCTTCCACATCTATGATTGATGACTTCTTGTACTTTATTCTTTTTGTTCCTCTTACTAATGGCCTAACAATAATAAATATATAAATTAACTTGTCACTATTTTTTCAATGTCATAACTCATTTCTCTATATTTAAAATAGGTTTGTTTCTAACGTACGTTATATTCATCACTTGAGAAATAATTTACTAAAAATTCTCAATCATCTTCACTTACATCCTCATGTGTATGCTCTAGAGCTTCATCATTTGTTTCAAACCTTTCAAAATAAGTATGAAGTCTTTGTCTATAACTTCGATACTTTTGATTTGCTTGCTCGAGGATAGTGTCCCTATTGTGTTTTGTGTCATCATTATCAAAAGTATCCTACACCCAACCATTAAAATAAAAATTATAGTTAATATTCTACAAACATATAATTTTTGAAGTGCAAAGAATTAAAACTTACCAATACTTTTATCACTATTTTGTCTTTCGCATCCATAGGGATATCCTTCCATTTTTTGAAATTCAAAGGAGCATTCTTTTAGATAATCACTCCTTTTTCTGTAACAAAATTTGCAGCTCCTGGTCCAACTGCAACCTTCTTGTCTTCAGGAATAATGACATGCAATTTACCTGTAGCACTCTTCTTTTTCTTCTTTGCAATGCTTAGGCCAGTGATTTTTCCTCTTCTTACTTTTTTTGTATTTGTGCATTCCGTATCATCACCTTAACAAGAATGAGAGAGAAATTTAAGATAAACATAGATGTATACTTATCTCAGCGACCATTATAGTTGTTGCCATATTTCTTCGCTTATCCCCGCTATAATCTTTGTTGTTGGTGCATAGCTTACACTGTTCTACTATTCCTAGCGACATACAATGTCGCAAGCATAGATATATACTTATCCCAGTGCCCAGTGTAGTTGTTATCATATTTCTACGCTTATCCCTGCGTTAATCTTTGTCGCTGGCATATAGCTTACATTGTTCTATTATTCCCAGTGACATCCAAAGTCGCTGGCATAGATGTATACTTACCCCAACAACCAGTGTAGTTGTTACCATATTTCAATGCTTATCCCCACGATAATCTTTATCGCTGGCATATAGCTTGCACTGTTTAACTATTCCCAGTGACATCTAAAGTCGCTGGCATAGATGTATACTTATCCCAGTACCATTAGATTGTCGCTGCCATATATGTGGTCTACCCCAGCGAAATATGTTATCGCTGCTATAGAGCACCTTTTGCCAATGCAAATGTCATCGTGGCGATAAAGTTCTTCCTATCGCAACGACTTGTAAATGCCGCTGCTATACATATGCTTTTGCTAACAACTTTTTTGTCGCTGGGAAAAAGTCGCTGCCATTTATCTTAATTCTGATTGTACTACTTAAAAAAATTGATTAAGCAATAGGATTGTATAATGAGCTAAATTAATTGTAAAAAAAGGGGGGGACCAATGTGACAGGAGCAAGAATAGTAACATAAAAATATGTTAGTGATAAGATTTATATTTGTAGATTGAATTTAATACTATCAAATCTTGAAAATTATAACAATTAATCTTTTATGAAAAATATGAACTAATACCTTAACGAAGAAAATTTATAGCAATAAAAACTCAAAAGAATAAATAATATAAAGATTGATACCTTAACAAGTATGGACTAAAATCTAAATGAATGATCAAAAAAATTATCCAAATGAGTAAAAAAAATAGTAAATGATATAAAAATATAAAAACAAACTAAAGAGTCCAAAATTAAAATTAACTAAAACTATATAAACAAGTTATTTATTTTAAATTTTTTTCTAATTACCTTATGCATTGCACGAGTATAAAATACTAGTTTTTAGAAAAAGAAGATACATGACTTAAAAATTTGTCATGTGTCTTCCTAATCATCAATCCAATGCTTTAAAACTTTGACATGTGGCGTATATGATAGCTATTTTTATGCCACGTGTCATTGATGTGGCAATTGTCACAAGTAAAAAATAATAATATTTTTTTAAAAAATAATAATATTTTTTAAAAAAAATATTATTTTTTTAAAAAAAATCAATCATCATATTATAAAATAAAGTATGAAAAATGAAAAAAAAAACTCAAACACCCAAATAAGTTAAAATAATAAATAAAAAAGGATTAACATCAAAATGAAAAAAAAAAAAAATCAAACACCCAAATAAGTTGGATTGGTCGATGATGGGAAAATGGATAAAACTCAAAAACTCAACCATCATTTGCAAAATGGATTTCAATGAGAGTGATTGTTTGAATAATATAACATCAACTAATTAACTTTTAAAAATAATACATGATTCTTTTGTGGGTTTCTAGATTTCAGTATCTTCCTTCATTTTACTTCTCCCAACATTGCTTTCTTGGTTTTCACCATAACCTGATCAAGATCTCACCATGACTTGAGCTTCATGCAATTTTTCCTCTTATGATAGAGTTTCCTACAATTTTCTCACAATCTCTCAATTGGCAACTACCCACAAGAACAAAGTACAACATGAGGCAACACCACACAAGAGGTCGAATGGTGCATGGGCTCTTAGTGAGTGATTTGCAGGTTGAGATCTGGAACCATGGGTGGCGGTGTGCGATGGTGCACCAAATGCTAGCTCCAGTGGTGGCATGAGTTCAATATGCAGATAGGCCAAGGAGCCTGTGGTGGCTGTTTGAGGTTCTGGTGGTGGGAAAGAGTTGACTGTTGTGGCTTGACGTGGATGGGTGACTAGCCATGTGTTGTCAGGTGAAAATTCATGCTCATAGTCTTTTGGTTATATTTTTTTTATAAGGATTCAAAAAATTTAATTACTTTAAAAAGATTTTGAATTTTGAGATTTGATTTGGTTACTGGTCAAACACAAGTGTTAATTGATTTGACAAAAAAATTTGAAAACGATATTTATACAACACTTGAATTGCAGCTATTAATTCTTAAAATGTGTCCCAATCACCTATTGGTGTTGTTTAATTGGTCAATCAATTAACTAGCTTAACTGATTCGATGAAATTTGAAAAAAAATCTTATTTTGGATTGCGATTATCAAGTGATAATTGTATGTTTTATGGGTTCAAAGAATTTAGAATTAACGTAAGAAGCAAAATAAATCTCATTAAATAATTTTTGTTTAAATATATATACAATATGAAATTCAATTAGGAATCATGCAATTTGAAATTGAATCTACTATCAGTAATTAGTTGATTGTCAATCTCTATAAGTATAAAATATAATTTACTTTAATATGCAAATGCTAATAACATATTTGATCTTGAATATGAAACACTAAGAAGACTTAAATAAAGGATTGACTCCTCTAATTTTACATGAAATTAGATATTATCCTACAAATGATACAAATATTAGATGAATATGACAAACAAGTATTATATTAATTTTATAAACATGTGCACTACTTATTTAAAAGATCATTGAATCACACGTATTATTATTTTCACATTGGTAGGCTTCTCTACCATCAGTTTGTTTTCCTACAAATATTGGTATTGTCTTAATGAATAAAGTCAGAGTATAATACTTCATCATATTATTCAATTATTTGATGGAACATTGACTTTTTTCTGTATTTGTTAATGTTAAGTCTAGGTAATATTTTTATCTACATTTCTATAGGATATTGCTTATCAATTTTCTCTAAATTGATATCATGTTATATTTAAATTAAAATCATGTACAACTAATTCAAATATGGCAAATAATTTTTTTTTATTATTATTTTTTGTATATATCTATTTTTATATTTTCATTTGAAATTAAATTTATAAAATATTTTTGTACATAATAAACTTATCTTTTATTTACAATTTAATCTATCATTACTATTTTTTTATGAAATTAAGTTTTATTTTATTATATTTATATTATCTTATAATTTTATACTTTTAATATTATCTCGCACATCATACAAATACAAATTCTAATTTGCTACAATTAATCCTATCACACTCTACTCATTTACACCATATAATGTGCACTTAACATTTCTCATATTTTAGTTCCCATCCTCGCATTTACATATCCAAATAATGATATTATTTACATTCACTTATATATATATATATATATATTAATTATACATATATTACACACATTTATATACTTATACAACATTTTATATTTACCCAAAATTTATTATTTAATTATAATTAATTTTATTTCATTTAATGTACACTCACAATTCAAACATGTGTGAAGTGACATACACAACTATGAACCAAACTTTTCTCAAACACAAATAAGGAGAGAAAAGATAAGAATGAAATTTTTCAAACAAAATATCTAATGCAACATCAACAAGAACTAGAACTGTCTCTTTGTTGGGGGTAAAATCACAAGTTCTAATTCGATGAAGAGATTTTCGACAGCTAGATGATAACATTGAGATATTCGACGAAGAGATTTTCGATAGCCTAATGATGACATTGAAGAAATTTTTTAAATGTTGGACCAGGCGTTGGTTTTTGTCAAATAGTAGTTGCTCTCTGTTTGGGGAAAACTCACAAGTTCTAATTCGACGAAGAACGTTCGACAGCTAAGTGATGATATTGAAGGAATTTTCCAGGTGTTGGACTAATTCGATGAAGAAAGAGAATACTTTCGACAGTTGAATGTTGAAGAGATTTTCCAAGTGTTGAACTGACACAAGTGTTAATAGTCAGGCGTTAGTTTTTGTCGAATAGTAGTTGCTCTCATAGTTAAGCAAAATATTAGTGTAAGAAAAAATGTGACATAACTGCCATATATATGCCTAATTTTTAGGAGTTAGTTATTTTCATAATTTGCCTATAAATACTAGTATCTACGATGTAAAAAGGGTGATTTTACTGGATATACAATCTTAACATCTCATCTGAAGCAGATTAACGAATTTGATTCTAAGTATGACTTCTATTTTCATTTCAAGTCATTTACTTTAATGCAATGTTCTTTTAAATTCATTTATCTTCTACTTTCCTTTACATTTCTGGACTTTTAAACTTCTGCATCTTAAATTTATGCTCTTTAAGTTTTTGTATTTTACGTTTTCTGTATTTTTAATCTTCAGCACTTTACATTTTCTGCACTTTAATTTTATGCACTTTAAATTCATGTCCTTTATATTTTTTGCACTTTAATTTTCTGCAACGCTTCAAAGCCTTTTCATAAACTTTCACTTCTTCTTTTCATTTATGCTATTTACCTCCAGTTTGTTTTCAAAAGTTTTTCCAAACGAGATTACCACATAACTTTGAACCCACATTCGATTGAAAATATATATTTGTTTGTTGAAATTTGTCTTAACCAAATTTACCCATAAACAAATTGGCATACCCGGTAGGACGAGTTTAGAGTAACTCGTAGTGTCACGAACCTCTTTGCATAAAAGATAGTTTTATGCATTTAAGAAGTGGAAAGGTAGTTTATTCTTGCCCTTCTCAAAATATGCAAATCATGAGTAACGTAAATAACCAAGCATCAGATGCACTTTTAATTTATGCTAGTGCACCACCTTCGACAACCATTACTGCACCACCCTCAACTATTGTTAGTGCGGGTCCTATGGTGGATGCAATAGTAACTGGTACTCTTTGGAGTAATCCAGTGATAGAACAAGTGGTACCTAGAGTGACTCAGTCATCACCAAGTCAGCCAAGTAACCAAAGTGTAATAAATTCAAATTCAAGGTTTATACCACAATATGGTTTGCCACCCAACTATGTTCCTCCTGTGTTAGCACAAATGGGACTTGGCAGTACTTTGGCCAATACTATAGGCCAAACAATCATGGAAGCTACAAATAATGTTTGTAATACATTGGCTCAACAAATGACAAGGCTAAAGCAAGCCCTGGGAATAGAAGGGTTGGCCAATGATAATGCTCAAAGAGCCCAGCTTGGGGCAGATGCAGAAGTGACTGCACCCCAGGTAAACACGGGATAAAACCAATAAAATCTTAGTCAACCGGGACAAAATGATCAACCACGCTTGGAATATGGTAATGTTCATATGTTCCGTCGAGATGATGAGGATCAAGCAGCTAGGAATGATGCAGCCATAAGATTGCTTCGACAAAATCTTGGGGGACACCAAGTGGTTGAGCAAAATGTTAATCAAATAATGGAACAAGTGCTAAATAGGTTTGGGTTTAATGTTGAATATGTCAAACAAATCTATTTTGTTTCGGTCTTTCCTGAGTGGGTACAACAATTAGAATTGCCTAGAAGAATTAAAATTCCTAAACTTTCAAAGTTTGCTGGTGAAAGTGGGGAATCCATCGTCAAGCACATCACACGATATACTATATAAATAGGGAATTGGCCACTATTGAAGGCCTTAAAATGAGATTTTTCCCAAGTTCCCTTACTAAAAATGCATTTTCTTGGTTTTCGACATTGAGACTGAATTCGATTCATTCTTGGACTCAATTAGAAAGGAGTTTCCATGATATTTTCTTTAGGGGAGATTTGAAAGTTGGACTTTCAGATCTCTTCAATATCAAGAGAATGTACAATGAAACTGTGGATGATTACTTATCTAGGTTTCGACAAATGAGGAGTAAATGTTTAACTCATATACCTGAAGCAGAAATAGTGAAAATTGCTGCAGGGGTTTAAACTATTATATAAGGAAAAAACTAGTGAAGCAACATTTAATTGATCTTGCCCAACTAGGTGAGAAGGTTAGACAAATAGAACAATTGAAAGATGAAAAGGTTCAGAAACAAAAAAGATTCCTTAAAAGAAAAAAGGTAGCATTCGTCGGATTAGATGAATTCGACAATGAAACTGAAGAGAGCAATAACGAATTTGAGATCAACATTGCTGAACTTCAGAATAGTCCTCCTTATATGTGTCATGCTCTACAGCCTACGAGAAATAAGGAGAAAATGAATTATGTTAATGGAAAAACATATATATTCGACATAACAAAAATTGACAAAATCTTTGATTTATTGTTAAAGGATAAAAAGATTAAATTGTTGGAATGCCATAGGTTATTGAAATCTGATGATATAAAAGACCAAAAATATTATAAGCTTCATAACAATTTCGATCATGTTACTAACGAATGTATTCTTTTCAAAGATTTAATTCAGAAGGCACTAATGGATGTGCGTTTGAAGTTTGCTAACAAGCCTAAGGCAGATATGAAAGTTGATACAGATCCGTTTCAGGCCGAAATTTCATACGTCGATCAACAAGTTCCTTTGAATGTTGGAATGATCAACATAAGGAATTTGCAGGAATTCGACATTGACATGAAAGATGCAATGGATGTTTATCCCAAGTCAGGAGAATCTCTTGAAAAGTTCCTTGAAAGGAAGAAAGAAAAAGGCAAGGTAAGGTTGTGTCCGAGGTGCAATGCAGTGTATGATGAATTTGCTGCAAAGAAAGCTGCTGAGGAGCAACATGGTAATTCACAAGGTAAAAAAAAGTTTTTCGACAAGAAAGTTAGAAAACCACAACAACCCTTCAATACTCCAAAGCCAGTTTATACTCCAAAGCCTAAACCAATATATACGCCCACGCCTAATATGAATGGCTGGTTGGTTGAGTCATCTGGTGAATCTATGGAGAGCAATTCATTTCCTAGGGTCGTGGTCGTGTCGACCCTAGGACCGTAGGGACCACCTGCTAATGTTACTGTGGACAGATGGGTTAAAAATTCTGCAATGGCAAGTTACACGTATTTTTAACGAAACGTGGCTGACAGGAAGAATAAATTTCAGAAAAATCAACCATTCTGGAATAAAGATTACAGAAATGGTAGAATCAACCAAGATGAAGTTTTGATTGGCCAAGATGTAGTAGGGCCATCAAAGTCTTTACCAATGTCAAAGTGTCAGAAAAGAAGGCTGCAGAGGTTGAGACAGTACAATGTAAGAGAAGGAATTTGGCTTGATTGTTCTTCCTTGCTTCTTCAAACCACGTGTTTACTCCAATTTCTAAATTTCAACCCAATCAATTTCGCCATCTTAATGATTAAAAGGGTTTGGATTAAAAATATCTACTTAATGATTTAGTTATTAAAGAACAACCCACAGAAATATGATGTTTAGTAGTCGAGGCTAAGCCAACACCAGACGAAAATAAAGATGACAATAAATTGAAGAGTATTGTCAGAAAAGAATCCGCAGATACAAGGGGACAATCCCAATTGAGCCGATAACAAGTGAAGTTAGATAGTTGGACAGGAATGATAATTTTCAACACAAAAAACTTGCAGAGATAAAGAAAGAAAAATAGGTTCAAGGGCCTATTCCAAATAAAAGTGGAAGAAAATGGCCGATTGGATTGGTAGCAGTAGAGAAAGAAGTAACGAAGAGCAATCTAGCAGTTGGGAAAGACAAGGAAATGGCTAGGTTGAAAGTTGAAAAGATGTTAATGAGGATAGCTGAGAATAAAAGCAATAAAATTGAAGGTGAAGATGCAGAAAATTGGTCGAAGAATGAAATTATGAAAGTCCTAAAAGATCCTGACCAAGATGTTGAGCAGAGAAAGAAAATGCTTGACATACTTAAGGGGAAAAAAAGTTGGTGGAACCCAACTGCCAAACCACTGACATGGACTTGATGGCTGATAAAATTATTGAGGTCTTGAATGATCCAGATGATCCTTTTGGTTTTGATGATAATGATCAATTTGATATGGATTTCAATTTGGACAGGGATTTGGATGACATTATAATGGCCATGGATAGCAATTTGCCATCGAAAGACTACCTCAAGCTTGGTGGATACAGAAGTCATGAAGAGTCAGATGAGGAAGAATTCTTGAAGTCAATGAATGTGAACTTGATTTCAGTTTTACTTGCTGAATTCGAAGGGTATCACGAAATTGAGTATGTAGGAGAGAATGAAGAAGACCTGGATGACCTTAGTGATCATTGGCTTTTCTGTCAGGATAATATGTTAACCGTGCTCAATAATACAATATATTTTGAAAAGCCAACAGAAGAACAGAAGACTCATCTTCGCCCATTGCACATCAAGGCTTTGTTAGAAGGCAAGCCGATAAATAGAGTCTTGATAGACGGAGGGGCAACTATCAATCTGATCCCAAAGGCAATATTGAAGAAGCTTAGGAAGAATGAGTCTGATTTGATGGCAACTAATATGATTGTTACTGATTTCAGTGGCAAAACTTCCCCATCAGACGGAGTAGTGATACTGAACGTGCAAGTCGGATCCATTGAAAGGTCGACACTATTTGTAGTAATTCCGACGAAATCCAGTTACAATCTTCTACTGGAGAGAGATAGGATACATGTCGTTGGAGCAATACCATCGACGGTCCATCAGAAGCTCATTCTTTGGAATACAGATGATCAGGTAGAAATAGTAGAGGCAGATGATAGTCCTTGTTATTTATAACAACTTCATATCGATTTTAAAATCTATACTCCAAATGTCAAGCTAGTCACGACAAATGATGAAGTTATCGACAAAGAAGCACTTGAAGCATGCTTAATGGATCAATTTGGCATTCGACTAGTGAACAAGGCCGAAATGGATCGGCCAAGCACTAGCCATGAGTGTTAATCTGTTGGATCGACTGTCGGCTTATTTGGCCGACAGAGTAGAATACACTACTGAAGGTGTATTGTCGGATTACATAATAGATAATGGTTTTTTGGGATTTGAAAGAAGACCTGATGAAAAACAAAGTGTAGAGGTCGAAGATCCTTTAGAAGAAATAAACTTAAGCACTGAAATAGATAAAAGACCCATATTTGTGAGTTCATTTCTGCCAAAGGAGTTCAGAGAACAAGTTGTCAACTTAGTTAAGGAATACAAAGATTGTTTTGCATGAGATTATGACGAGATGCCTGGGTTGAGCAGAGATCTTGTCGAACATAGACTGCCGTTAAAGGAAGGATGTAGACTTGTCAAGCAAGCCAACAGGAGATTTGCACCTGAAGTTGTATTAAAGATAAAAGAGGAGATCAAAAGGTTGCTCAAAGCCAAGTTCATTAGAACAACCAGGTACGTTGAATGACTATCTAATATAGTCCCTGTGATTAAGAAAAATGGCAAGTTAAGAGTATGCGTAGACCTTAGGAATTTAAATGCTACAACTCCTAAAGATGAATATCCTATGCCCATTGCAGACATGTTAGTTGATGTCGCATCTGGACATAAATTGTTAAGTTTTATGGATGGCCATGCATGTTATAATCAAATCTTTATAGCCAAAGATAATGTGTCGAAAACTACCTTCAGATGTCTAGGGGCCATTGAGACATATGAATGGGTAGTCATGTCTTTCGGTTTAAAGAATGCAGGGGCCAGCTATCAAAGAGTAATGAATACCATTTTCCATGATGTCATTGGAAAGTTCATGGAAGTGTACATTGATGATGTAATTGTCAAGTCAGAGACAAAGGAGAGTCATTTGATAAACTTGAGGCAGGCATTCGACAGAATGAGAAAGCACAACCTCAATATGAATTCGAAAAAATATGATTTTGGAGTGTCGGCTGCCAAATTCTTGGGTTTCTTAGTTCATAACAAAGGTATTGAAGTGGACAAAAATAAAGTCAAGGCAGTTTTGGAAGCCGCACCACCGACGAACAAGAAGGAACTACAATCTTTCTTGGGGAAGGTGAATATTTTGAGGAGATTCATATTTAATTTGTTGGGAAGAACTAGAGTCTTCGTCCCATTGGTCAAGTTGAAGGTTGAACAAGACTTTGTTTGGGAGCCTTGCCACTAAGAACCTTCGACCAGATAAAACAATACTTGACAAACCCTCCGGTCATGATGCCTCCAGTGCCTCGTAGACCATTAACATTGTACATATCAGCGTCGAATGAGACTATAAGGAGTAGGCTAGCTTAAGAAGATGAAAATGACATCGAGAGAGCCGCGTATTGTCTTAGTCGAGTTTTAAATGATACTGAAAGGAGATATAGTGCAATAGAAAAACTTTGTTTAGCATTATATTTCTCATTTACTAAACTCAAGTATTATATAACGCATTGTAATGTATTATTATGTCAAAGACTGATGTAATAAAGTATATGTTGTCAAAGCCAATATTAAATGTACGTATTGGTAAATGGACCGTTACTTTGTCAGAATTCTCTTTACAATATGTTCCAATGAAAGCTGTCAAAGGCCAAGCAATTGCTGATTTCTTGGCTGATCATCCATGTTTGGATGTTGATAATATAAATTTCATCTAGTTAAAACCTTGGCGTTTATATTTTGATGGCTCAAGGTATCAAAATAGAGTTGGAGTTGGAATTCTAATTGTTTCTACTCAAGGTACTCCAACTAAATTCATATTTGAATTTAAATATACATGCTCCAACAACGAGGCTGAGTATGAAGCCTTAATTGTCGGGTTAGAAATACTAATAGAAATGAAAGCATGTAATGTGCATATTTTTAGGGATTCACAATTATTCATTAAACAACTCACCCAAAAATACAAATGTGTCAGTTATAATCTGATCAAATATTGTATTGTGGCGAGTAAGTTAATGAAGAAATTCGACGAAGTGATTGTCAAACATATCCCTAGAAATTTGAATGAAGATGCTAATGAATTAGCACAGATAGCCTCTGGGTATTAAATTTCGTCCAAGGTCCTGACAAATAGAATAGAGATTAGAGAACTTTTATATCCATTAGAAGAAAGAGATGTACTACAAAATGATATTTCGACAGTTAATGACTGGAGACAACCAATATTAAGCTATTTGAAAAATCCAAGTCAAAACGTGGATAGAAAGTTTAAATACAGAGCATCGAAATTTGTGGTACTAGGAGGAGCTTTGTAAAAAAAATTTATCGATGAAAATTTAGGAGTCTGCCCGAGTGAAGCAGAGGCTTATATTGCCTTAACAGAGGTCTATGAAGGAATTTGTGGAGCTCATCAAGCAGGTGACAAGATGAAATAGATCCTTCGACGACAAAGGTATTATTAGCCTACACTAGTCAGGGATTGTATAATGTTTACCAAGTCTTGTAAAAAATGTCAAAAACATGGCTATATACAAAATGTTCCTGCTAGTGAATTACATTCCATAGTCAAACCTTGGCTTTTCAGAGATGAGCTTTGGATTTAATAGGCCAAATTCATCCTACATTGTTGAAAGGACATAAGTACATTCTAGTAGGAGTTGATTACTTTACTAAGTGGGTTGAGGTTGTAGCCTTAAAAGAAGTAACCCAATAGGACGTAATTGACTTTATAGAAAATAATATAGTTTGTCGGTTTGGAATACCACAAACTTTGACAATTGACCAAGGGATGGTGTTCATTGGAAGAAGAGTTGTCAAATATGTCGATTCAAGGAAGATTAAAATGCTTACGTTAACCTCATATTATGCTCAGGCAAATGGCCAAGTAGAGGCCATGAACAAAATAATCATAAGTTTGATTAAGAAGCATATTAGTCGACAACCTAGAAATTGACATAATACCCTTGACCAAATTCTATGGGCATATAGAAATTCACCAAGAGAATCGACGGGCACTTTGCTATATAAATTAGTTTATGGTCATGATACAGTGTTACCAGTCGAATAAGATGAGTTACCGATTGAACATTACTGGAACTTGATGTTTGATGAATTAAACGAATTAAGTGATGAGAGATTAATTGCTTTGAAAAACTTGATTCGACAAAAAGAAAGAATTGCTAAATTTTATGATAGTTGAGTTAAGTATAAATCTTTTAAGATTGACGATTTAGTTTGGAAGGTGATTTTGCCCATGGATAGAAGTGGCCTCCAAAATGGGAAGGACCATTCAAAATTACTTAAGTATTTTCTATGAATGCTTAGGCATTTGTCGAAGTTAATTCAGGTTTGAGAGTTAAGTCCATTAATGACAAATATTTAAAGCCATATAGGCCGACAATGTGTGAAGTAAAGATTAACAGAGAATGATTAAAAATAAAATTTCATTCATATATTTGACAATTACAAGTTACATGAAAATATTGTGATATTACAACTTGTTTAAGTTGTCAGAATATTACAGAGAAAAATATACATATTCTAAATAAACCAGAAGCTTCTCCCCAGCTGAGGCATGTGTTTCGTTTGAGCTCGTAGGAACTGAGGAAGAGGAAGAAATAGACGGCTTTAATTTGTCTTGGGCGAGATGATGGTTAGCCGTCTACTTCCTGATGAGTCATCCTTATCATAACAACCATGTTTTAGAAATACCAAGTTTTTATGATGGCTACTGAAGCTCATCAGGGATATTACGATGATTACTGAAGCTCAAGATGGGTATCACCATTAACACAGAGTCCTTCTTTCCATAATATAAAACCAAACCATTTTTCCCATGAAGAAAAGAGGAGATTATCAGAAGACATGGTAAAAGTTGTTGAGAAATGAGAAAGATGGGGTCAAAATGAACTCTTTTGATCATAGTGTCCCAAGGAACACTATATATAGGGGGATTTTGTTGATAAAGTTATTATGCAATGTTTTGTAACTCATATTATAATTAATTATGATAGTTATGATGCGCAGTTACGAGATACGTTGAAAAGAAATAGATCAAGAGAATATTTAAGCGTATAGAATTATGAAGCAATAATAAAAATATGTTGGAATTGATCAAAAGGAAATGTTTATTAGGTATTGGCCTAGAGGGCCATACAAATCTCGTCGGATTATTAAACCGATAGTCTAAAAATAAATAAATAAATAAATACATTCAAGTTCTTTTCAGAACTTCCCAAAAGTCTTCCAAGGATTGTTTGTCGGCACAAGCTATGTGATATTCTGCTTCAAGAGAGTTTATCTTTGCCACCACTGTTTTGGTATCGACAACCCAATGTTTAGTGTTGTTGACAATGTTTTTTCGTTTAGCAACCCTTTGTTGCAAAGCAGCATTAAGCTTTTGCTTTCGACAATGAGTCTCTTAAAGCCTCTTCTCCAAATCTTCAATTTCTTTGTCAAGTTTTGCCTTTTTATTTTTTTCTATGACGAGATAGTCTTTTAATTTGGCAATCTCGTCCTTCGCGTTGATTAACTGCTTCAAGATCTTGGTTTTTTCTTGAACTTCTTTGTCATAAGCAGAAATGACTCGATAGATGATAGGCATCTTTGATGATAAGTTTTGGAGAAAGTCTTTGATGGTAGTAGGAAGAGCTCGACTGTTTATTGGCAGTTGTTGACAAAGGGGTTCCAACTCGATCACAATGACCATCATCTTATCCTGAAGAGGTTGATCAGAACTTAAATATTCAAAACAATAAGTGAAGGCGTTCTTCAGCTCAGCCAATAGTTCAGTGACATAAGAGTCACTAGAATCTTATCCATGTTGAGTAGAAGAGCGAATTGACCGTGGAGAGCTTCTATGACTACCCGACAGCAAGGATATTAGTTCGTTTAAATCCACTTCCATGTCTTCGACACTTTCTAGTCCTACAACAGTTAAATTGTTTGGAGATGGTGCAGGTGGATTGGTGGGCTCAATTTCAGCATAAGAGTATCCACGTCGAATTTGTTTGTGAAGATTTGGATGAAGTTGTCTTTATTTGGCTGAGAAAGACTCCCAGTGCTCGAAGGGATTTAAATTTTCTCCAAATTCGTAGCAATTTAAACTTCTGTCGGAAGAAGCAGAGAGATAGCAGGAGTCAGAGAAGTTTGAACTTCCGAAAAAGGATTCTCATTACCATGTTTGGCAGTACTGTCAGGTATAGCAAGATTTGTTAATTTTTGTAGAAAAAAAAATTAATACCTTTGGGAGGATTTTGATAAGGTATTAGCTTCGAGATTGAAACTAGAAGATGAGAGACTAAAATTTATCTTTCTTCTAGCAATGTCGAAATAAAAATTTTGAGGGGCATCTGTTGGGGGTAAAATCTCAAGTTCTAATTCGACGAAGAGATTTTCGACAGCCAGATGATAACATTGAGATATTCGATGAAGAGATTTTCAATAGCCTGATGATGACATTGAAGAAATTTTTTAAATGTTGGACCAGGCGTTGGTTTTTGTCGAATAGTAGTTGCTCTCTGTTTGGGGTAAACTCACAAGTTCTAATTCAATGAAGAACGTTCGACAGCTAGGTGATGATATTGAAGGAATTTTCCAGGTGTTGGACTAATTCGACGAAGAAAGAGAATACTTTAGACAGTTGAATGTTGAAGAGATTTTCCAAGTGTTGAATTGACGCAAGTGTTAATAGTCAGACGTTGATTTTTGTCGAATAGTTGTTGCTCTCATAGTTGAGCAAAATATTAGTGTAGGAAAAAACGTGGCATAACTACCATATACGTACCTAATTTTTAGAAGTCAGTTATTTTCATAATTTACCTATAAATACTAGTATCTACGATGTAAAAAAGGTGGTTTTACTATATATACAATCTTAATATCTCATCCGAAATAGATTAACGGATTTGATTCTAAATATGACTTTCATTTTCATTTCAAGTTATTTACTTTAATATAATATTTTTTTTAAATTCATTTATCTTCTGCTTTCCTTTACATTTTTGCACTTTTAAACTTCTGCATTTTAAATTTATGCTCTTTAAGTTTTTGCATTTTATATTTTCTATATTTTAACTTTTTGCATTTTTAATCTTCAGCACTTTACATTTTCTGCATGTTAATTTTATACACTTTAAATTAATGTCCTTTATATTTTCTGTAATTTAATTTTCTGCAATGCTTCAAAGCCTTTTCATAAACTTTCACTTCTTCTTTTCACTTATGCTATTTGCCTCTCGTTTATGTTAAAAAAAATTTCCAAACGAAATTACCACATAACTCTAAACTAACATTCGATTAAAAATATATATTTATTTGTTAAAATTTATCTTAACCAAATTTATCCATAAACACTCTTCGTCCAAATGCATCAATTTTATAAACGGTGAACCAAAAGCATTCAACGGAGCCACAATGCCACATGCCCAGGACTCTCCAATGCGCCCTCGTACGAGTACACACACATTCCGAAGGGATGCCCACCAAATAGTGGTAGTAGTAGCAGAAGTAGAAGACTTACTGGGCAACCAAACACCCAGTCACCCGCCCAAAATATTTATGTAGCTTTTCATCAAATATATATATATATATATATATATATATATATATATATATATATATATGTATGTTGGCCCATCTAACTATTGATCAACCCCACGATAGATAGAAGTCATAAAACCTTAATCATATAACTCATTGGGATCCGATATTCGCCTATCATCTTCAACCGTCTTTTTGCTTCAAGTTTTGCATGCCATTCACGTGTCTTGCTTTTGATCCCACGTGGCATTGGAATCCACATGGACGTCGAAGTTTAGTACACGTAAATGTCAAACGCTTTATTGTTTTGGGCAAGGAAAATAAAGACATAAAAAAAATGACTATCATCACACTTTTAGATATTTTTTAAATAATTATTTTATTATTAATTCACCTTATATACTCAAAAAAAATTATTTAAACAAAAATTATTATAAAAATATATTACTAACGTTTTAAAAAAATATGTAAGAATTACCAATGAGAAGCACGGCACAGTGGTTTATTTGCAATTGGTCCATTGTTCCAAACTAAAACCCATTACCTACCTTACTACCTAGCTGACCTGTTTAACAACTCTAATCCTTATAAAGTGTAAGAGGGAAATTTCAATCATCCAATAGAAAGATAAGTTCAAAGTTTAAAATTACAACACGTATCCAGTACACCGCACTAACAGCGAGATTTGCTGCGCTTAGATGCGTTGCCCCTTGATCCACTGACGTGTCCTCTCTTGCCAGCCGTCAGATCCTGGTTCAAGTCAAAGCTCATCCCATCTCCACCCACCATCTCCACGAACATCCTTTGTAGGTCCTCCAAACTGTCCCCCTAAACATCAAGAAAACAGAAAACACAAAAATCCCCATCACATTATCAACAGCTTTCTATAATTCTATTTACCCTTCCATTTTACCAAAAAGGATACTTATTAAAAACTCAATCTGAATCAGTACCTCGTCCTTGACATTGTTCATCATTGAGATCATTTCTTGCATGAAATCACAGAATTCCTGAGTTAACAAACAGACAAATTTTTTGCCTATATTAGAATCAAATAATCAAATCAAACGCACCACAGTTAATAGGAGCGTGCCCTAGGATAGAAGCGTGATTTCAACTTATACACAACAAAACCGACAGCCAAAAAATAAAAAAGAAAGGAAAAATCTGGCAAGGCAATCATGTTCCCGGAGACAAGACGAGAAAAACGATACCGTCGTTTTGGATGTTCAAACCAAAACGACACAGTTTTAACTCGGCTTGTTTACGGCAAAAGCTTTGCCTCATGCTCTGCAAATCAAATGAAAGAAAACAATACGGACTTGGTCATCTTCCTCTAACGGGTCGTAGAGCCCAGCATCGTACATTGACCTCTTAGACTGATCGGAAAGAACTGTTGCACCAACATAGCATTAAGCAACAATTAATCACCCATAAAATCAAAATCATTACCATCTATTAATCATTATTAGCTATTAATAATAATTTTACCTGAGTAAGCTTCCTGGATTTGCTGAAAGCGGCGCTTGGCTTCTCCGGTAGTTGCAGGGTTCCGAGCCCATTTGTCCGGGTGCCACTTCTTCTCAGCCCCCCAAAAAAAAAAATACAAAATGCTATTAAAATTTTCAAAATTAAGAAATTGTAAATTGAAATTATAAAACAGGGAAGGGGCGAAACGGCGGCGTATGATTACCATAGCAAGCTTCCGGTAAGCAGTGCGTATGTCAGAGAAGGAGGCGTCCCTGCGAATCTCCAGAACGGAGTAGTAGCAAGATCCGCCGTTGGATCCTCCTCCTTCCCGATCCATCAAACCACACAACACAAGCAGGTAAAGGCAAAGCCCCTCACCCACCCAAAAATCAAACGCCGAAAGCTTCAATACGAGACAAGCAGAACCAAAAGCGCAGCAGCCATATCAAATCAAATCAAATATAAATCAAAATGAAGAGTAAAAGGGGTAAAACAAAGATATAAAAATGAATGCGGGAGGAGAAAAGTGTAAATTTCGGATGCAGACCAGATACTTTTTCTCTGGAGAGAGAAGGTTCTCCGAGCGGAGATGAGGAGAGAGAGAAAATATCTTCTCCTCCCTTTTCCTTCGTGGGAGATAGATATATCGGAAGAAGCTTCGAGACATTTTATGTACTTTAAAAAACAGCAAAATAGTTCGAGACATTTTGGCCTCGCCAAGAGGGGCTAGATATTTTCGTGGTAGCCGACAGAAATGACACTTGGAGTTGGAAAATTTACACCGCTGTGCCACTCGAAATCATATAGATCATTTCAGCGAGGAATAAATTGTGTATCTTACGAGGACACGAGTCACATGAAAGAAACAGGTCATTGCAATTTTGTTCCGAGTAATTTACTTCATTTATTTTGTTAAAATTATATATTTTTTATTAATTAATCAGTATAATTAATATAATATAGTAAAAAAAAAATACATAACATAAAGTTTTATCATGTTATTTTAATTAATAATTATATATTTTAATTTTTTAACATATAACATTTAAAGTAATTATTTTTTTATCATATATTATTTGATGTAATAATTTTTATAACATATAATTTAATGTGACAGGTATACAAAAATTATATAATAAAATAAATAATATAAAATTAAAAACATCAATCAACATAAAATAAAATTAAAAAAAATGAAATAGAAGAATTACTTTCTAATTCTCCAAAAACTTCTTCTCTTACGATAATCATACTTCTCTTATCCAAAGAACTTCTTTCATTGAAAATGCAAGGCTCTGTTCGAAGTGTGACGTGCCAAAAAATCAATTTGAAGTGTCTTAAATTATTGAACAAGATCTCTCTTTTTAAGATGAACAAAAATTCGAAGTGCAAAATGTAAGAAAATTCGAAGATGAATGCAATAGCGAAGTACGAACGACAAGAAAGTTAAAAAAATTAACGAAATCAAAAGCAAAGTGCGAATGAGCTTAATGAGATTAGGTTTCAATCTTTGCAGATTAATATTGGGTTTCGATCTCTATAGATTAAGATGTTTATTGTGTACTGTTTATTAGGGTTAGGGTTTTGAGGAAAGGGATTTTGTGGTCACAAGCTGAAGCTCTATCACACGCAATGATTTGGTTGCTAATAGGATTGATTAATTCATTTTGATGTGGTGACTCTCCAATTCATTTTGATGCTAATAGGGTTCCATTTTCCTTCTTACTAGAATTTTCCTTCTCAGTCATCCAAGTCAAATTGTATGCTTCCTAATATGATTCAAATAATTAGAATTGATTTCTTTCTATTTAAAATATGGAAATAATGTATTAATTAATACGTTTTAGGATTTGAGTTATAATTGATACCGGTATCAATTCAAATAAATTTGATTTCAAATAGATGAAAAATTATTACATGGCTGCTAGTATAATGATCACATATCTAATTATGTCCATTATGTTATGTTATTTCCAATTATGGCAATCAAATTTGTGTTCTATATACTTTCTTGCTAATTTAGTTCATTCAATAATCTTCTTCTTATACTATCTAGATTCATACGTTTATCGTCCATAACCTTTTTAGCAAAATCAATCAATTTAATAACAATTAACTAAATATGAATCATTATCATTATATTTTAAAACGTAATTACAATATCTCTCAAATTTCAGACATATTGTCAATTATGTGAAGTTATATATGTGCTGCCATATTACACTTGAATACTACTGCTTCTTACACTATATATATATATATATATATATATATATATGTGTGTCTTGTATACAACAACAAAAAATAAAAATTGTGGATTAACATGCATGTGTAGTTTCATTAAGAAAAATAAGTCCGTAGTGCTCAAAATTATTGAAGCATGAAACTTTTAATACTTCTAATTCAAAACAATTTTATTTCAAATATTTAATTTAGTTATAACTACTTTAATTTATAATTATAAGATTTTTAATTCATCTCGTACATTGCACAGTGCAAAACCTAGTTAAAATTAAAAGCTAAAGTTTGCAAGAAAAGCATGTAGGTTTATGTGAATGTTTAAAAAGGAAAAAAGATTTTCAAATGAAAAATGTTTTCACAGATAGATTTTAACATATAACAAAAATATGACAAGAGGGAAAATTTTACTCATTTGATAAATACAATGCCTTTCACTCAGTGTTAGAATATGCTACTTGATAACAAAATTGGTTAAATGTTAGTTGTTCAAACATAGTTAGTTAATAGTTTGTTAGGAAAGTTTCTTGAAGTAGTATATAAGTCAATTCTGTTGTTACTGTAATAACTTGGTTTTTTAATCATTCATTCGTGTATCAATTCAGAACCCTACTGTTCACTTTTTGCTACTTTCTTTCACTTTCTCTTATTTCTGTTCTTACAGTTTCTCTCTATTCTGTGTTTAGAATTTCTTCACAAACTTCAACATGGTATGCAGAGCTAATGGTACCGTGTTCTTAGAATTTCTTCACAAACTTCACCATAAAACTCTAAATTATTCCTTTCTCAAAACATTTGGTTGTACATGATATCCAAATCTTAGACCATACAATTCAAATAAGTTGCAGTTTAGAAGTATTAAATGCATTTTCATTAGTTACAACTCTTCTCACAAAGGGTACAAATGTCTTCATTTTCAAACAAACAAGATTTACATATCTAAAGATGTTATTTTTAATGAGTTGCTTTTTCCTTTTTCTAGACTCACAACCATCTCCTCTACTTCTTCTTCTTCTGTTATTTCTATTTTAATTCCTGCTACTCCACCCATTCTACTTTCTTTACCCTTTGTCCATTCTCAGTCATATAATGTTCCTAATAATCAAATTTCTCAAGCATCACCTTCCACTTCTACTACTAATATTGTTCACATTGGTACTGCAACATCACCAATTGTTCACTCTGGTACTACATCACCACCAAATTGGTCTTCCCTGAATTCTGTCAGTCGGCCACCAAATCTATCTCTCTTGAATTCTAACAGTGAGTCACATCCTGATATGTCATTTTTTCTTGTTCACACTGGTACTGCAGCATCACCAATTGTTCACTCTGGTACTGCAGCACCACTAAATCTATCTCAGTTAATTGTTGATCTCAATGATAAATTTGTTCTAAAGGATATTGGTTCTCTTCACTACTTTTTGGGAATTGAAGTGCACAATCCCACAAATGGCAGTCTTCACCTCAGCCAAACAAAGTATATTAAAGATCTTCTTGTTCGAGCAAACATGATCAAAGCTAAGGAAGTAGCTACTCTTATCACTATTGGTACAAAATTATCTAAGCATGGTACTGACTTCTTTGCAAATCCAGTCTTATATAGATCAATTGTTGGTGCTCTCCAATACACCACAATTACAAGACCAGAACTGTCATACTCAGTCAACAAGGCCTACCAATTTATACAACAACCTTTGGACAATCACTGGACGCTTGTTAAAAGAATATTCAGATATCTTATGGTACCTTAAGTTATGGTCTTCACCTGCAAAAACCTGCTCACCTAGCTCTGCAAGCATTTTGTGATGCACACTGGGGCAGTGATCTAGATGACAGGCGTTCAACATCTAGTGCATGTGTGTTCTTTGGATGTAATCTAGTATCTTGGTAGTCAAAGAAACAACAAGTTGTGGCAAGGTCAAGCACTGAGGCTGAATATAATACTCTAGCTTGCACTGTGATAGAATTGACTTGGATTCAAGCACTCCTCACTAAATTATAGATTAGAGTTAGCAAACCTATCATTTATTATGACAATATGAGTACATTTCTGCTATCTCACAATCCAATTATGCATAACCAAACCAAGCACATGAAGTTGAATTTGTTCTTTGTGAGAGAGAAAGTATTGCAAAATGAATTATTTATTCATCATATCTATTCTGAAGAATAAACAGCAGATGCACTTACCAAGCATCTAGCTTCAACAAGATTCATTTCTTTCAAAAACAATTTAACTGTTAAAAATTTGTCTCAACCAGAGGGTTAGAATTAAGGGGTTATGTTAGAGTCTGCTACTTGATAATAGAATTGGTCAAATGTTAGTTGTTCAAACAAAGTTAGTTAATAGTTTGTTAGGAAAGTTTCTTGATGTAGTATATAAGTCAATTTTGTTGTTACTGTAATAACTTAGTTTTTTAATCATTCATTCGTGTATCAATTTAGAAACTCTACTGTTCACTTTCTGTTACTTTCTTTCACTTTCTCTCATTTTCTGTTCTTACAGTTTCTCTCTATTATGTTCTTAGAATTTCTTCACAAACTTCAACACGCAGGTTCGGTAAAATAAATTATTTATATTTTAAAAAATTCAGATACATTTTTCCTTTTCATTTTATAAATTTATTATCAACAAATGAACTAATTAAATTATTTTTTATTTTCCTTTTCAACCTTAAAATGCTATTATACAATTCTAATTTCATTTTTTATTTTTTAAATTAATTTTATTTTAATTTTTATACATCTACATTATAATTTAGAGTAAAGAAAAGTAATTCCTATGAAATGTGTCTCCAATATTTTACTCTTCATAAATATAAGCAAACAATAATATTATTTGTACATTATTTTATTTAACTTCCTATTTAAGTAATAAAATAAAATAAAAATATTTTAATATATTTTATTTTTTTATTATAAATAAAATATATAAATGATATATCAATATTAATATGCAAATATAAATAATTTTGATAAAAATATTTTTAAACACTCAAAATACAACATTCACTTAATATATCATATCACATATAAATATAACTTATTATTCTCGCATATCTTATATTAAGATAAAATAAATATATCATATATAAATATAAATAAAATATCATTTAAATATTATATTTTAAATGTTCAAATATAAAAATACAACCCCTAAGCAAACTAGAAAACAAGAAAAGAGTACTTGTCTTGTGCCTGGTCCTAATCTCAATCCAAAATTCCAAACAAACAACCTCAGCAAAAGTCCAAGAAGAAACAGTTAGCTCACAATTACGTACATGACACATGACACATGACACATGACACATGACACATGACACATGACACATGACACATGCTACAGTGTTTATAAATTATAATGTAGATGTTTATAATTTATAATAAAGTGCATATAAAATTAATAAATTTGTATGATTTTATTTTCTTTTGGTTCTGAATATGATTTTCTAAATTTTGTGTTTACTTTAGTTGTTTCATTTGGGCATTTGTTACCGCCAGATTAGGCCTTACTGGGGCTTTGAGGGTCAGAAGGATAGGCCTAATCAGTGAAATCAAAGGAAAGAAAGAACTAAGAAGGCCCCAAAAATCCATTGTCTAGGATTCAGGATTCAGATTCCCAACAACCACTCCGCAAGAGGGTGCTATTACCACATTGCCAATGATCCATTTCAAACCCTGTTGGATAACAGAAGCTTTAACTCTTGGCCTTACAAGTACAACCCGTAACATTTTGAACCAAAAACCTTATGATATATTGTTAAATACTCTATTCCTTTGTATACACCAATTATAATAATGTTATTGCTGAGAAAATGCAGTTTGAGCATATGTACGCAAGTAACAATATGATTAAAGTTCATCAGAGCACAATCAAATTCAGTATGACCATAGCAAATCAGTGCCAGCATAATTAATACCAGGTCTCCGCCTGTTGTGAATCTTCACGTCTCCGCTTTGAGTGTTGAGATTGCCTGTTTGATTCCATTTCAAAATAAGAATCACAATCAAATCAACAACTCACTGAAAGTTAATCTTTCGGAACTCCCGATATATAGAATACTACTGACTAAGAAGGATTGATCACGCTTAAAATTTTCTTACGAATGGGAATCGATAATGATTAACTATTTTATGGATCGAGTTGACGCAGAGGAAGGTTCGAGGAATTTACTACAAAGGGAATGTTCAAGGAAACGTTGTACATATCTAATACTTTGCTCCTACCATACGCTGCGATATTAACCAACTAAAGGTATATACATAAAATTTGCATTTCAATTGAAATTTCCCTGCTTTCTCTCCCTCTCCTTGTATTCAATATATGAAGTGGCGGACATGTAAATAATATAACGCGTTTTGTAAAGCTATCACATGAATACTAGGTTAAAGAAATTTATTAATTCTGAGTTTCTGCACAGTAATTAACCTCGTCGTTCATCATGCCTATGCATGCATGAATGAAAAGGACCAGTATTACAGGTATTAATGATACTGAATTTCAATATACATGCAGACAGAAAACGCGTATGTTGGTAGGACCTGGGAGTCGCTGACAAAATTTTCAATATCAATATAAGCGTTTGGACCAAAGACAGATCACGAAACATGAAATAGTTATCTATAAGGCATTTGCATTATTTTCTTATTCTTGATTATATATAGATAAGCTGCATTTTGCTTTGGGAAGCCACTCAATATTGTAGTCAGTTACACTACAGCCTACCCTATACAAACGCAAGGATCGTATGTGGCGCTGAGGAATGAGAGTAAACAGGTTCTTAATTTGTAATTTCCAGCTATGCAATTTTCTACAACAAAAACTCAATTTCCAGGATAATTCCTAGCTGAGAAAATTGCTGCAGAACTTCCTAGCTAGTATTTTTACAGCAGAATATTTTTGCTTCTTGCGGAAGATAGATTTTGTTAAGATGACAGTTGAAGCCTAAGCAAAGGGCATATTCATTTATTTTTTTTAAACAAAAACCTTATATAATCATTAATAAATTAAGACAAATTTTCCTTCCTAATCACAAAGGGGATTTCTATTATTTATTGTCTAAAATTTACTCAATGCAGGCTTTGTTAGGGACATTTATATCTCTCTCACTTGACCTGGCAGATTGGCATATATAGATTTTGGACATTGTTATTTCTAACGAAATTATTTGTGTGAGTCAGTACACAAACGTATTAACTAATGAGATTTAAATTATTCACGTCATATTGGCATGTGAAAGAGGCAATAAAACGTAATCTTTGCAATGCAGCCTTTGTATTATTGTGACGTTTTACGAAAATGATTTCGTGTGAAACATCATTTTTCATAGATTTTTTATTTGAATCCTTGTCTTTTTTTTTTTCCCACTTAGTTTTCATTCAAGTTAATTGAAAATGCAACGCGCCCATGTTCTAGTATGTAACTTGAGTGGTAGGACACGTAAAAAAAAAAAAAAAACTTGTGTGGTAGGAGTTGTCATTCTCTAATACTTATAACAAACACTGCTGGTTAGCTAAAAGCCTAAAATATTGAAAAAAAAAACATACTTAACTTAAGTGTGTATTTAGTTTAACTATAAAATTTTAATTATTTTAATAATTAATTATTGTATAATCGATTATAATAGAATTAATTTTATGTTTAGATATATTAATTAAAAAATAAATTTGAAATAATTTGTTTCCTTTGAATAGTATAAAAAATATTTTTATACATTAATTTATTAAAAAAGTATAAAATAATTAAAAGAATTATTTGATTGAGAAACAAAATAATATTTATATCTCGATTTTTAGAATAATCTATAATATAGAATCATAAACTTCAACATTCAAGCTTATGAAAAAAATTATTATAATGTATTAAATTTCATGTAAATGCTGAAATCAAAATTAATAATCTATAATCTAGAATCATAGTGCATGCTTGAAATAATAGTAAAAATTTGATTATTTCAATAATCGATTATTGTATAAATTTTTTTATTATAATCTATTATAATAGAATCAATTTTATATTTGGATATGTTAGTTGAAAAATAATTTTAAGCTAATCTATTTCATTTGGATAATATAAAAAAATCACTTTTATGCATTAAATTACTAAAATAAGTATAGACTGATTAAAAAAATTATTTGATTGAAGACAAAATGATACTTACATCTCAAAGTGTAATGAATAATCTATAATCTATAATCTTAAGTTAAAATTTCAGCATTATGAAAAAAAAATTATAATGCATTAAATTTCGTATAAAAACTGAAGTTAATTTTGCCAAACATGTGAAAATACTATTATAATAACTTTTTTTCCAAAAAAAAAAGTTATTTAATTGGGAAATAATCCTAACCAAACATACTCATAAGCTTCAACCTTTAAGGTTATTAAAAAAAAACTGTTATAATACATTGAATTTTGTGTAAAAGTTAAAGTCAAAGTTACCAAACATGTTATAAATAGTTCCCGATAACTTTTTTTCAAAAGAAAAAAACTAAAAAAAACTGTTGAGAAGTTGAAACAAACATACACTAAATGGCATAAAATTGAAGTTTAAAAAAGATAACAAAACCAAAAACAAGTGTACCAAATAAAGGCTTAATTGTTATGCAAATTAAAAATAATGTGTTGTGGGAGAGTTTCTTAATCATGACAATATCTGAAAGTTAGTTTCACAATAATATTTATGAGGATACTTAGTTAAAACCAAAAAAATAATGTAATAACACGTGTAAAAAATCAGGACCAATTAACCTAAGTTTTTTTAAGCTTCTTATATTACATTTTTTTTTGTTAAACTTTTTACTACATAATTATTAGTTAAAAATTTTAATTAATTGTTTTTTAATCTGAAAAAAAAATTATTTAATGCTTGACTTGATAGATTTTTTTTTAAAAAAAAAAATTTCAGTCAAACAATATCAATTTCATCACACAATAACCACACTTTAAGGTATGGACACATTATTTTCTGTATTACACTACTATTCACATTATTTTTGA
Source organism: Ormosia emarginata (assembly GCA_029884605.1). Taxonomy (NCBI): domain Eukaryota; kingdom Viridiplantae; phylum Streptophyta; class Magnoliopsida; order Fabales; family Fabaceae; genus Ormosia; species Ormosia emarginata. The sequence continues at coordinate 30,475,150 of JAQQTP010000080.1, read as the reverse complement.
ATAGTTGTAATTAAGTGAGAAAAAATAATAAAAAATTGATGTAATTAATAATATGAAAAATAGTATAAAAAATGATATAAAAAAAATGATATGAAAGTATCAATACTGTTAAGGTACATATAGTCATCACTGTCAAGAAAAGTGATTACCCTTTTATTTTGGTATACTAAAAGTTATTTATTACTAGCTAGCTACTTGAACCAACTTCCTCTATTTAAAATTCCACCTATTTTAATTTAATCAAAAAGTAATTATTCTGGTGTAGACAGATTGATTTTCTTTTAATAGCTGTATGGACCTGTCTTGGATAGTGTCTCACTCTGAATTATCTCAATTCTTATTTTAGTTTATTATTGTTTTGTTATATTTTAACTCACAATCTTATTTTTTTAAAAAAAAACACGTGATAAAAATCACAAAATTCTAGTCTTAAACTAAAAATTTAGTTCCAGGACAAAGTCATAAGTTAGGAATGTATTAAGCACCCAACGTTGAGCATAAACAAGGAATAATCACCTCGAAACATGCATGAATACTTAGAAAAGTAAAATTAAAAATAATCACCTTGAAAGCAAACACATTAGGCGCTCTCACCAAATATATAAGCACAAGGCCTAGTACCTTGACCTAATCAAAGTATCAAAACATTCATAATTCATAATACTCAAGTCTATGGCCCTAAAAAAAGGCATGATTCATATATAGTCCAAATCAATGCAAAGATGAATTAATGCACGAAAAATAATCATTTTCAAGGTGCATGGAAATTTTTTTTACCAATTTTAGGTAATTGCTATTTTTTACTTTCAAAAAAGATCTCAAGGATCTGAAGATAGGAGAAATTCTCATATATTACGAAATTATTATAATAGTCAACTAAAAAGAGAATACATGAGATAACATATTTATATATGCCATTGAATTAAATTTAAAGATTAAATCTCAACATTACTTTTAGAATATATTAATATTTTCAGGGAGAAATAATATATATATATATATATATATATATATATATATATATATATATATATATATATATATATATATATATATATATTTTTCAGGGAGAGAAATAAATCCGAGTATTTTTAAGATTTTGATATTTTTTAAATTTCATGTTAAAAAAAGAAAAAAAAAAAGAAAAAGATTATATGTGCTGTATTGAAAATATTTTGGGTTGGTTTTGATTCTGAGTAACGCCATGTGTGCAACAGCCAACAAGATGTTTGCGAAGGAAAAAGCGACGCTATCACATTATTTTTTTATTATATATTATTTTTTATATTATTTTTTAATGATTATGATTAAGTAAAAAAAAGTATTATGATTAATAATATTTAGAGTAAGTAAAAAATAAGTGATATTAGAAAATCAAAATTATTTCCGAAGAGCCCACGCTTACAACGACAAGATTTGATTTTAAATTTTTGATTATGCAAGCAATTTGATAACTGACCTGGGCAGGAAACTATTACTTTAATTTGATTGATCTCGATGAGTCATGGCCGAAGGTCTCTTGTGTGCTGGGGGAGAGCACAGTGCATTGAACAAAAAAAGGCCACTCCTCCATGGCTGGCTGGCTAGGGAGCCAACCTGTCTTCCATTTCCGGATGAAATGGGATTTGCAAATTGATAAAACTTACTTCTATTTTTTTATGTGGAAGAAGGAATAAGATATATTAATATAAGTTAAAGTTATTCTTATATTATTAAGTAATTTTTAATTGAATAATTTTTTTATTAAATTTATTATTGGATTGAAAATTTTTATTATATAGATCATATCTATAAAAATTTATATTAATCTAAAATCGTTTAAGATTTCATTAATATATATCAAGATTAACGTAATATATACTTGTTGAAATATATGAAAATAAGAATCGTTTAATTACATTTTTATTAATATTTAATTTTTTTAAGATTTAACACAAATAATCAAAGTATTAGATAATTATAATTTAACGATTGGATCGATAAAAATTTTATTTTATAAAAAATTATTAAATAGTGTAAGTATGTCAAGTCTTACACCGACATAACTTGATTTCTTTTTTTTTTTATATTTATTTTATTAATTAAATTATAATATATATTTATTAATATTCTCTCTTACTTTCTTTTTTTAAAAAATATATACATATTATAACTTAATTGATAAAATAAATATAATAAATATAAAATAAATGAAAGTAAATTTTGTCCTTTACATATTGCGTTGTGCTCAAAATTGAAAGCTTGGTATGGAATGATGACAATTGGCAAGAGGGACAAGAATCAATGTATTTGAAATGTAAAAAAATAAAAAATAATTTAATTTTTAAATTAAATTTAATTAATTTTTATGTTTAAAATGTTAAAAAATAATAAATAATTTAATTTTTAAAATTACATAGATTTTATTATTTTTATTTTAAAAATTTGATTAAATTTGATAAAATTTATTAAGATTTGATTTAATTTAAAATGAATATACTATTTTATTTTTAATAATTATTTTTAATTACTTATCTTAAAGATAAAAATATAAAATAATAAATTTTAACCAAATTAATTTTTATTTTAATAAGTTTCAAATAATAATTTGATTTTTAAATTAATTTAAATCTTATTTTTTAATAAATTTTAAATATAAAATTTAATTTTTAAATTTAATTTAATTAATTCAATTCAAATTAAATTATTTTTAATTTTAATTAATTCTAACTTTAACTATATGTACGTAGTAGTTGAACTTTTAAGAATATGTGTGGTCAATGGTCATGGAGAGAAGAACAAGCAAGAAATTAAAGATGGGTTTTCCAAGATATATAACATGAATTAGAATGGTCACAGAAAATTTTAGACCTTATAAAAAGAAATTCTAAGGAGCTTGACTTGCTTGGTCAAGTTGGGCCATCGATTATTTGTCGTTTCGTTCAGGGGTCTATAATCTATATTCTTTAATTTGTCTTTCGTCTTTTTCTTTTGGTTATTTTTTTTCTGTCTCTTTCGCGTAGGTGACTCTCTCCCTTCCATTATTTTTCTTTATCTAGTTTTCATTTGGTTGATTTTCTTTTACCGCTATTAAGTCCGATGGTGTGATGTGGGTTAACAATTGGTATTCTTGTACTTCAACCACAAATGTAAGCAATTTTTGTTCTGCAAAATATTTTTAAAAAAGCAACATAAAAAATATGCGTAAGGGTAACTTCGAACCATTAAATTCCAATTTCACATTTGTTGGTGCAGTTTGTACAGAAAAGAATTAATATGAATAACTGACTGGACAGATTTTAAAATGATGGCTTGCGCTCCACATTGTGTACAAGCTTGGTTTTACGGCTACACATCGTACGTAGACAAAATGACACTAATTTTATAAATTAATAAATAAATTAAATAAAATATAACAGCCCCATCCTTAAAAAGGTCTTCTCATTGCACTTGACGTTGAAAATATGAAATTAACCTTTTTATAAATTATTATTATGAATTTTAAATTTTTTTAATTAATTCTTAAATTTAATTAATATTATAATAAATATTTTTATTTAATTTAAATTTATTAATTTATTAACAATAATATTGTAAATAATATCTTATTTATTTTATAAAAAAATATATATTTAAATTTAAATTTTAATAAATAAATTAATAAATAACTTTTAATTAATATTAATACAAATAAAATAATATTATACATATTATTGTTAATAAATTAACAGATTCAAATTAAATATAAAAATTTATTAAGATATTAATTAAAATTTAAAAATTAATTAAAAATTTTAAAATTTATAATAATAATTTATAAAAAAATTAAAATTTAAAAAATCTTTATACTCTCTTTTTTATAAATTAATAAATAAATTAAATAAAATATAACTACCCCATCCTTAAAAGGGTCTCCTCATTGCACTTGACGTTGGAAAAATACATTTTCATGAAGCAAAACATGAATTAATAAGATGAAGATCACTTGTGCTTTTTTTCGGTCTCTTTCTTCATTTTTTTTATTTAAATTTTATCAAATATAAAATAAATTAAAATAAAATAAGAAGAAAAGAAGATATATAATTAAATTTAAGATATTTGATAAAATTTAAATTAAAAAAAACAGAAAAAAAGAATAATAAAAAATACAGGTGATCCTCGTCCGAATTAATAGTAGAAACAGAATTTAATACTGATGGTGAAGAAGCTTAATAATAGAAACGAGAATTTAATACTGATGGTGAAGAAGCTTTGCCTTCCTTTTAGCTGCATGCAGTATGACCCATTTGAGAGCAGTTCGAATCTTATACCAAACTGTCTTGCGTTTCCCTTTGCTTGATATATACACTGCAGAGTTGGGGAAAGAGGAATGGTTGCTAGGTTCTGCTCCATCACCATAAGGACGGTAAAAAAGATCTACTTGCTCCCGTGGAGTAGGATGACAAAAGTAACTTGCAATTTGATCAATCTGTGATCCACTAACAGGCCATCCGTTTGCATCAGAATATGCTCCAAAGATAAACATTAAACTGTTCCCCTATAGAACAGTTTAGCGGCATTTCTTCCAACGCTGGCAGTTGATCAGAACCTAGCTGGTCACTGTGTGCGCCTTCACCAATATGTGACGTTGAGCTGGATGGTTTACACAAATTTGGCCACGTTTCTGGTTGGCCTGCACATGATAGGTTAAAAAGCTCATAGGTTAAGCATTCAATGGGAAGGGCAGATTTGAAAATCAGGAACAAGAACTACAACTCAAAATCACATAAATGAGGATCAGAAAATGAGAGGGCCTACAAGAGACAAGTAAACAGAATTCTTCTACACCCACCTCACCACTATCTTGGCTTATTGATGCAATAAAAAAGATAAAGATCACATACTAAAACGACCAGAAGGATGAGAGTCACTCATGACTTAGCAAAATCATATTAACCCAATATTTGGAGGCTAAGACAAGGGTTGCTATTATAATTTGCCAATATTTCCCTGGAACATCCATCTGTCTAGAAATTTCTTCTAATATAAAAAACATGTATTGAAAAAAAACATCCCTCCCCAGTTAAATTAGTAATGAAAGGCAAAGAAGAAACAAATGCACTTTATGACTGATATACATGAGGATGTTAAACAGAAGAGTTTATGCAGGACGCAAGTATATAGTACCTTGCTGAGCAATTGTGAAGTCAAACTGTTGCAGACCTTGATCTAGGGCACCACATTGCCCAGCTTGTACACCTGCCAATGTCTTCACCAAGCCATGTGTTGTTGTCTCAAGTGGGATCAGATCCTTCAAATTTATGTAAGCTTGCTGCTTAACCCTTTCCACCAAACGCTGCCAGTGAAAGAAGTGTTTTGATTACATTCAATTAAGAGGTGCTATAGATAGCTAGTTTATGATAAGATATTAATCATTAAATTAAAGAAATCAGATGAGGCAGTATGGTTCTCTCAAAATAACTATTCACAGCCATAGGAGCCAGCATTTAGAAAATGGGATATAAATACAAACCTTCTCGTCCAAATTCAGTGATTCTAGAGAACGAGAATTTTGTCCATAAAAAGACACCTCTACAACCTCATAGATGCAATTAAAGACAAGGGATATTGATTGTTCTGCTGCGCAATAGTGATAGATGTAGCGCTTGTCATCGTCTATATCACAAGCTTTAGCATGATCAATAATCGTATCCCATGACTTCCTTGCAATGTTGCCAATTTTCTACTTTCCCGAAGCAAAAAATCAGATGGGCATATGTATTTACATGTCAGTATCAAACAATCAAATTATGAACTTTAAGGGCTAAAGTAGAGAATCATTATCCACACGAGAATATTTAAAGGAAAATATTTTACCTCTCGTAAAGAATCTTGGTTGGTTATATACAACCGCAATAGATCCTTAACAGTTTTTATTCCATGCGAGGACAGCTGCTTATGAGTTTTACGATCTTTAGCTATCTTTTTCAGACGCCAAACCTCATCATTTAATGAAGGACGGTCGTGCTTCTTGTACGCTGAAACGACCAAAACACATGTAAAAGCAAAGCCAACGGACACCAACATGACAAAAAATTAGAGTTTTGGTTTATGACTTCGTTGGTACATATCATTAGAGCACAGTCAGTAATTTAAGACTTACCCTCTCCTCGGTTGTCCAAGACCCTAAAAGGTTCACTTCTGCCTTCCCTAATGTCCGCTCCAATGAAAGTTGATTGAACTATTTTAACTCCTAACCGGAACGTGCCACTTCTTGTCCAGCTCGAATTATCAGTAAACACAATCTTCTTAGTTATGCAAGCAACTCCATTTTTTAGTGTTTCAACCGTATCTCCAACCAGTAATGGTCCTTTCCTCTCTCTTGGACTTAAAATTTTGGAATTAAATTCCTCGGCAGTCCAATCCTCACTTCCAAAGTCACCATCTAGGACACATACCTGGATCTTCATCGAGGAACCTTCTTCCTTGACTATGCGGTGCTGACATGTAGCATCACGCAGCTCAATTTGAAGTGGAGCACTGCCCTCAGCAATGATCTCGTTGTGTGTGAAAATTGTTGGAGGCAATTTATTCATGCACAATTGCAAAGCTCTGCCTCCAGATGTGCCAGTCTTCCGATTAAGACTTGATCCATAACTAAATTGGAAACACAAAAACAACATTAAATTAGAATGAATTGTTTCGAAAGAATACAAGTTTTGGACAAGAGAAACATACCATGAGGATAGGTGACGCTGGAGTATAGGTGGAAACTCTTCTCGTATCTATTGGAGGAACACACAAAATAGACTCATTATAAAAGCTTGGTTGATGTCAAACCATGAAGAAACAAGAAAGACAAGCTAGTGAGATATACATAAATAGAGAATCAGTCCTTACCACTTTTCTAAGTAAGCACACGATGCCATTCGTCCACTGTTCTTTCATCCTATTACTGACGGCAACGGTACAGCACATTAATCACAAAAAGAGGAAAAACAACATTTAGAGGTGCAAGCTGCATGAACCCAGCACACACCAAAGTAAACATAAACAAAAACAAGAGGTACCTACCGGGTCTCTGCTTGTTCTGAGTCGCCATGTCTCCGCTTATAAGGAGCTTGACGATCCCTATCATCATTACCCTCCTCGTGAGATGCCCTTTTTGATGCCATCCTCAAACTTACAACTCACAAGCAAATCAACAAGTCTTGGTTCTCAAAACTAGTAAGAACTAAGAACGAACATTAAAGCCTCAAACCAAAACTCAAAAATGCCTCGCTATAAAAGAATAAACACAAACCACTACTACACTACCCTTTTATAGTACTACTAGAGAAGAAGATACGCGGAAAAATCCTCCATCAATGTCTCGTTTTCTTGTACGCACGAATTACTTAAAATCAAAATCAACTTTTTTTAATTAAAAATAAAAATCTCAGGGAGAATAATAACATAATTATGAGAAATCTCCTTTTTAGATACTAGTTAGTAGTTAGTAATAACTGGCATACAGATAGAGTACAAATTAAAAAGCAGAATATACTAAAGTAGCATGCAAAAGTAATTTACTTATTATAATTATATTAATATCATTTTACAAATCTATATATATAAAATCTAATAACTTGCACCACACAACATCATCCAATATTATATTATTATTAATAAAAAGGAAGAACTCCCGAAATTACCTAATACTGCTTTGCTCCAAACCAAACCATACGCTGCGACATTACCTAAAACTAAAAGGTATATATATATATATTATCTGCATTTCAATTGAAATTTCTCTCCCTCTCCTTGTATTCAATATATGAAGTTGTGAAGATGTAAAAAATATAACGCGTTTTGTGAAGCTATCACATGAATATTAAGTTAAAGAAATTTATTCCGAGTTTGTGCACGGTAACTAACCTCGTTGATCATCATGCCCATGCATGCATAAACGAGAAGGACCAGTTTACTGATACTGAAATTCATAAAACATATGCAGACGCGTATTGAGTTGATGGGACCTGGGAGTGACAATATGCGCGTATAGACTAATTAAAGACACATGATCACGAAACATGAAATAATTATCTAAGGTATTTGCACTATTTTCTTATTCTTGATTATATATAGAAAATCTGCATTTTGCTTTGGAAAGCCACTGAATGGTGCAGCCAGTCACAGTCACACCCTATCTCCCCTACCCTATACAAACACAAGGATCGTTCGTGGCGCTGAGGAATGAGAGTAAACTGATCCTTACTTTGTAATTTCAGCTATGCATTTTTCAAAAACAGAAACTCAATTTCCAGGATAATTCCTTGCTGAGGAATGAGTCATCAAGAATATGCTTCTGAACCTGGACGCGATTCTGCACAAGAGGAGATAGCCAGCTCAGCCATTACTTAGCTTGCATAAATTCACTTATTATCTGTAATTAGTGAAATACATTTAGCAGATTAGTTAGGCAGTTAGTTAGCACTTAGTTGAGTTTTGTTACTGTACAGTGGCGTGTATATAGTTCCCATACTCTGATTCAGAAATAGAACTTCCTAGCTAGTATTTTTACAGTATAATATTTTTGCTTCTTGCTGAAGATAGATTTTGTCAAGATGACAGTTGAAGCATACTTCTAAGGACATATACATTTAAAAAAAAAAAAAAAAAACACAACCCTTGTCTAGTCATTAATTAATTACGACAAGTTTTCCTAGCCAAAGGGTATTTTTATCATTTATTATGTCTAAAATTTATTACATGCAGGCTTTAGGGACATATCTCTCACCGGACTCTGGCAGATTGGCACATACAGATTTATCATTTGAATTCCTTATTTTATTTTTTCACCTTTCTTTCTTTTTTTGTCACTTAGTTTTCATTCAAAGTTAAAAATGTAAGATGTTCTATGTGACTTGAGTGGTAGGAGTTGTCATACTCCTAACAAACTCTGTTGTTAGCTAAAAGCCAAAAATATTGAAAAACAAGCATACGTAACTTAAATGGCATAGAAGTATAGTTTTTTTTTTTTTTAAGGCTTAATTGTTATACAAACTAAAAAAATAAAGTGTACTGCCATGGACGTGCACAAAATCTTAGCCAATTAACATAAAATTTTTAAACTTCTTAAATTAAAGCCTATTATATCACTATTTTTTTGTTAAACTTTTTACTACCATAATAATTAGCTAAAAATTTAAATAAGTTGTTGCGTTAAATGACATATGATATTTTTATAAATTTAATTTTGATACACCGAATGTATAAAAGATTTTTACACTATCATTTAATCATAAATTATTATATCATTAAAAATATTTAATTTTAATAATAATTATATCAAAAGTCGTATAAATGATTATATAAAATTAATTAATTGTGTAAAAAATTTATATTGACAATGCATTAAAATTAAACTCTATTTTTATTTAATGCTTGACTTGATATATTTTTTCTTCTTAAAAAAAGTGAAAAGTGATTACCCTTTTATTTAGGTATACTAAAATTTATTTATTACTAGCTACTTGACCCTCCTTTATCTAAAATTCCACCTACTTTAGTCACTAGATATATGCACAAGTAATGGTGTAAAGCGATATTGCTTTTTTTTTAAATAGCTGTATGGACCAGTCTTGGATCGTGTCTCATTCTAAAACCTCTTATTTAATTTCTTTAGAAAAAATGTAAATCACAAAATTCTAGTCTTGAACAAAAATTTGAGTCGAGTACTAAAGACATGTCTGGGAAAGATTATTTCAAGGGAAATAATTGTTTATCTTTCAAAAACTCTCTCAAGTAGCTTTTAATTATAAGCAGCGAAGAATTCAGGAATCAATTAATGAGGGGATAAAATTATTAAAGGCAATAATCAAATTATATAAACATAAAACCCTACTATATGCACGGTACAATAATTTTAGACAATTACAAAATTAACTGTTAACTTTAATTTATGTGAGTTCTTATTCTAACTTTCAAAGTATCAAAATTAGTTTTTCACTTTTTCTAATTTCTTCCAAAGAAATAGAAAGAATATTGGAGTAGCTGTGAAAACATCTTTACCATTATTATAAAAACGTAATGAAGAAATATTTTTTATTGGATACGTGTTGGGGAAGTTGAAACTTTTTTTTTTATCTCTTAATTTAAAATTTAATATACATTTTACGTAGGTTAAAGATAACTTTCAATAATTAAATTAGCCTACAAGTAGGCAAACCAATATCTCATTTAGCATTGTTTTGGTCACTCATTACATGAGTCCATACAAAATAGAAGTAGGACTTTTTTTTTTATTGTTTTTAACATGCAAACACTACATGTCATGAAAATTATATAAAAGTTAGGAGACAATAACATCTACTTGTCTGTCCTTGATTATAAATTATTTTAAATATAAAATAAATTAATTCAAACACATACTAAGAGTTACGAATGTATTAAGCACCCAATATTGAGTATAAAAAAAGAAAACATGCTTGCATGAATACATGGGAAAATAAAATAAAAAGATCACCTTAAAAACAAACACATTAGATGCTCTTACCAAATTTAAGCATATATAAGACCTAGTAACTTGACCTAATTAATCAAATTATTAAAACTTTTCATAATTCGCGACACAAGTCTATGGCCCTAAAAAACGCATGTGATTCATAGTCCAAATCAATGCAAGATGAATGCATGAAAAATAATAAACTTAATGGGAAAAAAATCATTTTCAAGGAGCATGCAACTCTTTTTAAGCAATTTTACATAATCATTAATTTTTATTTTCAAAAAAGGTATCATAGATAAGGAGAGAGGAGAAATTGTTATATATTAATTATTAGAATATATCAGTCAACCAAAAAGTAAACACATAATACACAATAAATATACATTTAAAAGCTAATACTTGATCCTTACTGATTGAGATATAATATATAAATATTTTCAGGAAGAGATGGCCATAAGCCTATGATAAATGTCCTATAATCCATAAGATATGGCCGATCGGTCTTATATGGTGAATGTGTTAGTAAATTAGAGTTGAATACACTCGAAGTGTCTTGAACATTTTATAGATAAAGATGATAATTTTACTTGTGGGGGTAGGTACTCGCAAGTAATACCCGTAATGGGGACGGGTAATACCCATGTAATTTTTTCTGTGGGTATAAATACCTATTTATGTTATCTCCTGTTTAATAAACGGGGCGGGAGTGATTCTCCCTTTACCCGCAGGTACCCGTAAATAAAATTATCAAAATATCTTTATATAAAATTATTAAAATAACCTTATTATTATTATTTAAATATTACCAAAATATTATTATTTTTTAATCTTTTTAATTTTATTTTATTTTTTTAAAATTTATTGGGTACCATTGGATATCCGCAGGGGATTATTAAAAGAGTACCCTTTATGGAGGCGGCGGGAAATATTATTACATGATATTATAGGCGTTCAAACTACCTTAGTCCCATTTTGTCAATATTGATCGCGGTGAAATAAATCACGAGATTTTAAAAAAATTGAAATATGGAGTCGTCATCAATTTTATTTAAATTAGGAAAAAAATTGGAAAACCTTTTTTGAAAAATAGTCTTTGGAAATCAGATCGAATTCGGAAATCGATTATAGATAGGGAAGGGTGGAAACTTAATCCCACTTGCACTATCACACCATTCGTATAAGAGGTATAAAAAAATAGCAAAATCAGTTGTGTAAAAACATAAAAATCTCGAATTTATTTATCTTACCCCTCTTAAAAAGACCTTGTAATTATTTTATTTTCTTTTTTTATTTTTTTTATTTTTTTTAAGAAAAGAAGAACCAAATTGTGAAAATTTAATTTTGGCTTGATAGAATGAAAATTTTGCTCCTACATACCCTCAGGTGCAATGAGGAACTCAAAGTCACGTAATTCTGTAGAAAATAAGTGAGCTGATTGATTTTAATTAAAGAAAAGATTTTTGAAAAAAAAGATCCCTTTTTTAGAAAACAAAACTCAACTTGCACAAGGTTCAAGTTAGCACCAAGCTACTCAATAAACCCTTATGATTCAAACGACATTGAAGATAGCATCCGCTATTCAATCATCATCGTTAATCATTGTATTGATTAAATTTTTATTTTTATTTTATTTTATTTTCGTTTTTATTTTTTTATTTATTTTTTTTAATGTTTTCAGTTTTCTCTTTTTTTCATTATTATTATTACTTTTTAAGATTTTTGTTTATGGGCTTACCATTTTTTAAACCAAAGAGTTTTTTTTTTTTTTGAGTGGTGTTTAATTTTGAATGGGTTTTGCATATTATAGTTAATAGCTTGTTCTTCGCCGGGTTGAGCAACTATCACTAGCCCATTAGCTTCATTTTGAACACCCAAATCAAACAAAAAAAATAAGAGAACAATAAAACAAAGCAAATAAAATGGAAAGAAAAAAAAAACAAAGAGAGATCTGGAAATATTAACAGAGAAACGCAAAGGGGACTTAGGCGTGGAGATATTACAAGTCCAGTGGTGAAGCAAAAATGGTGGCGTGAGCAGTGGCTGTTAGTGCGGTCTGACGCGACGGGTTGGGCTGCAGTTCGGTGGTCGGATCTGGGTGCTGGTCGGAGTGTGGCGAAGCTTCTGAGTGAGGGACGATGACGGCTGGACTGTTTCGTCTGATGTGGTTCACAACTCGGTTTGTGCAGCTGGTTGGAGAATGACTGCGGGATCAGGTGGCGCGATGGCTTCGGACGGTTGGTGCAGCGATTCGCGGCTCTGGTTTAGGTGGTCCGGTGTGGTTGCTGGGCGGAAACGATGGTGAGGCTGAGCAGAGCGGGTTGTTGGTCTCGGTTTGGGTTGGCTGTGGTGGTTTGTTTGGTAGAAGGATGGTGTAGTTAGTGGGTGGTTATGGAGGTGAAGGCTTGGGTTGAAGATGGAGGTGAGGTAGTGAAAGGGTAGAGATGATGGTGGTGAAGTTGGTTTGTTTGTTAATGGTTGTTGGTGATGGGAGATAGTGGAAGATTATGGTTATGGCTTGGTGAGGAAGATGAAGATGGTGAAGGTCGTTATACGTGGGAAGGAAATGGAGAACCAAAAAAATGAGTCTCCTGCCTCCAAAAGAACCCCCCGTTCTGCTTGATCTCCTCTTGTAATATGCACCCCAACGTCTCCTCTGTGCAACAACGTGCCTGGGAGTGAAAAGCGAGTTGCGTGTGTGCAGTGATAAAATTGTGCAGATGGGTAGCGTGTGTGCAGAGAAAATGTGTAGAGTGATGTGAAGTTGTGGCAGATTTATTTTATTTTATTTTTTTAAAAAAAGAAAATATTATCCTTTTTATTTTCTTTATTTTCTTTATTTTCTTTATTATTATTATTATTTATTTTTATTTTTTTTATCCCAGGACAAAATTGGGTGTTCACAGTTACTCCTCTTTACTTGTTTCTTACTAGATAATAGGAATAACCGTAGTTTTTCAAATTATCGTCGTAAGAAATGAGTAAAAATATGAACTTCAATTTTGTCCGGCAATGCAAAACAAGGCAAGAAATTAAAATGTATGGAGCCAATGCGCTCAACAGAAATTAAAATGTATGGAGTCGATGCGCTCAAAGAAAAGACAGGAATTTGAAATGCATTGAGCCGATGCGCTCAACAAAAAATAAAATGCATGGAGTCGAAGCGTTCAACGGAAATTAAAATGCATGGAATTTAAAATCTTTTCAGCGAAAAAATAAAATGCTGAGGAGCCGTCATCGCTTAACAAAAATTAAAAAGCATGGAGCCGATGCACTCAAAGATAAATGAAAATGGGCAACCGCGTCCCGAAATTTAAAATGCAATGGGCAACAGCGTTCCGAAATTTAAATGACAATGGGCAACTGCGTCCCGAAATTTAAAGGTAATGAGCAACTGCGTCCCGAAAATTAAAAATGCAATGGGCAACTGTGTCCCAAAATTTAAATGACAATGGGCAACTGCGTCCCGAAAATAAAATGACAATGAGCAATTGTGTCCCGAAAATAAAATGACAATGGGTAATTGCGTCCCGAAATTTAAAATGCAATGGGCAACTGCGTCCCGAAATTTAAAATGCAATGGGCAACTGTGCCCCGAAAATTAAACGATAATGAGCAACTACGTCCCAAAATTTAAAATGCAATGGGCAACTGCGTCCCGAAATTTAAATGGCAATGGGTAACTGCGTCCCAAAATTAAATGGCAATGGGCAATTGTGTCCCGAAAATAAAATGACAATGCATGGAAAAAATTATTTTCTCTCTTTTCTTTTTCTTTTTTTTCTTTTTTTCTTTCTTTATTAAAAGTACAAACGACGATCTTGGAAAGATTTGACCAATCAAACCCTTTGTCCACATGCTTTTCTTTATCAGACCCTTCGGTTAACTTGGAATCCTCTTGACTTCATTTATCCCTTCTTCATTTCTTTTTTTTTTCTTTTTTTCATTTTTTAACACCTCATCAGGCCATGGACCTGGAATGTTGTAAAACCATCAAGAAAGGACTTGATATTCTTTTGGACACCATCATCAGGTCATGGACCTAGAATTTTGTGAAAACTATCAAGCAAAGGACTTGCAATTCTTTTTGACACAATCATTAAGCCATGAACCTGGAATCTTATGAGAGCCGTCAAGCCAAGGACTTGGAATTTCTGGATTATCCCTTGACATATCATTTCCTCATTCAATTAGAACTTCTAAGTTCTTTTCGATCTGAATTTTTCATCAGGAGATTACCATTAGATGGTCAAATCATAGTGTTGTACTCATGTTCACCTTACCTGAAGTATTATGTAATAAACATGCATGGATTCAAGAGCACAACAGGAAAGAAATTGACCAAGTGAACAAATTCTGGATTGGAATTAAAATTTGACTACACAAAAGGATTATTTACAAAGGATAGACACAAAAAAAAATATGAGATTCGAAGAGGTGTCATCCCCGTATGGATTGGTTCAACTTTCATGAAAATGATCTCTAGTTGGCTTCTGTTGAGCATGTACATCAAGGCAAATTAAACCAAAGAGAAATTTGCCCCAGTTTAGAACTGAATTGAACCAGAGAAACGAAAAATTGCCCCAGTTTGGAGTCAACTTGAACAGGATAGAAACTTATCCTAGTGCAAGGCTAAATTGAACCAAAAAGAAATTTGCCCTAGTGTAGGCCGAATTGAACCGAACAAAAAATTGCCCCAGTGTAGGACTAGTAAGTACCTCATCTTTCCCTCATCTTCTTTTTTTTTTTTATAAGAGTAAGGAATTGACAACTCAGAAGAGCACGAACCTTTTGTCTCAAAATTAAAGTTAATGAAAATAAAAAGCAATCTTTCATTGATCAGAATGGACTTTTTAAGGCTTATAACATGGCCAAGATTAGTGGTTATGAAATAAAAGATATAAGGCTTAAACAAGTGTTTAAGGGTTGAATGAGACCAAGGATCCTTGTTCAAAATTAAACCTTGTCAACTAACTTTGCGCTTTCTAGTACACTTTTCTTTTATTGTTCTTCATTTCTTCCCATTTTCTTTTCACCTCAATAATTCACCTTTGTTGTGACCATTTTCATTTCATTTTCTTTTCTTTTTTTTCAGAAATCATAATTTCCACTTTGTGCTAACCCCTAGTGTAGGGGTGATTGTTGTCCAAGGTTAAATTTAAGAAAACTTTCAAGCTCAAAAAGGGACAACGAGAGATAATGAAAGATGAATTCATGTGAAAGATAAAGAAAGATGGTCAATCTTCATTTTAAATCCTGAGTACTCATTTTTAAAAATTTTAATTTCGAGACAAAAAGACAGTGCATGCCGAGTGACGACTTCCTCGTTCCCCTTTTCTTTTTGGTTATTTATTATTATTTTAATCTTTGTTTTTGCCAATAACACCTACACACGTATGTTTCATGACCACCAAATTTTTTCGGAACGAGAATCTCATGCGATCCGAATCCAAAGAAAGCAAAAAAAGAAAGAAAGAAACGACAAGAAAGACATGACAAGGATCTGAGTGTCAAGAACATTGGAAAAAAAAAACAAGGTATGTTGAGATCCATACAAATTCATTATATTAATGCTTCAAGAAAGTTTACATGAGTTCATCATCATAAAAGTCTAAGATGGCAATCTCATCAATTAACGCCTCAGATCATCAATTGTTTAGAGGTCCCAAATCGTTGGTGGGCGATTGGTACAGACAGAGTGAGATGGTGGAAAGTGGGGTTGTGAAGGTAGCTGATTTTGTATATAGCTCACTCCTCACTCTCTTTTCCTAGGGAAAAAATCCTTCTTCAAAACCAACTTCATTGTTGTCGGTTGCCAATTTGCCAGATTTTACCAGAGCTTCAATCCTCTTCCCAGCAGCTATCAAGTCAGCAAAATCACGATATGTAGCACCTGCCATTGTCTCAATATACAGAGCTCCCAAAGTCCCCAAGAAGTATAAACACATTTCTATCAGAGTCAACGGTGGTTGCACTTGTGCTGCGAGAACCCTCCACCTCTGGACATACTGTTTGAAGGCTTCCTCACTTCCTTTCTGCATCGAGCTCAATTGTTCTCAGGTAGGAGCTGCATCCAGATTAAACTTGTATTGATCCATGAATAAATTAACTAACTCTATCCAACGAGAAATCTTACAGCGGTCTACTTGAAGATACCACTCTAAAGTAGGACCTGTAAGACTCTCGTGGAAAAAGCTAATGAGGAACTTATCATCCTTGGACTAAACAACCATCTTAGTTCCATAACTGATCAAATGAAACCGAGGGTTACCACTTCCGTCATACTTAGCAAAATCAGGAATCTTGAAACCTTTAGGGATTATGACATTCGTGGTAAGACACAGATCTTCTATTCTTAGACGTCCATAAGCGCTGGGGCCCTTGATTGCCTTGATTTATTCCTCCATTTTCTTCATCCACTCTTCTTTCATCTCGTCTTTCTCAGTCATGACATGACTATTTTCAGAGCAAGGCATTGTTGCCTGCCCCGGAACAGACACATGAGGTTGTTCCCAGGTAGGGCCAGTATAACCAGGAATTTCACCACGAGCTCCTTCCAAGGTGCGATACCCCTCCCCAATAAGCATGCCCATTGATGTCATTTAAGGTGGTTGCTCACGCATCCCCATAGCGATGCCTGAGGTTACAGTTGGAAAAATCGGAGCAGTTACCGATGGCACATTTACATATTCTCCAACCCCATTTGTACCTCTATTTCCACTTATTAAGTGGAGAGACTCCCTCAGATCTTGTAATATTGCTTCCATCCTTGCTTGATTCTCAGATATCTCATTCATTCTCCCTGTCATTTCATCAATTTCTCTGCTCAAGTTTCTCCATGTCTCAGGATTATTTGCAGCCATTCTGATTTGAGATCTGGTATCGCGAACTCAGGTTTGATTGGTCTCTGCTTTCGTAGACTGCGCAAATGGTTCCTGAACTAATTTGATTTATTAAAACAAAAACTGAGATGAAATGAATGAGATACATGAGAAGCATAAGATGAAATGAATGAGATGCGTGAGATGCACAAGGTGAAATGAATGAACTTTGAAAACATTTTTTTCTTTTTTCTTTCTTTTTTTTTAAAAAAAATGCTATAAATGTCTTGAAAATGCAAGATGATATATATGTTTTTTTTCAAAAAGTTATGAATGACATGAAAATGCATGATTTTTTTTAATACTAAGAATGCTATGAAAATGCAATGTGTGTATATATATATATATATATATATATATATTTGGAATGCAAGGAAATGACAAGAAAATGCAAAATGAGGTATTTTTTTTTTACTCTTTTTTTTCTCTTTTTTTTTAAAAGGAATGCAAGAATGAATGAAATGAGAAATAAATAGATCAAGAAGAAGGTATGCTCCCTTTGCCTAATCAGGTGAAACTTAAAGGTTGGATCTCCTTAAAGTCACGACTCTAATTCTGACAACCACTATTTTTAATCTATCAGTGCAAGGTTTTTAGGACAGATCTAGACCTCTAAAAGTCATGGTCCCCAGATTGCCTTTATCTCAAAAGATAAGGATCCAATTCATGAATTAATCACAAGTAGGGATAAACCCTCTCAATATGATTAGTCCATAATACTGGTAACAATCTGAGTGGTGTCCCAACTAATGTTAAGTGAGCATGAAGCCCCTCAATAACAAATATCGAGACTCCTCCTATTGCTCGGGTTTACACAGACTCGGGTATAGAGCCCAAAAAATGTGTGAGGTAAGTGATAGTGACATGTGTGAGGGAGCATACAGACCTGTACAAAAAATTAAGAAGACAAAAAATTTACCCTCCAACTGACGCAAAACATATATACAACAACCACCAACAATCAACTACCTACTAAGGTTTCAACAATTATTATCTGCATTTCAATTGAAATTTCTCTCCTCTTGTATTAAGCACAATAATATATATATATACAAGCCAAAATATACACAAGATAATGATATCAGATATTTACGTAAAAGTAATAAATAAATCTATTTACAAACAAATAAGAACAAAAACAAGGACAAAAAGGGATAAAATAAATAAATAAATAGATATTATTAAAAATTTGCACAACTAACCACAACAGGCCTGACTCTCTAAGTGTCCCCAGTGGAGTCGCCATCTGTCGCAACTGATCGCAGCGAAATAGCAACTCACGAGATTTTAAAAAAATTGAAATATAGAGTCGCCACCAATTTTATTTAAATTAGAAAAAAATTGAAAAACCTTTTTTTGGAAAATAATCTTTGGAAACCAGATCGAATTCGGGAGTCGATAATAGATAGGGAAGGGTGGAAACTTAATTCCACTGCACCCCTATCACACCCGTCATGAGACGGTACCTTAAGTCAGTTGTGCAAAAACATAAAAATCTCAAATTTATTTATCTTACCCCTCTTAAAAAGACCTTGTAATTATTTTATTTTATTTTTTTTTTTTAAGAAAAGAAGAACCAAATTGTGAAAATTTAATTTTGGCTTGACAGAATGAAAATTCTCGCTCCTACGTGCTCGGTGCATGAGAACTCAAAGTCACTAGTTACCAAAAAATAAGTGAAGAATGATTGATTTTAATTAAACAAAAGATTTTTGAAAAAAAAGATCCCTTTTTTGAAAACAAAACCCAACTCGCACTATAGCAGTTTTTCGAGTTAAAGCACAGAATACTTCAATAAACCCATTATGATTCAAACGACATTGAAGATAGATCATTATTCAATCATCATCGTTAGTCATTGTATTGATTAAATTTTTATTTTTATTTTATTTTATTTTCGTTTTTATTTTTTTATTTATTTTTTTATGTTTTCGGTTTTCTCTTTTTTTTTCATTATTATTATTACTTTTAAAGATTTTTGTTTATGGGCTTACCATTTTTTAAACCAAAGAGTTTTTTTTTTTTAGTGGTGTTTAATTTTGAATGGGCTGCTAGCCCATTAGCTTCAGATTTTGAACACCCAAATCAAACAAAAAAAATAAGAGAACAATAAAACAAAGCAAATAAAATGAAAAGAAAAAAAAACAAAGAGAGATCTGGAAATATTAACAGAGAAACGCACAGGGGACTTAGGCGTGGAGATATTGCAAGTCCAGTGGTGAAGCAAAAATGGTGGCGCGGGCGGTGGCTGTTGGTGCGATCTGACGTGACGGGTTGGGCTGCAGTTCGGTGGTCGGATCTGGGTGCTGGTCGGAGTGTGGCGGAGCTTCTGA
This sequence comes from Ormosia emarginata, assembly GCA_029884605.1. Classification (NCBI taxonomy): domain Eukaryota; kingdom Viridiplantae; phylum Streptophyta; class Magnoliopsida; order Fabales; family Fabaceae; genus Ormosia; species Ormosia emarginata. Next base: position 30,455,492 of record JAQQTP010000080.1, on the reverse strand, counting down.
GTGAGGGATGACGGCGGCTGGACTGTTCCGTCTGATGTGGTTCACAACTCGGTTCGTGCGGCTGGTTGGAGAGTGACTGCGGGATCTGGTGGCGCGATGGCTTCGGACTGTTGGTGCAACGATTCACGGCTCTGGTTTAGGTGGTCTGGTGTGGTTGCTGGGCGGAAACGATGGTGAGGCTGAGCGGAGCGGGTTGTTGGTCTCGGTTAAAGATTGGGTTGGCTGTGGTGGTTTGTTTGGTAGAAGGATGGTGTAGTTGGTGGGTGGTTATGGAGGTGAAGGCTTGGGTTGAAGATGGAGGTGAGGTAGTGAAAGGGTAGAGATGATGGTGGTGAAGTTGGTTTGTTTGTTAATGGTTGTTGGTGATGGGAGATAGTGGAAGATTATGGTTATGGCTTGGTGAGGAAGATGAAGATGGTGAAGGTCGTTATACGTGGGAAGGAAATGGAGAACCAAAAAAATGAGTCTCCTGCCTCCAAAAGAACCCCCCGTTCTGCTGATCTCCTCTTGTAATATGCACCCCAACGTCTCCTCTGTGCAACAACGTGCCTGGGAGTGAAAAGCGAGTTGCGTGTGTGCAGTGATAAAATTGTGCAGATGGGTAGCGTGTGTGCAGAGAAAATGTGTAGAGTGATGTGAAGTTGTGGCAGATTTATTTTATTTTATTTTTAAAAAAAAAGAAAATATTATCCTTTTTTAATTTTCTTTATTTTCTTTTTGTATTATTATTTTTTTTTATTTTTTTTACCTGGACAAAATTGGGTGTTCACACCATAAGATAAGCCCGTTGCCATCCCTATTTATAGATGTGAGTGAAAGCGTACTCAGATCCGGAAAGAAGAATGGATAAAATGGAAATCACATGAATAATATTTTTATAGTGGGACTCACTAGTCGGTACTATTTGCATCAGCAAAATAGATCAAGAACTGTACATCAAATTTTTAACGTGGAAAACTCCCTTGTAAACTGAAAGAAAAACCATGGAACAAACTCCGAAAAAATATTTTATTATATCAAGGATAATTACAATATCCTATTTATACTCTCTCACATAATATGTGTAAAATATAGTGTTTCTTAGTGAGACTCTTTCCCTACTACAATTTGTAGTATTACATAAACTAGATAATAAACCCAAAAATTTTCAGTGTATGCTCACACACTGCACTCTTAGAATTTTCTCACACTCTCTATTTTCCTCCCACTCTCAGAAGCTCATAAGCTCATTTTGCTTCTTCTGCTTCTTATGCTTCTCAGATGAAGCAATGTCTCTATTTATAGAGACTTCCCCAAGCATTATATTTAATGCTTCAACTTCCAACTATCCACCAAAAATGCATCTGCCATCCACCCACTGAATTTGCAAGGTTTCTTCCTCCCATTGTTGACTTTGAGATACAAGCCACCGAATGACAATTCTCCACCTTGGCTTGCATCTCAAGAGTTTTCAACCTCTGGAAATGTTGACCAAGTCCAAGCAATGCTTGAACTTATCAATCGGCAACGATTTCGTCATCATGTCTGCAGGATTCTCAGTTGTGGCTACCTTCTGAACTGCAACTGTACCATTGTTGATACTTTCTCTGAAAAAATGAAGTCTAACATCAATATGCTTTATCCTTTTATGGTAGATTGGATTCTTTGTTAGATGAATAACACTTTGACTATTGCAATGTATGATTGGTTCATTTTTGCCCAATCCAAAACTACCCAAAAGACCTTGCACACATATGCTCTCTTTCACAGCCTCAGTCAATGCCATATACTCAGCTTCAGTAGTTGAAAATGTAACTGTAGATTGCAATGTCGCATTCCAATTAATAGTACATCCAAATACTGTAAAGATATAGCTTGTTAATGACCTTATTTTGTCCAAATCTCCTGCATAATCAGAATCTACATAGCCTACGACCTCAGGAGTCTGCTGACCATCAAACACCAAATAGACATCAGTGGAACCTCTCAAGTATCGCATGATCCATTTCACAGCTTCCCAGTGCACCTTTCCCGATTTGCTCATAAATCTGCTCACCACACTTACTGCATGTGAAAGATCCGGTCTTGTGCATACCATGACATACATGAGACTGCCAATTGCACTAGAATAAGATATATGAGTCATATACTCCACCTCTTCCTCAATTTTCGGACATTCCTTTGAAGATAGCTTAAAATGTGCAGCAAAGGGAGTAGCAACTGGTTTAAACTGATCCATATTGAAGCGTTGTAGCACTTTCATAATGTAATTTTGTTGTGACAAATACAATCTGCCACGATGCCTCTCCCTATGAATCTCCATACCAAGAATCTTCTTTGTTGCACTCAAGTTTTTCATCTCAAATTCTTTTCCCAACTGAGTTTTCAATATACTAATTTCAGTCTTGTTGCAAGCTGCAATTAACATGTCATCTATATACAACAACAGATAAATGCAAGAACTATCTAGGAGCTCTTTAGAGTAGATACAATTATCATATTGGTTTTTTTTGTATTTATTACCAATCATAAATGCATCAAACCTTTTGTACCATTGCCTTGAGGACTATTTCAAGCCGTATAATGACCTTTTTAACAAGCAAACATGATTCTTCTTCTCAGGAATTTTGAACCCCTCTAGTTGACTCATGTAGATCTGCTCCTCTAGCTCACCATATAAGAACATCGTCTTCACATCAAGTTGTTCCAACTCCAAGTCAAACGTACTTACAACAGCTAATAAGATCCGAATAAAGCTATGTTTCACCACAGAAGAGAATACTTCATGGAAATCAATGCCTTCTTTATGAGTATAACCCTTTTCCACCAGTCTTGCCTTGAACCTTGGAGGTTCAATGTCAGGGATTCCCTCTTTCCTTTTGAAAACTCATTTGCAGCCAATTATTCTTTTTCCCTCTGGAAGTTGTATTAGCTCCCATGTTTGATTTTTCTGAAGAGATTCAAACTCCTCATTCTTTGCCGTCTACTGCATCACGGTAGGTAGATAGTTCATCTCCTACTGCACCGTCTGCCATAGCCAATTCAAAGGCTATAGGATCTACATCTGACGAGTCAAGTGCACAAGCAACATAATTCAGATATCTCCGAGGTTTTTCAATTTGTCGCCTTTCTCTGCCAGTAGCAATACTGTATGGCTATGCTCATCTAGTTTCTTCACCAGCACCCTTGTCTCCAAGTTCATCTTGTTGTTCTTCTTCAGGTTGAGCAACACCCGAAGTACTTGGATGACTTATGTCCTCTTCCTGCTTCATCTTCCTAGTGTCAATCTCTAGCTCCACATGTTTTTCAGCATCATGATCTGTCTCTGCCTAATCAACTTCAGATTCTCATTTCTGATTTACCATTGTCGTCTCGTCAAATATAATATATCTGCTAACAATGATCTTGAATGAATTTGCCTTTTTTTTTTTTACACCACAATTTGTAGTCGTTCACCTCTAGTGCATACCATAGAAATATACACATTTTTGCTTTCGCCTCAAGTTTACCATCATTCATATGGGCATACGCAGGACAACCAAATTTCTTTAAATCAAAATAGTTTACAGGTTGACCGGACCATATCTCTTGTGGAATCTTTAGAATAATTGCAGTTGATGGAGATCTGTTTACCAAGTATACAACTGTATTGACCGCCTCAGCCCAAAATGATTTGGAAAGTTTAGCATTAATCCGCATGCATCGTGCACGCTCCAGGAGTGTTCTATTCATCCGTTCTGCAACTCTATTTTGTTGTGGTGTTTCATGTATAGTATGATGTCTCACTATACCTGTATTTTTGCATAACTCCTCAAGTTCTTTGCTACAGAATTCTCCGCTATTATCGGTTCTCAGCCGCTTGACTAACCGCCTGATTTGCTTTTCGACAATGGCCTTCCACTGCTTGAATTTTTCGAATACTTCATTTTGCTTCAAGAAATAAATCTAGACCTTCCTAGAATAGTTATCTATCAGAGTAAGAAAATAATAAGCACCACTCAATGAGTTAATAGGGACTGGACCTCAAACATCGGAGTGGACATACTCCAGAATGCCCTTGCTGGTGTGTTTTGCAGAATTGAACTTTACTCGTTTCTACTTTCCAAATACACAATTTTCACAAAAATTGAGTTTACAATTCTTTATGCCTTTCAGCAATCCTCTGCCAACAACTATTATCATTCCCTTCTCACTCATATGACTAAGCCACATATGTCACAATCATGTAACATCATCATCAGATCTTTCAAAGGATAAAACAACAACAACCTCACTAATTGTGCTCCCCAGCAATAGATAGATCCTGTCCTGTAGCTTTCATTTCATCACCACCATCGAGCCTTTGGTCACCTTCAAAAAATCACCCTCTCTAGAGAACTTGTACCCCTAGTTGTCTAGGGCACTCAAAGAGATCAGGCTTTTGCCCAGCTCTAGTACATGCCACGCTTGAAATAACCTTTCAGTACCATCATCCAATCTGATTTGTACCTCTCCTCCACCTACAACAGTAATTACCATGTTGTCTCTCAATTGAACTTTTCCCTCCAGCTTTTGATATGAAGAGAAAAAATTCATATTATGTGTCATGTGAAAAAATGCGCAATAATCCATGATCCACTCGTTGTCTGAGTCACTAGTGGAAACTGTTAGGACAGATTCAGCATTAGTATCATCAGAACTTCCAACTGTTATGTTGGTAGAATTTCCTAGTTTCTCATTTCTCTCAAGACAATTTTTCAGATATGCCCTAGCTGGTGACAATGAAAACACTTTAAGGACTTGTGATTTTTGGACTTTGATATTCCCTTGCTTTTGCTACCCGATCCTCTTTCTTGACTACGCCCTCTCGTCACGAACAACTCATCTGCAGGATTATCAGAACTGGATCCTGATGCCAATTTCTGATGCTCCTTTGTCATCAATGCCTCCTTGATGGTTTTGACAGAGATGGTGGACCTACTATACATAATGGTATCATAGAAATTATCATAGGACAGAGGTAATGAAGTCAATAAGATCATAGCTTGATTAATATCTTCGACTGTAATTCCAGTTGCTTGTACATCAGAGATCATCAGATTGAAGTCATCAATATGATCTTGAATTAGTTTTTCTCCTGAAAGTTTAAATATGTACAATCTCTTCCTCTGGTAAAGTTGGTTTGATAAAGTCTTTACAGAGTGCTTTTCTTCCAAAGCTTTCCAAAGTCCATCTGTAGTATTCTCGTTTATAACCTCTCGCAGCACATTATCTGTCAGGCTCAACTGTATTGTGCTACGTGCTTTGACCATTATCTCCTCCCTTTTATCAGAAGACAATGTTTATGACAACTTGTTCTTGTCTTCCAACGCCTTTGACAGACCTTGTTGGTCTAGCAATACTTGCAACTTCAGCTTCCATAGATTGAAGTCGTTGGATCCATTGAACTTCTCCACATCAAATTTAGGCACTGACATCTTCGATCTGAAATTTGATCAAGTAACTCGAATTAATAAACTTGTTAAAAAATCGAGTTGGATAAAAAAAGTGTCTTAAAATATTTTAATTTATATAATAAAATTTTTAATATTTTAAAAAAGATATTTTTTTTTGGGTAAAATTATAAAGTACGTGAATAGTACTTTTATAATGAGACTCACTAGTCGATAATATTTGCATCAGCAAAATAGATCAAGAACTGCACATCAAAATTTTAACGTGAAAAACCCCTTTGTACACTGAGAGAAAAACCACGAGACAAACTCCGAAAAAATATTTCACTATATCAAGGATAATTACAATATCTTATCTACATTCTCTCACATAAGAAATACAAAATATAATGTTTTAATCCACTTGTTAGTAAATGAGACTTCTCCTCTTAGAATTTATAGTATTACAAAAACTAGAGAATAAATTCAAAAATTCTCAATGTATACTCATACATTACACTCTTAAAATTTTCTCACATTCTCTATTTTTCTCCCACTCTTAGTAAAACCAATTTGCTTAAAAAATTACAAACTGTCGTTCAAATTTTTGAACGACGAAAAAATCCTTTGGACATATTAAAAATCACGTTCACTTCAACTAAAAAATATTAACGTTGAGTTGGATCAAAAGCAAAAATCTTCTTTCTCTTTAAAAATATAAAATATAATATTTCAACTCACTTTCCTGACTAAAATTTTAAACATAAATTAAATTAAAGAATAAACTCAAAAATTTTTAAACTTAAGTTCTGACACACTTTCAACTAAAATTAAGTTTTTCACACTCTAATCCAAACCACTCTCAAAAGCTCACAAGCTCGTTTTGCTTCTGCTTCTTATGCTTCTCAGCTAAAGCAATGTCTCTATCTGCATAGACTTCCCCAAGCATTATATTTAATGCTTCAACTTCTAACTATCCACCAAAAATGCCATCCACCCACTGAATTTGCAAGGTTTCTTCTTCCCATTGTTGACTTTGAGATACAAGTCACAAGCCACCGAATAACAGAATGGCTATTAAAGACAGTCAGAGTAATATTTTGGATTTTGATATTTTTCCCATTTCATTTCAAGTAAAAAATAAAAACAAAGAAAGAGATTATATGTGCGGTTGAAAATATTTTGGGTTGGTTTTTATTCCGAGTAGTGTCATATGTGCAACAAGATGAAATAAGAGACTTCAATGTTCATGTTACCCCAAAAAAAAAAAGGGAAAGACTTCAATATTCATTATTTTTATAAGGAAAGTAAACGTTGACCTAAATTTCTACAATGTTTCCGAAGAGCCAACGCTTACAACGACAAGATTGTAGAAGTTGAAAAATTATACCGTGTGTAATTGTGCAGCAGAATGATAACTGACCTGGGCAGAAGCTATTACTTTGATTGAACTTGATGAGTCATGGCTGAAGGCTCTCCACTCGTGTGCTGGGTAGGAACATTGACCAAAAAAGGCCCGTCCTCCATGGCTGGCTCCCTAGCCTGTACTCCATTTCCAGATGGAACGGAATTTGCAGATTTATGCTCAAAATTGAAAGGTTGGGAAGGGATGATGGCATTTAGCAAGAGGGATCTGTAAGTGTACAATGTACATAGTTGTTGAAATTTTAAGGATATGTGTGGTCAATGCTCATGGAGAGAAGAACAAGCAAGAAATTAAAGATGGACGGGTTTCGCAAGATATATAATATGAATGTGAATAGTCACAGAAAACTTTAGACCAGAATAAAAGAAATTCTAATTAGGAGCTTGACTTGCTTGGTCAAGTTAAGCCATCAATTTTTACTCATTTTGCTGACTAGTCTATATTCTATAATTAGTCCTTCTTCTCTTTTTTTTTCTTTTTTTTTTTGCGAAGTGCTGGACTGGTGGTGTGGTCGTGGTGGCGGCCAGCTTCAGTGATTCTTTCCCTTCTATTATTTTTCTTTTTGTAATTTTCTTTTTGTTGATTTTCTTTTCCTGCTTTGAAGTCCGACGGTGTGGTCAAGCAAGCTTCAGAAAAGATTTGCCATTGTTCACAAAGAAAATAAGGTAAAAAAAGCAAAACTGGGGATACTTGGCTAGTCATTCAGAAACTTAACCTACATTTTTTTTTTGGGTCTTTTAGTGGGGTGTGGTTTGATAATTAATATTCTTGTACTTTAACCACAAATATAAGCAACTTTTGTTCTGCAAAATATTTTTAAAAACAGCAACATAAAAAAAAATGCATAAGGGTAATGTCGAGCCATTAAATTCCAATCTTACATTTCTTGGTACAGTCTGTACAGAAAAGAATAAACATGAATAACTTACTGGACAGATTTTAAAAGGGCTTGAGCACCGCACTGTGTGCAGGCTTGATTTTACAGATACAGATCGTACAAAAACAAATTGAATAAAGGATCAACTAATAATCAAATTGAATAAAGTTTATAAATTAATAAATAAAATAAATTAAATATAACGGCCCCATCCTTAAAGGTTCTCCTCATTGCACTTGACGTTGCAAAAACATATTTTCAGAAAGCAAAATATGAACTAATAATAGAAACGAGAGTTTAATACGGAAGAAATTCTTGCTTAAATTTAAAATATTAAAATTAAATATATTAAATTAATTAATATTTAATATTTTTATAAAATTTTGTATTTTTAAATATAATTATGTAATACAAAATTTTATAAAAATATTAAATATTAATTAATATAATATACTTAACTGATATTTTAAGTTTATGTAAAAATGTCTCTTAACACTGACGATGATGATGGTGAAAATGCTTTGCCTTCCTTTTAGCTACATGCAGTATGACCCATTTGAGAGCAGTTCTAATCTTATACCAAACTGTCTTGCGTTTCCCTTTGCTTGATACATACACTGTAGAGTTGGGGAATCCATCACCACAAGGAGGGTGGAAAAGATTTACTTGCTCCGATGGGGTAGGAGGAGAAGAGTAACTTGCAAATTGATCAATCTGTGATCCACTAACAAACCATCCGTTTGCATCAGTATATGCTCCAGTGAAAAATTGCCCCTCTGCAGACAAGTTTAGCGGAATTTCTCCCCACTCTGGCAATTGATTAGAACCTAGGTGGTCACTGTGTGCGGCTTCATCAATATGTGATGTTGAGGTGGATGGTTCACACAAATTTGGCCACGTTTCTGGTTGGCCTGCAGTTGATAGGTTAAAGCTCACAGGATAAGCATTCAATGGGAAGGGCAGAGTTATTAAGGACTCAGGAACAACAACTGCAACTCAAAAATCACATAAATGAGGAACAGAAATGAGTGGGCCTAAAAGAGGCAAGTAAACAGAATTCTTCTACACCCACCTCACCACTTTTATGGCTTATTGACACAATAAAATATAATAAAGATCACATACTAAACTAACAGAAGGATTAGAGTCAATCAACACTTAGCAAACTCATATTAACTCAATATCTGGAGGCTAAGACAAGGGGTGAAGCCATATAGTTAGTTAGGCAATATTTTCCTAGAATGTCTAGAAATTTCTTCTAACATAGTGTATTCAAGAAAAACATCCCTCCCCAGTTAAATTGCTAATGAAAGGCAATGAGGAAACAAATGCACTTTATGCTTGATATACATGAGGATGTTGCACAGAAGGGTTTAAACAGGACACAATTATACAGTACCTTGCTGAGCAATTGGGAAGTCATTCTGTTGCATACCTTGATCTGTAGCACCATGTTGCGCAGCTTGTACACCTGCCAATGTCTTCACCAAGCCATGTGTTGTTGTCTCGAGTGGCAACAGATCCTTCAAATTTTTGTAAGCTTGCTGCTTGACTCTTTCCACCAAACGCTGCCAGTGAAAGAAGTGTCTTGATCACATTCAATTAAGAGGTACTATAGACAGCTAGGTTATGATAAGATGTGAATCATTAAAAATTAAAGAAACCATAGATGAGGTTGTAAAGTTCTCTCCAAATAGCTATTCACAGCCATAGAAACCAGCATTTAGAAAATAGGATAAAAAATAAAAATACAAACCTTCTCTTCCAAATTTAGAGATTCTAGAGAACGAGAATTTTGTCCATAAAAATACACCTCCACAACCTCATAGATGCAATTGAAGACAAGGGATATTGATTGTTCTGCTGCGAAACAGTGATAGATGTAGCGCTTGTCATCGTCTATATCACAAGCTTTAGCATGATCAATAATCGTATCCCATGACTTCCTTGCAATGTTGCCAATTTTCTACTTTCCCGAAAAAAAAAATCAGATGGGTACATGTACTTGTAAATATTTAAACAATCAAATTAAGAAGTTTAAGGGCTAAACTAGAGAATCATTATCCACACACAGGAATATTTAAAAGAATATATTTTAATTTTTACCTCTTGTAATGAAGCTTGGTTGGTTATGTACAACTGCAACAGATCCTTAACAGTTTTTATTCCGTGCGAGGACAGCTGCTTGTGAATTTTACCATCTTTTGCTATCTTTTGCAGACGCCATACCTCATCATTCAATGAAGGACAATCGTGTTTCTTGTGCGCTGAAATGACCAAAACACATATATATAATGTAAAAGCAAAGCCAACGGATGACAAAAAATTTAGAAAGTTATGGTACTACTACATGAGTTTGTAGGTACAGAATACAGATCATTAGAGCAGAGTCCGTGGATTAAGAGGCTTACCCTCTCCTCGGTTATCCTTGACCTTAAAAGGTTCAGTTCTGCCTTCCCTAACGTCTGCTCCAATGGAAGTTGATTGCACTATTTTAACTCCTAACCGGTAGGTGCCGCTTCTTGTGCAGCGCGAGTTATCAGTAAACACAATCTTCTTAGCGATATAACCAACTCCATTTTCTAATGTAATGAACCTGTCTCCATTCAGTAATGGTCCTTTCCCCACTCTTGGACTTACAGTTTTGGCATTAAATTCCTCTGCATTCCAATCCTCACTTCCAAAGTCACCATTTAGGACACATATCTCGATCTTCATCGAGGACTGTGGACCTTCGTTGACTATGCGGTGCTGATTTGTAGCATCACGCAGCACAATTTGAAGTGGAGCACCGCCCTCAGCAATGATCTTGTTGAGTGTGAAAATTGTTGGAGGCAATTTATTCATGAAGCACAATTGCAAAGCTCTGCCTCCAGATGTGCCAGTCTGCCGATTAAGGTTTAATCCCCAACTAAATTGGACACAAAAACAATATTAGATTAGTATACACCTTCAAAGGAGGGTATGTGGTCGACTCTGGTCATCTCAATCGTTGATTATGTTGAAAAATATATCAATAATTGATATAAAAGACTTGTAATCTGTCTTCACTTTCTATTGTCGTTGGCCATCGGCCTTCATCACCGACAGTCATTGGTCGTCGTCCTCCACCACCAGCAGCCACCAACCGCCATCCTCCACCACCGGTAGCTGTCCTTCACAGACGGTCGTCGCCCCTCCGCTGCGGGGCTCAGCCACCCTCTCGCCGTTGGCGCACCGCCGACCGTCGGTTGCACTACCACCTTTTTCGAGTTATACTATTCATTTTTTTAAGTTGTATAATTGTGTAAATAATGCTAGTTAAAACTGTATTAATTTTTATATTTTTTTCATAAATAACTGTGCATACTAAAAAGTCTACAAATTTTATTATGTGTAAATACTATCAGTTAAAATTTGTAAAATTTTTAATATCGCACATTATTTATAAAAAAATATAAAAATTAGTATAATTTTAATTGATATTATTTTAACTAGATATTTATATAGTTATACAATTTAAAAAAATAAACAGCATAACACAAAAAAATGGTAGCTTGACGGTGGAGGACAGTGACTAGCAACACAATAATGATGGTAGTGATATGTAAAAAAAATATAAAACCACAAAAAAAAATTGCAAAAAAAAAATTGCAATAATAAATAAATTAAAGAGTGTATGATTCACTTAAACTTAACCAAGTACACCATAGCATACACCTAAATTAGAATGAATTATTTCGAAAGAACACAAGTTTTGGACAAGAGAAACATACCATGAGGATAGGTGACGCTGGAACTCCTCTTGCATCTAATCGAGGAACACACAAAATAGACTCATTATAAAAGCTTGGTTGATGTCAAACCATGAAGAAACAAGAAAGGCAAGCTAGTGAGATATTCATCAATAGAGACTCAGTCCTTACCACTTTTCGAAATAAGCGCTCGATCTCATTCTTCCACTGTTCATTCATCATATTATTGATGGCAACGGTACTGCACATTAACCACAAAAAGAGAAAAAACAACATTTAGAGGTGCAAGCTGCATGAACCCAGCGCACACCAAAGTAAACATATTAAAAACAAGAGGTACCTACCGGGTCGCTGCTTGCTCTGATTGGCCATGTCTCCGCTTACCAGGAACTTGATGATCCCTGTCATCATTACCCTCCTCGTGAGATGCCCTTTTTGATGCCATCCTCAAACTTATAACCAACAAGCAAATCAACAAGTCTTGGTTATCAGAACTAAGAAGGAACAAGCTCAAACCAAAACTCAAATGCCTCGCTATAAAGAATATACACAAATCACTACACTACCCCCCCCCATTTTATAGTGGTGGGAGATGAAGATTCGCTGAAAAATCCTCCTCAATGCCTCGTCATTTGGTACGCACGAATTACTTAGTCAAAAACAACTTTTTGTTAATTAAAAATAAAAATCTCTGAAAGAAAATCACATAATTATGAGAAACGTCCTTTTTGGATACTAGTTAGTAGTTAGTAATAATTGGTACATAGATAGAATACAAATTAAAGAGCAGAATATACTAAAGTAACTTGCAAAAGCAATTTACTTATGATATTATGATGTATTTTATAAAAGAGTAATGTTATATTTTTTTAATTAATTATTTTAATAATTATTTTAATATTAAATAAAAAAATATTAAATAAAAAAGTAAATACATTTAATATTTTAAGAATATAAAATGTATTTAATATTTTTTTATTTAATAATTAAAAATATTTGTAGAAAGATTGGATAGGAGGATAAATTATTTTTTTTATAGAATTATATTAATATCATTTTACAAATCTATATGTAATCTAGTCACTTGCACCAGACACTCAGACAGCATCATCCATTATTATATTAATAAAAAGGAAGAACTCCCGAAATTCCACAACTTGGAAATTTTGAGATAACTAATATAACTAACCGCGTTGTCGTGAATGAGAAATACCGACCAAACTGCTACTCCTGAACGTGATGGCCCAGAGTCTAGTGATACTAGTTAAGCCAGAGAGAGAAACAATGGTTCTTGTGGCCCTGATTTTAGATATGGAAATAAAAAAATAATGCAGACGCGGGAGGCTGATGAAAAAGGCGAGTTAGGGACCAAATTTTCCATAGCTACGCGTTTAGATGGTCCGTCACTCAAAGCAAAGGACGCCATAATTGAAGCATACATGGGTGTGCTTAAGGTTAGGAGCCAAAGGGAGAGGTAATCACTCTTAGGGAGTCAATAATCTGCGTTCAATATTTTTCTTCTTTGGGAAAATTTCCAGGAAAATCTAGTAGTTAGAAACTTCTTAGAACTTCAAGTACTCTAGGTAATTAACGAGAATCTTCGTTTATTTGCTGTGACTACAGTATAAGCAGAGATGGTGTGCTGTGCTTACATTAAAAACAATCTTGGACATGATTAAAAAAATGTAACATGAGCATGCTTAAAACTAAAGAATATGTTATTATTAAGTAGCCATATTTTGTCTGTTTTAGCTGCAACCCCAAAGAAAGGATTTGCCATTGTTTACAAAGAAGTTACAGAAGCAAAGCTGAGAAGAGTGGAACCAGGAGCTGTGTCAAGGAAATATTGACACTTATTTTACCCTACATAAGATATGGAAAAATAACGCCCATTTACATTCGTAACTCATTCGTTTCCAGACACACAGTTTAATAAATAGAAGTGAGTATGTGCAACTACATTATAGAGTGTAGTTATCTTAATAGACTCTGGTAAACTAGAGTGCCAAATATTGGATTGTTCCACAATTACATGTAGGGATACTGCCTTCTGCCATTTGGTACACTTTCGATGAGAAGGAAGAGTGGGGAGAAAGAAGATGGGAGGAATGGATACATGCTTGAAAGTTAAAAGGAAAGAATGGCAGTTTGTACTGTCAAAGGTTCAAAAGTTTTCAGCTACAGTTTTACAGGTAGGACTCTGCGCTGTTAACAAATAAGCTAGAGGAAGTTGTGGTTACTGGAACATGAGCTGCTCTTTCTGATAAATAAACCTTCTCAGCAATACACAGATTGGCTCAGCAGGCATACACTTGGCCAACAATTTATTTTTTGTTAGAATGAGTGATTTGAGGTTCTTGTAAATTGAAGAGTAATGCTACTTACACTACTCTCTTAGCATCCACTGTATAAAACTACTGATATGATTGCATGTGAGTACGTGTAGCTACATCAGTAATTTTGAGGGGTTGTATTAAGACAGATTGTATACGTAACATTTTTCTAAATTTAAGCACAAATGTTGTCAATTTTGGCACTGCAAGTTCCAACAAATAAACTTAAATGGCAATAACAGTAAAACATATAAGGGTTATTTTGAACCAATAAAAACTATTTCTCACATAGATCTGTGTTCAATATTTCACAGAATGTTTTTACAGGAAGTACCAATAGAATAAATTTTAAATTGATGATGAACCAGTATGTTTAAAACTGATTTTACAGACAACAGTCACAAATTGTACATAGATAACTTCACACTATAATGTACAGGCGGGGCCCATCTTAGAGGCCTCTTCACTGCAGTTGAAATAGAAGAATACCTTCTTCGATTTCCTAGACACAAACTAAGACATCTAGGGAACTTATATCCTAGATTTTGTAGACACATTCTACCTAGTAACCAAACAAAGGGCATAAAACGGGAGACTAATAGTTATAGTGAAACAGCTTTGCATTCTTTCTGGCAGCTGCATCCCTTCTGACTGATATGACCCATTTGAGAGCAGTCCGAATCTTATACCACACTGCTTTGGGTTTCCCACTGCTTGATATATCCACAGCAGAATTAAGGGAAGAAGAATGACAGATAAATTCTGCTCCATATGAAGAACCAACGTAAAAGCCATTTTCTGGCCCCCATGTTGTATAAGGAGGACAACCATTTATGAATTGAATCTCTGAACTGTCATTCTCTGTTGAATATTCTCCTTGCACAACTGGAAAATGTGATTCATTAAGGTGCCAATTATCCCCTTCAATGTACATTCCAGAGAAAATTTCACCTTCTGCATAACTGTTTTGTGGCATTTCTCTTATGTCTTGCAGTGGATCAGCATAGATTTGGTAATTATGTACTCCTTCATCAATATATGAAGCAGAGATGAATGGTTGACTATTATCTGGCCATGTTTCTTGTTGACCTGCACAAGACAGGTTAAAGCTTATAGCAAAGTGAATACAGGAAGAGCAGAATCAGGTAAAAAAATAATTATTAACCAGTCCTCCCATTGCCCTTGCCCCTTGGTTAGTTATTGACCCCTTGTAAGTTCAGGGTCTTGATGAGTGGTACAGTATAAGAGAGAACAAAATGGAATAGCAAAAAATTATACTTGCATATACCTTGTGCAGTTGAGATATTAATCTGTTGCAGAACTTGATCTGGAGTGTCAGATTGCCCTGCTCCTAGACATGCTGTTGGTCTTAAGCAGTTCAATGAAGCCTCATCAATTGATTTCAAATTATTCACATTTTTGTAAGCATGCTGCTTCACTATTTCCACCAAATGCTGCCAAGGAAGAAGGGACCTGATCACTTCTGACCCAGAGGTATAATATGATTTGTAGATAATGATAAGACAGCAATCACTAATTTAAAGAAACCAAAGTTCTGGCAGCAAAGTTTTCGTTAAAATTCTATTTCGCAGCCAATTCAGAATAAGATATTAACACATACCTTCTCATTGGGGGTGAGAGTATCTGGTGAACGATAATTTTCCCCATCAAACTTCACTCCCACAAGGATGTAGATGGAATTGAATAGCAGGCCTATTGGTTGTTCTGCTGTGTGATAGAAGTAAAGCTTGTAATCATCTATCACACAAGCCTTGGCATGTTTAGTAATTGCTAGCCATGACTTCTTCGAAATGTTGCCAAACTTCTGCATCTCCAGAGTATAAAACCCAATGAACATATGCATTTTATGTATGAATTTCATTAATTATTTATATAAAGGGCTAAAGAAGTAAAGAATGGCTGTCCACGCATAAAACAAGGACAGAAAAAGAAACTATCTTTTACCTCATATAATGAAGATGGGTTGGTTATGTATAACTGCAAGAGATCCTTAACAGTGTGAATTCCATGGAGAGAGAGCCGCTTATGGATTTTTCCATCTTTGGCAATTTTCTCCAAACGCCATATATCATCATTCAAGGATGGAGGGTAGTGTTTCTTGTATGCTTCAATGACCAAATTACATGTTAGTTTGGTAGTTGTCCCAAAAGACAGGTTATAATGAAAAATCAAAATCAACAGATACAAAAATTTCATGAAAGCAATAGTTATGTTCTAGTTGGTAATAGACAATGAAATGTAGAAGTGATTTTTTAGGACTCACACTCTCCTCTGTTATCTTTGACCACAAAAGGTTCACTTCTACCTTCCTTAATGTCTGCTCCACTGGAAGTTGGTTGCACGACTTTGGCTCCTAACCTGAACTTTCTGCTTCTTAACCATCTTGAGTTATCAGTTAAGGTAATTTTAGTTATACAACCAACTCCATTTTTTAGAGTAATAAACCTCTCTCCATTCAACAATGGCCCTTTACCCTCTCTTTCACGTAAGATATTGGCATTGAATTCCCCTTCAGTCCAATCCTCACTGCCATTGGATCCAAAATCACCATTGAGGGCACATATCTCTATCTTTATTGAGGAGAGGGGACCATCATTGACTACAGACTGGGATCTAACATCAAATAGAGCAATTTGAAGGGGTGATTCGTCCTCTGCTATTATATTAGTGAGGGTAAAAATTGCATCAGGCAACTTATTAATAAAACACAACTGTAAGGCTCTGGCTCCAGATATGCGAGCCTTATTAACCCTTCCTCTGCAACAAATTTGAAAAACAAAATAAAGAATAGTGAACAACAAATAATAATCAAATAATGGAGGAAATATATCACTCAGTTGGGAAGAGAAAAAGTTAACCACATAATAACTCCCAGAGGTGGAAACTTGTCTCAAAATATCTGAATTTGACTTATTTATTTAATTAAGTTATTTTTTAAGATTTGACTTTATTTTCAAAATTTAATTTAGTTTAAAAATTTATTTAAAAATCTAATTTATAATAAAATTTTTAAATAAATTAATAAAATATATTTTTAAAAAATATTATAATATATATAAAATAATAATATATAATAAAATAAGTCAATTTTTAAGCCTAATTTTTTTAAAAAAACTTTAAATTTAATTTATTTAATTAAATAGATTTTTTAAAATATTTTAACCATTTTGTTAAACGGACAAATTAAGCTAGGTCATAGACTCCACCGAACCACATGACTTATTTCTAATCATAGAGGAAATGAATACAATTGTTTTTTATTAACACATAATCAGGACATGAAAAACAAACCTTGGAAACAGGTGACTCTGGATTTTACGCTCCACCTCCTCTCGTACCTATTTAAGGAAGACAAATGAATCAACTGACACTTCAAAACAAATTAATGACTATATATAGTTAGAGGAATAATTTATTGTGAGAGGAAAAAATTTAAACGATTAAATTATATATGAAAATTATTTAAAAATTATATAATCATTTAAAATTTAATAATTAAGGTTTGCTTATTTCATTATTATAATAAACCACTTCTTCTACTTAATATGTTATATATATATATATATATATATATATATATATATATATATATATATATATATATATATATATATCACTTAATTATGTATACCTGGTTCAAATCAAATACTAGACAAACAAAAGGAAATCGGAAATCTATAGAAATGGGATTCCATTTTTTCCCATCTATGAAAATGCTTATTGGACAATCATTAGAAAAAAGAAAATGCTTCTTGGATAACAGGATGAGAAGCCAGAAAGCAACAAAGATAAGGGAAATGACAAATTAGAAAGAAACAAATAAAATGGCTAATGCTTCTCTTATCTCCACAAATGAAATAGTGAACGCAACCGGAAAACAATGCGTGGGAATCACACAAAATATATATATAGAGAGTATATATTATGAGATAAGTATTTATTATAAGTAGGGGTGTGAAAATGGGTCGGTTCGGTCCATTTGAGCCAGTCCATTCGGGTTAGTTTATTCGAGTTGGATTTTTCTTTTCGGGTTTCATTAGTACACATAAATTTCGGGTTGGTATTTTGTTATTCAACATGAACCCATTTAGGTTTATGTAGTGTTAAAAAATGAATGGCATTGACTTGATCCATTCTATTATGTAAGGTTCGTTAACATTTTACTAAATTTCTAACCCATCTATTTTGTCGAATGATCCTACCGCCTATCTACTGACTAATTTTTGACACCCCTAATTATAAGAGGAAAAAATAATAAATTTTGATTATTAAATTTTATATGAATAATCAAGATTAAAACATAAATGTATGTAATTTTTTTAAATAATCACATGATCTTTAAGAACTTTTAATCTTAATCATTCAAGTATGATTATATCGTCAAAATTTATTCCTCTCACTCTCTTATAATAAAAACTTATTTCACTATAAATGTCATATATATATATATATATATATATATATAAGGATGACGTTTAATATGAGAGATATTTTTGTATGCATACAAAATATACCACATCACATTTACACACACATACAAAAAATTGGAGAGAGAGGATGAATGAGTTCCACTAAACTCACTCATCACAAAAAACTATCATCTCTCTCTAATTTTGTATGTGTGTAAATATAACGTGATGCATCTTATATGCACAAAATAATATATCTTAATATGATATTAAAATACTTTTAAGCATCAATGCTCTGCCTGGAGAACTTAGCTATTGCAAAACCTGGAGAACATTGAGGGTGGCATACTATATGTACATTAACTGGAGCTTGGTTGTGAATTGTGATAGGTACTTTCGAATGTAGAAGATGATCAAAACTAGCTGAAATAAACAGAAAAGCAATCCTTATCAACACCTTGTCACAAAGATAATAGACTCATTTATTTCTTACCACTCTTCGCAGGAAAGCTTCCAAGTATGAATTGTGGTCATTCATGCATAGTGCGTTTTTCACATTTCTAAGGCCACTGCGCAATAAACTTAACAGAAAATCAAACTTTGAGCTCACAGCCCAAAACACCAAAATAACTATACCAATTAACAAATACCTGATTGATGCTTGTTTTGTATCAACATGTCTCCGTTTTGACTCCTGAATTGGAATTTTGCCACCACCTTCATGCTCCTGACGAGAATGCCTATTTGATACCATCCAAAATATTATGAGCGAAACTAATGCTTTGTTGCTTCAAATGATTCGTCACTTATTTTTCTCAAGTAAAATCTTGAATTTGAGTTCTGTAAATAAAAAAAAAATTCAACATTAATCGGGGAATTTATGCCAATATATATATATATATATATATATATATATATATATATTACAAGCAAATGAACAACTCACCGTTCTCAGACCTCTAATGATATAATTCAACTAAGTGAAAAGAACCAAGAAAAGACGAACTCAGGCCGAAAAATGCCTTGTATATATATACAGAAATCGGCACTTTGATTCAAATGCAGGAAGAAGCGAGGAAACTTCATTCATCTGCAGTGCACTAACAGGACACGTCAAACCCAAAAAGTCAATCTCATTTTCCCACTATTTTTCCCAGAAAGTACAAACAAATGATTATTAAAAAAAAAGAAACCTTTTGGCAGTAAAAGTATCTTGGACTTGAACTTAAAACTGATCACTTCTCAATAAAAAATAATAACAACTACTAGTCTACTACGTCTACTGCCACTAGTCTAACAAGGATTTCAAAAACTTAAAAAATCAAGATACTAACTAAAGGCGTCGTTATTGTAAAGCAAGACAAAACCACCGATATGGCTAATGATAAACTTGGAAAATTAGAGAAGACAATGACTATTGTGGGCGTTTTTTGGGTTACGGTCCTACGAATATCCAAATATAACATGCAGACACTTCTTTTTGTACCTCCTAGTCCTAGCAGACACGCTTGGTGGAAGTGGCAATACGCGTTTAATATTGATTTTCTTATCATATTTTTTTAATATTATTAATCACATTAATTTTATTATTATTTATTTTTACTTAATTATAATTATTAAAAAATATAATTAAATAATATAAAATAATAAATAATTTAAAAACATAATTTTCTATACACGTTTATAGTAGGCACACTATACCATAATACAGAACACACTCAAATTCAAGAATTTTTTTCTCTCTTTTTATTGAACCCAAAACGTTCCCGGTATATACCAAATAGTAAACACCAAACCAACTAGTAAAGGAAAAAAAAAACACAAAAACACAGCTGCATTTCAACTGAAATCCCCCCCCTCTTTCTCTCTCTCTTGTGTGAATGTAAATATTACTGTCGACTATCATTAACAAAACAACACGTTTGACAAGTAATGAATCGAACTCTAGGACGCCTAGAAATCATGAGTTTCAGTCTCCCAAATGTGAAATTTGGATGTTTCTCTGCAAAAAGTCAAATAAATGGGTCTGGGAGATGAACTTCAATATCTTCCTTAGGCCGTTCATTTTTTTTTTTCGGTGGTGTTGGGTTGATATTGTCAACATTCTCGAGTCTAGAAGAACAACTAAACAACCAACAGTATGAGGAAAGCTCCGCTGTGGGAAGCCAGTAATAGGTGTCCAGTTGCAGATTTTCTCCAAAAACTAATTTCCAAGAAAATTCTTTGCTGCAAAAATTACGGGCCTTCCCCATAATAGGAACATGTAATCTAGACATAAACATTGTTGAAAATTTCAAAGTCCAAAACGTCTAGTCTTATTTAAACCCCAAAACTCAGACAGATACACACAATTTTTTATTAGTATAATTTTTTTAATATTAGTAACAAATGAAATTAATCACACCAACGTGTGTGTTAATCTTAGTGAAAATGATTCAAATTCCTTAAGTATATGATCTTAAATTTAATTTTAAGATTCATGTGTATGAAAAATAATATTAATAAAAGAGGTCTTCGTTTAAACACATAATTATATTTTGAGATATTAGTCTTTCACTTATGGAATAAGATGATACTCTAAAAATAAAAAAAAATGTTAAGTATCATATTATTAAGATTTTATTAAATAAACAACATTATATAATTAACAGATAATTTAAAACTTATTATTAACTAATGAATAAAAATTAAACAGAAAATCATAAGATGACTTTGGTTTTTTTATTCAAAAAAATCATAAATCATTATGAAGTTATTCATAAAGTAAATACTTTTCTAATATTTTATCAAATATTTATTTTTTCACACTATAAGTATTCATAAAATTTTTTTTTTAATATTCAATCAGGATTATGAAATGCTATTTAAAATTTGATTTCTTGAAGTTTAATTTTTATTTATTTATTTTCGGCCTTCAAGTTTAATTTTCTTCTAAATTTTTCCATAAAACTGATTTGGGCTGGGCTACTACAAGCCTCTACATTTGGACTGGAAGTTTGCTTATGCTATCAATTAGTCGGGTCACAGGGACAGAGGTAGAGTTCACTGAATAAGTGTTGACAAAAACAAAAAAAAGTTCATAGAATAAGCGAAAGATCAAAAGGCTTTTTGTTTTATAAATTAATTATTACACATGAAAATTATCCTCCATTGTTGATTTGAACAAGGAACCAACAACGTTTGGAGACAAAAAAAAAAAGGGGGAAATTCTAATTTATCCCCTTTCATGCTATATCACCTTATCTTTTTAAACTTTCGTTGTGCCACTAAATTTTTCTAAACTTAAAATTTTAATAAAAACGTTAAATGAGTGTTAAAGATAACAAATTTCATAGCATGTGCATTGCACGTGCTGTCTTTTTTCTTCATTTTTTTCTGTTTCTTCGCTTGAAAACATAGGAATGAGATGAAGACATTTCAAATGATAGCAAGTAGCAACAACAAGGATTCTGGTGGATAATATTCTTTTTGGGAAGCCTAACATGTAGAATTGATAGCTATCAAAAATCATACAACTAGAAGCAGGTAAAAAAGGAAAGGAAAGAAAGATTTTAGAAAACAAAATATGCAAGCAAGGCATCTCACCAGGCCATTCCCTTCATAAAATATGCATTTGCTATAAGAGCACAAAAAGCCTTTCCCACTTAAGTCTCACTTCATCTGACGCTAGAGGTGTGGATGACCATCTAATAATAGTTTGTTGAGGTGTACACAGGATGGTCAAGCTTAAAAAAAAATGCATTCATCAACCTGCATGACACATGGCATGAATATTAAACAAGCTGATTGCTATATTGCGTGATGATTGAAACTCATCATCTGATGAAATGGAATCATGTAACCCGCACTACGATTCATATGATGCCAAAACATATCACTCACCAAGAATATAATAATCAACTTGACACAAGTGATGACCCCACAAAACAGAGCATGCTTACTAGCCATTTATGTGTAACAATATGATGGAATAGATGAAGGCTCTTCTGTTGCTTACCACATTTCCCAGAGAAGGAGGAACTATGATTATATTACTACAAGGACTCCCAGAAGGTTTAGGAAAAGCATAATCACACCGTTCAATACTTCTATTCCATTTTCTCTGTTTCTTCAACTGTGCTCTTCTTCCTCCGTTCAATACTTCTGTTGCACATGCCATGAAATCCGTTATCTTTAACTCTCATTTAACATTTTTACTAAGAACTAAAGTTTGGGGGGTTTAGTGACAAAAAAATAATAATAATTTAGAGGTAAGGTGATATTGCGTGAAACCACATGGGGTAAACTGTAATTTTTCCTAACAAAAATGACAACAACTCCTACAGGGTACAGAGTTTCATATGGCTTGATTGCTGATGCTGGACCCATCATATTCCTAAAAGGATTAGAATTTACATGTTGAGAATACCGTGAAGTGTGTATGTGTGTGTGTGTGCTGTTATTGTGAAGTGGGAATTGTGAATTTGTGATTTCTGAAGGAGAACCCAATTCATTGCTAATTCTCACTCTTGTGCTGTGAGCCTAGCAAAATACAGCGAAATGCTGTTTTTTTTGTGTGGCAGTTTTGGGCAGGCTATATGTTCTAAAATTAGAGGAGAGTTGATTTAATTACGAGCCAAATTTACCGGCTGGCTATTATAAAATAAAACATGGCATCTAGATGATCATGAGTTGTCTGTCCCCCTACGCTCTTATTCCAGGTTAGGAAGATGTCTCTCCTCTTCACCTCTCCTTCATCCTTTCCCTTAAATATACATATAAAACATTCCTAGAGTTTTCAGGCCCTCCTAGCTTGAATTTCAATTTCCTCTCTTCCTCTCTCTTCCACTGCTTAAGGCAGATAAAGGGGGAGAGAGAGAGAGGTAATTGAACACCAAAACACATAAACAAGAGATGGAGGAGCTCCGACATCAGCACGGTCAATCCAACCTACATGATGTGAATGTGAGAACCACAAACGACAACAAATTGTGGGTAAGCAAGAGCAGGACCTCTCCATCTTGGTATTCTTATTATGAGCCTTCTCCAAGGAGAGAGCGTTCAAAAATGGTGATCAAGTCAAAGCGGACGTGGTGGTGGAATGATCCTGAGAGGAAGAGAAAGCGCAGAGTCGCCAAATACAAGCTTTACGCAGCCGAAGGTAAGCTCAAGCATTCTATCAAGAAAGGGTTTCGCTGGTTCAAGATCAAATGGATCAAGATCGTCACCAATCTCTAGCTACATACACACTAGAGATAAGAGACATCCGAATAATGCATGGGATGGAAATGGACATGGAAATGGAATGGGATCTGTAAAATTAATTTAATTTTATCACATCTATTCATTTAATCATGATTATTTCATATCAACAAATTCACATTTTGTTTCACATAAAAAAAAAAATAGATAGAGTCTACCAACCTCCTGCCATAGCCTATCCTAGGGACAGAATTAAAAAATATTCAGTAAATAAGTCAAAAATTATAAATTATATTATTAAATATAAAAAAATATTTTAAAATTAATAAATAAAAATGTATTTACTCTTAAATTATTTTTTAAGTTAAAATTAAAATATATTATTTTAAATTAATAATAAATATATTCTTATTTATTCACTTTAAAATAGTATTTTTATTTGATTATATAGGAAGATTTATAAATAAAGTAAAAAAAGTGAAAAAAATATATATTTATATTAGATATTAAACTCATCACAATAATAGTTGTCATTTACATTATGATTTATAAGTAAAATTAAGTTTTTATATATATAGATTTTAAAAAAGGGAAGATAGTAAAGTTAAAAGTGATAGGAGTTAGTAAATTTATTATATAAAAATTAAAAATTAATAGAAGATATGAGTTGAAATTTTAATATCAATGTGTATAAAATAATCATGAATCACATGTCAAATACATATTAAGTATAAACTTTTTTAACTTATTCATTTTTATCTTTGATATAATTATACTGACTTTTTATGAGGTTAATGCTTATAATATTGACATCCTTTTTGTTTGAGAAATTACTCATATTTTCTTTACTTTGTATTTTCATTGAAATTTTGTGTAATGTTTTGTACATAAAGTATGAGAGAGATATATAATTTTGTAAACAAAGAAAGATGTTAGAGTGTAATAACAATATATAAATTCAGAGATGTGTGTATAATTTTTAAATAAAAGTATCAATATAATAAATATTAACTTTACAAATGATTAATATAATTATTTTTTATTTTTTAATAATTTTAATTAAATTATTAATACTTAAAATAAAATAATAAGAAAAGAGAGGTCTAAGTCTCATGCTCGCCCCCTTTAGATCCGTCCCTGGCCTATATTCTACATAATTGAAGCTTGTTGTTGTACAGGAAAAAAACATTACTATCACGTTCCAGCACCAACACGTACAACATGATCACACAAACACAAGTACAAAATACTTCTAATCTTACCATTGATGGAATGAGTATTAATAACTACAACTTAAACTATAGAACCTGTTATTTATTCATAGGTTTCTCCATTAGAATAAACCAACTTCCTCTTATCAGATAGTAGATAACCTCACATCCCCTTAGTTTTCTTAACAGTTATCAGAGAATAGTTATCAAAGTCAAGAATTTGTCTTTATCTTTTTGACTCATCTAACTTATATAGCCAGTAAACAAATTTTAACTTAGTAAAACTAACTTTTAGCAGGTAGGAAATGTGGAACCACTTAAGTTAGATTTAGTTTAAAATATTAAATAAAATCTAACATTCTTCCATTTGGTCCAACATTTTTTCATACTTTATGATATCCACAACACTGACATTTTTATGATCGCATCCAAGAGGTTAATTACATGAATCATGACGGTAAGTTATCTATTAAAATGAGTATTACTTTCTATGTATTACGATGTAATCTCATCCTAACAAAAGTCATAATTTTAATTGAATGAACATGTTTCATACTTACTCTGAGTCCAAAATACATGTATTTCCCAAACCAAAATGTATATATTAAAATGAGAAGACAAATAAAAATAAACCAGAGTTTCAATACAATGAAAGGGGACTCTACACAACTACGTCAAGTCTCATATGCATTACATGATCCTTGAACAAGTTTGGTGGCATGCCTTTTGTCAAAAGATTTGTAATCATCAATTCAGTGCTAATGTGTTCAATTGAGATCTCATTTACTTTAACATGTTCCCTCATAGCTAAATACTTTATGTCGATGTATTTACTTCAATTTTTACTTTTGTTGTTTTTAACCAAGAAAATAACAATTGAAATATCACAATATATTTTCAATGACCTAAAGATGGAATCAACTATTTGTAAACCCACAATGAAACTCTTCAACCAGATACCTTGTGATGTTGTCTTGAAACAAAAAATGAACTAAACTTCCATAGTATAAGTAGCAATTAATGTCTACTTTACACTTTCCCAAGATATCGCTCCGTTAAAAAACATGAAAATATATCTGGATGTTGACTTATGAGAGTCACTGCAACTAGCAAAATATGAGTTCGAGTAACCAACATCTTCCAAAATGTCAAATTTTCGATACATAAGCATGGAGTTCTTGGTTCCTTGAAGGTACCTCAACACTTTCTTTGCAGTTTTCCAATTATCCAATCCTGAATTACTTTGATATCTCCAAAGCATTCCAACAGTAAATACAATGTCAAGTCTTGTACAAATCTGAATATACATAAGACTTTCGATAACATAAGCATATTGAATGTTCGTCATTTATTCCCTCTCAAACTCATTTTTTGGACATTGGTCCAGGTTGAACCTATCACCCTTTACAATAAGTGTCAAACTTGATAAACAATCTTTGATCCGAAATTTCTCTAGAATCTTGTTAGTATATTTTTTGACATAAGGAATTAATTGATTTATTTATCATGTGATTACAATTTATTTTTTGTTATCCAGCCTTATTTTGATTAAACGAATGACTAAACAAAAGGTTCAAGTTTGACTTCTCAAGGAGATCATATAGATTTGGATCCAATATGCACACTATATACATTGTTAGTCATCTTCTATGTATAGAAGGCACTCTGCCAACTATTTTATTGACTTCAATAAGTTTAGCATCTTGCAGACTTTTAGTCAACTCAGATTAAATGTAGGGGTGTCAACTATTTTATTGACTTCAATAAGTTTATTTTGCATCTTGCAGACTTCTAGTCAACTGAGATTAAATGTAAATGATAAAATTGATCTCTAAAATATATAACACTCCTAATTAAATGTGTAAATGATAAAATTGATCTCTAAAATATATAATCTCAGTGATATTAGTTGTTGAATGATAGAAATTAATTTTGAGGTTCTTGAATATATATTTTATTGTTTAAATTAGTCCCTAATATTAGTTAATGTGTGAATTTTTAGAGACTAATTTAAATGATAAAATATATATTTAAAGATATTAAGAGTAATTTTTATCATTTAGATATTAATATGATCGACAATGTATTTTTCATAGACTAATTTGATCATTTACTCAAAATTAAATATGATATATGAATCTAATCTAAGATTTACAAAATTATAAAGGTGCAATTGTAAGAGTATAGTGACATAACATACAAACAATACGACATTGTCCTAATACTTTATTGTAACTATTTTAAAAGAATGATTATTTTAATAGTTTATTTTTATTGTTATTATTATCCAATTTATGTTAATATTTTATTTAATAAATTTAACTATATTAACAGTTATGTGGTATAAATTCATTAAAAAATATGATAATGTATCATTTAATATAAATATAAAACTTTATTTTTACACGGACTGTATTTCAAAATTAAATTCTTATTCAAAGTAATAATAACAATAAATTATCGACCAAAAACCATTTTTACTCCAGGTGTACATTTTATTTGTTTGTTTCTTTTTAATATGAGCCCAAAACCAAACCAGACCGCCTGATACAAGTGACAGACAGCCTCTGTCCATTTGTTCTCTCTTGCCATTCGCAATCGCTGATGTTTCTTTCTTTCTGCTCTTTCCAAGTTTGTACTCTTACACTGGCCTCATAGATCTTTTCTTCATTCCTCGCTTTGATTAGTTTCGTGGTGAACTAGAGAGGCATTTAAGGGTGAATGAGCAACAAAGGGTTGTGTTGCTCTTTTCAAAAATTCAAAATATTATTATTTGGGCTGAGCTGAGATGAGATTGGTGGATTAATAGCGATAAAGTGTAAGCATTGGAAAATGGGTATTTGGTGAGATTGATGAAAATGACGCAAAGCTTCATAATTTTCTTCCATTTTCAACGAACAAGTTGATTTTCAGAACTGCATTGTGTTTGCTGATTCTCGTGCTTTTTGCAACAAGGACTCTTGAAATTCGAAAATGGGGTTCTGATTTCTGAAGGATTTCTCATTTCAGGTAAGATTTCGATTAAATTTATTTAACTATTTTCTATTGTATTTTCAGGTCCGCTAGTTGTTTCATTCAAAATGTGTACTGATTTGGAGATGAGAGATTTGGGTTGTGGAGTTGAAGAGAACCTAATTGTCAAAAATGTTTGCTTTCACCACACAACACTCTGTATGTTGATGTTGTCTTGCCTCGTTCAGCTGTGATAGGAAAACGAGAATGGAGATGGAGAAAAGACGTTCCAAGGGAAGCTTCTTCAGCTTGTTTGATTGGAATTCCAAATCTCGAAAGAAGCTGCTTTGGAACAATCCTAACTTACCTGGTACTATTAATCACGTGCTGTCTCTTATAGTCATGTTTATTGTCATTGTTTGCTTGCCATGTCCATCTACTGAATATTCTTCAATGCTAAATTAACTGTAGAGGTTTCAAAGCAAGGAAAGGGAAATGTGGGGAGCATGCCAAAGTCACAGCTTAATAGGGTGTGAATTTGTTCCACTTTTTTGCAGTCTACTTGTTATTTGTTGTAACCTTTACTTTTTGTGTATTTTATTTTTATTTTTTGGTTGATTATTACAATTGTTTCAGATAAAGGTGGATGAAAATGGAGCAAGTCCAAGTAATATTGCTAGTTCTGATTTTAACTGCGCCCTCTCAATTAATAGTGATGAAGGATGTGGGAGTAAACCCCCTGGGTTAGTAGCAAGACTCATGGGTTTGGATTCGTTGCCAACTTCGGCAGTGACTGAGCTCTCCTCCACTTCATTATATGGCTCTAACTCTCATGGAGCTTCTCATTGTCATGAGGGTGCTCTTCATTCAACGGATGACTTTCGCCCTGTGGACTACATAAACATGCCTCCTAAGGTGGAGAAGTCTTCTTGGGATGCTATGGAATCAAGGGCACAGAAAGTGGAAAACCGGCCAATAAAGAGATTTCAAACTGAAATGTTGCCTCCAAAGTCTGCTAAACCCATTCCAGTCACTCACAATAAACTGTTGTCTCCTATCAAGAGTCCTGGTTTTATGTCATCAAAGAATGCAGCTCACATAATGGAGGAAGCTGCTAAGATAATTGAGGCAAGCCCTCGCCCATATATGAGGAATAGAATGTCATCAGTTGGGCCTTCATCTGTTCCCTTGAGAATTCTTGATTTGAAAGAGAGATTGGAAGCTGCACAATATGCATCCATGCCTGAAAAGCTCGTGGATCCAAGTACTGCCAACCCTACAAATGGCAAGCCTAGTGAGAGGAGCAGTAATTTATATAAACGCACTCCAGCTTTCAATGGTTCAAGAGATTCAGAAAAAAATAGTTCTCGCCATTTAGCAAGTAAAGGAAAATCGGTTTCACTTGAAATACAAGCCAAAACCAATGTTCAGAGCAGAGATACATTGACTTCAAATGGTAATAGGAAATATATGAAGCAGAAAGAGCAGAATGAGATAAAGTCAAACCAGTTCTCTAAGAACCAGAAACCAAGTATGCACCAAGCCATGCAGCAGAGAACTTGCACAAGCCGGAATAGCAATGTGCTTTGGCAGAATAATCAAAAGCAAAATAGTGTAACCAACAAAGGTAAATCAACTTCAAAAATAGATTCCAATAAGCCAACAACACGAACTTTATCTTCAGAAAGTTCTACTGGAATAAGGAAGACAACAAACAAGGGTGCTATAAATGCCAATATTCAGCCTAAAAGGTCAAGCACTAGGGCAACTGATAACCAAAAGGAGTTTCCAACATCCAAAACAGAGAGTTTTTCCCAAAAGAAAAGGTATATCGGCAGGGATGTTCATGAGGCAATAGCTTCTGATAATGCAGCAAATAATTTTGAAAGTAAGTCCATAAAATGCAATATTACAACTGATGGAAGTATTGATCAGGATGCATTTAACATGAAAGAAAGCAAGGATGTTATTTCATTTACATTTACATCCCCCTTGAGGAGAAGCATGCCTGAGTCACTGTCCTCTACTGAGCAAGTGATGGGAACAAGAAATAGAATTGGTGTCAATTCTCTTGGGCATAGTGATGATCTTTATCCCAAAAAATTATCATTATCTCCTCCAGGGTTACATATGATAGATGGTGATGCTTTAAGTGTCCTGTTGGAGAAAAAGCTGCAAGAATTGACATCTAGAATTAACTTACCTCAGTGTACCCTGGCCACAGAGGGGTCTTCTACTGGTTTGAGATCTAGTTTGCAGGACAAAGTTCCCAGTCTGGTTAGGACCACATCTAGTGAACAAGACGGAAGCTTTGTCCCTGACTTGTTTAGTGATAAACTGGATAGTGTGCATGACTATCGTCGTTCTTCAAGTGATGATCCAGTGCTTAACATGAATCAGCAACTGCAGGTCTCTCATTTCCTTTTATATTGTCAGCTTAATCTATTATGGTTTTCATTTCAAGTATTAATTATTGATATAGCATCTTGCTAACTTTCTGCCATTAATTAGTCAAGAGAATATATTGAAGGGCTGAGGTTGGGAAAAGGAATGTGGGGCATACGCATAACACGTTAGTTCCCAAATTTTTGGAGATTTGTTTAAAATGGTCCACACACCATCTAAAGATTCAGATTTTACGAATTAGGTTATTTGCAATTTCCAATAATCTTTGAACTGAGCAGAATCCATATGCTCATCTTAGTACTCAATCACTTCACTTGTGCAGACATCAGAAGTAATGGAAGCTCCTAGCTGTAGCAGCAACAGCAAAAGTGGAAATGATCTAGGTTGTCAGCATACCAGAGCTGTTACAGTTTTTGAAACTACTTTTGTCAGTGAAAGTTACTTGGATAGTGAAGACAGTTCATATGGTAATGTTTTTAATCTCTATCTTTTCACTGCTGATGAGCATAATTTGTTTAGATCTAAAAGCAAAATCTCACTTGTCTAGCGTTTACTATCTTAATAAGAAATTGCATCAAGCTTTCAAAAAACCAGCATTTGGGTCATAGAAATATTGCTAGAAATTTGTTGCATTTTCTCATCATAAATGCATTTACCTATAAATAGTAATGCCCATCTGTTTCTTCCTTTTTTTTTAGGCAGCACAGTTAATTCTTCCATGCAAGATGAAGAAGTATCTAATTTTTCTGAGATAAATGAATCTTTATCACTTGAAAATGAGGTAAAATGGTCGGAGCAAAGCTCTTCCACATTGGTGGCGGGAAATATGGCCGTCAAACAATTAAGTGGAATATCAAATTTGGTAGATTTTAAAAGATCAATGGACATGGAACTTGAATATGTACAGGATATACTCAGCAATGCAGAGTTTATGGCAGAAGAATTTGTCATGGGTCAAACTAATACGGTCATAATGCCAAATCTCTTTGATCTGTTGGAGAATCAGAGCAATGGAACAGAAAACTGTGGAGAAGAGTACTCTAAGCTGGAAAGGAAGGTTTTATTTGACTATGTGAGTGAGTGCCTGGAGTTGAGATGTAGGCAAGCTTTTGTTGGAAGCTGCAAAGCATGGCCTGAATGGATGACAACAGTTCAAAGGAAGAGCTGCTTGGCAGAGGAATTGTACAAGCAGATGCTGGGTTTCAGAAACATGGAAGAGGTAATGGTGGATGAGCTTGTCAGCAAGGACATGAGCACTGCATGCGGGAGATGGCTGGACTTTGACTTTGAAGCCTTTGAAGAGGGTTTAGAGGTTGAGCGGGATATACTAGCTTATTTAATTGATGAATTGGTTTCAGATTTGTTGCTTGTTTAACCACTTGGTGGCTTCCATTATTTCCATTATATAGGTATGAAGGAAAGAATTGAAACCATTAAATTTCTTAAAAAGAAAAGTGGAAGTGTCCCGTGGAATATTAGTATTTCCGGTACTTATTGGCAGTAGAATTCCTGTGAAAAAGCTTATTTATATGGTGACTATAGTTCTTGCATCTGAAGATTTATATGTTGAAAGTTAATGAATTTTCCAATTCAATTGTAAGTCTGCCTCAATAGTCAATCCTTTCTGCGAAAGAAGGCGTCTCTTATTCAGTGAGAATGACTTAAATAGAAAATTTGACTCGGTTGAAGTAGGTGTACTTTCGATTATCTGAAAAGATTGATATTGGCTTCAAAATATTGAAAGGGAAAAAAAAAATGTTTGTGGATACATAAAAGGTAAAAGGTCTTCGAGCATGTGGAGTGCTGGGAGCAAGAGATGTGTTAGTTGGGTCCATGGCTGCACTTGTCGTCGTTGTTGTGGTCATACCATAATGCCTGAAGCTTATGGTTGTCCCCTTGGATACCTGTAGTTTTGTTTGAACGTTTCCAGTGGTATTACTGGTATACCTTTTTTCCCCCACGTTTTTTATATACATGAAAATATCGAAATTTGATTAGAGAATGTTAAAATTCACTTAATAATTTTTTTCTGAATAGTTCGTATTTTGTACACTCCTTCACACCTATTGTGAATGGTGAAAGAACTATTTCTCCTTGTATGCTCTACATACTGGCTAGTCAATACCACAGCAAGAAAAAGACAGAAAATCAAATTGAGACCAACCAACCAATGAAGGTATCGTGTTTTCAATGTGGCCTCAAACATTTTTTTATCACATTAAGCATATGATTTTGATCGAAAATGACACTGTAGATAGACCAATTAGTGTACTTGGCATGGCACATGGCTTCTATCGGGTGAGAGAGAAATGGTCTTCTACACTTTGATGTTTGTGTTGAGTGGAGAGAGGAGTGGGGATGGGAATACACTGTTTTGCGTATCGGTATGTGTTTTATTGTATGATCTAGATTGTCAACAAGCCTCACTTGCCATAATTATCTGTAACAAGGTGTAACAACATACCATGTGGTTTCTTCATTATTTGATTTATTTCCTTGTTTTTCTTTAGCCCTCTTCTTCCATGGGCTCAAATCTGGTATGAACTTTGCGCCCTTGCTTACATATATATCATAATCACATCATTGTTGCTTATTCTTATTCATCTTATTCTCTCGCTCGCCCCGCATCCCTCAAAATCAAAGCTAAATATAAGAACAGTAATATTAAACTGCCTTGAACGAGTTTGAAGTCTCCATAGTTAGATTATAGCCAGGGAAAGAAAAAGATCAAGTGATATTATATATATATATATATATATAATATATATCAAAGTTCAATCACATATACAACTATGAACAAAATCTATGTAATATATCTCACATAACACTAGCAAGTACTAAAGAAAATGACAATAAGTATGTTTAGTTGAAAAGATTGAACAC
The DNA here is from genome assembly GCA_029884605.1 of Ormosia emarginata. Taxonomy (NCBI): domain Eukaryota; kingdom Viridiplantae; phylum Streptophyta; class Magnoliopsida; order Fabales; family Fabaceae; genus Ormosia; species Ormosia emarginata. The sequence continues at coordinate 30,422,669 of JAQQTP010000080.1, read as the reverse complement.
CCTCCCTAAAGTAACACTCCACCTTTTACAATAAAGTACAATTATATATTACCGAATTCAATGACTGATAATTTTATAATCTAATATAGATTCGAATTTGGTATTCTAAAAAAATTATGCTAATATTTTTTTAATGCGAATGGGAGGGAAAAATAAAAAGACTAAATATACAAAAGAAAACTTATAGATCGAGATCAAATTATCAAAGTATTTATTTATATAATTAAATTAGATAATCACACTATTGATTATACATAAATAATTACTCCAATTAACCCTTATAAAAGATTCGGATGAGTTATTTGCCACCCGCGGCCACTTCCCACCGTTCAATTCCACATTTTTTGCTTTTTCTTTGCTAATAGGACAAAATGCACATGCTGACAGGTTTTATGTCAGTGTTTCTCAACTATTTGTCAAATTTTGATTGGCTGGGTGTTACTCTTCTTTGCGAAGCCAGAACTTGGTTAACACCACCCACCCCGTAATATTCTTCTTTCTTGGGTATGGAGAAAACTGAAATGCGACTTCCCTTTCTATGTGCTTACAGATTAGTATGCTATCTGATTAATTTAACAATTATTAAACTTTATATTAATTTTTTTTATGATAATAATTTAGTATTTATTAACTGGAAAAATATTCATATAATTTTCTTTAATTGATATTTTAAATTACAGACTGATTCCCATTACCAGGTATATTTAATAAGAATGGAGGAGGAGGTTGTTGTGATTCTGATTTCGTTAGCAGAGAAATGGAAAGAGATATAAGGTGACTAATTATTATCAGGTGTACCGAGGGCTTAGTTGAATGGTTGGTTAATGTTCGTCCACTATATATAAACATTACTTTGATGACCACTTATCCGAGCTCTCTATGTGGTTTGACCCTTATCCAACGTGAGCATTAAAAGTTATAAACTCAGTGAGCATCACATCATTTCCATTTGTATTTATTATTATTGATATTAAGGAATGAAAAAGCATATATCAATAAAAAGAGGATCAGGGGAAGGAAGCATTGTATATTTGTATTTACTTGTATTGACCTTTTGTGTACAGATATTAAATAGAGAAAGAAATCAATAGCTCACAATTTTTTTAATTACAAGTAAAATGATAGTTGTAATAGTCTGGTCCATTGATTTAAGACCTGTGCAGAATCTGTATTGCAGGTAACATTACTCTTTGCATTTATATATGGTTACGTCCTTTATTCAAACCTTATCATGATGGTTTCAAGAAAATTATCAGTCCGTAATTATCAGAGCCGTTAGATGACCTCAACCATCTGTTTGATATGATTTGAAAGAAATTCAATTATTGCCCTGGAGAAACAATTCTTGTGAATGATTTAACAAGGAAAAAGTATAATAAGATGTAAATGTAAAATTAATTTCTAACATATTAATTTTGTACCAGTATTTTTATGTATTATCTATTTAAATTTTTATTTTCTCCAATCATTTAAGTTTATTAACAACCAAAGAATACCAGAATATGAACATTTTCATATCCACGAACATTGAATTTAAAATTTGATTTCAAGTTCACAATTGCTATAAAAATATTTCCTAATTAAATCAGTTAATATTGTTCAAATTACAAGCATGTTTCATGCTATGTTTTAAATATTTTATTCGCTACCATCATGCATTGTTTTTCATATTTGATAAGGTTATGCACAAGTGTCAAGCAGGTGCAGAGTTAATAAGGGACAAAAAAAAATTAAACTCAATAATTATATCACAATAAGAAAGTCTCAACACACAAAATATAAATTATTAATAAGTATAACTAATATTAATCTAGTCATCTAGCATAGCAGCCCAAATATTAATGCATTAGTTATTCTACTAGCCTGTTGCAATGTAAGTCAATGAAATCTTTCAGAACTTTAGTTTCATAAATATTGAAGAATAATAATTTATGAGGGGAAAAAACTTAAAATCAAAGTTGAGACTTGGAAAAAAGAGAACAAATAATAGATATGTAGAGATAAAAGGGTAAATTGCTTGCGTCACATAGAATCACAATTCAAAAGCCCCATGGGCCATGATACGAGTGAAGGACTGCGGGAGGGGGGCTAGAAAATAAGGTGATGAACGTGCCGCGCTCTTACACAAGCTATGTCACTCACGTATGCTGCCAACCTTGGAAGTTTAGCATAATTATTTTACTTTATAACCATATTTGATTATTTAAAGGGCACATCAACCTTTTGCTTGCCCCTTCCCACGTGTCCCCAATTATGTCCAGTTCTCTTGTCTCGTGTTTTCTTAATTTTTATTTAATTATGTATTAAGAAAAGCGTATTACTGAATGAAAAGTTTTTTTTCCCCTATTTCCCCTCCCAAATTGATGCGATTAATTGAACACATCGGCATTGACTAATAACACTTGTATTATAATATCTTTTGTTTATTTATTTTTTAGCCTAACTTGAACCCTACTTCATTCGTTGGCATTTCAAGAACATTCATGTAAAATATATTTGGATTGCACGCTGCCATGAAAGAATGAACTTATTGATTTTCTTTACTTTTTTCCTTTTTTTTTTTTGGGTACACTTTTGTTTCTCTCTTAATCTCAATGATTTCATTCCATTGGGAACGTTAGCATCACTTTTATATTTATTAATTATTAATTATTTTGACTTTATACAATTTTTTTTGCTTTTCCCTTTTAAACATTTACAGGCAAAATATATCATAATGTTATATAGTAGTTGAGATTATTGATGATTAGCTTAGTTTGTTAGTCATCAGTTAGGTACACATTTGATTAGTTAGTAGTTAGTTTTTTTCTCTACTCTAAAGCTATGTATCACATACCTTTCACTATTTTATCAATTTCATATTTATATTCTCACATTATCTCTCAATTTTCTCTAGCTTTTGTCATGTTTCTTAACGCAAATTTCTAGTATTAATTGGTATTAGTTTTTATTATAAAATATTAAAAATTAAAATATGGGAATTTTCAATACAATTTAATTGAATGACTATTTAAGCATGGTTAGCGTTGGTGAATGTTTAAAAACAATATAAATTTAAATAAGGGTAATATCTTTTTGGGACATGGTAATAGTTTTCTTATATTTATATAATTAGAACATGCATGTCTAGCTTTTGATGGATTGTTTTAGTAATGTTATTTGTTTATTGGCTTCACTCGATAATCCTTTTCCAGACCAATGTAAAAAAAATAAAATTTGAAATTACTAGCAGCAAAATATCATCATGATGTTATGGCTAAAAATTCTTCAGTTGTTATTTGTTACTGTCTTACCATGTGACTGATGTGAATGTGTTCACTAGCCGGCACTAGAAGGAAATAACTTATCTGGAAACAAAATAGACCCACCACTACTATGTTACCTATATTAATATGCACGCTAAATGTTGTAAATAAAGTTAATAATGATAAACTAATAATAAGAAAATGATAAAGATGAAGTTTCTGTCATGCCTACTGAAATGGTAATGAAAAGATGGTGAATAATTGTAGTAGTTCAATGACGTTAAGAAAATGTTAAAACAGATAATTCTTAAAATTATATATATACACACACTTCAGATACAAAGTTATTGGGCAATATACATTATGTAAAAAATGTGTTAATACAGTATTTTTTTTTATACTTTTTTTGGGGTTTGAGGGGAACCTTCCAAAAATAGTGATATTATTTAAATTATTTAAAAAAAAGTTGTTATTAATATAGTCTCTTAATCATTAAAAAAGTATCAATTTGGTTCTTCAAAATGTTAATTTAATTCATTAATTATATGAAAAGAATTTTTTTGATGTTTGGCTTATTGACGAGGGACAACTAATATTAAATTTTTCTAAAAAGTCAAATTGACTTGTATATTGTGAAATGATAAAATAAAAGTTCATTATTATTATTATTATTATTATTATTATTATTATTATTAGGCATAAATAGTTGTTTATTCTAATTTTTATAAATTTTAATTAGTACATAATTTATAAATACACATCTAAGAAGAAGAGTGAAGACAGAATTAGTTAATTTATTTATATAATTTTTCATTCATATTAAATGTCATGAATATGAAAACAAGACAATTTCAACACGTATGTAAAACTTCTTATATATAACAAAATAATATAACTATTGTAATTAAAACTTACTTAGACAACTTAAACATTAGTACAAAAGTTGAGTTCATCACTTATGAACAACTTCAGTAGAAGATCATGATCACACATTTTTTACTTTGAGTCTTTAAGGTTTAATATATCTCTCAATTTTTATCTATTTTATATATAATTATATTATATTTATAGATAAAATTGTCTCTTAACAATAAATACATACAAACACTTACACAAATTTTCTAATGGAGGAGATATCAACATCAAAGTCACCATCATAAACATAATTTTCTTTTGTTAAAGTCCAAAATTAATAAACTAAAAAATGTTGAAATAAATTTAAATCATCATGTATTTATATAAACATGTTGGATGTAAATTAAGAACTTATAAACACATACATAACACAAAAATATAATATGGGATAGTGGAATGGTGGATTAAAATAGTAAGTGGGATGGCGGACAAAAATAGTAAGTAACGAAGATGTTGTGGATATTGTGAAATTAATCTCGTTATTTGTTTAATTTTTATATTTTAATTTATTTATAAATTTATTTTATATTTTATAAAAAATTATAATCACATATAATTTAATTTAATATTTTTTTATATAAATATATGATATAAATATCAAGTGTATATTTCGAATTTACGAAAAATGTTTTCTTTGTGAAAACTGAAAAGTGAATGGCATGGAAGGATATAAAAGATAGAGTGAAGGGCAATTTCACAGGTAATCTCTGTTAAATCTATATATTTAATGTTATTTTTGTGCACTGGTTATTGCACCTTCTTCTTCTTATTCTTCTTCTTCTTCTAGGGACAGTACTCAGTCACTGTTGAGAATAATGGACTTCCAAACTCCCACCACCAATAATGGCGATCCACACCACCACTCCTTCTTCGAAGACATCGACAGCAGCACATGTTCCACTCCTTACGTCAGTGCCCCTTCCAGCCCTGGCCGCGGACCCATCACCGGCTTCTTCTACAGCGCTCCCGCCAGTCCCATGCACTTCGCCATGACCGCTTCTTCTTCTTCTTCCTTCGAAAATGCCTCTTCTTCTGTGCCTTTGGCTTACGAGTTTGAATTCTCTGCTCGGTTCGGCTCCACCGGGTCGGGCGGTTCCGGTTCGATGAGCTCGGCCGACGAGTTGTTCTTGAACGGTCAGATCCGCCCCATGAAGCTCTCCACTCACTTGGAGCGGCCCCAGGTTCTGGCTCCCTTGCTGGATCTGGAAGGAGAAGAAGAAGAAGAATATGATGAAACAGAGGTGGTTGAGTCGCATTCGCATGTTGTACGAGGTAGAGATCTGAGGTCTTTGCGTGATAAGTCTCTGTGCAGAAGAACCAGATCTTTGTCCCCTCTCAGAAACACACCTTTAGAGTGGACGGACAACGAGGAGGAGGATGTAACAGTAACAACCTTAAGGAACGAAACAAACAACAACCGTAACGGTTCCTCGGAGATTGAGGAAAATGAAGAAGGGGATGAAAAGATGGGTTTGGAGACAACTCCTTCGGTTTCAGCTTCTTCTTCTCGGTCTTCTTCAGCTGGAAGGAGCTCAAAGAGGTGGGTTTTCTTGAAGGATTTTCTTAGAAGCAAAAGCGAAGGAAGGAGTAACAACAAGTTCTGGTCCACCATTTCGTTCTCACCCACCAAGGAGAAAAAAGCCCTGAACCAAAATCAGGGAAATGGGTCTTCTGAAACGCAAAAATCCAAGGGAAATTCCCAAGCTTTCGCCAAGAGAGTGACCAGAAAGCCTGCCAACGGCGTTGGAAAGAGGCGTGTGCCACCGTCGCCGCATGAGTTGCACTATAAAGCCAACAGGGCTCAAGCGGAGGAGTTGAGAAAGAAGACTTTTTTGCCGTATAGGCAGGGTCTGCTTGGGTGCTTGGGATTTAGTTCAAAGGGTTATGGTGCTATGAATGGCTTCGCTAGAGCCTTAAACCCTGTCTCCTCCAGGTAAAATTCCCTATTGGGGTTCGGTTTTTATTTATCCACAAAAAAAAAATGTACAGATCATTTTATCACTATTATTATTTCTTCTTCTTTTTATCATTTTGGAATCGTTTAGTTTAGTTTATCGTGGAAGCTTAAGATCACCCCATGTATCCATTTTGGGTCAGCTCTCTCTGGTTGATGGGGATGAAACTTTGAGGTTTCTTCCCTCCCCCCTCTTCCTTGTAGATGCTGATAAACTATGTACAATATGCTAAGTGTACTCGCAGCATTTCACTATTTACACTTGCTGTGTAGTAACTGAAGTTTATATTCACACTTTTGCCGTTCTTAGATTTTGGAACTTGATGTGTTTAATCCAACCCCACGTTCTTAGATTTGAAAGTACCTAGCTAGTAACAGCTTCCTCATTTTTTTATCCTTTCTCTAAATCCATTTTTCGTGGTTAAATTAAATTAGGCCTAAGCAACGTCATCATTGGGATGCTTACAGTTTGTAACATCAAGAGAGAGAGAAGCTTATAGTTTCAAGTTGTATCCTTAATAAATTCATGTAAATGGAATCCCAATTTAATGAAAATAAAAAACGGCACGATTACAGAATCCACGTGGTGTGGGGAGCCCTATTAGGTGGTTTAGGCCCTATAGTAACAGTGTAAACACGGGTTGTCTTTAATGCACCCTTCCTTTGTGTGGTGCATGAATATACCTTAAAAAAGAACCATTGATAAGATAGAAAATGCTAAAAAAAAATAATTGACGGTGTAGATTAAAGATGGGCAACCTGTTGAACAGGTGATCACCATCAAGCTGAGAAGATGAGTTCGGCAACACTCCTCCCCCTCCGGAAAGAAGAATTACGGTTGGGAGTTGGGGGATCTGGTTGCTGAGTTGATGGTTGTGGTTGGCAGTGGGGTTTTGCATAGGCACGAGATAAATTTAGATTCTTTCAATTTTTTTTTAAGTAATTAAATAGAAAAGTGAGATAAATATAAAGAAAATTATTAATGAAATTTAATTATAATGTATAAAGTTTCTTTTATAATATTTATATTTATTAGTTTTTTACTTGATTATTTGAAAGAAAAAAATTAAAAAAATTCTAATCCAACGCGAGCTGGTTTGGGTGAAGTGTTGCTCATGAGTCTTTGGGCTCGGTGGTCTGTTTGATGATGGCGGAGGGGTTTATTAGCCGGGAAAAGTAGATGGTTCCCACTGAGTTGTGCTGTTTGGACGGCAAATGTGGTTGATGAGGTTGCGGGTGAATGATGGTGGACTACCACCATCTCTAAGATGCCATTGTTTCTAGCTATAACTTGTAATCTCAGGTAAAATTGAAGTGCATTGGTGGACCATACAAAGAGAGGCTGCACTGTAGAAGATTCTGTAAATACATAATTTTTATATTTTTATTATAAATAGTATATACATATTTTTTATATTTTTTTAATATTATTTATTATATTTATATTTTTTTATTTATTTTCTATCACTTAATCAACATTTTTAAAAAGAATATTAATAATTTTTATATATATCTAAAAAGAGTTTAGTATGATCATTTTTCGTAAACACAACTCACAAATTCACTGCATTCGAAGAGATGTTTCTAGCTGTAGCAGTAGCAGACCCACAACACACAATTGAAAGATGCCTGTGTTTTTGTTCGCATCTTTCACGTCCTAAGCTTTTTGTTGCATTTGCAAACTGCATGAGATATCTGTCGGGACTCGGGATTATGGCAAATAGATTAGATGACCCAGTTTGCCCCTTGTCTCTCCAATTATCTTTGTTTTAAGGGGGGGGGAGGGCATACGGTGTTAGATGCAACATTATAATTATGCCATGATGATAGTTGATAGATCCCGTAGGATTTAGGAAAAAGAAGTTTGCAAAACTACATGCGACAAAGTGGCTCTTAATATGTGGACATAAAGCAGATTGAGATTATTTGACATTGACTTGCCTATAAGTAATATTACAAGTTGGAATGGAACCCATGTAATCCCCAAGAGATGGTCTATATTCTTTTGGTTGCTTCTATATGGGTCTCTTATTATATTTATTTTTTGTGTCTTTCTACCATCCTGTTGCTTAATTCACTCTCAGTTTTCTTACCCAGTACAAGTAGTCTACTACTTCGATTATTAAGGACTTCTGAGTTGTTAGTTGTTACTGTACTTGGTGGAAAAATTCAAAAGGTAGCCAATAACTGAGATATGAATTCCATGAGGCCCCCACTCCTTTAATAAGCTGGAGGCATTTAAATTTTAGCACCTTCAAAACCCAAAAGTTATAGCGACGTCCAGATCCGTCGCAGCCTCGTCTAGATCCGTCACACCCCCGTTCAAATCCGTCCAGATCCGTCGCAGTCCGGTCTAGATCCGTCCAGATCCGTCATTCGCGACGACTCCAAGATTGTCCAGCTCCACGCCGAGTCCGCCCTCCGCAAGCTCCGCCTCTTCTCCTTCTCCGGTCACCTCCTCGTCGACACCGTCTGGCGCCACCCAGGCGCCCCCCTGCCAGGGGCATGACGGCCAGCACGAACCAGCAGCCTGAAAGAAGTGTCGAGGACTTGAGAGTGAAGAAGATAAAGAAAATGTTTAAAATGAATAAAAATAAAAATCAAGGGATTAAAAAGTAAATATTAAAAACTGGTAAAAAGTGAGATGACTGCTAATAGAAGGGAGAACATCCATACTCAAAAAATTGTTAGCGACATTATGAATGTCTCCAAAATAATATACCTTATTTACCCCGAAAGATAAATAAATAAGGGTCCTACCTTTGGTCGTACTAGAAACAACTGTTCATAATTTTCACGCTTCCGTTCAATCACTAGCTACATGTACCTGTACCTGGGATTCCTTCTTTTTATTATTATTATATTAAATATTAATTATTAATTTGGTTCTGCTTCTTTCAGTTGTACGTATAGTTAACCTGGTCAAGTTGCGTTATAGGCACTGGACATGGCCCTGCTTAGCGTATGATTCATTTATGGGGAGTCTTCTTGTAGTTTCCCGGTGCCATGGTCTTTTTGCCCTCGTTTTTGGGTTTTGGTTTCTTGTTATATGACATAATATTTGCCACTTCTTTTTGTTTCTCCAAAACCTTTAACTCATGGGGGGTATTAATGGGCCTAATGATGGGGAGGGGAAAAGGATTGTTGCCAAACACTCTTCTTTTACATTATGTTTAGATGATAGGTAATGGGAGGAACAGAAAGAAAATGAGAAGAATAAAAATAAATTTTTGTCTTTAAAAATTTTAAAATGTATAGGAACGGAACAGAATATATGGAGAATCATTTTTCCTATCTTTCCCTCAAATGTCTAATATTTATTTTTCCCAAAATTAAGGTAGAATGGGAGAAATACATGTTCTGTTCTTTTCTGTTAATGAATCTTCTAAATAAAGAGGGGAGAAATTATGTTTTATTTTATCTCTTTCCTTTCCGATCCATTCTTACTTATTCTGTTCCATTTCATTAATGAAAAAACATCCAAATACAAGTTAGAGAAGAGGTTCCTGGATGACCCGAGAGAGAGAAGAGGTTCCTAGCAAAGTCACAACCTCTAACCCAAAGTCCTATGCTTAAGTGTCGGGATTATGACACATCATCAAGAGCCCCTTTTTGTCTGTTTGCAATACGGGACAGTGTAGTGCGATCTTCACTCCCATCACATGACTCACAAAGGTATCCCTCCTGCCCAAACTCTTCTATGGGCCTTGTAGTTGTAGATACAGCACCACAAACGTGGTACTACTTCTGAATTCTGATTGGGTTGAGTTAGATTATGCCAAATCCATGTGAGCTTTTCTTCTTTTCCCCTTTCTCCCCACCCCACCAAGCAAGGGAACACGTAGTAGTAGGCCCCGGTCCATATCCTCAGTACACGCTAATTTAACCTTTAATCACTGTATATGTGCAATCAAGAGAAAATAGCGAAGATAATGGTGCATCAAAATAAGAGAAGTGACCTAGAACAAAAAAAGAAGTCGGCAAAAAGAAAATGAAACACAGTATTTTAGAAATGTCAAATTGTTTGGTTTTATTTTTATTCATGACTATATTTTTCAGTTTATGTAAACAACATATAAGTTGAATAAGAAAATTTTTGGAACTTTTGAATATTGAAAGTGAAAAATTATATCATGTTCTCTTTATTATTAATAGTAGTGTTACGATGAAACCTCAGGATTTATGTATATATTACAATCACTTAACACATTAGGAGGGTTTGAAAAATCGAAATTCTATAACCCCCTCCCCCCTTGTTTTGCCTTGCAAAGAAAGGAAATCGCAGCATGAGTTTGATGGAAAGAACTCGTAAGTTTAAATTGAAATCATTTGAATTCAAATGCAACGGCAATGATAATTTGCACATAAATAACAAAATTGTGTAAGTAACAATATTATGCAATAAATATATTTTGGGAACTCACTTTCAGACACCCAATGGAATAGTGACAATAGAAAAAATTTATCTAAAGTGAACTTATCTTTAAAGTAAGAAAGTAAAGATATATTTATTATTAATTTAATTTAAAGTGTATCAAAATTTTAATTTATTAAAATTTAATAATGAATACACTTTTACTTATTTATTTTATAGACATATTCACTTTAAAAGAGTCTTATCTAGTGACAATAATTTATGCAGGCCAAAATTTGCTGTTACAATCTAAGAGGAACCAAAAAAAAACTTGCTACTGATGTCTATATGGGCTTGCATTGAACGTGTTCTAGTTCGGTCGCATACAAAGTGCTACAACAAGAAGCTTAACTGAGCCAGCCACATGTTTTTGTCTCCATAATTTATTAGTTCGTAATAGAAAGAAACGTTGCGAAACGAGTTGTGGGTAAACAAACAGCCTTTTGTACATGTTGGATTGTGGACCAGCGAGGGCAGTCATAATCGGAGAATCGGAGACCAACTAAACCTTTCACACTGCATTGCTTGCAACAAGAACAACTCAATGAAATCATAAGTGACGGGACCAGGCAAGAAAAAAGCTACAAAAATCTCCAAATTAAACCTGAAGTCATTCTAATAGATTTATTATATGATTTTTCAAAGTATATTGCTTTAATTTTTATGACTTAGTACATGTCCAGTGCAAAAATGTGCGTAGAAGACTGCATATTTAGAGGACATGGCCATATAAGAAAACCATGGTGATAACACCTTGGAACTCAAGAATCAAATCATATCTCCCCGCAGAACTGAATGCAATGACTCTTCCATCACTTTAAGATCAAGCAAAGGTAGACAAGATGTTCTTCTTCAGAGTGAATTCATCTGCCTTTGCTGGGCTGATTGACTGCATCAGAAGACAGAAAAAATCAAACATTTTCTGACAAGTCATCTAAATTAACGTCAAATATGAAAGCATTTTACATGCCAGTTCATAACAGAACATTTACACTCGAAACTGCTGCTTAATATTATTGCCTGTCATTGGCCAAACCATTATATGATTTGTGTTAATTGAATACTTAGACTGTTAGACATTTCGCCATCAGACTCTTAACAAAACCTTCAATAAACAAAAATTACAAGAACATTGCCGTCATTTACATCATCACAAGTAGCAGGCTATTTAGAGCTCCTAAATTTGCCAATACGATAATATCTTCACTGTAAAGTAAAAACGTTACTACAAAATAAGCAGTTGGGATCAAGAAAATTAATTTCAGTTGAAAAGACTAGTAATAATTAAGAAAATTCCAACATATCAAATTCCTTAAAGCAAAAGTATGGATCTTTAATCTGAAATTCATAAAGAACGGCTTTTTTCCCAAGCAGTTTAGTTTAATACTATGTTATATTAAGTTGTAGAATGTTAAACCCAAAAATTCCTTATCTTGTTGCCATGCGGCAAATAATTTCTTGTTTGTCCAAAAGAGCTTGAGAGTCACCCCACGTATATATATATATGGTCATGAGCTTATAAGGTTTAATATGTAATTCAAGTTTTTGAATATTCAATACAAAAATACTGAATTTAACAAAACTGTATTATTTCTCAGGTGGTTGCTTGATGTTTCAAACAACTTTTATGTCATTGGTCATGGGCCCTCCCATGGAGAGGAACCATGTCCAATCTGATACGGTAATATTTATGTTCCATGTTCAATATTTTTATCATCTTAGATACTAATATATTTATGTTATTGAACATGAAAAATGTAATAAATTACCTTCTCAAGCATGCGCTCAAGACGCTGAATCTCGTTCTTTGCATAGTCTGCACCCTTTTCCATGCTGTTCTTACCAAGTTTTAAGTAGAGGTTGCCATATCTGGGAGAAGCAAAAGGACACATCACATGAAATCAAACAAATTAGTCTTTTAATAAAAGAAAGACTTGTAGCCAAACAGTTAGGGCTTCACAATAACCACAATTCAAAATAAAACTTAAAGCAAACCAGAACATAACAGAATCATAAAATTGTTCAAACCTTGCAGCAGAACCCTTAAGCTTCTTAACTTCCTCCTCAAGCCGGGAAAAGACCACCTTCTTCTCATTATCGTCAGCAATCACAAACTCCTTCACCAAGTCATCCAGAGATGCTATTATACCGGCCTGTATCAAGAAATTATAAACCTTTTAGATATAAATTATCTTATTCACTTAGTAAACATATATTGTTTTACTAACTTTAGACGTAAGTTGTCCTTGCCCGTCACGGCTGGTACCACATTTCTCATTGATGAAAGCTACAAAATCATCCAAATCACGGCCACCATCATAATCTTCACCAGCTTTATTGCTCTTTGGGAAAAATTTCAGTGTGGGATAACCACTAACACCATATCTGTATCATCAAAATTTCCAAATTAGGAACATGTGCATCTTAAATATGATATCAACCTAGTTTAATTAATTAGAACACAAATAAAAATATGTTACTGCACTCACTTCTCAGCCAAATCCTTGTACTTGTCAGCATCAACATTGGCTATAACTACTTCTTCATCCAGTTTAAATGCTGCAGCAACCTTTTCATAAATCTGTAGAAACAGTAAAAAGTCTATCAGGATTGACCTTGATATAGACACAAGCAGGTGCAACTCATTAATCTATAACTATAAGCTATAATAGAAGTCTAAGGACTGGATAACATCCTTACAGGGGCAAGGGCCTTGCAATGACCACACCTGGAAGACATAATTTAATTTTATCAAGAAAATATTTAAATAAATTTTGAAAATAAAAAATCTCACCACATACTAAAGTTTTGGCAGATCATCAGATGGTAAATCTATACTTACCATGGTGCATAGAACTCAACGAGAACATCTTTTGTTTCATCCAAGACAACCTCATCAAAGTTATCTGTAGAGAGAACAACCACACTGGATGGAACAGAAGCTATCTTCACATTGGTACCTACATTAACAAGACATTTGATACCAATGACAAATCAACTGAATACCATGCAAAGAAATGTTAGGAGAATGAAGTTGAGAAACACTCGATATTCCATGCAGAACAAAGAATGGATGACAAACTACCAGTACCAAGCCAGCATATTACAATAGAGACATCGAACAGGATGGAAATAAAAGAGGAAAACAGCTTGAGATGGTTATATTGTTAAGTATTCGGTACAATGTCTCAGAAGTCACGATAATATTGGATAATAATTTCAAGCACAATCGATTAGCATACGAATCAATAACTTGTTTTAAAATAAACATATTGACATCATGCAAATAAGTACTATAAGAGAAAACAATAGAACACTAACAACAGCATAATTCAATAAATAGCAAAATACAAATTCACATCAATACCTCCTTCCATGTTTACAAACGCAGCAAGGGCTTCTGCGGTACGTGCACCTTCATACCTAAAGCACATAGATTTGGCTCAGATGTGGGTAACATATGCCATGAAAAGCAACAAGTTCAGAACAGGAAAATTTGTGACAATTTCTATAGTAAAAGAAAATGAAGTTTGAAGCTAAGGAAATGAATGGTCAAGTGCTCACTTCTTTGGTTCTAGAGATCCCTTAGGAAACCATTGAATTGTAGGGTAACCAGAAACCCCATATTTACTACAAAGGCTCTTTTGATCATCACAATCCACCTGCAGACATGTGAAGTCTCAATCATTGGCCAAAGATAGTCAGAATATAAATAAAGTTTTGGTGGTAAAAAAGTATCCATTTTGAAGAAGTATGATATCAGTAAAATTTAAATGTCATTCCAGTATACAGTTAAATATGAAGAATAACGAGAGAGAGTAAAAGCCTGAACCGAATTCAAATCTCACGAAACAAGAGATTGAGGAACATAACAAACCTTCCCAATCAAAATGGGCTTAGTTTTTTTAAAACTTGTTGCAAGTTTTTCATACTCTGGCGCAAGCTTTTTACAGTGTCCACACCTGACATGGAAAAACACAATTACTATTATTAATTCATATTGATGTAAAATATTAAAGAATGAAAAGGAGGCATCAGAGAATAGAATTGGTAATGTTATGGGATCAGAGAAGGGAACGAAAACGAAGGAGTAATTGAGATTTGTTTACCAAGGAGCGTAGAACTCGACGAGAGCGCCGCGATCCTGGCCAACCTCTTTTTCGAAGGTGTCCTCCGTGAGGACGACGACGTCGTCGGCTGAAGCCGATGACAGAAAAAGCAGAGCCATGGCTCCAACTCCAAGAGCCATCCAATTCCAAATCCTGCAGCTCCACATTGTTAGTTGTTAGCTTCCTATTCGATCTTTCAAAATCAGAATGGAAGACGTTAAGGGCTGTCGATGCTATATATGAAGAACGCTCGTCTCCTCGCCTCCTTCTATGACTCTACTCTTTGTCTTTTGCACTCTTCTCTTGGATTTGGTCTTCATTTTCCAGTTTATTCATATCCTCTCTCTCTCTCTCTCTCTTTTCTTTTTTCTTTTTCATATGGTTATATTTTATAAAGTCCTATTTATCTATTATTCATTTGATTAATTTATTTTATATTTAAAATAGTTTATAATTAATTTTTAAAAAAATAAATTTAAAAAAATATTATCAAACATGTTTATATTTAAATTAATTTATTTTGTATTTAAAATAACTTATAATTAAAAATTCATTGAGAAAGCTTAAAAAAAATAATTATTCTATAACGAACACCATTTTCAAATATGCATAAAATAAAAAAATATAATATTTAGGTAATTTAAACAAGAAAATAATTATGTGAAAGTTCATGTTTATTAAAAATATTAATTTTTTTATTTATATGAAGGCATTTTTGTGCATTAAGCTAAATTTTTATATTTTTATAAATTAGTATGACTAAGAAAAAAAATTATGATCCACAACAAGTCAAGCTTAAATAAAATAAATTTAGATAAAAATAAAAAGAGTAAATTATCACTTTAGTCTCTGAATATTTTGTGACATAATACTTTAGTCCCTAAAAAAAATTGCACACATGTTAGTCCCTGAAGATTTTGAAATCATATCACGTTAATTCTTCTATTAACAACGTATTTCAGATGATAATGGAATTGCTTAGTTGTCTTGTTAAGTGTCATCTAGGATCTCATCTATTCAAAACATTTTTTTTCCAGCAAAACACCTTATCAAAATGCACCGTTTTGATTTCCCAAATTCTTTAGAATTCACCTCCAAAATTTTGGCGTCTTACTTATGCAAAACTCAAAAAAAAAAAAATCCTAATTTGTTTCCCCAAATATTCTGATCAAAATTATCACGTCACGGTGGGTTGAGTTGTGATTGTAAGAATAAAGACCATCAATTGGAGCTTTTGAGGCGAAAATCGTGGAGATGTTACTGCCTTTCTCAGGTACAAACTCAGCACATGCTTTTTCTCAAAGATTCTCCATGTGTGGAAACCTTGCGTGGTCCATGGAAGACAAAAGTGGTCTCTCTCCCTTTTTATATTTTTTTGGTTGTTGGTTGTATTGTTTCATGTGATCCCTATGTTGGTTTGGTATGATTAAAGCTTTTTTTGTTTTGTTTGTGTTTGGTGTGATTAAAATAGTGTTTCTTATGGTCCCTTCGTAGTATTGATTGACTTTATCTATTTGTTTGTGTTTCTTTATTTGGACGTAGAGCATAATGATAGACAAGGTGGACCTAATTTTATACTTAGGTGGTCAGTTTAATAGAACTACAAATAGGTATATTCATGGAGAAGTTGAAGCATAGAGACATTTTGACTAGGATTATTTTTCAATTCCTGGTATAAACTCATTGTTTAAAGAGCATTATTTTAGTGTGAAGGCATCATATGAACAATGTTTTTGGGTTGTCTTTAAAAAATGGCTTAAGGCCATTAAACAATGATAATGATTTGATAGAGTTGATGAAAATATGTGCTCAGTGGGAGAAAGTAGAGATTTATTTTGATAAATGTGTGACAAAGAATCCACCACTAGAGGGAGAAAGTGGTGGGGTAGGGTTACAGCAGGATGGGGAAGAAGAATCTGAAGTTGTAGAGGTGCTATAAGAACAACCTTTGCAGGTCATATATCCATTTGAAGGTGACCTGCTAATGGTCAACCTGGTGATGGTGAAACTGGTTATGGTGAACCTGTTGATGGTGAACTTACTAATAGTGAACCTGTTGATGGTGAACCTATTGATGGTGAACCTGTTGATGGTGAACCTGTTGGCGGTGAACCTGTTGATGGTGAACTTGTTGTTGGTGAACCTGCTGATGGTGAAGGTGCAAATAATGAAGTTGCTGCTCCTAATGCAACAATTGGTGTAATTGCTGAAACTGATCACCCTAACTTTATTGGTGCAATTAGTGAAACTACTGCCAATCACCTAAATCCTACTAGTGCAAGTGATGAAGTTGCTGTCAATCACCCTAATCCTATTAGTGCAATTGGTGAAGAATCTGCCAATGAACCTACTCCTACTGCTGTAATTGGTAAAGTTGCTATCAATCACCAAGTTGCTGCTAATCACTCTACTACTGCACAACCTGAATCTGCTACCAATGGGCTTGCTGCTGCAGGCACCTTCCTCACGCAGAATTCACCCTGCTGCTGCTGCTAATCACTCTGTTGCAGCCAATGACCCTGCTACTGTCAGGCGCCCTACCTCACGTAGAATTCATTATGCTGCTGCTACCAATTACTTTATTGCAACCAATCACCCTGCTGCTGCCAGGCGCCCTTCCTCATACAAAACCCACCCTGTTGCTGCTACCAATGACCCTGCTGCTGCTGGGCATCATTCCTCATGCAGAATCCACCTTGTTGTTGATGATAATGCACATGATAAATATATAGATGAAAGTGTAGAGGAAACAACTTAAAGTGACTATGATGATACTGAAGATGATGAAACATATAGGCCAGAGATTGAATTTTTTGATACTACAGAGAATGAGGTGGGCCAAAAGTATGTGAACTCTGCTAATAGGAGAAAAGGCAAAGCTATGGACAATGAATATGTGACAACCAAGGCTCACAGAAGGAATGACAGGTTTAGATCACGTACATAGTTTTAGGATAGTGCGGAAGATAAATGGTATTCTGAGGAGTGTCCAGAGATGTACTAATCTGATGAGGAATACAACTCCAATGAGGTCTACCCTTAATTTAATGTCTCTGCATGTTTTGGAGAAGTTTCACTAGAGTTGGAAATGAAATTCTGAAGTCTGGATGTGTTCAAGGAAGCTGTGAGAGAGTACAATGTGGAACTAGGGAGGCATTACAGGTTTGTGAAGAATAATAAAGTAAAGGCTACAGCTAAATGTGTGATGGAAGGGTGTCCATGGGAAGTTTTTTGTTGTTATAGTAATGAAACAAGAAGTTTTCAAATTAAAATTTTTTATGATGACCACATATGCTGCAAGTAATTTAGGAATATCAAAACAACTAGGCACTGGGTTGCAAAGAAGATGGTTTCAGAGATGAGGACTAAACCTCATTTGATAGCCAAGGAAGCATATAATCACATTAAATAAGAATTAAATGTTCACTGTAATGATGTCAAAATATATAAGGCCATGAAGATATCAAGGGAACTAGTAGAAGGCTCAGAGAATGAACAATACTCAAAGATAAGGGATTATGTGGATGAGTTAGCAAGAACTAACCTTAGTTCCACTTAGAAACTACTAGTGGACCTAGAAAACTCATTCACTAAAATGCCTTCCTTTAAAAGATTTTATGTGTTTGGATGCTTATAAGAAAGGTTTGAAGGATGATTGTAGGCCCCTTATAGGCTTAGATAAGTGTCATCTAAAAGGGTATTATGGAGGTCAACTCTTAACAGTTGTTACTATAGATGAGAACAATGCTTATGTGATTGCATATGTAATTGTGGAGATGGAGACCAAAGACTCTTGGAAATAGTTCTTGGAGATTCTGTTGGATGACATTGGAGACTATAGGCGACATGGATGAGAATTCATCACTGATCAACATAAGGTATGGTTTGTTTGAATTCAAATTGTTGTATATTTTGCTTGTTTGATTTTCCATTGATTGAGTTCTGTCAATCACTATTTTGTTTAGGGTTTATTACCTGCAATGAAGAAGGTCATGCTTGGAGTTAGACATAGATTTTGTGTTAGACAAGTATAGTCCAACTTTTGCTAGGTATTAAAGAATAAGGATATGAGAGACATGGTTTGGGAGATTGCTAGGACAACTACTATGCAAGAGTTGAAGCAAAAGATGGAGGTTATGGAGAGTAAGTCTGAGATTGCTATGAAGAAGGTCATGCTTGGAAGTGGTTATGTAGAATTCCACCTCAGCATTAGAGTAAGGCAGGATTCTCACCATTCACTAAATGTGGCAATTTACTAAATAATAGCTACGAGCAGTTCAATGAGGCCATGGTTAAGTATAGAGGAAAGACAATACTCACCATGGTTGAGGAAATAAAGACTCATCATCATGAGGAAGATGACAGATGAACATTTGAGGATAACAATATACATATGCCCAATCACACCAAAAGGTCAGAGTCGGTTGGAAGGAAATAGAAAAGTAAGCAGATATTGGACACCCATATAGACAAGAAACCTAGATGATGCATAATGTATTTTGCTGGAAAAAATGCTTTGAACAGATGAGATCCTAGATGACACTTAACATGACAACTAAGCAATTTCGTTAGCATCTAACACACGTGGTTAACAAAAGGATTAACATGATAAGATTTCAAAACCTTCAAGGACTAACGTGTGTGCAATTTTTTTTAGAGACTAAAGTGTTATGCCACGAAATATTCAGGGACTGGAGTGATTATTTACTCAAGTAAAAAATGAGCATAATTGATAAATAAGCAAAAGAAAGATAAGCAATTTTTTAAAATTATGGGAATACCGAATTATTATTATTATTATTATTTATTATGAATTCTAATTTTTAATCATTGTTAGATTTAATAATTCACCAACGTAAGTTAGTTCGAGTGGAAGGAAGGCTCTGGTATCTTAAGTATATGATTTTGGATTCGATTCTTGAATTCATATGTATAGAAATAATATCGTTGAGAGAGGTCTCCACTTAAGCGTTTGAATGTATTCCGAGATATTAGTTTCTCATTCATCTGGATATGAATATTATTAGAAAACAAAAAAATTAGATTTAATAATTCAAATTATAGAATTAACAAATTAAAAATAAATACTTATTTTCCACTTTAACCGGATAATTGAAAAACAATATTAATATTGTTAGCATGACAACTAAGCAATTTTGTTAGCATCTAAGACACGTGGTTAACAAAAAGATTAACATGATATAATTTCAAAACCTTTAAGGATTAACGTGTGTGCAATTCTTTTAGAGACTATAGTGTTATGCCACGAAATATTCAGAGACTGGAGTGATGATTTACTCAAGTAAAAAATGAGCAGAATTGATAAATAAGCAAAAGAAAGATAAGCAATTTTTTAAAATTACGGGAATACCTAATTATTATTATTATTATTATTTATTGTGAATTCTAGTTTTTAATCATTGTTAGATTTAATAATTCACCAACGTAATTTAGTTCGAGTGGAAGGAACTTTGGTATCTTAAGTATATGATTTTGGATTCGATTCTTGAATTCATATGTATAGAAATAATATCGTTGAGTAGATGCCCACTTAAGTCATTGAATGTATTCCAGATATTAGTTTCATTCATCTGGATATGAATATTATTAGAAAACAAAAAAATTAGATTTAATAATTCAAATTATAGAATTAACAAATTAAAAATAAATACTTATTTTCCACTTTAACCGGTTAATTGAAAAACAATATTAATATATTACGGGGTGTTGCGAGAATCGAACTCGCGACCTCTCGCACCCGAAGCGAGAATCATACCACTAGACCAAACACCCAATTTAGTAACTTAAAAAATTTGATATTATAAATATATGTATTATTTCTTTAGTCCCTCTTTTTCATGATAATTCTACGTAGGTTCCTTTCCTTAGCTTTCCCGGTACCTTGTTTCATTCTCCAAACTTAACTAGGGCTTCTCAATCAAATTGCTGATTCAAATTAGCCTCTGTATCTGCGCTTTGTTTCAATCAATTACTGAACAACGGTTTCAACCATCGTTGTATCAATGTCTCACACCAGCAACGATGTAAGTGCAGAATTTCTAATCTACTTCCTTTTTCATATTCGCATTCTGGTCGATGTTTTTCGAGAGGACATTTTTTTTTTTTTGCGAACTTTCTTCATCTAAGTATTCACTTCAATCTCTTGAATCAGGTGGTTGGGGTTGACAACACGTTCAGAAGAAAATTCGATCGAGAAGAGTATTTGGAACGAGCTCGTGAGCGTGAGAGGCAGGTAAGTTCTCTTTGTTCTTTCAATGCTAATTTCTGCTTCTGATTTTCGAATAATTTTGGTTCGTTAATTGTGCTTGTGTGTATACAATTTTCAACAGGAGGAGGAGTCTCGATCAAAACATAAAGGTATGTCATTTATTCTATATGCTTCTGTTTGCATTTGCTTTCAGCTGCGATTTTATTTTATTTTTATTTTTAATATTTACAACATTTTGGTTTATTTTAAAAAGATACCCAATTCGTGATGGAGTTGTTGGAGCCATGCTTAAGTAACATTACATTGAGTTACATCATTTTATTGATGCAGCTAAAGGTCCTCCCGTGCAGAGGAAACCCTTGAAACATAGAGATTATGAAGTGGACCTCGAATCCCGCTTGGGCAAGACTCAGGTAAGCAACTGTGGACACTAAGGTCAATGCTCTACTAGTTCTAAATGAATGCCAGGCATCTATAAGATGTTTTTTTTTAAAACTCTTTTCTTTTTAATGTGAAAACAGTTTTAAGCATTCTATGTTGTGGGTCATGATTGTTAATCCACTGGTACCAAAAATTTTTCATATGATTCTGCTGTACTGATAACATGTAATCGTTTGCAGGTTGTTACACCGGTTGCACCACTAAGCCAGCAGGTACCTGTTTTCCATATTTATTCTAGATTTCTAGTTATTACTAAATCTTTCTTTTAAAATGATTTTTTTTTTTACTAAAATGTAATCTTTCTCGTGTTGACTTTTTGTCAAATTTTAAATTCCTTTAGTTGACCTTTATTTCCTTTGTCGGGGGAGGTGTTATAGGTAATTAGGTGTTTAAACTGAAGCTCAGTTTGGTGCCAATTTAAAGATTACAGGAGAAAAAGTTAAGGGGAAATATTTTATGGAAGAAAATTTAAGGGATGAAAAATTACTTTTTCGTGACGCTTGGTTTGGTAATTTCACCCATCTTCTTCAATGCACCAAACCCTGACCTCCGTTTAGGTGGACCCTCCTTCGCTATGAACATGGCAAACAACTCCAGATAATGGATTTATTTATCGCAGCAACAACGATGAGATTGCTGCAAAGAGCGAGTTTCGAAGAGATCGGTGACGAAACAACTCCCCGAATAGGGATTGGAATCTGAGTATCAACATGAATGGTTGGTGGGGTGATCGAAGGGCATAGTTGCGAAGGGGATTGGAGGAATGATGAAGCTGTTCATCTGGGTCTGAATCTTCAAAGCGAGGCATGTTTGGATCCATGTATGTATATGGAGCAAACAAACAATTCAGTGAATCTCCTTCTGAGGTTCTGTGTGTCTGTGTCTGTCACCAACAACAGGAGGAAGATATCTGAAACTGTGAAAGAGAGACCGAAAGAGTTCGAGAAAATTGCGAAAGAGGGAAATCCAGAAATGTTACCCTAGTGGGAGGTGGGGTAAGATTTACCCCCTAAACTGGCAGAAATATTTCCACCCATAAAATTTCACTTCAGTTACTTTTAAACCAAACACATTTCTTTTTATTAAACATTGCCCCTGAAAAATTTACCTCCTTGTTATTCACGTACCAAACGCAGCCTGAGTAATAGACTTTACTAGTTCCACAAAGTGACACTTCTTTTATTGAATTATTATGAAGTTTTCCAGATTCATATGGAACCTAAAGTTTTGAGCTCTACAGTTAATCAGATGTCTGTTTCATGTCTAATCCTGTATCAGTTTTGAGTATTGATATAACATATGGCCCAAAAAAATAGGTATTGCTATAACTTGTGAAGATTGGCTGGCTCTCAGGTTGTTAGTTGCTGAGAGGCCCAAGACTTAACTAACCCTACGTAATAAAGTCTGGCATCTTATAACACTGTTGAAGCTCTGTTAGAAATGTATGGCATTATCAATACCCATAAATGTGCTCCACTCTTATTTTTGTGACACATGAGAATGCCTTTTGGTGCATGTTTTGTGTATGGCTCCCAGGTTCTGTTGGATTATGGCTTTAGTTAGTTTTGGGACCCCAATTGAGCGTATTAATATCTGATCCGAATGTGAGAGATTATCTGAAACTACACATGAGCCATGAAATAAGATGGAAGAGGTAGAGACCTGGGAATTAACATCCTTGCAACCTCTTGCTCAGAGAAATTTTCAGCTTTGGTGGTATGTTGCTTGTATATATGCACCAAGGAGTACTAGGAATAGGACTTATCAAATACTTGGATGTCACAGTTTTACTTTTTGTTTTTGCTATATGGATGATATTTTGTTGCACAGTTTATGTATCACTTTTTGATTTAATAACTAATATTGCAGGCTGGATACTACTGCTCAGTTTGTGAGTGTGTGGTAAAGGACTCTGCTAACTACTTGGATCATATCAATGGAAAGAAACGTATGTGACCTTTTTGACTTGTTTCCTCTGATTTTTCTGTCTAAGTCTTGCTTTAATTGCCTTCACTTTGCTCATGGTTATTCTTGCTTTGTCCCTTAGATCAAAGAGCTTTGGGCATGTCTATGCGAGTAGAACGTGCTTCTCTCAAACAGGTACACTTTAAGATAACCTACTAATATCTATGAATTCGAATGAAAAAACTGGTACCTTTGATGTTGCATGAATTATATCTTTTGTGCATCCATGCATGTGTGTGCCTTTGTGTCATTTGGTTTATGTAGTTTATATGTGCCCCTGTGGGACAGTAGTAAATCTTTTTTATGAAACACAGGTTCAGGAACGATTTGAAGTTCTTAAGAAACGTAAAGATCTTGGCAGCTTCACAGAGCAAGGTAAAGCCTTGGATAAAAGTAGGAATTGACTATTTTTTTATTAGAACTATGAGTTTCAAGTTTGTATGTTGCTCTTTTTGTTGGCCCGGAATTGTAGAAGTTCAACTGATCTTCCCTTTAATAATATGGAATCTGACTTCTAATTTTTCACAGATCTTGATGAGCGGATTTTAAAACAGCAACAAGAAGAGGAAGAAAGAAAGCGACTACGTCGAGAAAAGAAAAAAGAAAAGGTCAGATTGTGTAGTTGCTTAATTTGAGTTAGTACATAAGCGATAATTTGGAAGAAACCTTTTTCTCTCCTGCCTCTCCCATTTCTGTCTAGTATTTGCACTTTCAAATTGCCATCAAGTAAAATTGTTTTTTAGTGTTATTTACTTTTTTAACTTGTAATAATTGCATCTATCTTTCTCAAATTGATTTTTAATGTTATTTTAAAAAGTAAAGATTGCATTTTTTTTTTAACAAATTAATAATTTACTAATGTTCAAATTTTGGATTCAGAAGGAGAAGGCAGCGGAAGAACCTGAAATTGATCCTGATGTTGCAGCCATGATGGGGTTTGGCGGTTTCCGGTCATCCAAGAAGTGATGCCATTTTACATGCAGTATGAGCTTTGTGTATGAAATGTTGAACAATTGTTTTGCAATGTTAAGATGAATCTGGTATCTACCAGCCTGATTCTAGGTGACTTAAAGATGAATTTATGGTGAAAAGTAAAATAGTGGGGGTCAAACAGTTTAAAAGTTTGTGAGCTGGTCCCTAGCGTTATATTCAATCATGTGATTCGTTTAGTTCTTGTACATTTCTTATGATAATTGACCTGATGTATTATATAAGCTTGTATTCTCTCCTATTTTCTGTAGTGGGGAATGATAACTCGCCTTAGTTAATGGAAATCCGTAGTGGGGCACAGCTTTTCGAGGGTTGATCTATGTTGATTTGAGAAAGATGACTAGAACATGCTTTCTTCTGCATGATCGTTTAACTATACACGCTCAATTCATGACCAGCTTTCCGGCCAGCCAGGATTATAGAACAGGCATTTGCCATGGTAACGCCTCCTCATTCCCTGATATATCCTAATATTGAGATTTTTCTCGTGTCAATAGAACGCTGCATTTATCACTAAATGCTGAAATTGCAAATGGGAGGTGGAGGCTAGCAGAAAGCATGTGTTATTTTACCGGAGGAAGAATGCAACCTAACTTTTGTCCGAAACTATAACACTTACTTCAAGGGATTGTTACTGAAACGCGCGTCATATACATGCAAGTTGTCCTGAGAATTGAGAATATAGTGTAGGGGAGCAGGCCTGTTCCCACAGGTCTTTAACGTGAATCACTCCCACCCAACTGCAATGCATTAAAGTGCAATTCAAATCTCTGTCACTAGAACCTCGGCCATTGTGTTCATCTGCAGGTTATTCAAGTTGCGAGAATGGAAGATGCCCAGAAGTGACTAGGTATATCAAGTCCACAATTATCATAAAAAAACTATGGAGGATGATGATATGTGAGACTGAGCTGATTAAGTCCCCTAAGACTAGGGAGGAGATGTATAACTGTTACGAAACCGGATATGTCAAACCAATAGTGGGATATAGTGATTGCAATTGAAGATGATTTTATTTTAAGTGGTTCAAGAGGGTACTGGATGCTTTATCATGCTTAAATAAGCGGTATTTATAAGTCTGATTCACACATATAGTTATCTTTGGGTAAAGGAGAATCTATGTGGTTTCATGTGAATCTGATGCCTGATTATTTTTTTTTGAGTATTATTCTAAAGTGTGATTAATATATGAATTACGTTTATACATTTGAACTACTCTTATTCTCTCTCTCTCTCTCTCTCTCTCTCTCTGTATGTGACTTTTGTGTGTGCTTGTTTATCTGTTCAATAGCTACTTTTTGAATGCCATTATGTAATATGTTCATATATGTTTCGTTGAGCCATCCAGAAATGCACCGACATGTCGAAAGTATTTCATTTAAAATGGATGGTTTGGTTCAGATTTTACCATATGAATTACATTAAGACAACAGCCATGCACATTACAAGCAACTTATCAATATCTGGTTATAAAGAAGTTCAATGTTTATCTGTTTCTCAATGCTAGTACATCATGTCACATTAAATTAACTGCTGCTACCACCGGGATGAAGAGATAGAATCTAATCAAATCCGATAACTTGCGAGCACTGTTTATCTCTTCTCCAGTGAACTCTCCCAAATTGAAGTTCCCTACACAAAACATACATATTTTTCAAACTACAAATTATTAAAAAAAAAAACAAAAAAGGTGAGGAAGAAAAAAAGAGAAGATAGAAGATAGCAAAGAGAAGATAGAAGATAGCAAGCTATAATTCTCCATAGTCTCCTGACCTCTCTCTCGGAAAAAAAAAGAGAGAAAGAAAAAGAGTATCTTGACCTCTTTGTCTGGAGTAGCTGCAGCCAGCATTTAGTGCATATCTTATTTGTTGTACAGTGGCTTTGTTGTAGAATAAGAAATTCGACAGTATGTCGTCAACGCAATTAAGCACTAGTTGTGTTTCGGTAAGGCATGGTCCACTGCAGAAAGCATCAGTGGCCTCTGGTGGTATGTTAATATTCCCAGATGGGTTTAATCTATATTCTACATCGCAGCCAACATAAATCTGTGAAAGATACATAAACAACCAAAAGAAAAGGGGAAATAATATATCAGAAAAGGAGCAAGATTGATGAACAATGAGATAACTGAAGTTGCCTTCAAAGATATTGTCTTGCTTGCGAAAGTAGTGTAGCGAGGCTTTTATCCAATAGGGAAGAGAAGAACATATATAATGTTAACATGATGCCACACGCTTAAAACAAATGCCATCAAATATATATCTTACTTACAAGCTTATTGTCAAAGCACGATAATGCTTTTGCTATGCTTTTCCTCTGCAGCTCGTCCTCTGCAGCCCCTGTTGTATGCATATATATATCCCATCAAAATTGTAGCTAAAAGATGCATGCCACGTAGAAATTAAATAATCAATGTTTAGAAGGGAACTTGGTTGATGCCATGAATATAGTAATAAGTAATAACCTGAATAGCAGCAAAACATGGCAATGGAAATCAAAGTAACGTTAACAATGAATAAATTTTCCTTTAGCAAGAGTGAGAATGCCATGACTATAGTCGTGTGGAACTGGGAACTGAATTCAGTGCATGTGGGGGAAGCAAAGGATTAGAAGTTAATATGAATGTGCTGATGTTGGTATGGATTGCT
The DNA here is from genome assembly GCA_029884605.1 of Ormosia emarginata. Classification (NCBI taxonomy): domain Eukaryota; kingdom Viridiplantae; phylum Streptophyta; class Magnoliopsida; order Fabales; family Fabaceae; genus Ormosia; species Ormosia emarginata. Next base: position 30,395,759 of record JAQQTP010000080.1, on the reverse strand, counting down.
CAATTGTTTGTCTTTTTGGATCAAGACAAGGTTAGCAAAGTGGTAACTAGAGCTGATATAGTAGGCCAACTCACGAAGTTATAAAGGGAAAAGAGAAAGTGAATGAGAGGTTGGTTAATGAATAGCTCCAGTTGATATCAGTAAAAGTTGGAGACAAGTTGACTAATAGAAAGAGTGAAAACAATGTGTTGGTCACCAACTCGTACTTGTAGTTGTTGAGTTCATCAAGACTTGAGAACATTATTTGGGTCATCTTGGAGGATTTGCTATATAGATCCGTCAACACAATTTAATAGTGAAGGCTGAAGGGAGAGAAATGAAAATTTTTTCATTGAAAAGAGAGAGAAGAAATTGTTGCCGCTTGCAAGCAAGAAAAAGAAAAACTAAATGGAGATGCGGGGTATCGATCCCCGTACCTCTCGCATGCTAAGCGAGCGCTCTACCATCTGAGCTACATCCCCTCATATTGCTAAACCTGGAAGGCTCAAAATTTTGGTGTGTAGTCATTCTTTGATTTGAGGTTGCAGCACATAAAGAAATGAAATCCATATGCAATGTATGTATGAAATCAATGAAAAGATGAAATCATAACGAGATAGATTCAAACCTAAATTTTCTCAGTCAAATTTTTAGGCGAAAATCAAAGAGTTAGAACTTAATGTTAATGCTTAATAATTTTAAAAGTAGACACTTCATTTATTTATTTTTTATTTTGTTTGTTTTCTGAAATACTTGTTCGACAAGTTCTCACTATGGGCTCTTGACCATTATCAATTATGTATTTTTTTTTTATAGAGTTAATTATGGGCTCTTGACCATTATCAACTATGTATGTTTTTGCTACATAATGTCATAATATATTCGGGTGATAAAAATCGCACAAATGAGATGTAGTTACTTTTTATACCGAATTCATATTTTTTAAGAATCTTATTTTGAAACTTTTTACATATATGACAACTTTCAAGTCAATTTAAAAATAAGAAACGTTTATATCATCTTATCTCATAATTGAAATTACATTAAAAATTTTCCTTAGGCTCGTATTGTGGCTGCGTCTTCTAATGTATGTATACTCTCAGCGATATACATGGAAGAACAATAGTAAGAGATGCTTATTTGCAACGCCTCAAGAAATGTGAGAAATTTTGAAAGTAATTATATACTATACGATTTTTTATTTTTTCCCTTTCTAATGTAATATTTTAGCACCAACTAAAATATCAAGGAAAGTTGTGTCACACTCTTAAACCCAAAACAAAAAACATTCGTTGACTATTTTCTAAATCAATTAAAAATCATATAACCTTTTTAAATAATCACGTAATTTTTACTCCGAACCATTCATATAAAGTCCAATTTTATGTCTTGAATGAGATTTTCAATATTTTGACATTTATTTTATGCAATCAGTTCTTCATCGATTTGATAACTTGTCTGACAAATCTCATGCCAATAGCTAAGCAAGAAAAATTGTGCTTTCTTTTTCGTAGACGTAAATGTAGAAAAAGCTCAGCTTGTGCGAGATGATTTGGCCCCTTAATTTCTTCAGATAAAAAATCATCATCACCACAACTCAACAGACATTTGCTCGGCATATCATGGAGAGGGGGTGGGGAAGAGAGGAAAGGGTTCCCAGTCATTTTTTTAATAAATAAAAATTGAAATATACTGCAATTTCTTTAACAGCAATTTCGTACCAACAACACCGCCAATTCATAACTATAGAAACAAACTTCTAGAAATGAGATACCAAGCCATCTCTTACTAATGGACTATTTGATGTACTGGGAAAGCCATTTGAAACCATCTCCGTAACCCATTTTCCTCACAATACTGCACATGAATACCTCCATGGGACGGACATTTGAGTCTGACAAATTTACCTTACCCTTCCCTGTGGTGAAGTTGGTCAGCCCCAAATGGTAACGCAACTCTTCTTCTGAGGCAGCATATGGAATATCTATTTTGTTTCCAAGGATAAGGAAAGGAACATTGGCCAAAGATTCATCAGAGAGGAGAGCATCAAGCTCTTTCTTTGACTCAGCAAATCGTTCCTTGTCATAAGCATCAACCAAGTAGACCACTGCATCTACCTGCATCAAAGAAGGATGAAACTTACTTATGGTCATAATAATAATAATAATGATAATAATAACAAGAACGAGAATAAATAATAAATCTCAAACAAGAAAAAGTGTTTCTTGGTTAAAATATTGAACATGTTACTAAATCATAAGTTGCTTCAGAAGCAGAAATGTCTAATTAGATACTATTACCAGACACCCTAAAGTGAAAAGGCACTATTAGCAAACAATCACTATGATGTCTGCCTCCCATGAATCAGATAAAGAATGGATGTTTAACTGGGATTATGAAGGCATGAATTCTTTAATTTAGCTATAATCATATAATTAATAAGATATTAGTCTTTTAGAACATTCCGCAACAAGAGAGTAGTTTTTAACAACTTAATCATTATACTGCCAATCACAGTACTGAGCATGAGAAGAAAATTTTATCCTAACTAACAGCTGGAACTACTAGTTCACAGATTCTAAGTCAAACCTTTTGTGCAGACATATTAGCATGTGTAGCCATGTAAACCAAAACAAGAATACATTGGAGAGCAAGACTTAAATCTAAATATATCTAGAGAAGGTGTGGCAGCAACGAATCATATGTTTTCAATTCATAAAATGCATGATTGAGATAGTTTCTCTGTATTGGTATACAGTTGCCAATGAGTGCACAAAAGTGTGTTGGGGGAAAAGAAAAAGAGAGAGAGACCTGGGCATAGTAATCTTTCCAGACTCTTCGAGCAATCTGGTGACCCCCGAGATCAAAAGCTTTAAACTTGATCTTTCCAATACTCAACTCCTCTGATGTTGGATACTGTGTTGGTTGATGCTGGACTAATCTCTGCAAAACCAACACTCATAATAAAAAAGACATCATACCCAAGGCATGGTAATATAGTCATAGACCATGGCAATGTCACTAAGAAGTACATGTTTGCTGACAATACGTCTTGCTTGCCAATAGACTGAGTAGTACATATCAAACACAATTGTGATATGATCCACTGCTACTTTTCTCAGCAAAACAGTATGTGTGAAATATATACCCTTAACAAACAATTTCAACTAACCAAATAATATATATATATATATATATATATATATATATATATATATATATGGTTTAACTAACCAAATAACATTTGCAGTAAAGACTAGACTAATTTACATAGCGCAGGAAAAAGAGATAGAGATCCGCCATGATTGACGAATAAACATAAAAATCCCAAAAGAACAATAGATAGCGGTAATAAATGATAAGGAAAAAGGGGAAAGTTGAGAAACCTCATCTTTAAGCATATGAAGCAAGGTGGTTTTGCCGGCGTTATCGAGCCCTAAGAATAAGATCTTGGCCTCCTTCTGCCACAACCCAAGTGATGCTAGAACCCCATAAAACCAATCCACCAAAAACATTTCCTTTATTTCTTTTTGCGATGGATCTCAATTTCAATCAACCCCAAAACCAGAGGATAGAGAGAGAAAGAGAAAAAAGTTGGTTATCTGCGAATTAGGGTCTGTTTGTTTGTTGCAACAATTTCATATCTGGGACTGACACTGTGAGTGTTGGGGAGAGACTGGTGACTGGCTCACTCGGTTCCCAATTGGTAGATGTCACTTTTGACTTTTCCGCCGAAGAGCGTCACTCATATTGTATGACCTGGTTACCGGGTTCTGTTGGGCGGCACAATCAGAAGCTGAAGATGAAAAGGTAAAAGTAGCTTAATCGTCAGGTTCTGAGCCCTTCATTTGTATAAATTTAGGAAAAGTGCCTGACCTATTTGCATAAATAGAATAGAAATGGAAAGCACCTATATTTTAAAATAATTGTCATATTGGTATTTAATATGTATTTCATTGGTTTTTTTTTTTTGGATATTTTTTAATATTTATAATTTATATTTTTAATTAATTTTTTAATTTTTGTACTAATATAAGTAAGATATTATAATGATATGATAAATAATAATAATTTATATTTTTATGTGTCTATAATGTTTAAAATTAATTTTTGAAACATTAATATCTTTGTTCTAATTTAGAATTTGTGTTTATATATTAATATTTATTAATTTTATATATTGTATCTTAATTTATCATATATTATAATTTTTAGAACTAGTATATATTCTATGCATCGCACAATAATTTTTTTTAATTTAGATATAATTTTAAAATTTTTAATTATCAATAATGCCTTCCTAAATCTCTTACTTGATTACTTAACTCGAACTAATCTAATTACAATCGAATTAATTCAAGTAGAGTTACTTAAAAAAATTTATCCAAAATTAACCTGACTTTTAACTAATTGATTCAGATATATTTTCTTTAAATTCGACTTAACCCCAATCTGACCCATATACACCTCTGTCTATTGCGATACTGTTAGTTTCAAAGATAAGGACCACTAATAATAATAATAAGAATATAAAAGAAAGTTATCACACTCAGTTACTTTTTAATTCTAACTCTATCTCTATTAAAGAATTTAGATCAGATACAACTGCAGTTTAAGATTCAACGGTTGAAATACAGTAAATCATAATTAATTTTAATATTTTATTATAAAAAACAAAATTTAAGGGCTTAGATGAAACTATAGAGGATCTTATCCCACAAAAAAGTGGGATTTTATAGTTAAATACTCAATTACAATTAATTACCACTATTTTTTTTTGTAAAATCCCTGCTATTTTTCATTACAAAGAAACAATTTTTTATGCATATAATAGTAATAGATAGACATGTTTGATTCTTTATAAATATAAAACCTTTTGTCGTTTTAGAAATAGTAATATTGAAAGCCCACGGTGTTGAAATATGGAATACAAGAAGCCCAAACCTTGAAACCGCCAACAGATTTCTACCAAATAACACATCCATTTCCTCTGGTCAAGTTGGGCTCAAAACCAATTCCTGCAATATACTACTATACCATGAAATAAAATAAAGTTATGACAGTACCACTTCATTGGTCAAAGCGTAACAGCCGTCACTCACCCTTCTTTCTTTCTTCCTTCTGTGTTTTACTTTCCTCGATCACATCACACTCTCTTGAAGTCGCAAATGACTGAAGAGGCAAGAAACGAACGGCGGGTCCTTGTGGCCGTGGACGAAGGCGAGGAGAGTATGCACGCCCTCTCTTGGTGCCTCAAGAACCTAGTTTTCCAAAATTCCAAAGATACCCTTATCCTTCTATACGTCAAGCCCCCTCGTGCCGTTTATACGCCCTTAGATGGCATAGCTAAACTAGATGAACCTGAACCTCAAGGTATTTATTTTTGCTTTTTTATTTATTTATTTTTTATTTTTATTCTCTCTCTCTCTCTCTCTCTCTCTCTCTGTATCCCTTTCCAGCTTTGGTAAATTGGTGGCGAGTTTCTGTTTTAGGATATTTGTTTTCCTCGGACATAACCGCAGCCATGGAGAAGTATAGCCAAGAAGTGGCCGATTGCGTCTTAGAGAAAGCCAAGAAATTGTGTAAAGATCTCCAACGCCAACACGTATGTTCTTTCCTTCATTTGTCGTATTTGTTGTTTTGATGATAAGGTGATGTACGTAAATTTGTCATGACGTTTATGCCCTTCAATAATTACTGTTAAGAAGTAATTATCATACATATTTTTACTTTACCCCTGTGATTGTGAAGCTGTGATTTTTTGTGAATGTTATGAGTCATGAATAGGTTAAGGTGGAGACGAGGGTAGAGAATGGCGACCCGAGGGACGTGATCTGTGAGATGACTGAAAAGTTGGCCGCCGATGTTCTAGTCATGGGAAGCCACGGCTATGGTCCCATCAAGAGGTACTGAAACTGAATCCAATCCAAGACTCCAGAATCTCCTTTTTTTTTTTTTTTTTACCCCTCTATATATATGTAAATAGTATATTAAATTGTTTTTTGGGACCTGAATTATAGGGCATTCCTTGGAAGTGTGAGCAATTACTGTGCAAAAAACGTGAAGTGCCCAGTTTTGATAGTCAAGAAGCCACAACCCACTGCTGGTGCTGCGGATGGTTTTTTTATTTAGTTTAGTTTTGTCGCTTATGTGTCATTTGGTTATGTGTTGTTCCTCCTTGAATGTAGTTAGTTCTTCTGGAAATCTCGTGTGAAATAGTTAATGTTAAAGCCTGAAGTGGTTTACAAGTCAGACAAGCATTCCTTTAGAGAAGGAAATTTTTGTTCAGACTTTATCACTAGCTTCATTCTGCGGTTTGAGCGTGGGATGAAAGTTTGGGAGGAAACCCCTTTGGGTGTTAGAGGGGGCTGATACGTGATGGATGCTATTGAAGTGATACTCCCCCATTTGATTCTATTTGTTTCAGCCTCGTTTTTGGGGATTGTAATTCGTCGCGGCCTATTATGTCCCGTTTTTAAGGATGGCAATTCAACGATAGACCGGGTTTCTGGATGGATTCAGGTAAACCTCGAATATAGTTTCTTCGGGTTTGGGGCAGGTTTAACTATAAGAGAAATTCTTACATAAATATAATATAATCATCTAATTAGTTATAGAGTACCGGATCATGATCACTTCCTATTCCTTTAAGAATAGGAAGGTGTCCGGTAATGGGAGCCGTGAAATGGAGGGGAGAGAAAAAAAACAAAAATTAAGAGCAATTGAAGATGTGAATGGAAACAAGACAGGTTCTTGTTCAGGAACAAGGGGTAATCTTGGTCTATAGAGTACCTGATCCCATTACCTGCGTCAAACTATATATATATATATATAATGAGAGAAATTAATTATATATAAATTATTAAAATTAAAGGTTATTTAAAAATTATATAATTATTTAAAAATTATATATTTATGTTTTAATTTTGATTATTTATATAAAATTTAATAGTTAAAATTTATTCTTTTCACTTATTACAATAAATATTCATTTCATTATATATAATTTTATTTTATATATATATATATATATATATATATATATATATATATATATATATATATATATATATATATATATATATTATTTAACTAATTTTTTAAAATTTTATAACAAAAAGTGTGATTCGGATTGGGACATGGAGAGGCGAAAATGGAGTAGATAAATCTCTAAGAGTTTGGGTATGACGCAAAAACATAAATCCCGCAAGGTAATGGAGCGAGGAACAGGATGACATGATGACATGTGAGTAAATAGGACGGAAAAATGTAATGAAAAATCCGTCTCAATCTATCCCATTGACGTTGTTTTATCACCAAAAACTATTCTTGAGGTGTTGACTTTCTTTATACTACTTTGTTATATGCATACAAGTCTTGTTACGCCAATTTTACACCGGCTAAAAATGAACAATTTTTTTATTAATAATAACTTATATTATTTTGTTAGCTGGTTAATAATAAATTATTACATCATCGATTCCTAGCTTGGTAACCAAAGAGTACTTGTTATTTACTAAAAATTTATAAGTTGTTAATCAGTGTGAAATTGTTGTAACAAAATTGGTGTGAGCATCGTTTTCCTTCTTTATAATACTAGACTAGATATAAGCATCCTTGCAATGCATTGAAGAAATAAAATATTTAATAAAAAAAGTGATGAAATTGTCACCTATATAATATACGAAATACATATAAATGATAATGGATAAAATATTTTTTATATATTTCTTATATATATAATAAATTTATTATTTAACTAAATTTTTTTAAATTTTATAACAAAAAATATGATTCGGGGACATGACGGGGCAGAAATGGAGTTGATAAATTTCTATGAGTTTGGGTATGAGGTAAAAAAATAAATCCTCCTAAGTAATGGAGCAAGGAACGACATGTGAGTAAATAGGAAGGGGAAATGTAATGAAAAATCCATCCCGATCTATCCCAGTGCTGCTGTTTTATCACCAAAAAAAAAAAATTCAGGTGGTGACTTTCTTTATACAACTTTGTTATATGCACACAAGTCTTGTTATGCCAATTTTACACTGCCTAAAAATGTACAAATTTTTTATTAATAATAACTTGTATTATTTTGTTAGCGGGTTAATAATAAATTATTACATCATCAATTTGTAATTTGGTAACCAAAGAGTACTTGTTATTTACTAAAAAAATATAAATTATTAATCAGTGTAAAATTGTTGTAACAAAATTGGTGTGAGCATCGTTTTCCTTCTTTACTAGATATAAGCATCATTGCAATGCATTGAAGAAATAAAATATTTAACAAAAAAGTGATGAAATTGTCCCCTATATAATATACGAAATACATGTAAATGATAATGGATAGTGAGAGAAAAGATGTATTTTAAATGTAAAAGTATAAAGTAAATACTCATATTAGTCTTTCATAACATTAAGCTGACCTTTCAAAGATCTTGCACATCAATTTAATTTTTAATAGTGTAAAATAACCATTAATTTTGCAATCACACAGGTGTTCAAAATCTTTGAAAACCAACTTGATGTTCATGTATCTTTAAAGAACTAATTTAAATCTTTAGTTAAAAATATATGCCTTAAAAAGTATTTTTATAACATGAAATAGCTTAATATTTTTGCCTCTAATTAATTTTTTCAGTGTATTACAACTGCTTATCGCAAGTAAGATTTACTAGAGTCGCAATCATTATTGTTATTCTTAATAAATATTTAAGGTTACGTTTGACACACATGATAGTATAAAACTTGATAGTATAATATAATAAGATAAAGACTAATAGTATAAAGGACCTGATTAGCTTTTATACAATCAGACATTTGATATTCAATAGTATAAGAATCTTGATAGTATACTAATTATTTAATATGACTATAATATCCTTTAATATATATATTTATATAAAAAAGATGTTGTGTCTTCTTCATCTCCCCCTTCTGTATCAGATCTCTTCTCCTTCTTCAATGAAAACCCATAACACAAGAAAAAAAAGCTTGTTGGGTATTTATTGAAGATGCACTATTGGCGCCTTTAATTTTAAGTGAACCCAATCGTAACCACATCTCATTTCATCACCATCTTCACCAAAAAAAAAAAATCAGCAGTCACAACACCCATCTTCCACCATCATCACCGTGACCCATCAACAAACCAGCCGCCTTGACCCATCAACGAACCAGCCATCGTGAAGCGCCACTGCGCCAACGTTGCAAATCCGTGTCCACAGCACTCGGAGCTGTCGTCTTCTAGCCGCGCCGTCCACCCAGAAACGGATCAACCGCGACCCGCGCAACATCACCGCTACAGATTTGTGCCCATAGCAACCGAAGTCGTTGTCTGCCAGCATCACCATCGTTCTCGTGCCAGACCCGAGACCAACATTGAGCAACTGTCTTCGTCCCCAGCTCCACCGCACGACGAAAGTAGGTGGGGAGATAAAGATTGGGGAAAAAACACGAAACTTGAATGGGGAAGAAATGGTGGAGGTTGGAGTAATTTGAGTGAAAGGGATGAACTTGAGAGGTATGGTAAGAAGAGATATCCTATCAGGTCTTATCATGGGATGGGAAGAGGATATTGTTATTAGGTTAGAGTTGGATAAAAATGATTGATCTGATTTCATTATACTATCAGGTAAATATACCAAACACTTGATAAAACCTGATAGCATTTGCTTATACTATCAAGTTCTTCTTATACGACGCATCAAACGCAACATAAGTTTATATATATGAAGCCAGTACATGAACTAATGAACAGATCAAGCTCAACTCAATATATAAATGATTCAAAAATTTTAACTGATTGAATTATTAACAAGGCAAGCAACTAAGCTCTTGAAGTACTGGTCAAAAGCTAACTTAGATTGCTGGCCATAATGGCTTATTTGTTAACAAATTAATTTTGTTCACAAATAAGGCTTATTTGAATAGAGAAGTTAACACCTAGCCGTGTTGCTTTACTCGTAATAGTGGTGTACAAGTCAGTCAAGCATTCCTTTAGAGAAGGAAATTTTTGTTCAACTTTATCATTAGCTTCATTCTGCGATTTGAGCATGGGATGAAAGTTTTGGAGGAAACCCCTGAGAGGGGCTGATACGTGATGGATGATGCTATGGAAGTGATACTCCCCCATTTTATTCTATTTGTTTCAGCCTCATTTTTTGGGATTGCAATTCGTTGTGGCCCATCATGTCCTATTTTTAAGGATGGCAATTCAACGATAGACCAGGTTTTTGGATGGATTCAGGTAAACCTCGAACATAGTTTCTTCGGGTTTGGGGCAGGGTTAGGTATAGAGTACCTTACCCCGTTACATGCGTCAAACTATATATATATATAGGGGTGTTCGTGGGTTGGGTTGAGTGAGTTCAGCAGTGTTTTAGGATTTGACTTACTTACCAGAGCAGTGAGTTAAGTTGGGTTAGGTCAAAGAGATTTTTTCGCTCAACCCGACCCGCTCAAGAGTGGGTTAGGTTGGGTCGAACCCATGTGTTTGACTTTTTTTTAAAACAAAAATTCCTAAAAAGAAAGTCTCAATGCAAAATCTAACAAATTAATATCTTAAGTCTCAATTTCAAATAAACTAAACACCATAAGTTAATAAGTGTATAACAAACTAACAACTAACAAGTCTTACTAAGTTTGGAATAAATTAAACAAAGTTAATCATAAGTCAAATAACAAATTAGTCTCAAACATATATAATTGCATAACATTTCTACTAACAGTTTGTCTAGAAGGAACTTGGAATTGAGGTTGCATAACTTGATCAAAAATTTTAAAGCCTTCATTTTTAACAAATTTAAATGGAAGCTCATCAATGATAATCATTTTAGCAAGTGCAATTTGTAACATCCCGAGAAAACATGTTAGGCTTGTATATGGTCTCAAAGGTACTATTATATTTGTATAACATGTCAGTTAAGTTTTGTAACAAACTGAATTCGTTTAGGCACTTAGTTGCAAACCAGAAATTGAAAAGTAGCCTAAAATGACTCAAATAATAGCATAAATTGCTAAGTTGAAGGAAACAGGTATGAATAACTTGTTTCTAGGTCACAAATGAGTTAAGTAAGGTACAATTAAATTTTGAAACAATCGGAGTTAGTTTGGTATTTTTAGGCATACTGATTATGCTTTTAATGTCAGATTGATCCCCAACAGATATGAAAAAATATAATAAAAGTAAAACAACAATTTAGATGAATCATATTATTTATTCTAAAGTTGTTGGAAGTTGAAAAACTTGAATTAGTATAATTCAAGTATCCTTCGTCGATATAAGTTTCAGCATAGAAACTTAAGTTAAACTTTTTCTTAATTTCCTCTATATCCCACCCCCTATTTCTCTCTTCTCTCTTGGCAGAATGAAGGAAAAACAGAAAGAAAAGAAGAAAAGAGAAAGGGAGAAAGGAGAAAGAGGATGAGAAAAAGAAGGAAAGGGAAAAAGAGGAAGAGGAAAATCAAGGATCAAGGCTCAAGCTTCAAGATCTTCATCCAATCAAGAGGTAAGGGGCTTTCTATTCATCTTTCCTCTTTAATTCTCATTTGATGGGGTTAGGGATTTTGAATAGAAATAAGGGTTTGGATGGCCAAATCTATATTCTTAGCTTGGTTCTTGATTCCAAGGACTAGGTTAGGATAGTTTAAGCTTAGAGAATGCTAGATGGCCATTTATAACTCAAGAATAACCACAAAATCCATAGAAAATGGATTTAAAGAATATTTAGAGTTATGTGATTCTGGACCTAGATCTATGCCCCAAGAGAATTCATAGGTTGTAATTGACTTACAACAAGTTTAAGGGTCTAGATTGGTGTTAGAAATCACTTAGAATCTATGATTAAGGGGTTGACAATTAGTTTGCTAACCAATTATGCAAAAACATGTTCTACAGAATGGTCACGCCTAGGCGTGATAAATCCAAGCCTAGGCGTGGCTAATATATTTCCCAAAAGGTGTTGCCCTAGAAAAGGATTAAGTACCTTAGGCAACTTAATGTTGCATTAGACATCACTTAAGATGTGATGAGTTGGTGCATTGAATACAAGTACTTATTTTAGTAAAGATGAGAAAGATATAAATTCTTGGTTATCCAAGAATAATGGATTAGCTTGGAAAGGTACTTAAGCCCTTAAACAACAAAGTGTTGCGTAGATATCACCAAAATGGTGATTAAAGAGCTAAGTTAGCACGAGTTAAGTGCCATAAGGCTTAGTTGGCAACAGTCAAGTGCCATAAGGCCTAGTTGACAATAGTTAAGCGCCTTAACGCTTAGGATACAATAGTTGAATGTCATAGAGCCTAGTTGGCATGAGTTGAATGTTATAGTACCTAGTTAGTAATAGTTGAATGTCATAGCGTCCAGTTGACAATAGTGAATGCCATCGTGTCTAGTTGATAAGAGTTTGGTCCTTTATTTAAAAAGGATTAGTTATCTAAGTAGTGAACATTGTCGGGCAAGCCTAGTAAAGTGATGACACCGGAGTGGCTCATGAAAGGATTAATTATCTAAGTAGTGAACATTGCCGGACAAGCCTAGTAAAGTGGTGACACCAGAGTGTTTCATACAAGGATTAATTATCTAAGTTATGAACACTGTCGGGCAAGCCTAGTAAAGTGGTGACACCGGAGTGTTTCAAGAAAGGATTAGTTATCTAAGTAGTGAACATTGTCAGACAAGCCTAATAAAGTGGTGACACTGGAGTATTTCATGAAATGATTAGTTATCCAAAACTAAGTCAAGGATGTCAGATCCAAGACTAAGCTAAGGGTTAGTTATCCGATGCTAAGCCAAGGATGTCAGGTCCAAGGCGGAGCTAAGGATTAGTTATCCAAAACTAAGCCCAGGATGTCAGGTCCAAGGCTAAGTTAAGAATTAGTATAAATAGACTATGGATAAGTAGGCTTAATGCCAAAGAATGGAATATAATTCCTAAGTATATTTAAGTTTTATATATAAGTTTTAGTTTAGAAGTATATCTTTGTATATATTTAGTTGTAATACCATGGAATATATGTTTTACTAAGAATTTTTATATTCTCACTCTTTTTATGTTTCATGGTTAGTAGGTAGAGATCCTATGAGAGGGTAAGAAGAAGAAGATAGCAGAAGATCATAAGAGTTTAGTTTTAGATTTTCAATTCAAAGCTTATGTATTAATTTATCTTTGCTTTGGAAGTGTAAAAGTTGTTTGTATAAAAGTTTATATGTATAACTTTAGGTATGACTCTCCATAATGATTTGTTTAAATGTTATGGATTAGTTGAAGATTAAGTTAGAAGCAACAAGACTAATACTGTTTATCCAAGTAAATGTTATATATACTAGGTTACAGATATTGGGCTGTTACACAATCTTACACTCCAAGCTTGCTCTTCTTCTTCTCCAACGATACTACAATCATCGCCTGCCCACTTTGCTCCTACCAATAGCTCTGCTGCCCGTTCTGCCCTCTATAGCTTCCTTGCTCGTTCGGTGCATTTGCACCTGTACCCAGTTGCACTCTCTCTTATGTTCCAGATTTACATGAAAAGAGAAAAGGAAGAAGGCTTACCTGCTGGGGTTGCGTGGTGCATAAAACTGAAAAAGCCACAAGAAGGAAGAGGGACGCATAGTTGTGCGGTGGCGTGACTAGTTGCAGAGAACGGATGCAAGATCAGGTGAGAGAAGAAGCAATAGTCACTGACTCAAGACGCAAACACTGAGAGCTTGGGAGAACGACTGCACTACGAAAAACTAGTTGCATACTCTAGTTGCAGAGAAGAGAGAACTACTAGTTGCGCTGGGGCAAGTGGAGAAGGAGTAGATAGATAGGGTTTTGATGCCTTTTTCTTTTCTCATTCTAGCCTCTATTTGTTAGTATATTTATATGGTCTAAAGTTGTTCCTAGTTATATCAGAGAGGATATTTACAAACCTTAAATGCATTTTCCAAGCAAAACACACACTCTGTTTAGGCTACTTTTTTTCTTTTAAAATGTGGGTGGGTTGGGTTGGGTTGGGTTGGAAGTGTTCCAACCTGCTACCCGACTCACACACTGTGGGTTGAAACATTTTTCAACCTGATCCAACCTGCGAACCCAACCCAACCTAATCCGCATTTTATGGGTTGGATTAGGTCGAAACCTACGAGTTTGTGAGTCGACCTGACTCGCTGGACACCCTTATATATATAAATAAGACATATTTAATGAAATGAATTTTTATTATGATATAATAAAAAAAATAAATTTTACTATACAATTATACATAGATGGTCCAAGATTAAAAGTTATTTAAAAGTTATGTAATCACTTAAAAAAGTCACATACATTTATGTTTTAATTTTGATCACTTATATAAGATTTAATAATCAATTTATTCTTCTTACTTTTTATAATAAACACTTCTCTTGCTATATATATATTTTTTATATATAATAAATTTATTATTTAACTAATTTTTTTAAAATTTTATAACAAAAAGTGTGATTCGGATTGAGACATGACGGGGTGGGAATAAAGTAGATAAATTTCTACGAATTTGGGAATGAGGTAGAAAAATAAATCCCCCTAAGTAATGGAGCAAGGAACGACAAGTGAGTAAATAGGAAAGGGAAATGTAATGAAAAATCCGTCCCAATCTATCCCAGTATTTTATCATTAAAAAAAAAAATTCAGGTGGTGACTTTCTTTATACAACTTTGTTATAAGCACACAAGTCTTGTTATGCCAATTTCACACCGCCTAAAAATGTACAAATTTTTTATTAATAATAACTTGTATTATTTTTTTAGCAGGTTAATAATAAATTATTACATCATCGATTCCTAACTTGGCAACCAAAGAATACTTGTTATTTATTAAAAAAATTTAAATTGTTTTTTTTTTACTAAAAAATTTATAAATTGTTAATCAGTGTAAAATTGTTGTAACAAAATTGGTGTGAGCATCATTTTCCTTCGTTATAATACTAGATATAAGCATCCTTGCAATGCATTGAAGAAATAAAATATTTAATAAAAAAGTGATGAAATTGTCACCTATATAATATAGGAAATACATGTAAATGATAATGGATAGTGAGAGAAAAAATGTATTTTAAATGTAAAAGTATAAAGTAAAATACTCATATTAATCTTTCATATTCATAACATTAAGTTGGTCTTTCAAAGATCTTGCACAACAATTTAATTTTTTATAGTGTAAAATAACCATTAATTTTGTGCTCACACAGGTGTTCAAAATCTTTGAAAACCAACTTGATGTTCATTATCTTTAAAGAACTAATTTAAATCTTTAGTTAAAAATATATGCCTTAAAAAGTATTTTTATGACATGAAATAGCTTAATATTTTTGTCTCTAATTATTTTTTTTGGTATATTACAACTGCTTATCGCAAGTAAGATTTACTAGAGTCGCAATCATTATTGTTATTCTTAATAAATAATTAAGTTTATTTATATCAAGTCGGTACATGAACTAATGAGCAGATCAAGCTCAACTCAATATATAAATGATTCAAATTTTTTAACTCATTGAATTATTAACAAGGCGAGCAACTAAGTTCATGAAATGCTGGTCAAAAGCTGACTTAGATTGCTGGCCATAATGGCTTATTTGTTAACAAATTAATTTTGTTCACAAATAAGGCTTATTTGAATAGAGAAGTTAACACCTGGCCGTGTTGCTTTACTCGTAATAGTTTTAAAGTTACTAAACTAGCTTAGGGTCTTACCTAATTTTAGCAAATTCCTTCTGATATTAGATTTTCGAACATTGGGCAAGTTACAAAGATGATCCTTTAGTGAATTAATAAGATTTTGAGGCATCTTTGAATAATTGGCCGCTCAATTGTTCGAAAGATAAAAGAGATCAATTTAAAAGAGATAATTTTCCTCTGTTCTAGACAAATGGGATTGATGCAAAACCTTCAACAGTTTTTCCTTGCCGTTTCGATGGTTTGCTTGGCTAGGAGAAAAATCCTACAATAAAAAACGTATTTTAAAAAGGGAGGAAAAATATGATGGACTGAGACCCTAACTCTGGATCATCACTTAGCACTCCACATTGCTAACTCCTTAGAGCTCATCCTGCAAACACAACCCATAAGAGAATCATTAAATAGATAGTTGTCAAACTTGATGTAATTAAGATTAAATGGCCGAAAATCCTACATGTACATCCTCTTTATTGGTTTCAGAACTGTCTTCGCCAGCTTCTACCTTCGATTCAGCACCAGAGTCATCTCCAGCTTCATCAGCATCTTCCTCATCTTCCTCGGCCTGAAAAGCATGTTAACTTCATTATAACCAGTATAATTGACATTGGATCAAAATTTCTGAAATCAGTTATTCTACTTACATCAGAGTCAACTGGATCATCCTTCGATTCCTGGTAAAGTGTTCAAAATATAGGTGTAAGAATAGTTTAAATTCTTCCAGACAGAAATACCAAAATTAACATGAGATCAATTTCACAGATAATACAACATCAAAATTTCAGTAGAGCTTTTCCTATAAATGAAAAACACGTGAAACAGGTTAAGGACAAGACAGTAAGTACCTCCTCTTCTTTCTTCTTTTCAGCCTCATCAAATGCTGCCTTCTCACCCTGCAAGAATATATTTTCATTAAAGATATCATATCATTCAGCAATGATTATCACCTTAGACCAAAAGATTAAGTGAACAAAAACACTAACATCCTTTTGCTTGCCCCATGTTTCTTCAGCCAGTTGCTTCGCATATTCAGGATCGTCAGTAATCAAGACATTGTCAAACAAGGTACCTGCTTTCACCTGATAAATAAAGCAGCTTGCTTGTCAGAGTTTGGCTCCAAAAGGATGAACTAAATGTAGGGATGAAACATAAGGAAAAATTTACCTGCCACAATTCAATGCCCACGTACTTCAAGTTTGGGAAAACATAAAGGTCAAGGTCGTCCTTGAAGTCTGTTAAAAACAAATTTTCAAACATTACAGACAGTCAGCTTTAACTCATGAGGTCAACTACACACCAATTGCCTATGTATCTTTTAACATAAAGTTCATAACTACTACAACTATTAATAAGGACGAAAAAGAACCTGGGTTGTCAATCAATGGTGCCTTCCACTTTCCTTTGTAGTTTGGGTTCTTAATTTTCTGCAAAAATGTAACATACCAGTTAGCAAACAAGTCCATCCCCAAACACATGCCATAGATTACAATTTCCACAAACCTTTGGCTTCCATGGGCCCTTGTACTCAGGGTTGGCAATGGTAGGTGGTGTCCACTCACCATCTTCCTCATTATCCCAGTCTTCCGGCTAAAGCAAAGTTAGTCTTATCAGTAACTACATCAAAATGTGAGATATATAACAATAGGAAACAACAGAGACATGAATACCTTCTTGGCATCGGGATCTGGAATCTCTTTTGGGATGTCATCATAACCCTACAAATACATGATGTTAGTGCATAGTATAGTACACTTGCAAACTTCATACATGAGAACCATTTTAGGAAAGTTATTACCTCTGGCTTCTTATCCTCGGGATCAGGAATATACTCTTTGTCATCCCAATCTTCAGGCTGCAAGTATATTATGATTACAAATTATCAATACCAAAAACCAATCTGACAATTAAAAAACAGTAATAAAGTTGGTTGGAAAAGTACTTTTTTGGCATCAGGATCCTTGATTTGCTTTGGAGGGAGAAGATCCCAATCAGAGTGGAGACTACCAGATTGCTTCTCCACATTATCAATCAGGATGCTGTAGGTTGCATCAGGATGGAGGACAAATGTGTACACATGAGTTAGTTGGTCAGTCTCACAAGGAACATCCTTCTTTATCAAGTGGTTTGTTCCATTGTAGGTCAAAATAGCATGTACTTTCTTAGTACTGTAACCACAGATATCTGGCCCAAACATGATACTGCAACAGAGCAAATGTAAAATAACAATCAGCCTCGTTAACATGTCTAAGGCATCCTTAGTGAAAAAGGAGAGGCCACGAAACAAATGGGGATCTATCAATCACCTGTAAGGAGTATCCCCACCAAATTTCTTCTGATCAACTTCCCCGCTGAGTAACTTCATGTAACCACCACCACAGTCAAGCTTCTGTTCATGCTTGACAGAAAATTGGAAGACTAGCGTCTTGTCCTTATTGCTGAACTCAGGAAACTCTGCAGAAATAGCATAGAATCTGTAGTCTTCACTTGTTTGTATACCTGCAGAGACATTAAAGATTCAAGCAAATCTACGTTAAAAACTTAAATTTAATAACAATCCTTAAGAAAAAGTAAACACTACCAAGCATAATGCATGGTTGTTGTTCTGCATAGATAATTTGGTTTACCTTTGTCATCAGGGTCTCCATTCCATTTACCAGAGGTGTAGTTCCACTCCCCAGCCATGTTCTCATCTTTCTTCCAATCAGACTTAACCCATCGATTCTCCCATCCATCTTTAGCATTCACCGCAATGCACATAAGCACAGAGAGTTAAACAAATGGAAAATGCTAATCCAAGAGAAAAGGATACAGAGGCAGTAATTTATAGACATTAGACAATGTACCACCAAGATAGATAGATAAGGGCAAATATTTACAATTCAAGAAAAGCTCATCAGCAGCATGATCAAGAAGTAAATTCCCGTAGTTAGACACGTTAGAGACTTCCATTTTGGAGTAAAAACCTACTATCACTTATTCCATACACCCATGTTATGTACTAGACAATGTCACAACTTCACACTCCCAGGTAGTAATCGTCCTGGGAGAGAAGACAAGTTACAAGCTTTGGTGATAATCAATGATCAACATTGAATGTAACAACAAATAATGCAAACACAAAACCCAGGCTCAAAGGTGTTGAGGCTGACGTTTAAACCATCAGAACCTCTTTTCAAAACCCAACCAGCATGATCGTGACTCAAAAAAGATGTCACACTTGGGCAGCATGAAGAAAACTTTTACACACATAAAAGAACAACACATTACAAAAAGCAAGCAAAAAAATAGTCTACATGTTCGCAGATTCAACTCCAAAGCATGACATTTCCACAATCCACAGTCCACTCAAGCACAAACCAAAGGCATGAGATCGAGGCACAAACACATAAAATGTCTTGATCCTAACCAAATCATACCAAATTCGACACATAGCAATGCAAAAAGGAAAATTCAAAATTGTTAAATCTTCCAAAAATGCAGAATGATATGGAATTCCACCTTGCGATCTACGGATGAAAAGGAAAATGATGTAAATAGAAGAGAAAAGAACGAAGAATACCGTGGAAACGTTCCTCGAAGAAGACCTTAGCTGAAGCGATTGCCAATAGGGAAAGAAAAATGAGAAAGTGAAGATAAGGGTGTGACACCCTAAGCGCCATGCCTAATTGCAAATTGGGCTATCAACTCTTTCTCTTTGGACTCAACTCTTGCAGTCACTTCTATACTTCCGTTAGTATATGTACTACCCTACCTAGCTGTGCCGTTCTTCTACTAGGTAAATAAATCCTATTCGTTCTACTTGTATGTGGGTAAAATTGGAAATTGACGTCTCCGAGTCTTACTTAGGTGGATACCAATATAGCAGCAGTCTTTTCTTTTTTTGGTTCATAGCAGCAGTCTTCAACTAATGGTGGGGTGACACGTTTTATCATGCTCGTCATTGGTATGATGTGGCTTTTTGTCATTGGCTAATAAAGGGTCAGAGTGACTATGTTGCATTGGACGCGTAAACGGAAGCCTTAACGTATTTACGGTACTGCCATTCCTGGTCTTGGTAGAAATTATCTTATTTTGATCATAAATTTTTGTATATATTAATGATCATAAAATTTTTTAGAATATCAGCTTAGTTTTTAAATTAATAATTTTTACATTACAGTAGTACAAAATTTGCTATTGATCAGGACTAAATTGATGTGATGCAATAACAAAAAATAATCACTTTTTAAATATCAGTTGTTGTTAATTTTTCCATGACTAAAAATCTTTCGAAAATCAAATTAGAAGTTTGCTCAAATTATTTTATTAGAGTCCGGTTGAATATTAAGAAAGTTAATTAATATTTCATAATGATATTTTTAGAAGTAATCGCAGAAAATTAAATTTATGTAAGGGGGAGTTTATTCAGGTGATGATAAAAGTCAAAACACTTTACTTTAAATGTTGAAGTTTGATTCGAGACGCAATTAAACGAGGATTGTGTAACACGAGTTTTATAGGTTATCGTTGTTTCTAAGTTCTAACTTTATTCATCTCATTTAGTTTTTTTTTACGTTAAATACTGTCATAAAAATTTCAATAAATTTAAATAGAATAGTCATCTAAAATCTAATTCAATGACCCACATATATGAAACTTATTGAATACTGAATAATATGATATAATCCTGTATTTGAAATTTATTTTATTGATGAAATGAAGTTGAATAAGTAGAAATAGATAAAAAAAAAAATGAATTGAACATAATTATTATTATTTATGTTTAAAAATTTTATTAACAAATAGAATGAAATTTTATTATTTATATTTTTTTTTATTTTATCTTAATTTTAAAAAGAATAAAAGTTTGATATTTAAAAAAAGAAAAAAATAATTTTCTATATATTATATTTTTTTAATATATTTTAAAACTTTCAATAAAAAGAATTTTTATTTTTTATCATTACTTATTATCTAGAATATTCTCGTTCCAAAGAGAGAAAGATCCTTCTTATTTTAGATATTTTTTCATTACTTATTATCTAGAATATAATTTCTCCCTCTTTGTTTCATTAATGAAAGAGCAGAATATGTGTTATCCCCATTCCACCTCAATTTTGAGAACAAAAATTAGTCATTTGAGAGGAAGAGGAAAAAAATGATTCCTCCTGTGTTCCGTTTCATTCTTATACATTTTAAAACTTTCAAACACAAAAAATTAATTTTATTTTTTTTATTTTTTTTTTCATTCTCTTCTTTATCTATCATCTACACATAGTGTTAAAAGTAAAGACAATCTCTCTGGGTTTGGCTTTATTAGTTAAAAGATAATGATGACAATCTCTCAGAACGTTGGCGCAATGCATTTTGAAGGGTTTGGCTTCATAAGGTTAGATTCGAATATTCTGTTTTTTGGATTTCTGACACACAGTAAGCTAGAATTTATTGTTTAAAAAAATGGGAGACAGAAAGGGTAGAGAAAGATGAGTAGGAAACAATTTTTTAATAAATATATTACGAGTGCATTCTACCACTGAATAAGAAGAAATTACCAATTAGCTCAACGCGTATAAAGTCTTTTACAAGGGAATATAAAGATTTGAGATTAAATTTTATCTTTACCTTTTTCTCTTTCCAATATTTCGGAGTAAAAAATTATTTACTAGTTAAAATTTTTAAACCCTTATTTTTTTTTTATGAAAATGGTTTATTTTTGTCTAAATCAGGAACGTAGATTCATTGAGGGGAGTATAAATTGACATAGATATCACTTAATTATAATTAAAGATGATACAATTATTCATACACTCAAAGATTTGTGAAAATTATCTGTGATGAGATGGGAGATGAATATTCATTTAATAAATATGAACAGAAAAAATTATAATATCCGTCTCTTGTCAAGATTTACAAATTCGTTAAATATATATTTTTTATTTAATATATATTATATATTATAATTTTTTTTTACTTTGAATTTGAAATGAAAATATATATATTTTTTATTATTTTAAAATAAATTTTTTATTAAATGAATCTATAATGATAAAACTTATTAAAAAATATATATCTATTTATATAATAGTTATGTATGTAAATTGATTATTATGAAATATAATTGAATTTAGTTTGTTATTTATAATATTTTTTAATTTTATAAAAATCTTAGATTGTTGAACAAAATTGTAATATAATGTTAAATTTATTTTATTTTATTTTTTTTAATTTTTAAGATTTTATTTTAAATTATTAACTACCCACAAATATTCATAAATATTTCGTTTATTCATGTAAAAATCATAAACTGCCAGCATCCGCGATGGAGGCGGGGAGGAGGCTTGGGAAGGCGCTGGAAACACTACCCCGCCCAGCCCCGTCCCATTGTCATCCCTAACTATAACTAAAAAAAAGGGTAATCAAACAAAAAGTGCAAGTTTCAATCAAAATATTTTCAATATTTTTTGTAAAAATTTCTCGTTTTAAAAAGTTACATTGTGTTTCGACTAATCTAGAATTAAGTTAGGTCAGATCATAAATGTATAAAATTCTCTCAACACTAATTTTTTTTTATTCATAAAATTTAAACTCGAGGTCTTACTTAAAAAAATAAATATTGAATTATTTAAACCAATCAAATATCAGTGATTTTTTGGTTTTATATATACGATTTCATATTAATATTTTTCAAACAAAATCACATATAACTAAGCAATTTCACATACTTTTTTTTTTTTTTTTTTTTAAAATTGAGTTTTTTTTAAGTGATTAATTATTCATGTAATATTATTCTTTCAGAAATATGTTTTGAACACCTTAAATTTTATTTCTTTTGCTTTTCATTTTGGGATGTCAAACCTTAAATTTCACACGTCAATGTTGTTTTTTTGTTTCATAATTTATACGTAGTAATGAGATATTTACGAATGATAATTTATACAATCGTAAGCATGGTAATACAAAAATAATCTAGAGATGCAATTGTATCTTAATTTTTGTTTGTGGAGGTAATATTTTTATTCACCGAAAAAAGGTTTCAGTTCAAAAATCTTCGATAGATGGACATATTTCTAGTTTAGTGGATGAGGTCCAGTAAATTGGTGTTGACGGGTTTATAACCTTGCAAAAATTAGAAGAAATCAATAAGAAAAACTAGATTTGGATCTTTGGCTCTGAAGTGAAGTGTTATAGGGGGTCAGATAAGACATTGAAAATATAATACTAATTGAATCTTACCAGCCATGGAAAAAAGGGGGAAATTTGGTGATGGGGAGGGAGAGGATTCTCTTATGTTGGGGTGGTTGGAGTTGGTGGTGGGTCATCCCTGTTCAGCGTAAAAAAGTTTGAATACTAAGAGGGACACTTTAAATCTGATGATCTATGAAATAGAAAGCCATTAACTCCCTAGCAATTCAAATAAAAACGCAAATAAGCCAAAGAGAAAAAGGGCACCACACACCAACTCAAATTGCATTAGATAAACCAAGTAGGTCAAAATAGTAAAGCCATGATCAAAGTGGTGCCGGCATCAAGGTTGCTTTTATTATTAGTTGCTTTAGCAGTTCAGGATGCTTCGATTGGAAGCCACTCGAAGCCTCTAAAACTACGGACCACAAGAGTTTCAGCTGACCATGTTTACGTGGTTCACAATTATTTATGATTCTAGAGTGTTCCACCTTTGAAGTATACAAAGTGATTAGGTTCTAAGATGTAATATTGGTTTGGTTTCATTTTACTCCCACAAATCAGCCATAATCCATAAATATTTATTATTCTCATTAAAAAATGCCACCCCACTCTCTGCTCCGAAGAGACATTGCTCCTTGCTCGGATTGATTGATTACGTTTACGGAGTTCATATAAGAATTGAATATGGACCACAGGAAACTGCAGAGAGTGCACTTGTGATCCAAGGGTTGAAACAAATTTCTTTCTCTCGCCTGTATTAAAATTTTAAAATTATCAAAACTTAAAATTAAATCGAAGGCCAAGATCACCCTAAAAAACTGCATAGGATCTTAGTCCTATAAGAATTAGATCTGAAATTTCCACCCTAACGTTTTTTTTAAAAAAATGTTGTTTTCAAATCCAACACAACTTTGTTTTTTCGGTCGTCCTAAAAAATGGCTTTAATAGACACTGATGACAAAAGATTGACACTTATGTGCTACAAATTGAAGGCCCTGCATATATATTGAAAGAGAAATATTAGTTATACATATAAAATTTCGCACATATTAATAAATTTTATCCACCTCAATATATGTGAGGCATGTAAAACATTTTATATTTACAATTAACATTTCTTATAGTGAAATAAAGTCACTAATGATAATATCTAATTGCTTATGCGCGTTAAATTTGAATTTTATTTGGTGATTGAAATGATTTATTTATTTTTTGGACAAAAATAATATACTGTATGGGGGAGGCGAAGGAAACAAAAGCTTTGGGCATGGAAACCATGTTGAAGGAGAGCCGGCCAAATGAAAGGCTAAGTTAGGGGCATTTTTTGGTCAGTTCATGTTGGTTTGGTTTGATATTTTGATGGATGGATCCTATTTAACAAAGTTTTGACCCAAATGACAATGTTGATCAGGCCTTACTTGATATGGTACTGCAATATGGGCTATAGCCAACACTATAATTTATTAAGTGTGTGTTTGTAATAATGGTAAAAGTTTGATTATTTTAATAATTAATTATTTTAATAATTAAGTTATAAAAATTTAATTATTTTAATAATCGATTATCTTAGATATATTAGTTAAAAAATAATTTTAAATTAATTTGTTTCATTTGTATAGTATAAAAAATAATTATTTTTATGCATTAAATTATTAAAATAAATATAAAATAATTTAAAAAATTATTTAATTGATTAAAAAAATTATTTAATTGAGGACGAAATGATATTTACATATTACTGTTGAGAATAATCCCAATAACTTTTTTTAAAAAACAATAAAAAATTTAGCATTTAGAAAAAAAGTTGTTGATGACATGAATTTTTGCATCAACAACTTTTTGATAAAATACCAAACATGCTATTTTTCTTGGCAACAACTTTCTTACTCAATCAACATATGTTGGGGACAGATTAAATCCGTCCCAAACATGCAATAAATCCCATCTCTAACTATTTTTTTTTAAGTTTTATGTGATGGGACTTTTTTTTAGTCCTAATTCATTCAATCTACTAATTTAATGGGTTAAGATAGAACTGACCAACAAAATCCTCTGACCCACATCTCACTCAATTAGTAATCCTTAATCTCAAATAAAAAAACCCAATACGTCAGCTCTCGTAAAAAAACCCAAACCCTAATCTCACATCTCACATTAAAGGTGTTAATTGGTTCAAATAATCTGACTAATTTGACCAATTCGAACTGAACCAATTAGATTGGTTTGCTTTGATTCGGATATGTTGATTGGTTCAAACAAAATCCGAACCAAATAAGACTTAATTGGTTTGGTTCTCGGATTGAAAGTTTTAAACTCGAGCACTGAACCAATATATATATATATATATATGATCTTACTTTGGTGAGAGGAGTGTTTATTGTGAGAGGTGAGAGGAGTAAATGTTCACCATTGGATCTTACATGAATGATCAAGATTAGAACATAAATACATGTGATTTTTTTAAATGGTCACATAACCTTTAAGTAACTTTTAATCTTGACCATCTATGCATGGTTGTATGGTCAAGATTTACTCCTCTCATCCTCTCACAATAAAAACTCCTCTCACTAGATATGCCCCTATATATATATTAATCATTGGATCTTACATGAATGGTTAATATTAGAATATAAATGCATGTGACTTTTTTAAGTGATCACATGACCTTTAAGAAACTTTTAATCTTGACCATCCATGTATGGTTGTATGGTCAAGATTTAATCCTCTCATCCTCTCACAATAAAAACTCCTCTCACTAGATATGCCTCATATATATATATATATATATATATATATATATATATATATATATATATATATTCTAAACTTTGCTCTAATGTTGTCGTTTTGATATTTTTGTCTCTCTCACCCCTCTACTCTGTCTTTCTGTCTTTCTTTTTCATTTCTATTTCATTTTCATTTTGAACCCTGGTTGCTGCATACCAACCTACTGGTATGTTTTCATTTTCATTTTCATTTCTATTTCATTTTCATTTTCATTGTGATGTCAATTTTAAAGTGTTGTTTTGCTTGAGAAGCTAAGTTCATAAAATTAGTATGTTTTCTCAGCAAAATAGTAGTGTTAT
The DNA here is from genome assembly GCA_029884605.1 of Ormosia emarginata. Lineage (NCBI taxonomy): Eukaryota > Viridiplantae > Streptophyta > Magnoliopsida > Fabales > Fabaceae > Ormosia > Ormosia emarginata. Next base: position 30,369,824 of record JAQQTP010000080.1, on the reverse strand, counting down.
AGGTCTTGTATTGCACTTTAAATTAGTAAATGGTATTTTGATTGATTTTTGTTTTTCTATGAAAAGCTAATTCTTTAGCTGATTTTTGTGTGAAAAAAAATTGGTCAACTCGACTACCCAAACCAAATCAATCTGTAGATGTTCGGTTCGGTTCGGTTCGAATTTGACTATTTAAAAACAAGAAAATCGAACAAAATCAAACTAATTAATTTTGATTAGTTCAGATTATTTTCTTACAAGAACCGAACCAAACCGACTTGATTACACCCCTATCTCACATCGCGCTAGTCGTCATCGACTCGAGGGCACACTTCACACCTCTCTCCACCGGCGCATCCACGTCGTCGGTGGCTCCACACCACGATTTGCAGCTGCTACCCAGCATCCACATTGCCATCGTCCTTGCACTGGTTGTGGCACCCACGACGCCGCTCACCTTTGACTCTCACCGGCATCGCCAAAGTCTCTCTGTGTGTTGAGCTCCTCTATTTTGCATACAAGAAGTGCTGGAAATATTGAAAATTATTAAGCTGTTTTGTCTATTTTTCATGTTTTAGGCACCTAGGCCTTTATCGTAGTTAGATTTGGAGAAGGGCCTTGCCACTTCACAGAAGACAAAAGTTACTACAAGTGAATATGGTGGATTAAGCCTACAGTCACCATCAAATTTGTTCTCATAACTGTGTGTCATTCTGAGACGTGGTAATTTGTAAACAATTTTTGTTATCATATTTTTTTCTCTTTCTTTTTCTTTTTATTTTCGCATCAAATTGATGAACCCTATTGAAGCTTGTGATACCACTTGTTTTGTGAGAATCAATGAGCTTGGGATGGTAAAGTGTTTTGTAAGGCATAGTATGTTCCATTTGGCTATTTTTTAGATCTATGGTGTTCAGCTGAGTATTGTTGGCAATCAGTAGGACTACACTGCATGTTTTGGAATGTTGTTCTTCATTTGGATTCTCTCATGAAATTAGTTGTCTGATGAAAAAGTTAAGTCAAGTATCATTCTCTACTATGTTGATTTGGTTATGTGCAGTCTGTTTGATGAAATGCATGAGACAATTAAGTGGATTGTGAACTTAGCTTAGTGGCTGTTATATGATTGGTTGTCATCTATATGTTGTGTGAAAATATGCAAAGTTGCTCGATCATGGTAAACATTGCTATATGGCTTTTTTTATTCTTAGTTTAGTGTTCTCATAGCTGTGTGACTCTATTGAAAAATTCAAATGATGCAGTTTAGTTTTTTTTTATGAGCCTTTATAAACCCAAAGTGCTTAATGTTGTAAATTTTACATTCCTCTGGTTTCATGAATTCCAAGTTACTCAAAATTCTATCATCAATTCATAATGCTGTGCTATGGCTTGGCTCTGAATTGTCTTGGTTATGTTGTTATATTGATGAATATTAATAGGTCAGATTTCTAATTCTTTTGATTTGCTATCTGTTTTTGAGTCTATGGTTCCTTAGTAAGGATCATTATAAAGGCTGTGCAGAGGTATTAAATAGGGGCTGGAGGGTTGTGTTTTGCAAGCACATATTTGGTTTTGTCTGGCAGCTACTGCTGTTTAAATCATAACTTAAGCTAAAGAAACATGAAATCATACACTTTTTGTCTGGTTAGAAAGTTAACATGTTGTACTTTCAACTGTAAAAATTCCAATTTTAAATTCTTGTTCGTTTAGTATCAGTTTTCATTAGAAGTTAGGTTTTCTTTTGCTGATTTTGCTCGTCTGACAGCTACGGCTCTTTCAACCATAAGTTACTGCATTTTTTTTTTATTGTGGGTCAGCCTTAGTCCACTTGGCCTTGTGGGCTTTTCTATCTTGTAGATTTTTTTATCTTGTGGGCTTTTTGATGGGGAGGGTGGGCGTTAAGTCTTGACATGAAAAGCTGGCAAAGGCCCATAGGTCGTTAGTAAATAAAGCCTGTAAAACCGGCCAAGCGGACAGTTCATTTGGTAATTGCTGCTGCTGCTGTTGTGGTGCATTAGCAATAATAAGCATCTTCGTCTTCAATGAGTTCGATCATCATCAACTGAGGGAACTCAATAAACCCTGAGTAGTGAACCAAACTTGGAGTTGTTCTTCTCACATATAATTATTCATTCATTAATTCATTCTTTGTTTGTTTGCACTATTTTCCATAGAGTTTGGGTCACGAGAGTAAAGTAACAGTATGTACTCATTCCTACAAAGATCGCTTAGGATTAGGAGATCCAAAATCAGTTCCCAAAAAATTCAAGAATTCTCTGGGTCTTCCTTGTTTCTACACAAACTTGTGGCAAACTCGTCTGAGTCATCAGGATCAAGCTCAAGTGGCAGTTACTCTTGTTATGGGTGTCACCAAGGTCAAGGTCTTGTCTTTCCCACGGGGGTTCGCTTCTGGGGTTCTCAATCTCAAGTCGCCGCCACGGTCACGGACCACTCAACCTCTGATGGCCTCACGGTCCAAGGAATTCTAGCCAATAATTGGACCATTCTAGACGAGAACGACAGCGATTGGAAGAGTCATGCCACTGCTGTAGCTCAATCTATTCATTTGATCAAACGCCGCTTACAGGTAAAGCTTCAATTTCTGTTTCACACTTAATTAAACATGATTTGCCAATTGTCTTTGTTGTAATCTTCATGTGTTGTGGGCAGTGGACGAAATTGAAGGTTAGGTTGGATATGTTATCAGCTCAGCTGAATAAGCCAGACCTTTGGGATGATCCTGTGCATGCAGGTAAAATAAGCCGAGAGCATGGTTCGCTACTAGGAAAAATGAAAGAGGTTAATGCATTGGAGCAAGAGTTGCTTGAGCATATTGACATGATAAGGCTTGCTCGCGAAGAAACTGATACTGAATTGGAATCGGTGGGCACTCACTTCATCTCCTAGGCTTGTGTTCATTTGTTTTGACTTTTGTCACTGTAGTCTTACATATACAATAATGTGATGCTTAATAATCTAATAACTCATATCCCCCATTCATTTGGTATACTATATATACAAAGTATAGTGAAAAAGTGGAGAATAATACAATTGAAAAATCAAGCCTGTTTTAGCTTTTAATGATGACGACATGGTCATTTATTGTCATAACTCATAAGTAAGAAAATTCATGTATACAATGGATCATCTAACATCATTATGTGGTAGATACAACTTGAAGGAAACAGGGCATCATTTTCCTAAATGTCAAAAGCATGTTTTATTATAATTTCTTCTCTTACAAGGTTTGAAGTGTTAGATAGATCCTTTCTTACTAGTAGATGCCAAATGCCAATTTATCTCTCCCTTTTCAGGAATCATTGAAAGCGTTGCTTAAGATGAGAAGAAATGCAAAAGAGAAAGAGCTAGAGGCATTGCTTGCTGGAGAGCAAGATTCTTGTTCTTGCTACATTGAGGTTGTTGTCATAGATCTTTAGAAGTTGCTATTATTGCATTGGTATTTTTCTTGAAAGTATCCTTATATATGCCCAAGTCTTCAATCTGGGTCTAAGAACATAATGTTGGCATGCTGCACAAGAATATATTCCAACTTTTTTTTTTCCCTGTCCGGCATCAGCAGAACAGTGAACATGAGCTGTGGTTATGTATGTGTGTGCCTATTAAAGCTGCTTGTTTTATTATTTAATATAGGTTCAGGCTGGGGCTGGGGGTACTGAGAGCATGGACTGGGCTGCAATGGTCATGCAGATGTATAAATCATGGGCCCAGCGACGTGGATATAAAGTAACTGTAATGGATGAAATGCCTGGTGAGATTGCAGGAATCAAGGTTTTCCTTCTACCATCCTCGATCAGTTCTATTTTTTTTTTTTTAACTGTTTTACAATTTTACACATAGCTCTTGCATGCTTGGATTCATGACCCACGGCCACCTCCCTTTTATGTGATTACTGTTCTTGATTTTCAAGTACCAAGTTACTTAACTTGCGTTTAAGCTTCAAGCAAAATTACCATGAGGATTTAGTTTCCATTTGGGGCCTCTAGTTTAACATAGTTTTAGCCTGCAGTACTCATTCCCATACATTATATTTTCTATCGTAGGGACCTGCTAGTTTCTGAATTTAGATCAATTTGTTTTTTCAGCGAGCTACAATCAAAGTAGATGGTGAGTTTGCATTTGGATATGCCAAAGCAGAAGTAGGGGTGCACAGGTTGGTGCGCATATCACCTTTTGACAGTAATAAGCGCCGGCATACTTCATTTGCTGCTGTAGCAGTGATTCCAATCGTGGGTGATGGATTTGCCCGTGTGCAAATTAATGAATCTGATCTTCGAATTGAACGATTTCGTGCTGGTGGTGCTGGTGGCCAGCATGTTAATACAACTGAGAGTGCTGTAAGAATAATTCATATTCCTACAGGAGTTACTGCAACTTGTCAGAACGAAAGGTATGAAATATGTGTGCATATTTGTATAAGAGAGAGAGAGAGAGAGAGAGTGGGGGTGTTCATGCATTGACTGTGTTGTGTACTTAAACTTCTGTGTGTTTGATTATGATTTGAAAACAGATCACAGCATCAGAATAAGGCTTCGGCAATGGCTGTGCTTCAATCTAGATTAGACCAACTGGAGATGGCACGCCAGGCTCAGTTGAATGCACAGCATACACAATCTCTCACTGACATAACTTGGGGCAGTCAGATACGTAGTTACGTGCTCCATGTATGGTTTGAAATTGTATATTTCCCTTTTTTTTCCTGGCAGGTTTTGATGATCTGAGCATTACATTAACTTTTTTTATTTATTTTTTTTTAATCTATGACGCAGCCTTACCGAATGGTGAAAGATCTTAGAACTAACTATGAGGTTTCAGATCCTGACTCTGTCCTCGAGGGAGATCTAGATGGTTTCATCTTGAGCTATCTATCAGCTTCTTTGGATAAAGATGAGGATGATGCTTAAATCAATCAAAATCCCATACTCTGGTGGCACATTGCATATTTAGTGCTGAAATGGGTATGCTTGCTTGGGCATTTTCAACATCTGAGGTGAAGTCAGCTGTCCTTCAGTTGCTGCCGTTCTTCATCAAAGTCTAAATCAGATTGTACAAGGAAGCATACGATTTGGCTGCCTAATCGTATTTCTGCGGTAATAAATGTGTATATACACAATAGAAGTATGAAGCTCAAAAGCTTGATTATAATTGGCTTACACAGTCGGAATAACTTCCCAATGCCCTGTGATGCAGGCGACCATGATTCTTGTTCTAAGTTGCATTTATTTATTATAGATTTGGATAAAAAAAAGATACAAACAATACCTGTGGAAGGCTTGCCAACTCCGCACAAGGATTTGTGAGTGTGAAGAAAATTTTGTAATTTTTTTTAGGACATGACACTCATTCGTAGAGAAAAAGATTGCATCTAAATCAGATTAAGCGCGCATATTCATATGGATAGATGTGTGTGTGTGTGTGTGAGTGTATTTTCCCCAACATTGATGAATCCTGCTTTTGAAGTTTTATCTATATCGTATACCAACATTAATGAATCGTACCTTCTAATTTTATCTTCAAACTTAGACATAACTCGAGTGGTCCAGATATGAGTGGGGATTGTGTATAACTATCATGTCATAGATAGATTCTTCAAGTGGTGGTATTGAATATTAAATAATCTCAGCTGGATAAAATTTTCAGAAACAAGTTATTGCCAAATTGTTGAACTTGAGTTGAAACCCCAGGTAGTACAACATCAACAGGTGCTGGGGTGGTTTTGGACCTATGTAGATTTTGACCAAAAGACAAGACAAGTCTGTTGGCCCTTGATATAATTGTGAATCAAAATAAGGACGAAACTGCAAACTAGGAAAAGGTCCTCGGCTCAATTGCTGCAATCGGTTATCATATTATATGAGCTTCTCATAATGTTTCTCAAGAACTCCAGGTGGGAAGTGAAGGTAGTGCCTCCTGTGTAGAAAGTAGAAACAGTTACCAGCAAGAAAAGAGAAACAGAGTAAGAGATGAAAAATGATATACACCACAGGGACATAAGCCAAGGCATATATATGGTTATATAAACACAAAGTTTAATGCATTTTTTTTTAATATAAAAGAGACCTAAACGTGGATAAGGTGAAGTGAAAGAGTAAAAATATATGCACATCAATTTTTTTTTATCACTTTTATATTTATTTTGTTTGAGTTAAAAAAGTAGAGTATATTACAGTGAGTGTTTTATTTATTTGATTACATAAAAAATAATAATATAAAAGTGATACAGAAATTTTGATTTGTAAATATTATTATTGCTACGGAAAGGAATTAAACGTCAAAATCCTCCTTCACTTTTACATTTTATACTGAAATTAAAATATACTGAAATTAAAGTGATCATGGCTTTTTCATTCAAAATAAAATGGAAAAATAGAAGAAAATTTATAAACAATACAAATACACACCGGTGTTTCGAAGCTTGACCTCCAGCGAAGTCCTGTGACAAAATCCAGCGAGCACGCTTTCTTGGCATTAGAGTAACCTCATGAAAGAACGCCGGTGGTTTGTCTAGCTGAAGGGAAAATTAATTTGATAAACATCAATGGCAATTCTGGCCTAAGGGTAAGATTATAGAAGAAATCATAGTCAAGGTGGGGAAAAAAACAGGGGAGGGAAGGGAAGGAACCGTACCGAGGAAGTGAAAGAGATAGAAGTTGTTAAATAGTAATAATAAATAAATAAAAATAGCTGATTAAATACAAATTAATTAATTAATAATTTTTATATTTTAATATATTCACTGATAATATTAAGATAATATTTTAAAAATACTCTTAAGAGTATAAAAATTATAATTGATTAAATCGGTTCGAGCTTTTAGTTAAGATTTTACAACTCAATTCGATATACTTTTCAAAATACATTAAAACAATACTCACCACTCTCGTGTTCTGTTCTCCAATCGGCCAATTACACTTTTCATATCAAGTTTGATTAAGTTAACTTCAAGATTTTCTTTTAACCTGACATGTGAATATTATTTAAAAATGTTGAGAATTTTGCAAGATGTCCTTCCGATATTAGTTAAAATTAGTGTGCCTTTTTATTTAATGTAAAACGATAAATTGAATAACGTATGAACATTTTTTTTTTATCTTTAGTCTAAGAGGAAATGTTATGAACTCAGAAGACAAATTTGTTTTTATCTCTCAAGGAAGAAAAATACCTCAATTTGGAGAATTCCAGGTGTATTTTCCTCAATAATTGCACGCATTGCCAAAATGTTCTGCCATTGTATTTCAATCTTCTTCTTCACAAAATTTTCTACTATCTCCCACACCAGTTTTCGCGTAGCATAATAACACTTGGCCACCAAGTCTCCTTCATATGTAGCCGCAACCTGCAATGATAAAATTACTCAATAAACGAATATGATGTAATAATTCTATCAAGATGATCTTCTCAAGATGTTCTATCAAGATGATCATCCCAAGAAGATGTTCTATCAAGATGGTCTTGTCAAGAAATGTTTTCTATCATGTTCTATCAAGATGATCATCCTACGGTATTTTAACTATTTTTACTCACTAAAGGAAGATGCATGGTCTTCTATCTCCATTCAATATTTAAAAGATGATCTTCTATATATCTGCATTCAATATTTAAGACTAATTTATTACCCTGAAAGACCCTATCTTGAGGGCATGGATCGGAAACTTCTCAGGCATGACCTTGATCTTCTTGGTTTTCTTCCCATTCAGTTTATCCTCTATTGATTTCAAAAAATGTCTTTGTGAGTTTCAATCCAATGGGTGGTGGACCTTGAAAACCTCTTCCAATAACGCCTGAAAAGAAAATAGAGAAGAGACACAGAGTTAAAGAAAAATGCATAGCAGAACGCTAAAAAAGAAGTAAATAAATTCATTCATGTTAAGATCAAGAGCTTACTACTAGGTCAAAAGTTATAGTTATTAGTCAGGGCATAATTTTATTTTTTTATAGTAGCAACGCATAACCTCGCGTCTATAACGTGTTGCGGGCGGGTATGAGGGACTTCACAGTGCATACATGATGTATCAGCAGATTGGACTGTTAAACTCCCTTGATGTACCCCCATACATATATGCGAGTCCTATAGTAATTGCTATACTCTTATAAATCCAACAATTCATATTACAATGTTCATGGATAAACTGAAAGGCATAAAGGAATGAACGTGATTGATGAAGGATGTGTGAACTTAAAGGAGATTGATTGAATATTGATAAGAAAAAAATCTATGAGCCAGTAAACAAGAAATGATAAGGGGAAGAAACCAAAAATTAACAAGAAAAACAAACCTTTTTTTTTTTACATCTTCCAAGCTTGGAGAATCATAAGAACGCGAAGCATTCTGATTCATAGCGTGGGTCATCCCTTGTTGACTAAACATATCATTGGCTAAGGGAATCTCGTTCTTACTGGACCCATCACTCTACACCATTCGAGCTGTGTTGTTTTTTTATCTATCTTGTCATAGAAGAGAACCAAAGGATTGATAGAAAGCCTATATTATACAAAAGGAAAAAGAGAGTCTTTGTAGTGTCAAAGCAATAGAATTAAGTTATCCCTATAAAATTTGATGAGGAGAGATGATAGCATAGTGTGAGTTTTGTAGTAATATGGTTGGCTTTAAAAACAATAGTATTTTGATGGAAGCGCAATGGACTAAATGGTCATTTTGGTTCCTCATTCATATGAAGTCGGTTATTTTCGTCCCTCACTCAGCGAAATTGACAAAATCATCCCTCACTCAGCAAAACATAAATCACGTTAATCTTGATGTTAGGCAACTCTAGTTAATGTTAACAATGAAGGTGATGTGAAACGTTATGTGTCAAAGTGAATGCACACGTGGCAACCCACTTACCCCAACTCCTTCACACACACAAAACGATGTTGTTTTCCTCTCTAAACTGGAACAACGTCGTTTGTATCACATTCTTCCACAAATTGGATGAGTATAAAGCTTAAGTCCTAAACCCTGAGAGCCCCTCGATCACGGGTTTCAGACCTAAGGGATCCATCGATCTAAGCAGCTATGCAGTCATAGAGTACAATTGTGAGCATAGGTTGTTAGTGGTCAGGTCGTATATGTGGCAAGGTGGAGGATGAGGTGCACAAGTGCAGTGGTGTGCGACTTGACAGTGCGTGAAGGAGAAGCCAACAGCGAGGCTTAGGTGATGTAGCACCAATGGAGAAAGGAACAAAAAGCTCTTGGGGTTCCAAAGGCACTCGATGTTAGGCACTCGGTACCAAGAAACTCGGTCTCAAAGTAGGGAATATAATCCACTAAATTTACTAATCAATATTCAATCGTCTTCTAAATTCTGATATGAGAGGTATTCATAACTTTCTTACAAAAGAAACCAAATATAAATCAAATCTAACTAATTAAAGATAAGATTTGAGATTTGATAGAATTCCATTAAAACTAAAATCCTAATTATAACTAAAATCCTAAAATAGATAAAATCTCTAATGAACAAAATAAAATCCAGAATGAAATCTTAATAATAATAAAAATCATAATTATCCTAATGCAATCTATATCATTCTCCCCCTCTGAAAGAACTTTTCCCCGGAGAGGTAAAAATCTAGTAGCATCTGTGGCAAATGAGGACCATATGCAAAGACTTTTGGCGGCGCGTGGCTATGAAATTTTGGAAGTTGGTATATCTGAGGCTTCTGGTTCTCATAGTGGTAGTCGAGGTTCTGAACGAAGTGCGGATAATAGCATTCTGAAGAAATCTATACAGTTGTATTTAGCGATGAGTTATGCGGAGATCTAGTGAGCAGTAGGCAGCATAACAACTTTGGCTGTAAAAAATCTTTGTTTTCGAACAACTCAAAATGTGGGGATCAACAAGGCTCAAATGTCAAATTGATGTAGTAGGACTAATGGAGAAAGGAACAAAGAACCTTCAGGGTTCTAAAGGTACTCGGTGCCAAGAGATTCGGTCTCAAAGTAGGGAATATAATCCACTAAATTTAATAATCAATATTCATTCATCTTCTAAAATCTGATATGAAGGGTATTTGTAACCCTCTTACAAAAGAAACCAAATATAAATCAAATTTAACTAATTAAAGATAAGATTTGGGATTTGATAGAATCCCATTAAAATTAAAATCTTAATTATAACTAAAATTCTAAAATAGATAAAATATCTAATTAACAAAATAAAATTCAAAATGAAATCATAATAATAATAAAAATCATAATTATCCTAATGTAATTTACATCATTCTCCCTATCTGAAAGAACTCTCCCCGAAGAGGTAGAAATCTGGTAGCATATGTGGCACGTTAGGACCATGCGTAGAGACTTCTGGCAGCACATAGTAGTGAAATTTTGGCAACTGGCATATTTGAGGCTTCCGGTTCTAATGGTGGTGGTCTTGGTTTAAAATAAGGTCCAAATGACAACATTTTAAAGACGTCCGTATGGTGGTGTGTATATTGGCAAAAAAACATAGATTCTGGCGACTTTTTGACAAAGATCTGGTGAGCGGTAAGCAGTGAAGTAACTTTGACTATGAAAAATATTTGCTTTCAAACAATTCAAAATATGAGATCAACATGTCTCAGATGCCAAATTAATGTAGGACCAATAGAGAAAGGAACAAAGAACCCTAGGGATTCCAAAGGCACTTGGTGTCAGGCACTCGGTGCCAAGAGACTCGGTCTCAAAATAAGAAATATAATTCACTAAATTCAATAATCAATATTCAATAACCATCTTCTAAAATTTGATAAAAGAGTATTTATAGCTCTCTTACAAAACAAACAAAACTTAAATCAAATACAACTAATTAAATATAAGATTTGAAATTTGATAAAATCCCTTTAAAACTAATATCCTAATTATAAAATAGATAAAATCCCTAAAAATATAGAAAGATAAAATCCATAAACAATATAATTATCTATAAAACCTCAAATTATCAAAATAATAAATAATCCTAATCTATTATACATCATTATCCCCATATGAGAGGACTCTACTCTAGAAAGGTAGAAAGCCGGTAATCCTCCAAAAGAGGAGGAACTTTAGGCGGCGTGTAGGGACATGTGCGGTGTCCTTTAGCGGTGGAATTTTGGTGGCTAACAGATCGGAGGCTTCCGGTTTTGATGGTGGCAGTCATAGTTTAAAACGAGGTCTGAATGGCTACGTTCTGAAGACGTTCGTATAGTTGTGTGTATACCAACAAAGGAAACGCAAATTCCATACTTTTTGACAGAGATCTGGTGATAGTAAACAACGGAACAACTTTGACTATGAAAAATCTTTGCTTTCAAACAAAGATTATATTATTGGGTCTGATGAATCTTTAGCGGTTTGATCTGGTTGCTTTGGGTGACGCAGGTTGTGGTTCAAGGTGGTTTTGGTTCGTGGGTCAGTGATTGGGGTTTAATGGTGGTGGTTCAGTTGGCTCTTTTGGGGGTGAATATGGTTCTTTTTGGATTCGACTAAGTTTGAGTATTTTCTGTTTGGGTTTGGCCGAGGTTGATGGTGATCATAAAGGCGAGATAGTGGTTGTTTCTAGGTGGTTGGGACTGAATTTGGATGTGGCGTGGTGGTGGTACGGGGATCAATGAGCCTCTATGACCTTATCTGCCATGGCAAAATGGTCTAAGAACTAAAATGACCGACCTCATTTTAATTAGAGACCAAAATGACCATTCACTCTACGATGTCATTCCACTTTATGAGGGAAAATGACGTCGTTTTCGCGTGTGTAAAAGGGTTAAGGTGAGTGGATTTATGTGTGCATCCATTTTGGCACATAACATGCCACATCACCCTCGCTGTTAACGTTAACTGGAGTTGTCTAATGTCAAAACTAACGTAACTCAAGTTTTGGTGAGTGAGAAATTAAAATGGTTGATCCCATATGAATGAAGGGCTAAAATAACCATTTAGTCAAGAGCGATGGTATCGTATATTTTTGAAATATTATTTAATATTTGAGTTGATTACTTTTAGTTAAAATGTTTTTTAATTAAATCATAATTGATGGTTTTTTACAATGAGCTTCTTAAAGATATCATATTTGGGAAAAAAATTAAAAAAATAAAAGAGCACTGAGTTTATTGACACTCTTATTTATTCGTCCATTTACACATTTATCAAATTATTTTAAAAAATTGTCAAGTTAAAATATAATAAGTTAAGAATTTAAGATTAATTCTGAGTATAGGTGGACATAATAGAATTCTAAATAAAATAGAGTTTGATTTGTTTAAAAAGATAATTACAAAATAAAAAATTTAATTAATTAAATCAGAATGCAAGTAGGTCAATAAGAATATTTATAATTCAATTAATTAATCTTGTGTTTTTCCCGCTATTTTATATCCAAAATGGCAATAAAATATGTTACTCTTTATACGCAATGATACGCTTTCGTACATTAAAACTGAAAACAGGTTCCAAAGCCATCATCCAAGTAAATGTTGATTAAAGATGGAGGTGGTCAACATAAGAGTTTCAGGAGAGAATATAAAATGATAGAAAATTTGGGAGACATTTAGAATGCTCCTAATGACTTTTTGAACATCAATGCTCCACATGTTCTTTACTATAGATCTTGTTTAATAATTGATCAATGACTGAGAATATTTACCCATAACTTGTATAACAGGTAAACTTTGATACAATAAGTAATTACAAAGTTAGTCATTCTAAACATAAAAAACTATTTTTAAACCCCCTCATTTACAAGATTTCATCAAACTCACGACCATATTTCATCTTCTTCCCCAACACGTCGTGGTGGCCGGATGGGACGCAAGAGCTGACGACGATGAGTGGCGGTGTCGCAGTTGGGTGGTGGTTCAGTGGCAGTTGGGTGGTTGATGTCAAGCTTCCACCACATCTCGTCGTCATCCCATCTCCCTAGTGCACCATCACCCAGCGGCATCACCTTCGCACAAACCCGCGACCAAATCCACCGTCGTCCTCACCAGAACAGGTAACTCGCGAGCAGAACCAAAGGACCCATGTTGACCCGAGCCACCATGAGCCATCATCTGCCTCGATCCACACGAACCCATATCTGGTCGCGAACCACCTCGAATCACTACACCACATGCGACCTCCACCCAGATTCGTTGCGCGCGCACCTCGGACTGCCACCACGTGACCTAGATAGTGACGCTGTCAAGACTTCCGTTGCTCTGCACTCCACCACCGAGGTCGCAATTTCTCCTCCACTATGAGTGTCCTTTGTTCGACCCAAACAACGTTCGACAACGTCGTTAAGGGCGTGTTCATGAACGTGTTTGATCATTGGTCAGAGGTGACGATGATAACATGCAGTGAGACATTGTCGTTTAGGTGGCATGGTAGTTGTGGTGGCAGGACGAATCTGGACGACTGGTGCGCAGAATGAAGCTCGTGGTGAGGTGTGGAGGTGCTTGGGTGATGGTGGCACGTGAGTGGCAGATCTGAGCATTTCCAAGGCTAAGGTCGTGGTTCGTGGTGAGTGTTGATGAGTGCGAAGTTTGGTTGCTAGGTTGAGTTTTGGTCTTGGGATTGACAGTGGTGGCTGCGTGGCCACTGCAGGTGGTTCTGTTTTGGGTTCTGGTTGCGCGTAGAAAAGATGTCGCCGCTCTTCGACGAAGAACCATACCTCGCGAACGCAGAGGGGGCGAGAAGTGTGGTCAGTGGTGAGAGGGAGTCGTCGACAGAGGTGACACTGTGCAGCGAAGGTGACGTGCAACGGGATAAAGAAAGTATAGAGATGAAGAAAAATATTTAGTTGAAGGGTTAAAATTAATATATATATATATATATATATATATATATATATATATATATATATATAAGGGGTCAAAAATGAATAATTTGGATACTTTTAATAAATATTTAAAATTGACAAAAGAAAGTAATAGTAACTGTTCACATTTTTTATTCTCAGTCATTGATTTAGATTTTCTCAAAATCAATGGTTCTCGTACTTGAAGCACCAATTCTCAAAAAGTCATTAAGAGCATTCTAAATGTCTCCGAAAATTTGTAGAAGTGAAAAATAGATGAGTTGGTGAATAAAAGCACATTAGTTGCGCTTGAATATTTCGTTCATAATCCGTTGCTTATTTGTTAAGGATAAATCCACAAGCTCAAATTCTTCACACATAATTATAATGTGGAGTAATCTACTGCAGGGAGGAATGGTGCATTATAGAGCACAGGCACAGCTAAGCTAATTAACTAAAGCCAATAGCTCATCTTTTGCTATTATTAAACTCAACTAGTAAGCTTTAACCATGCATAGAAAGAAAGAATTCAAACAGTATCTTGTGGGCAATATATTGTATAATAGAAGCTACACCAAAGATGTAAATAACAGATCCTCTGCTTCGAAAGTTTTGTAGTTCTGAGAGAAATACACACTTGTCTTGGATTTGAGGCAGGCTGATGTAACCGAAACATGTAGCTCAGTTCTAAGTGCAACATGCACATCAAGTTCTGAACTTCAACATTTAAAAAAAGAACGAACTTATTCATTCAAACAAATAAACATTTACAAATGTACACATGCTGGGGTTGCGAGGAGGAGGGCTTTTTACCTTCTTTATGGCCTTAAGCTGCTCAGTCAACAAGTAATGGCGCTGCTCACAACTTTTCTTCAATTGCGTTTGCAACTGGAAAAAATAGTAAAAGAAAATCACATTTCGTGGAAATTGGAAAATATGGCCCAAGAAATTAAAACTTGTTACAGACTCTACACTGCATCAAGTCAGAGTTTCTCAATTTTAGTTATCCAGTTGCACGAATACGGGTACGGTATCAGTATAAGGTACGGATATGGATATGAGGTATAATAATTTTTAAAAATTTAAGATACAGGTATACGTCAATATAAATTATTAAAAAATATTATATATATATATATATATATATATATATATATATATATATATATATAAGAAACTGAAATTTATGTAAATTAAAATAACTCATCCAAAATTTCAAAATAAATCACCTTAAATATTTGAAAAAAAAAATTTGTTGCTGTGCAACTGCAAACCAAGCAAAAGAGCCCAAAAAATATTTAAAAAAACAAATGTTGCAACTTGTAATCGAAGTAAGAGCAGAAATAAGCAACATGCAACCTAAAATATATATTTTTTTAAATATTGCTGTGTGTGAGTGTAAAAACATAAAATTAAGGAGGAATTGTCTATTTTGGGGAGAAAACAAAATCATATATTGGGGCTATCGAAGGAGGAAGATGGGGATTTGGGCTGTTTGTCACCACTGTGCCGTGGCACGATTGCACGTCACCACCTCGCACTACCACCGTGAGCCACCACTGCAAGCAGCCGTCAAGGGAGGAATAGGGAAGATGATTTCAGTGTGTATTGTGAGGGCTTACTCTAGCAGAAACACAAAAAATGAACGAGGGAAGGGAAAAATAGATTAAGGTATGTACAACGGCAGTGTTTTGTTAGCAAAACTCAATCAGCCATACCCAAGCTATACCAAGCCGTACTAATTTATGAAAAATTTTAAAAAATAAAATTGGTACGTACCCATACCTTGTACGTGCTTGTCAAAATGGAGTACGCATGCTTTAGAGGTTACCCAAATTTACTTACATCTAGATCTTCAAGAACTTGTTGTCATTGCAATTCATTTGCCCCTGCAAGCCTTGGATAAGTGAAATCACCTATATGCTGCACAATTTAAGAAAAGGGAGTCAACTTTACATAATAATAAGATAAAAGTAAAGTAATGAACTGTGAGATAATATTACAACAGATAAAAACCATCCTATAAAGTGCTTCCAGCTGCATCATTCATTTTGTTTTGTGTTTGAAGCAATTAAAAAAACCACAGATACATGATTGTTTTGAGAAACTTATTTATGTTTAGGTTAAAATGAAAAATATGTGGGAAAAATAACGATACATGATCTATTTAGTTGCTGTGAAAAATAATGATCTCGTTAGTTGCTTGCTTGTGTGTTGTTAAACAGATTGTAGTTTCACTATCCTGACACTTTGTTATACAGAAAAATTGTTTCAGAAACAGAAGCAAACTCAGTATTTATATTAAAAACTTATTGTTAAATATGCATATATGAAGAACAGGCTGACCCTAATAATTGTTATATGGTAATGAAAAGACTGAGGCTTCTGGCTCTTTTGAATGAACTACCAACAAAAAAATAGAGCAACAACCTAAGAAAAGGTAAGTAGCACTAAATTAAGTATTTGGTCTTTTACAACAGCCAATATGAAAACATGTGGCTCAAATTTCATATCAAACCTTATTGTAGGTCTGAAAATGATCTCTCCAAAGGGAACTTGTTTCAAGAACACCCCTTAGGGTTGATATAACCTTAAAAGAAGTGGCCTTCATAATATCATCATCTTTGTTATAAGGCTTATCCTGCAGCCACCAAGAACAACCCAATAAAAGAATAAAAAAAGGGCCCCTTAGAATAATAATGCAAAAGATATCTTTCACTTTAATTAACATGTAAATTGAGGAAACAGTAGAAGATACAAATAACATGCCTTGAGATGATCGACTTTTATGGTAAGTGGATCCTCACAAACCTGCAGGATAGACACAAGTTCAGAGTGTTAAGTGATTAGCAGAAAAATTAGCCCTTTAAATGATACTTAAAAGCAGTGTTTTAAAAACTAGACCGAACCAACCGATTGAACCTTTTGGACCATGAACCAGTCATGTCTCCGATTCGAACATTTTCCTGTTCAACCATGGTTAAATGACGGTTCAACTACAAATTTGACCGATTAAACCAATCGAACCATGATCCGAAGGTCTTTCTGGTTCAATCTCCGGTTTGGTTTTTAAAACATTGCTTAAAAGCACAAATATGACAAGGATAAATAAAAAACATAATCAAACTCTAGGATTTCTGTAAATTTCATGTGTTCAATACTCACCATCTCTGTTATGCGTAGACGCCTGTGACCAATCAGCACCACCTGATCCACACAGATACTTGAAACCTGGCATTGAAAAAGGGATTAGTGACAAAATGTGAGGTACTTATTAAAGCAATACAAGTTATTCATTGAAGGTATAAAGCAACAAATAAGCTTGATACAAATTTACATACTTGAGCAAGAGTACCAACTTCATGAAGATGAATAAACAACTCTTTTCCTTTCAAATCATATACATTTTTTTCTGTTGCAGAGCCAGAAGCCACACTGGAATCATCCTTAAGGAGGAAAGCACCAGCATAAGGGGCTTGTCGTTCTCAACTTTGCTGTAAAGCCGCTAATAATTTGGGATCCTAGATGCATAGTAAAATACTCATAAGACAACCATACATTCAAGTTACATTAATCAGATCAGACACATACATGCACTGACCTAGATAAATGTGAGATGAGCTTTAACATTGATGCAGGAGAAATGTGAAATGGTGATTCTGATAATCAACCTTGATTCATGCCCTAGATATTATTAGCAGGTGTTTGTTGGACGTTGCTGAAATGTTGCCTTCTATTCAGAATTTCAGATTTGTTAGCTTAAAGCCCTGCCCTTCATAAACCCTCCCCCTGCAAATTCCTGTTAAACTCTACTCTAGTTGTTTAGTCAAATTCGACTCGTTTACTGTGATAGAGTAAATAGAAGTAAAATACACTAAATAGGTGTAACTCAAAAAATAGTATATAATTATTAAAATAATATAAGATGAATAATATATGATAATAAATCGTAGTTAAGAGTCATTACTTATATTTAATAATTTTTTTAATTATTTTTTGTACTAAAGTGTCAACTTTGAGCGACGACTTTTATGTATTATTTGTTTAAAAGGCATAAATCATGACTCGAAGCCACGAATTAAGTATGAAAAATTATTAAAAAAATGATCAGATGTAAGCCGTGATTCTTAGTCACGATTTATTATCATATACTTTTCATCTTATTATTATTGTAATTATTTTTTAAGTTATACCTATTTAGTAAATTTTATTTCTATTTACACTATAATGATAAATGAGTTGTTAAATTCCTATCCTGTCAAAGAAAAAAAACCCTCATTGCCATTTGTTTGGCCTTTTTTTTATAAGAGTATCACTCAAATGATAAGTGAGAGATTAATTTTTCAAAATATAATCAGACGCTTAAGTGAAAATTCTTCTCAACGATATTATTTTTATACACATAAATTTTGATATTGAACTTAAAATCACATGTTTAAGAGACTTAAATATCTTCTATTTAGACTAACATACATTGGTGATTAATCCCTTATTTGGTATTAATTTAAGGGAGAAAAGAAAATAATGATTGAAAAAAAAATTATAAGCCTCACATTTTTTTGCTTCTATTCCTTTTTGAATGGAAAGGAAGGAACAGAGGCATTTTTGTCGGTCTCGCTTTTTTTTTTTTTTTACTTTACCTATTTTATTAGTTTGTAATGTAAATAAATTTTATTTGATAAAGGGTAATAAAGTAATTTAATATTTTTTTACATACAATTTTTCTTCTTTTTATGAAATCAAACAAAAGAGAAGAAATATTTTTTTCTTTTCATTTAATGATATCAAACAAAAAAAGTGATAACCGTTTACTTCTCCCTTCCTTTATTTTCTTTTTCATTTTATCATTTTTTTTTCCTTTCACTTCATAATACCAAACAGACGTTTAAATTCTCAACAAATTAATACTCATAGTTTGTATGAGATTTTTCTATTTTGGTTTCGCTAGATATGAAAAATGACTTGGTATGTGTTTAGTTTATAGTTTGCACCACTTAAACCATAGTCTGGTGAGTGCACATTGAGTTTCACCTTATTGCATACATGTTTAGTAAAATCACTTTCGGGTTATTTGTAATTGATTTTGATATCACAACCATGGTTTGAGAAGAAAGTTAATAATAAGGATTTTCAAAAATGCTTGGTAAACAACATTTTGATACACATCACCTCATATCATATTTAGATTGCACAATTAAAGTATAGATGTGTATAAAATAGTGTGTGATTCACTATAATTAGATGGTAAAAATAATTATATAAATGTAAAATAATATATATGTATATGACATTGTTTAAGATTTTATGTCTCTTTCGGTGCATCTAATAGTATAAATAAAAATATATATAACTGTAAACTAATTATACTATTATTAAGAGTTTAATTTTAATATTATGTCAAGATAAATTTTTTTGTATCAACTAATTAAATACGTGACTTTTAAAGTACTTGATGTTAGAACTAAATATTTTTAATGATATAGTAATACATGATTAGTTAATAGTATAAAAATTTTTTATATTGACAAGATATATGAATTAAATCCAATTATTAAAGTGTGTTAAAAATCTTAAACATTTTTAAAAAAAATCAAGAATCCCGAATCCAAATACCCATAATTAGAATAAATATAGCCTTAAAAAGAATAAATATAAATATGAATAAATAATTTTTTCACATATGCTTAGGCTAGTCTCACATGATTTTAACAGGTTTTATTTTTTTAATATATATTTTGACAAGAAATCATTTTTAAAATAAAATTGAAATTTGTCAATCTAAATTTTGTTATTTCTGTCAGGAATTTTAAAGTTCAAGACTCTGAGCCCGACATGATGATACCATTTAATTTAAACTGGGCTTAGTCCCAATTCAATGGCGGAAGAGAGCCCATTTTGTTCTTGCTGGGCCCATTTTAACAGGTCTTGCTTTGCTTGATTCCCTCAACTCAACAGTCAATATGGGTGCATTTTCCCGGCGGTCTTCTCTCTGCCTTTCTGGGTAGCCTGAACCTCAAACCAAAGAATCTATTCTATTTGTTCTTCCCTCTCTTCGAAGCATTCAAAGCTTCTTTAAATTTTTATATTTATATTTATTAATTGGGTTAGGTTCCGTTTTATTGTTACTTACTGCTATGCCATGGATTTCCAGAAGAAGAGGGTTCAGTTTCTTGTATTCGTCGCTGCCATCATTGTTCTTAGTATCACAGGTAGATGCCTTACTCATCAATTCCTATTCAAATTTATTATTCTATTCATGCGGTTACAATTGAATTTCCTTTTTTTTTTTAAAGAGTATTTGACATTAATGTTATCTAATTATCGACATTAACGACAACGAGATTCATAAATTGCAGACACCACATGATCTCTTGTTTCGCTATCATATTTGATATACGGGGCTTTAATTTCTTTCTTTTTTTCTTTTTTGGGTACTTAATGGGGCTTTAATTTAACTCCAGCTTTTCTACCGTGTTTGGTTTCGTAGAAAATCAGCGAAAGGCCAATAGAAAGAAAAACTTGATCCATTATGTAACATTGTTATGCTATTTATAGCTCAACAAGTCTATTACTCGCATCAGGCTCCATTGAACAGTGAATAACCATTGCTTTCTTATCTTTGTATTATTTTTCAATCAATGATATATTAATTTGTGGGGGACTTTGTCTAATCAGGTAGCAATCTCGAAATTATTTGCAAAAATTTGTTTCGTGTAGTAAGGAATGAATTCTCTGCCCAAAGGGTATACGATAGTTCTTCCTCTACGCTATTTTGTTTTCATTCTGGGACTTTCACGATTGTTCCCAATCCCATCTTAGCTGCATGTCTGAACAGCTCTAATATTTATGCATAAGTAGGGGCTCAGCCTCATTACTGTGTGCAGTTTGTTTTTTTTCCTGACTTCGTCTGTGAGCATAAGTTCTGGGCTGGATCGGAAGTCTTTGAGATTTGTCTTGGGGATTTCCACCACTCAGCAAGGATCTAGCCTAAGTGTGTGTTTAGATTAGAGTTGATAAATTTAAGTTTAGTTGAAAGTGTATTTGCAAACTTAAGTTTAATTAAAAGTAAATTTGCAGTAACGTAATTTATGTTTAAAAAATTTTATCTCAAAAGTAAGTTAAGATAACAACTTTAAAACAAAAGCAAAATTTTCTTACTTTTGATCTAACGTACGTTGAGCTGCATATTCAATTGAAACAAATGAACATTTAAAATGTACAAACATCATTTTATGTCGTTGGAGGACTTTAAGTAATTCTGATTATCTCCTGTACAGTTAATATTAAACGTATCATATGTATCATGTCTTCAATTTATGCCACTTCAGCAAGCAAACTGGTGCTCTTTTTATTTAACTTAGACGCCCACTGATCTGTGGTGTAGCCAGACTTTTGTTTTCCTGTTTAACATATGACATTTTGTATGCCTTCTGTGTTTCCATTAGTTTTCTAATAGAATTTTAAACCTACTAACGCCTAAGTCCTAACTCGTAAGTAGAGAGTGTCATGTTTTAAACAACAAGTGGCCAAAATAAAGGTTTTCTGCTGCATGTAGGAAAATTGTAATTCTCTGTCCGTTTGTCTTTCGCCCTCCTTTACTTTGTTGCTCATTGAACTTTATTTTATTTTATTTTATTTCTTTGCATATATTCCTAAGAGGATTTCTTGGTGTTTAATTTGGAAATCTAACAGTATAGCTTGGAGATCCTAAGTTCAAATCCATTATATAACCCAAGAAATGGCTGACTAAATTCTATGTATTGCTTTGAGTTTGTTCCGTATGTATGTTTTATTATTATGTGATCTAAAACAACTTCTGGTTCTTCCAACAAATGTAAGTGCATTTGTTTTCCTAGCCTTGTGTTCTCATCTTTGTCTGTGGAAGCTCTCCAATTACAGTGTCTGCCTATGCTCATACACAGTTGCTCCTTTCAGCTGAAAAATGCAGGCAGCTTGTTGGCGAGGAGGTGTCATCCCAGAGTGGAAAGTTCACATTCTTAAATTGCTTTGATATGGGCTCTGGAACTTTAGCATGTAGCGTCAAGGAAGGCGTGAAGCTCTATTTTTACAATATTAGAGCTGCTCATGTTGAAAGAGCAAGGCATGATGCAATTCAGTCTGCTCTTGTTGATGCTGCATCGCAGGGGATGTCACCAACAGATTCAGCAAAACATGCTCAGCAAGCAGGTGCAAAGGCAGCAAAATTGGCTTCCCGTAAAGCCAAGCGCATTATAGGTCCCATCATCTCTTCCGGATGGGACTTTTTTGAAGCTGTATACTATGGTGGTACTGTCACAGAGGGATTCCTCAGGGGAACTGGTACTTTGTTTGGTGCTTATGCTGGAGGCTTCCTGGGGGAGCAAAGGCTTGGGAGATTTGGTTATCTTGTTGGAAGTCACATAGGCAGTTGGGTTGGAGGTAGAATAGGGCTAATGCTATATGATGTGGTTAATGGAGTGCATTTCTTGTTGCAATTTGTTCAAACAGGTGGAAGTGAAGTTCAAGAAACTTAAGCTCACGAAAATTCTGAAGCAACTAGAAGTTCCTTTTTCCACGAAACTTCTGTTTACGACAGCTCTGAAGGTTCCAGTGTTTACTGAATAATCCAATGCTTATGATTCTCCTGCCTATCAGAGCTATGAAACCTATGAAGATTCTGAATTGAGATGAAATTTTGAAGTTTATATAATTGTTATTTTCTCACATTTTAATTGGATGTGCATGTGTTTTTCTTCGATGACTCTGCTCCATTTTTGTGTATAAATTACATTACACTTCTAATTTTCTAACATAAAATGCAAACTACACTTTATATAATTTCTCTGCTAAATGTTGCACATGTTGTCTTCTCCTTTTCTCTCTCTTTTTTTTTTACGATAAATTATAGATTTTATTCAATCAAAAGCTCAGCGGTACTTACAATTTCAGTAAAATCAATAAATTTATTAAAAAAAAAAGAGTACAATCTTCACTCAAAATTAACCCATGATTCATAGCTTTGTTCTTGGTCTGTATATTATTGATGACGATACATTTTTCATTATAAAAATTGACACATAATATGTTGTCATATGAAGAGAACATCACATCTTTTATCTCAATAGATCTTAAATGTCTTATTGTTATGTAAGGTCAAGTATGAGTAAACAAAAATTAGAAATTTTAAATCTATCATAAAATAAAAC
This sequence comes from Ormosia emarginata, assembly GCA_029884605.1. Lineage (NCBI taxonomy): Eukaryota > Viridiplantae > Streptophyta > Magnoliopsida > Fabales > Fabaceae > Ormosia > Ormosia emarginata. The sequence continues at coordinate 30,346,903 of JAQQTP010000080.1, read as the reverse complement.
AGATATGAGAAACTCAAAACCAAACTTTTCAGATCTTTCTAAAAGGTAATAAATATGAAAAATCTTGATAGTTTTATTAGAGAAAAACTTAGAAAAACTAGAACAAAAATGAAGAAGATTGTTGCTAAAGAATGGGAGCCGCAATAATTTTCAAAAAGAGGGGACCAAAAACACCACAAAGGGTTGAGAAAACACCACCTAGGGAAGAGAGAAAGCCTAAACTCCTCCTTTTTCTCTTCTTGGTATAAAGCAAAATATATTTTAGTCCCTTATTTTTTTTTTAAATTTTTTTTACAGGATTTAAAAAAAAAATGATTCCCTATCTTTCATTTTTGTCAATTTGGTCTCTTATGTTTCATATCGTCAATAAATCTAGTCTTATGTCAATTCCACTAAAAGAAGCGATAATGTGTCACTAACCGGTGATGTCATGTCATCACTATGTCATAGTCACATCATCTCCATGTCAGAGACACGTTACTACCATTAATGAGACATCATCATTTCTGTTAGGAGTTATGACGAAATCGTTACAGAAGACTACATTTTGACAATTTGAAACTTAGGAAACTAAATTGACAGACATATTATTGAAAGTTTTATTACAATCAAATTAATTGAGACATTGTGCGTGTTTAGATTAATTTATTTTATGAATTTAATTTTGATGTATTATTAATATAAATTTTTTTAGACCATCAAATAATTATATATTACCACATGCATAATTAAATAATAGTGTAAATTATTTTTACACTAACAGTATATTTAAATTAAATTCTTATTTTATACTTCAAAAAAAAATTCTAAAAAATGTAGATTGTTAATTTTCTTTTTTAAAAATAAAATAATAAGTAAACATGCACATCGAATAGTATAGACAATAATAATGATAGAAGATGGATGATGGTAGCGATGTAATTAATTATGATAATCAGAAATTGTATGATGAGAATAAATACTTAATAGGTTAATGTGATAATACTATGGTGACAGTGATTGATACAAAATCCAGATGTAGAAATATAGTGAAATGAAAAAGAAAATGTTAAAAAAGAAATAGAAAATTATGTGGTGTGGCTCAGTTGATAAATGAGCTTAATGTGGGTGGATTTTATTTGTATTGCAAAAATAAAAACCTACTAAAAATATCTTATGACTAGAGCCAAACCGAAGCTCAAGCGAGAATTAGTGAACACTTCGTGATATTAAAAAATAATATAGAATTTTATTTAAAATAAAAATAAAAAAATGTCTTCCGCAGCCTTTTAGCAATGGCAATGCCTTTATATGTGGAATTAGCATTCTGAAAGAGCATGCTCAACATTTTAAATTGAAACGGACATATGGCCAAAGCAGATTGAAATTTATTTTGGATCGGGTTTCAGTTTAGCAATTTAGAAATAATTTGATCTACTAAAATTAGATTTCAAATATTTATATATATTATTATATAAGTAAATTTATTTATTTATAAAGAGTAAATTTTTCATAAAATCTTTAAAAAAATAAGAAGATTAATTATATCCATCATAAATAAAAAAATAAGTTATAAAATATAATAACCTTATTAAATTTTTATCTTAATTAACATTATTTAATACAAATTTAAGCATAATTCTTATCAACTAAGACGCTTGTATAAATACTACACAATGTTACAAAGGTATGCATCTAATTCCAAGACTTTTTGACCAAACTGTCTTCGGTGGTAAAACTATTTATTAAAATACCACACTTTTTAAACCATTTATCATAATATCACCGTTTTTACCACGGTAAAATGTTTTAATCTTTGTTGTGTCACGTAGGATACGTCAGAGAAGATGACGTTTTTCACGTGGACACGTCAATACGCGTGGCGCATCCAACGTGTATACGCCAACAAATGTGACATTTTTCACGTGGTAACGCCAAACGTGGTGATGTTTTTTCACATGTAAACGCCACGCGTGTTGGCGTATCCACGTTGAATGCACCACGTGTGTTGGCATTTTTTACGTGGACAAAAAAAATATTACATTGCATGTACTTTTAGGACACTTAACTCATTCTACATGAATGTCTTAAGAAATAGCGCCTAGAGACATAAATATTTTACATGTCTACTAAAGAGTGTACCATAATGTTATAAGATATCAATATCAATTAGCTTATTTATAAGCTAAGTATTTACTTTTAATTTGTAAAGTAATCAATGTGAGACTTTAATGTTGGTAAGATAAAGCAACTTAATTCTTAGAAGTCAAATTATAGAACACTTTGATTTATAAATAGTATTCATTCACCAGCTTTCATTCTTTCTTCATTTCCAATTTTCTATTCTTTTTAGATTACTTTTGTAATTGTTTATACTTCTCTTTGTAAATTCTAATTACCTAATTATTGAGAACTTACATTTAAGTAAATCATGTTATCTTGACCAGTTGGTACAATATTTTTTCTAATTCTATATTATTTTTTCTTTGCTTTGAATCAGAAAAAAGAAATTATTTTAAAATATCATGAAACTTGAGGTTGGAATTAAGACAATAAAGATGCTGACGGAGGTGATAAGTAATGAACTTGATCGAGAGCTAGATTAAGAAATTTGACTAAGGAAGACATGATGATGTTTGATGACTAAGGAATATCATGTTTAATGTACGTAGTAAAAAAGGTGGCTGGGAAGGCTCACAAGAAAAGCTCAAGTGTAATTTGAACAGGTAGAGGATAGCATGCGTTTTTGTCTTCTTCGAGGACTCATCAATGACGACACAAACACTGCAAATATTGCACCAGCTGGTCAAGATGGCATAATTTACTTGAATGTAAGTTGTCAATAATTAGGTAATTATTATAATTTACAAAAAGAAGTATGAATAATTACAGAATTAATCTAAAAGAATAGAAAATTAGAAATGAAGAAAGAATGAAAGCTGGTGAATAAGTACTGTTTATAAATCAAAGTATTCTATAATTTGACCTCTAGGAACTAAGTTGTTTTGTCTTGTTAATATTAAATTCTCACTTCGACTGCTTTACGAATCAGAAACAAATATTTAGCCTATAAATAAGCTAATTGATATTGATATCTTTTAATATTATGATGCACTCTTTAATAGACATGTAAAATGTTTATGTCTCTGGGTGTCATTTCTTAAGATATTCATGTGGAATGAGTTAAGTACTCTAGAAGCACATGCAATGTACTATTTGTTTTTTTTGTCCACGTGGAAAACGCCAACATGCGTGGCGCATCCAACATGGATACGCCAACACGCGTGACGTTTACACGTAAAAAACGCCATCATGTTTAGCGTTACCACGTAAAAAACACCACGCTTGTTAGTGTATCCATGTTGGATGTGCCACGCGTGTTGGTGTGTCCACGTGAAAAATGTCATCCCTTCTGGCGTATCCTATGTGGCACAACAAAGATAAAAAAATTTCAATGTAACAAAAATGGTGGCATTCTAATAAATAGCTTGAAAACTATAGTATTTTGGTAAATATTTTTGCCACTGAGGGCATTTTGGTCAAAAAGCCCTAATTCTAAACACTACTCATCTTGTGCATAGTCTAACTTGAGCGTTAGCGTGCCTTTTCTAGGTACACACCCCTTGCACTACTGTCATAACCACCGTGCATCGGATGAAACCATCTATATCAACCTTATTAAGGTGACTCTTTGAAACCCATTCAAAACATTGGTGTTATCTATGAGAATAGATAAATTTCAATTCTCTTTACCACCATCATGGTTACTACAAGGTGAAATCATGTTTCTACCACTCAAAATCTACCTTCTTCTGGTTGTCGTTTAGCATTCGCTCCAGTTCATGAGCTAACCCAGGAGCCGGTCGTAGCCCGATCGAAACCTAGGCATGAACGGGTAGAGACTTCCCATACTGACAAAAATCTCTCCCATCTGTCGCGGTGAGTTCTAGTGAGGCAATGACTTAGTTCGCAAGGAGTACCTTCTGGATATACTAGACAACGAGTATCAGCACTGCAACGCTTAGGAACACGGGTGGATAATGATAAAGTTTGGTCCTACTAGGGCAAATCCGGTCTCCCAAAACTAAGCAGAGAAGAACTCATCTATCTTGTTAGATTGCAAGACAAGCGTATTCATAACCTGAAGAGAGCTGTCAACTAAGAGAAAGAAGGTGAAAACCAAATTCCAAATAGGAATCAAGAAAATTGAAGGGATCCGGCCTGCGACAAGGTACGTCATTCGGAGTATTCTAGGATCACAAAATCCAATCAGAGAACTGAAATCCCAGTTTGGGGAAACAAATAGCAAGACCAAGGATTAAAGAATTCAGTTAAACAAAACCAATATTTCACTGATGGCCTATGAGATCCCTAGGTATTTCAAATATCCAACAAATATTAAAGCTTATGATAGGACAAGAGACCCTCAAGAGCACTTAGATGCTTAAGTTTCTGCTCTTCTATTCGCTAGAGGAGATGATATGCTCATATGTCACGTTTTTCCTCTTTCTTTGAAAAAAAAATATCCTGAGATGGTTCATCACTTTGACTCCTAAATCTGTTATTAACTGGGGAGACGTGCCCTCGAGATTTTTGCTGCAATTCACCACAAGTAAAGTGTAGCCAAAATCTATTTCATGTCTCTCTCATATTAAACAGGGAAATGAGGAATCTCTATGAGACTTTATATTCCAGTTCAATAAAGAAATAGTAAATATTTGTTAATGGGATGAAAGACTCGGATTACATTACATGAGGGAAGGACTCTACTCTAGGCCGTTATCTTTTTCTCTTGCCAAAAAAGAACCCCAGACTATGGACGAATTTCATGCTAGAGCTGATAAATACATCAATGCGGAAGACGTTTTCCGAGATATGAAGCATATGGAGAAAAGAGAAGATGTTAAACCTAAGCCTAGACAACCCACCCAACAAGGTCGGAACTCGATGCCATCTTTGAAGGGAAAGTATGAGAGTTGCACCCCTCTCAACACACCTCTGACTCAAATTTTCCAAGAGATGATGAATATAGAGTTAAGGGGCGCGCAAAGACTTTCCCTCTTATGAAAACATGCATAGAAGGATAAATCTAAACACTGTGCATTTCACGAAGGTCATGGGCATAATACTGAAGATTGCATTAACCTTTAAGACGCCATTGAATCTTTGATTTAGGATAGTCATCTAAGCCGGTATGTGCGTTAATCTCAGAATAACAATTAGAGGGGAGGACAAAATTATAGGAAACAAAGTTATAGCCCTTGGAGAAGCCCATCTCCACTATACCAAAGAAGACGCTCTCCTGTAAAGAATGAAGATCCTAGCGCAAACCCATCCTAAGGTAATGCCCAAAACCAAGAAAGGGCACAATCCTGGGATAATCCCAATCTAGACAAAAAATGCTACCACGCAAAAGTAACCCGAATAATCAACACCATTTCAGGGGGCTTCACAGGTGACAATGAATCAAGAAATGTAAGGAAAAAAACCCTCAAAGTTACATTGAACGTACCATCTCTCTCAGGAACTAAGTTAGATAATGAAGCAAGAAAGTTCCTGCCAATTTCATTTGCTGATGAGGATTACAAATGTTTTATCCCAGATCACAACAATCCCATGGTGATCTCGGGAATAATAACCAATGTTGAAGTTCGTTGCATATTTGTTGACTAAGGGAGTACGACTGACATTATGTTCCTAAATCTATTTGGAAAGTAGGGACTATCAAAAAAGAAATTGATCTCGTATACCGTAGAGTTAATCAAATTCACTGGTGACAAGATTACCCTGGTAGAATATATTGAGACTTATTTGACTTTAAGGAAGGATTCTCTTTTCAAGACACTTACGGTCAAATTTCTCGTGGTTGATTGTCCTTCATCTTGTAATGTCATACTGGGTCGCCCCTCGCTCAACGCTTTCGGGGCTATCATCTTTACACCCCACTTGGTCATGAAGTTTCCCGACTAGCGTGACAAGGTCGTTACGGTTAAAGGAGACCAGACTACAGCAAGGAAATTCTATAACAAAAACTTGAAGATTGCAAGAAGCCACGGACCACGAACCAACGTAACAACCTAGTTCTAGTCATTACGAACCATGTCAATGTTCTCATGACTGAGCTAGATGTTCTTGAAGAGATCTATGGTACCCGCCATCAACTTGATGGAGAACTTCAGTCATTTCAACTCAATGCCAAGCCCGAGTAGGTAACAAAGATTGGAAGACATTTGAGCCCAGAGGAAAGATCCCTGTTGATTGAATTTCTTGAGAAAAACAAAGATCTCTTCGCCTGGATGTCGGCAGATATGTCGGGACTAGATCCCGAATTTATTTGCCACAAACTTTCCATCATAAAGGATGCGAAGTCGATGACACAACGAAAGAGGAAAGTCAGACCTTAAAGACAATAGGTAATTCAAAAATAGGTAAAACTCTCCCTTTCCACAAATCTCATTACGATGACCCCAGCCAACGAGCAACATGAAATTGGAAACAACTTTCTTCTCCAAGTTGATTATGACGAATTGGTGTCCAAACATGTTAAAGTCAGAGACTTTTGATCTCTTCAAATATGAATTGACCAAAATAAATATTATGAAGAATTACAGGGGAAGTAAAAACTGATCCTCCCCCTTCTCCATTAGTCAACATGTCTGATTGGCATTAATTATTACCTATGCAATTTATTTTGTCTACGATAACCCTGGGTTAATTAGCTTTAATATGCAGTAGTTTAATTTCCATGACTATGTCATGTGTGAAACTCGACAAGAAAGATTGCCATTTAGCTTGGTACTTCAACACTGTTATATAGTCACTATCAATTTAGATAATTGCAATAGATACCGTGGATTGGCACAACGTTGACCACCATTAACTAAACAATGATTGCTCATCATTATTGTCTATCATTATGGTCATCATTATGACATCTTTATACAATTATCAAGTATTACAAATTACAATGACTCCAACAAGAATTGTTATTAGATAGTCGTATATTGCATATTCCTATAATGGCCTACGGTCATAAGCTGCCTTTGTGACAGGAAATGTCATTCATGACATAGCATCAATGGCCACAAGGTTCAGCCAATATATGTTATCACCACTGGTCAAGAAAGAGCCAATTTGTATGTTGATTATGTAAAAACTAGCTATGCTCAAGGATGACTTCCTTAATTGTCATATAATGGCAAAGTATTTATTGCCTATAATTGGCAAAGCACTACACAACATACATTCGATATGTGCACAAAGTTGAATGTGTGGACATCACTAGCAACCATTGATTGTATGGTTCTTTCTTTCACTCCATTAGTTTGAAATTTCTGGGCGTTAAATTGATTGTCATATACTTTCGAATCTACTCATTGATTATAAGAAGCACCACCAATGGGATGGCTCCAACACTTAGTAGTAGGGAGACAGATCCATGACTAACGAGTTGGAAGCTCACTTTGACCAGTTTCCTTTGAGGGAAATTACAGAAGTTTTGCTATATAAACGACCTCAACCACAAAAAATTTCTAATAAAAGGAATCACCTTAGTTACATAGCCGAGAAAATAACTTGGTTTGAGATGGCTTCAATGGTTTCAAATATTCATCCAGTTTTGTTATGTACAACACCTACATGTCAATCAATGGCATCTCGAAGCCAAAATGCACCATCGAGGCCAGTACCTCGGGGTGACTTTGTGTCCATAAGTACCTTGACTCGAAAGACCTTGGACCTCGACATGCCTCAGTCTTTGCCGTGAAGGACCTAGGAGCTCGGCCATGCCTCCATCCTAGACAGTACCTCTGTTGTGACTTTGAGTCCACAAGTACTTCAGCCCATTCTCATCTAAGCCAGTACCTCAGTCGTGACTTTGCGTCCATGAGTACTTCGGCCCGACATCATCTCGGTGATACCTATAAGGTCGCCGATGGTCACCTTGGCAAGGCCCAATGCCACCTTGGTGAGGTTCGAGGAATACACGTTCCGACAAGGAATAACTATATTGATTATAATTATTGCAACCCATAAGGTTATCACACCTTAGAAAGGTTCGAAGAATACAAGGTCCAATTAGGATCAGATATTCCGATGCGTGAATGAAGGTCAAAAAAGGGAATCCATTTGACTGATTTTAGAGTTTCAAGAAGCGAATTCAAGGGTTTTAACATGTACTCTAATTAGTCTCACCTTAACCCATAAGCTTAAAAAAGGTATAACGAGGTTAAGAGTAGCTAACTGTTGCTCGGGATAAGGCAATAACATTTACTGTGGACGTCACTTTAAGAGACTTTTGTGTCAAAATCATACTTTATATTTTCACACTTTAAAAGTTGACTAAGTGTCAACAAAAGTGGAGAAACATGGTTGATAAATGTTTTGAGCAGACCCAAAAAAAAAAAATCGAGATCGAGTGTTGGACCCATCTTGGTTGGAAAAAATATGAGTGTTCGCTAAGTGTAAAAGTGAAATACTGAGATTGAGCATTGGGCCTATCTCGGTCGAATAAAAACAAGAATATGCACTAAGTGCAAATAAAGCCACCTAGATCAAGCGTTTGACCCATCTCGGTTACAAAAAAGAAGACAACATGAATATGCACAAAAATAATCCGAGTATTTAAATGAAAAACGCCCGAAGCCTGGGACTTGTCCATTTACATATAAAATAAAACCCCATGCAAGTGGTAAAATAAAATGACATAATAAATATCAAGCATCCCGGGTACGCTTTTCTTGATTGATGACTTCCACCTTGGCCTCCTCTACTGGGTTGCTCTCTGAGCTCTTTTCCCCCCTCTTCATTGTCGTCTTCTGCAGTCCTAGGAACCTGATTCAATGGAGTGGCCGGGGGGATGGCATCCACAATGCATGCATCATGGACCACCTTCCTCGAACTAGTCCCTTCAACGACGAGATCTGAAATCAACAAGCATAGTTGAGAGAGAGCATTTGAGAATGACTTATCCACTGAATTGGCCCATTCGTCTTTAGTATATAAAATATCGCTTTTAAGCTTAGCCTCGGATTGCCTGAGAATCACATTCTAAGTCTGGAGAGCAGTCAAGATGGATTCAATAGAAGTCATCTGATCTTTTATATTGCTTTCTCAAGCAACCGCCTCAACAAGCTTAACTTGGAGTCCGGCCACCTCAGTTATGCGCAGCTCGAGCTCCTTGCCAACTTGAGCCAACTGCTTATCTTTCTTAGCAACGGCTAGCTTAAGCCCCTTCTTTTCACCCCGGAGAGCGTCCAACTCATTTTCCAACTCTCAAGTTTGAAGAATAGAGTCAAAAGCAAACTTTAGAAAGCGAAGAAACGAAGTGTTACGCAAAGCCTGCACCTGGGCATCCCGAATGATCTCGATCAAGTCCTGCTCAATCAAGATGTCATGGTCAGCCTGAGACAGAAATGCGTTGTCAATAATCTGCCCAGGATCAACCATTTACCCCAAACTGACCTTCCAACAAATTACAGAAGGGCACTGATAATCACATATTTTATTCATTAAGAAACCCTCATTATTAGTCATTTACACTCTTCATGTACTTAATTGACTGAATTTGATTATGTTTTGTAAGTTTGAACTCGAATCGGACTTAATTGATTTTTCAGCATTATTCGAGTCTTACACTGTTTCTGTATTTTGGCCATATCTTGAGTTCTAAATGTCTGATAATTATGAATTTTACCTTGTAGGAAAGATAAAAGAGAGCTCTACAACTTTGATGAAGAGCTCGAAGTCAAATTCAGACATCTAGTGGAGCTAATTGGGCATGGAAATCAGAATACGGGATTTGTGAACAGGAACCCGAACAGTGTGTAGTAACCAGAACATAATTCGAGTTTGGGTTTATAGAATGGGCTGAAAATTGGTGATCTGAAAGTTAAGACCCATATGTACAACTTTCATGACAAACACAAAACTTGATTCGGGCTCCTTGATGGAGATATTGGGTCTGAAAGTCAAAACAGAGGTGCTGAAACTGGTCCTGAGCAGTCTGTAGTAATTGGGTCATATCTTGGGCTGTAGGACGAATTTTTGGGTGCTTCCAGAGCCATTGGAAAGCTTAGACAATTTCCTAGAACTTTCATGAAGACCATTTGGCTCAAAAATGACGAAATCAATGAGTTCAGCAATGAATACTTTCGGAGACAAGGAAGCTCACCTACCAAGTTCACCTACCAAGCTCACCTACCAAGTTCACCTACCAAGCTCACCTACTAATTCCACCTACTAACCTCATCTACCCATCTACTACTACTCTGAATCCTCTATAAAAGGAAGCATGAGGAGAGCTCTAAACACAACATACACTTAGTGTTAGAAATAGCTTGTCATAGTTCTTGTATATTTTTCCTTCATTGTAATGGAGAGCTAAGTCACTTCTAGTCAATTCGGGACTCTTGAAGAGATTGTGGCTTGGATTCTTGAGACCTTGGTTATGTAATGTATTTGATTTATATTTGAATTCCTCTTCTCTTCTTCTTCTTCTGTTCTCTTAATCTTGAATGCATGAATGGTAATTGTTTATGTTTGATCCGATTTGATCTTGGTTTAAGATTAAGTATTGTGATGAAATTTAGAACTGATTGATCTAAACTAATCACGTAATTGAAGAGGTTAGGTTACTGATTTGTGCCTAGGTTAATTGAATTCGGTGCTTAAATTGACATATATTTACATGAATGGTGCGATTGCAGATTTGTGTTTATCACTTGTCAATTGAATTCTGGACGATTGTCTAGTATGAATTCTGGATCTGATGCAGAGATCTCGGTTAGATCCAAGTTAACCATTCAAATGTATTTAAGGTGTTTGTTGAAAGGTCTATGATTGAATCCACCCAATCTTGGATAGATTTCTGAATTGACTATTCTTTTAATTGTTATTTCTCTTTAAATCCTCACTGCAATCCTTGAACCATCAAAACCCCCTTTTTCTAACTTTCACTTGATTTGATCAAATTGCATCTACGATCCTTGAGGAGACGATCCGGTGTTGTTCACTATACTACAAGTTTAGGTAATAACTTCGGTTATAATTTTGACTGAGTTCGGCGCTCGTCAAAATTTTGGCGCCGTTGCCGGGGATATGACCCAATTACTACAGACTGCTCAGGACCAGTTTCAGCACCTCTGTTTTGACTTTCAGACCCAATATCTCCATCAAGGAGCCCGAATCAAGTTTTGTGTTTGTCATGAAAGTTGTACATATGGGTCTTAACTTTCAGATCACCAATTTTCAGCCCATTCTATAAACCCAAACTCGAATTATGTTCTGGTTACTACACACTGTTCGGGTTCCTGTTCACAAATCCCGTATTCTGATTTCCATGCCCAATTAGCTCCACTAGATGTCTGAATTTGACTTCGAGCTCTTCATCAAAGTTGTAGACCTTGGTTATGTAATGTATTTGATTTATATTTGAATTCCTCTTCTCTTCTTCTTCTTCTGTTCTCTTAATCTTGAATGCATGAATGGTAATTCTGTTTATGTTTGATCTGATTTGATCTTGGTTTAAGATTAAGTATTGTGATGAAATTTAGAACCGATTGATCTAAACTAATCACGTAATTGAAGAGGTTAGGTTACTGATTTGTGCCTAGGTTAATTGAATTCGGTGCTTAAATTGACATATATTTACATGAATGGTGCGATTGCGATTTGTGTTTATCACTTGTCAATTGAATTCTCGACGATTGTCTAGTATGAATTCCGATCCGATGCGAGAGATCTCGGTTAGATCCAAGTTAACCATTCAAATGTATTTAAGGTGTTTGTTGAAAGGTCTATGATTGAATCCACCCAATCTTGGATAGATTTCTGAATTGACTATTCTTTTAATTGTTATTTCTCTTTAAATCCTCGTCACTGCAATCCTTGAACCATCAAAACCCCCTTTTTCTAACTTTCACTTGATTTGATCAAATTGCATCTACGATCCTTGAGGAGACGATCCGGTGTTGTTCACTATACTACAAGTTTAGGTAATAACTTCGGTTATAATTTTGACTGAGTTCGGCGCTCGTCAAAATTTTGGCGCCATTGCCGGGGATATGACCCATTACTACAGACCGCCGGGACCAGTTTCAGCACCTCTGTTTTGACTTTCAGACCCAATATCTCCATCAAGGAGCCCGAATCAAGTTTTGTGTTTGTCATGAAAGTTGTACATATGGGTCTTAACTTTCAGATCACCAATTTTCAGCCCATTCTATAAACCCAAACTCGAATTATGTTCTGGTTACTACACACTGTTCGGGTTCCCTGTTCACAAATCCCGTATTCGATTTCCATGCCCAATTAGCTCCACTAGATGTCTGAATTTGACTTCGAGCTCTTCATCAAAGTTGTAGACCTTGGTTATGTAATGTATTTGATTTATATTTGAATTCCTCTTCTCTTCTTCTTCTTCTGTTCTCTTAATCTTGAATGCATGAATGGTAATTCTGTTTATGTTTGATCCGATTTGATCTTGGTTTAAGATTAAGTATTGTGATGAAATTTAGAACTGATTGATCTAAACTAATCACGTAATTGAAGAGGTTAGGTTACTGATTTGTGCCTAGGTTAATTGAATTCGGTGCTTAAATTGACATATATTTACATGAATGGTGCGATTGCAGATTTGTGTTTATCACTTGTCAATTGAATTACGACGATTGTCTAGTATGAATTACGGATCGATGCGAGAGATCTCGGTTAGATCCAAGTTAACCATTCAAATGTATTTAAGGTGTTTGTTGAAAGGTCTATGATTGAATCCACCCAATCTTGGATAGATTTCTGAATTGACTATTCTTTTAATTGTTATTTCTCTTTAAATCCTCTCACTGCAATCCTTGAACCATCAAAACCCCCTTTTTCTAACTTTCACTTGATTTGATCAAATTGCATCTACGATCCTTGAGGAGACGATCCGGTGTTGTTCACTATACTACAAGTTTAGGTAATAACTTCGGTTATAATTTTGACCGAGTTCGGCGCTCGTCAAAATTTTGGCGCCGTTCCGGGATATGACCCAATTACTACAGATCGCTCAGACCGGGACCAGTTTCAGCACCTCTGTTTGACTTTCAGACCCAATATCTCCATCAAGGAGCCCGAATCAAGTTTTGTGTTTGTCATGAAAGTTGTACATATGGGTCTTAACTTTCAGATCACCAATTTTCAGCCCATTCTATAAACCCAAACTCGAATTATGTTCTGGTTACTACACACTGTTCGGGTTCCTGTTCACAAATCCCGTATTCTGATTTCCATGCCCAATTAGCTCCACTAGATGTCTGAATTTGACTTCGAGCTCTTCATCAAAGTTGTAGACCTTGGTTATGTAATGTATTTGATTTATATTTGAATTCCTCTTCTCTTCTTCTTCTTCTGTTCTCTTAATCTTGAATGCATGAATGGTAATTCTGTTTATGTTTGATCCGATTTGATCTTGGTTTAAGATTAAGTATTGTGATGAAATTTAGAACTGATTGATCTAAACTAATCACGTAATTGAAGAGGTTAGGTTACTGATTTGTGCCTAGGTTAATTGAATTCGGTGCTTAAATTGACATATATTTACATGAATGGTGCGATTGCAGATTTGTGTTTATCACTTGTCAATTGAATTCTGGACGATTGTCTAGTATGAATTCTGGATCTGATGCAGAGATCTCGGTTAGATCCAAGTTAACCATTCAAATGTATTTAAGGTGTTTGTTGAAAGGTCTATGATTGAATCCACCCAATCTTGGATAGATTTCTGAATTGACTATTCTTTTAATTGTTATTTCTCTTTAAATCCTGTCACTGCAATCCTTGAACCATCAAAACCCCCCTTTTTCTAACTTTCACTTGATTTGATCAAATTGCATCTACGATCCTTGAGGAGACGATCCGGTGTTGTTCACTATACTACAAGTTTAGGTAATAACTTCGGTTATAATTTTGACTGAGTTCGGCGCTCGTCAAAATTTTGGCGCCGTTGCCGGGGATATGACCCAATTACTACAGACTGCTCAGGACCAGTTTCAGCACCTCTGTTTTGACTTTCAGACCCAATATCTCCATCAAGGAGCCCGAATCAAGTTTTGTGTTTGTCATGAAAGTTGTACATATGGGTCTTAACTTTCAGATCACCAATTTTCAGCCCATTCTATAAACCCAAACTCGAATTATGTTCTGGTTACTACACACTGTTCGGGTTCCTGTTCACAAATCCCGTATTCTGATTTCCATGCCCAATTAGCTCCACTAGATGTCTGAATTTGACTTCGAGCTCTTCATCAAAGTTGTAGACCTTGGTTATGTAATGTATTTGATTTATATTTGAATTCCTCTTCTCTTCTTCTTCTTCTGTTCTCTTAATCTTGAATGCATGAATGGTAATTCTGTTTATGTTTGATCTGATTTGATCTTGGTTTAAGATTAAGTATTGTGATGAAATTTAGAACTGATTGATCTAAACTAATCACGTAATTGAAGAGGTTAGGTTACTGATTTGTGCCTAGGTTAATTGAATTCGGTGCTTAAATTGACATATATTTACATGAATGGTGCGATTGCAGATTTGTGTTTATCACTTGTCAATTGAATTACGACGATTGTCTAGTATGAATTCGGATCTCGATGCGAGAGATCTCGGTTAGATCCAAGTTAACCATTCAAATGTATTTAAGGTGTTTGTTGAAAGATCTATGATTGAATCCACCCAATCTTGGATAGATTTACTAATTGACTATTCTTTTAATTGTTATTTCTCTTTAAATCCTGTGGATCGCAATCCTTGAACCATCAAAACCCCCTTTTTCTAACTTTCACTTGATTTGATCAAATTGCATCTACGATCCTTGAGGAGACGATCCGGTGTTGTTCACTATACTACAAGTTTAGGTAATAACTTCGGTTATAATTTTGACTGAGTTCGGCGCTCGTCAAAATTTTGGCGCCGTTGCCGGGGAACTCGTAGGTGTAATCTTTTCATTTTGAGCAACCTTACTAATTTTTGTTCTTTCTTACCTATTCTAACAGTTATTTTTCATTTACTAACATTGTTCATACTATACTAATATTTTTATCCTAGCTTTTGAATTTTTCTGATTTAGGAAAAACGGAAAACAGGTGATTACGGGTAACTATTGCAATTTTCGAACTGCAACATGCCCAGAATGAGCTGAAACTTGGTCGGTTGAAGGAAAACAGCCTGATAAACAAGACTCACAGTATACTGTGAGGTCACCCCTGGTTTTTCGAAATTCTATCATTTAGACCACTTTTTCAATTTTTTAATATTTTTTATTGCATTTTCTAGTTTCATTTTTATGTAGATTTTGTTCTGTTTGATTCCATAATTTTTAAAAATGTTTAGACATATTAACTAGATTTATTTTTGCATATTTTGAGTGTTGTTTAGTGTATTTTGCTTAGGCGCTTTTTGTGTTTTTGTGCTTTAGTTGATGCATGACTAGGTCCAATCTCGATATCTTGCTTGATCTTGATCCTGAGATTGATAGGACCTTGCATAGATTAATTAGAGCTCGTGTGATAAATTCCAAAGTTAATTCTGAACCAAATTTTGGGAGTGAACCTGATAACTTAAGTAATCCTGAAATCATGGCTGATAACATGCATAATAGAACCCTTAAGGAACTTGCTGCTCCTGATGTATCTTACCAATCTTTGTGCATTCAATATCCTGATCTTGATGCAGATTTTGAGTTGAAATCTGGTTTGATACACTTGTTACCAAAGTTTCATGGTCTTGCGGGTGAAGATCCTCATAAGCACCCGAAAGAGTTCCATGTTGTGTGTTCAACCATGAAGCCACAAGGCATCTCTCGAGGAACACATCAAGTTAAGGGCATTTCCCTTCTCACTTGTCGATGCAGCCCAAAGATTGGTTGTTTTATCTTTCACCAGGTTCACTGTCGAAGTTGGAATGACATGAAGAGGTTGTTCCTGGAGAGATTCTTCCCCGCCTCGAGAGCTGCCGCAATTAGGAAGGATATATGTGGCATCGTACGGATGTCCGGTGAGACTTTGCATGAATACTTGGGAGAGATTCAAGAAGTTGTGTTCGAGCCGCGCTCATCACCAAATTAGTGACCAACTCTTGATTCAATACTTTTATGAGGGTTTGTCTTTGCCAAATGATAGAAGCATGATCGATGCTTTGCCTCTGGAGGAGCCTTAGTAGACAAAACTCCTACCGCCGCAAGAGATCGATAGCAAAAACATGGCAGCCAATACCCAACAGTTGGCTCGCGGATCATCACCGCAACCAGAGGAGTTAATGAAATTCAAGCATCTCATATGGACCAACAAAGAATGGAACACGTACTAGATGAATTGACTTCTTTGGTAAGACAGATAGCATGGGTCAACAACCACCCATGCGATGACCGCATCGGTGTGTGGAATTTGCTCTAATTCATCTCATCCTACCGATTCATGCCCTACACTTCGGGAAGATGGTCCCGCTTTTCCGGATCAATGTGTTCTTTGCCGGTGGTGTTTTTCTGGTAGACCCCAATATCAAAGCAACAACAAGAACAATCTAGATATGATCCATTTTCTAGTACTTATAATCCTGGTTGGCGAGACCATCCCAATTTGAGATATGGGAATCCTAGCCAAAGAACAACGGCCCACCAAGAAGAACAACCCAACCGGCGGAAATAACAATTTAGATACCAAGTCATGCAGTCCAAGCAACAAATACCAACAAATACCCCCGCGTTCGGACAACAAGAACTTGCTCAAGCGATCATCAATCCACTCCACCGAGCCATCATTGGAAGACTTGATGAAACAAATGGCCACAAATAACATTCGGCCCAAAGAAACGTCGGTGCCAACATTCAATTTACAAACTCAAATTGGGCGGTGCGGCAACCACCGTGAGCGAGCTAAAGAGTCAAGGTTCTAGCCAATTGCCTTCACAAACAAATCAACAATCCAAGAGGCAACGTAAGTGCAATTACCTTGAGAAGTGGCAAAGAAGTTGATGTTCCAACCTTACAAAGAATCGAAATTGACCAAAAATGGCGGAAATGGATAATTCAAATCCGTAAATCGTACATCAAGAAAATTGCAGAGAATTCAGATGTTGCCATTCCATTACCTTTTCCAAATAGGATCACACAATCCAAGAGAACAATGCAAGCGTAAATGGAAAAAGAAGTCATGGAGACATTCGGGAAAGTGGAAATCAATATTCCCCTCCTAGATGCAATCAAGCAAATTCCAAAATATGCTAAATTTCTCAAGGAGTTGTGCACTCATAAGAGAAGGTTGAAAGGGGATGAGAAGATCAAGCATGGGAAGAAATGTTTCCGCAATGATTCTCGCCGCTAAGCATGCCACGTAAATGCAAAGATCCTGGAACTTTCACAATTTCTTGCACAATTGGCAACTCTAGATTTGAGCATGCAATGCTAGATTTGGGTGCTTCGATCAATGTCATGCCCATGTCGGTGTATAAGTGTTTAAACATCGGTACTTTGCAACCCACGGTATCGTGATTCGGTTGGCGAATAGAGCCACCGCTCATCCTGCAGGTGTCTTTGGAAGATGTGTTAGTTCGGGTGAATGAGTTGATTTTTCCAATGATTTCTACATTCGGACATGGAAGATGAGTCTCCAACAAACCATGCTCCATTGATTCTAGGCGGACCATTCTCAAGACCGCCAAGACCAAGATAGACGTGCATGCCGGCACCCTTTCTATGGAGTTTGGCGACGATTTGGTACAATTTAACATTTTTGATGCCATGAGACACCCCTGAGGAGCATTCTGTTTTCCATGTTGATATGATTGAGATGCTTTGGTTGATGATGTCTATACCGATTTATATGCTTTGAATTCCCGATATTGTTGACTATCTTGGTTCTGTTTCTTGTGATACATGTGCCACTTGTGATGTTGAACCATGTCGCATGTGCTTGAGATTTATTCTGTTATGAGTAATGATACATGGCCGATGATGCAACAATTGAGAATGAGAGTCAGTACCATGCTTGAAATTAATGTTCTTGAGTTAGTGTTTCAGATCACTTGTTACCTTCCATTGTACAACCTCCATCCTTGGAGTTGAAGACTTTACCAGACCATCTTAAATATGCATATTTGGGAGATGGTGAGACACTTCCGGGTGATCATTGCTAAAAACCTACAACCCGATCAAGAAGAAAAATTACTGCATTTTGAGGCGTATAGGCAAGCCATCGGATGGACTCTTGCAGATATTCCCGGTATTAGTCCCTCCACATGCATGCATAAGATTTTATTGGAAGAAGGGATCAAACCAGCTAGACAGCCCCAAAGGAGACTAAATCCCCGATTCTAGATGTGGTGAAGAAGGAAGTTACAAAGCTACTTCAAGTGACATTATTTATCCCATATCGACGATACCAATGGGTGAGCCCGTGCAAGTGGTTCCCAAGAAATGGGGGTCACAAAGGTGGTTGCGAATCGAACAATGAGCTTGTGCCCACACGAGTTCAAAACAGGTTGGCGAGTTTGCATTGATTATAGGCGGCTCAACCAGGCTACCGAAAGGATCATTTCCCGCCGCCATTCATTGATCGGATGTTGGAGCGGTTAGGCGGCAAGTCACATTATTGTTTCTGGATGGATATTCGGCTATTTTCGATTCATATAGCCCCGTAAGACCAAGAGAAGACTACTTTCACTTGTCCATTTGGCACATTTGCATACGGATGATGCCCTTTGGTCTATGCAATGCTCCAGGCACCTTTCGTAGGTGTATGGTAAGTATCTTTTCTCGATTTTTTAGAAAATTGCATGGACGTATTCATGGATGATTTTACTGTCTATGGATCTTCCTTTGATGCATGTTTAGATAGTCTGGCTCAGTGTCTTGCATAGATGCATTAAGACTAACCTCGTTCTAAATTTTGAGAAATGTCATTTCATGGTAGAACAAGGTATAGTCTTAGGGCATGTGATATCTCGTGAGGGTATTGAGGTAGATCCCGCAAAAATAGATGTTATTTCATGCCTATCTTACCCCACATACGTGCGGGAGATTCGTTCTTTCCTTGGTCATGCGCAGTTTTCTATCGGCGGTTCATAAAGGATTTCAAAGAAAATTGCACTTCCGCTATCCAACTTACTGCAAAAGATGTGGAGTTTCACTTTGACAAGAAGTGCCGGGATGCCTTCAATCAATTGAAGCGAGGCATTGACCAAGACACCTATCATCCAACCGCCGGATTGGACACTTCCATTCGAGCCGATGTGTGATGCCTCTAATTATGCATTGGGAGTCGTTCTTGCACAAAGGGTCGGTAAAGTATCTCATGTCATTTCCTATGCTTCGAGAACTTTAGATCCTGCACAAATCAACTACACCACAACCGAAAAGGAACTTTTAGCAATTGTTTTTGCTTTAGATAAATTTCGATCATATTTGCTTGGTTCCGAGTGGTTGTGTTTTCGGATCATGCGGCATTGAAGTTTCTCCCGAAAAAGCCCAATGCCAAGCCCCTTGATTAGGTGGATGTTGCTCCTCCGGGAGTTTGATATTGAGATCCGTGACAAGAGTGGAGCGGAGAATTTGGTGGCCGATCACTTGAGTCGAATTGAAAGGGAAGCAGATGTTTTTCCCATCCATGATGTTTTCCCTGATGAGCACTTTTCAAGTCGCAAGGCAACATCCCTTGGTTTGCGATTTGATTAATTTCTTGGTTGCTAACGCAATACCCGCACATTTCACTAAGGCTAAGATTGATAAATTGAAAAGTGAGTCAAAGTATTATGTGTGGGATGATCCTTACTTATGGAGATTTTGCGGTGACCAAGTAATTAGGAGGTGTGTGCCTCGATGATGAATTCCATTCCATTCTTAGCTTTTGTCATAAACTTGCATGTGGCGGCCACTTCGGTCCTCAACGGACTTTGCTAGGAAAGTTTTAGACTCGGATTATATTGGCCCACTCTATTTCATGATGCATATATGTTTTGCAAATCTTGTGATCAATGCCGAGAATAGGGAATACTTCTCGTAGGAATGAAATGCCCCGTAAACCCTTATTATTCTCGTGAGATTTTTGATGTTTGGGGTATGACTTTATGGGTCCTTTTCCCGTATCATTTGGTTTTGTTTACATTCTCGCTCATTGTGGATTATGTATCTAAATGGGTGGAGGCTAAGGCCACTTGGACCGATGATTCTAAAGTTGTTGTGGATTTTATTAGATCACGCATTTTCTCGTAGGTTTGGAGTCCCGAGATCCATCATTAGTGATCAAGGTTCACATTTTTGCAATCGAAGCATGGAGGCTTTGATGAAGAAGTATGGAGTCCAACACAAGGTTTCTACACCTTACCACCCCCAAACCAATGGGCAAGCCGAGGTCTCCAACAGAGAAATTAAGCGAGATACTCCGGAAGACAGTTCAACCTAACAGAAAGGACTCGGAGCAAGAGGCTTGAGGATGCTTTATGGGCTTACCGGACCGCTTATAAGACACCAATCGGGATGTCTCCGTATCGGATTATTTTTGAAAGCCTCACACCTACCGGTGGAAATTGAGCATCGAGCATTCTCAAGGTGAAAAGGTGCAACTTGGACCTAGATCAAGCGAGGTTTGGAGAGGAAGCTGCACTGCAAAGAATTGGAGGAGATCCGCTTGGAGGCTTATGAAAGTTCCAAACTTTATAAGGAGAAGACCAAAGCCTTCCATGATAAGTTAATTCGAGGAAAACATTTGAGATTGGTCAAAAAGTTCTCCTCTATAACTCCCGCCTCCGACTCATGCCCTGTAAATTAAGGTCTAGATGGGATGGACCATTTATTGTTACTAATGTTTTTCCTTCCGGTGTCTTCTCGGATTAAAAGTGAGGTCACCGCCAAAGCTTTCATCGTAAATGGACACCGCCTCAAACAAGATATCATGAACTTCCGAGAATGCGAAGTGGAGGTG
Source organism: Ormosia emarginata (assembly GCA_029884605.1). Classification (NCBI taxonomy): domain Eukaryota; kingdom Viridiplantae; phylum Streptophyta; class Magnoliopsida; order Fabales; family Fabaceae; genus Ormosia; species Ormosia emarginata. Next base: position 30,325,978 of record JAQQTP010000080.1, on the reverse strand, counting down.
ATGAACCTTCTCCATCCGCATTATGAATAAAAAAAAAAAAAAAAAAAAAAAAAAGAAGAAGAAAAAAAAAAAAAAGCAAATTGTGTGCCGACAATGAGGTAGGTAGAGTCGCTCGAAGCATGTGGAGGTCATTTTTTCTTCAGCGACAACAACTGCGAAAATCTTGCAGTATGGATTTTATTGGCCTACTTTATTAAAGGTCTGTTACACCTTTTGCAAAAGCTGCAGAAATTGGTCAAAAGTTCGCTTTGAGATTATCATCTGCACCTACTCCTTGGAAAATTGAGATCTAGGTAGCGTGGTTCTTTTGTTGTCGACACGCGTATCCTCTCAAAGATCGACATCGAGGATCCTAGGAATGGTAATGCGCTTAAGGTTAATGGACAAAGACTCAATCATTCCCGGAAAACCAAGTTCTTGAGTTCTTTGTGTTGCTTGCTTAAGTGGCGGATACGGTACTTCCGTGACTCTTGAGTCGGTTTATTCTTCGCTTCCCAAAATAACCGAACCCTTCTTCTCCTTCAAAATGGATGTCATTCTTTCAAACCCGAGAAAATATTTTCCTTCTCTTCCTCAAAATGCTCGAGAAAAATCTACAAAGTTCGATGTGAGAGATTGAGAATGTTAATGCACAAGGGTATGCCGAAGAAGATACGTCTGATAATTGAAGCAAAGGTCCGATTAGCGGTGAGTCCTCAATTTCATTTGACTCATATATGCCCTGGCTTGGAAGAAGTTCATATTCTAAAAGGAGAAGAGCAAAAAGGTTACAAGTCCGTCACAAATGTGGACGATGGAACCGTAACAAGCGATGTCGTACTAAGGGGATGGTTTCCGCAAATAGAGAAGATAAAATTTTCTTCATTAAGAATGGATCGAGTAAGGAGTCATTAGATGATATCTTATTGACTCTTGAGACGCATTCTTGTGGATTGGTGCATCGTGAAATTCTTAAATTGTGGAATCTCTTCAAGGATGAACAACAACGCTACGCTCTTTGGGAATCGACTCTAAAAGATCCTGCGTTGCCAATTTATAAGAAAATTGGATGGGAAGCTTATCCTCGACTCATAGAAGACGTTTAAGCCGTTCTTGGACGTTAAACCAGAGGCGGATGTGAGCCATATCCACAAACAATCAGACATATCATCTTCTTCTTCTTCTTCTTCATGGCATTTTACAAAAAAAAATGAAAAAAAAAATGAAAAAAATAAGAAAAAAAAAAAATTCAAAAAAAAAAATGAAAAAAAAAATGTATACTTCTTAGGGTTGGCTTTGGTAACACAAACCGTGAATGGGGAAATGCATGCATCCCGATCCAAATTTCTTAATTGAAAAACAAAGAAGGTAGATTGTATCCCACATGTGAGGCAAACAATCGTATTATGGCCACTTGTCCCTTTTGGGAGCCCTATGTTGTTGCGCCGGTCTTGAATGGGTCGAATACTGGTCAACAATGCTTTGGCACAAAGCCGAAAGAGCAGACTACCTCCATCCCAATCTTAAGTAAGTATACACTCATCTTTCATCAAGTTTTTTTAACAATTTCAAAAAAAAAAAAAAAAAAAAGGGACGTGATGTCTCATCGCACTCATGACGCGCAAAGATAAAAGATACGCCATGGAGACCGTACATACAGTATGTCATCATTTTCTATTTCTTTTATCTTTGTATCATTTTGTTGTATTTTGATTTTTGTACAGACGATCCTTTGAGCAGGGTCCTTCAGGGGTTTCTAGACTTCTTTACCTTGATGGTTTTCTTGAAGTCAAAAAAAAAAAAAAAAAAAAAGATTCTGTGTCTCTTAATTTCAACCTTTTCTGACAACCGCCAACCTACCCTCATAGGTGCAATTATTCCCCTTTCCATTCTTTTTCCTATTTAAACACTCCATTTTCTCCATTTTCCTTCAAACTCAGAAACACTCAAAGGGAGGAAGAGTATAGAATGGGGGCCTTCTATTCGTAACCTCAAAAATGTCTGTGTTTTTTGTGGGTCGAGTTATGGGAAGGGATTAGAGTTTATGTAAACGCAGCTAGCACTCTTGGTCGATCACTTGCTGCGAGGAATATTCATCTTGTATATGGGGAGGTTGTCGTGGGTTAATGGGGCAGTATCACTTGTGCCTTTGTAAGAGACAAATCGTGTTCTAGGTATCATTCCCGAAACTTTAGCTCAACAAACATCACCGGAAAGACAATTGGGGAGGAACTTAAGGTATCATCAATGCATGAACGCATGAAGATAATGCTTGAAAACTCGATGCATTCATTGCCTTACCAGGTGGTTTTGGTACTTTGGAAGAAATTTTTCAAATTGTCTCTTGTTGAACCGAACATCCACCATAAACCCATTGGTTTGTTGAATGTTAATAATTTCTTTGATCTTCTCGTTATTTTTCTTGACAAAGTCGTGGAACGTAAATTTATCACTCCTTCTAAGAAGACAACTTCTTATCTCTGCCTCCACTATTGATGAGCTCATTGATAAATTAGAAGCTTTTGAGTATGTACTGATCGTATTAGCTCGATAGATTGGTCAACAGAAGCAAATAAGGAAGTAACAAGAAACAAGAGCCCGATCTGAAACTTTCTCTTTAAAGGGTTTGATTTTACCAAAAAAAATCAAAAAAAAAAAATCAAAAAAAAAATGGTTGTTGTTTTGTTTAGTATGATATGATTGTCATGGACTTATTAAACCAATTAGTGATGGCAGAGTAAGGAGTCATTTTACTCTTGAGACGCATCTTAATTGGTGGCAGAGTAAGGAGTTTTTTAGGTAGTAATTAATTAGTATTGACTTGTGGAAGTACTAACGTTTTCTTGTTTGATTTCTTTTCGTGTCGATCACGCAAGACCGACAAAGTTTCTTTTTCTGTTTAGCGTTGATTCACTTCTTATCAGGTTGTGTTGCTCTTTTCTATCTCTTTCTTTCACATTGAGGACAATGTTACATTAAGTGTGGGGGAGAGATTTTAGCATGTTTCTGTTTCTTTTCGTTTATTAAAAAAAAAAATTTCAAAAAAAAAAAATTTCAAAAAAAAAATTCAAAAAAATTCAAAAAAAAAAAAAAAGGTTCATTGCATGATTGAATAATTTTTCTCCCTTCTTGAACTGATATGCTTGGTGATGGATGATTGAATTGATGAATTGAGTTTGATGGATGCATACCTTGTGAGATTTTGAGCCTAATGGATGGATTCAACATTTATGCCATTCTCTTCTTTCTTGTGTGATTTTCACTCATGTTAATGACCACTCTAGAACTTGCTTTGATTCTTTTTGAGGCTACATTTCACTTGCATGCATGAACATGATTGAGGCCCTCTTTCTTAGCTAGTTTAACCAAATAGCCAACCTTGTTTTCAATATGATATCAAGCACTCTTTTGACCTCTCGAAAATTCTCTAATTCCTGCCAACCTCAGATATTTTCCTTTGCTTAACCCCTTTGAGCTTATTTGACCATTCCTTGTTTCTAGCTCATTATGTGCCTTAAATGAAAAATCGTGTTCTTACTGTACCTTAGGAAATAAAAGAACATTAGCCTGGTTAATGGATGAGTTTTTGAACAAGTGTGGGGGTGTGTGTACAAAATGGTTGTTGAAAAAAAAAAAAAAAGAGTGCCTAAAAAAAAAAAAAAAAAAAAGAAAATGTATGTATATAGTTATGTTCATATATATATAAAAAAAAAAAAGAGAGAAAAGGATTGGGAAATGAATATGTAAAGGGATATACATTAGAGTTGAGATGAACTTTTATGCTCGTTATTTGAACTCATTTCTCATTTGCTTTTATTCTCTTTGGTATTTATCTTCTTATATCCATTTTATCCTCTTCATACCTTGACCTCACTACAACCTTGAATAAAGTCCTCATGATTTGTGTGTGCATGTGTTTTGAGTAGTGGAGAAGTAGAAGATAAGCAAGCTTATGGTAGTGCAATTTTCATGGGTTGAATTGAGTGAAATACCTACCTTTTAAACACTTGAGAGATTGAGAGGAATCTTGTGAAGATCCATCATTCTTAATTCATTCTTTTCAACGGAAGTTTCCTTGCTTGTTGGTTTGAGATGTGAAGAAATGTTACCTCATTTATGCTTTGATCCCTTGAATTTCTTGTTGCCCTTCTTGCTTCATTGAGTCCTTTAGAGTTTTTAATTTTTAAGTTTGTGTCGTTTGTCTTTGTCTTCTAACTTTAGTTTTATATGTTTTGCCCAGGAGTGCAAAAAGCTAAGTGTGGGGGAATTTGATAATCACATATTTTATTCATTAAGAAACCCTCATTATTAGTCATTTACACTCTTCATGTACTTAATTGACTGAATTTGATTATGTTTTGTAAGTTTGAACTCGAATCGGACTTAATTGATTTTTCAAATTATTCGAGTCTTACACTGTTTCTGTATTTTGGCCATATCTTGAGTTCTAAATGTCTGATAATTATGAATTTTACCTTGTAGGAAAGATAAAAGAGAGCTCTACAACTTTGATGAAGAGCTCGAAGTCAAATTCAGACATCTAGTGGAGCTAATTGGGCATGGAAATCAGAATACGGGATTTGTGAACAGGAACCCGAACAGTGTGTAGTAACCAGAACATAATTCGAGTTTAGGTTTATAGAATGAGCTGAAAATTGGTGATCTGAAAGTTAAGACCCATATGTACAACTTTCATGACAAACACAAAACTTGATTCGGGCTCCTTGATGGAGATATTGGGTCTGAAAGTCAAAACAGAGGTGCTGAAACTGGTCCTGAGCAGTCTGTAGTAATTGGGTCATATCTTGGGCTGTAGGACGAATTTTTGGGTGCTTCCAGAGCCATTGGAAAGCTTAGACAATTTCCTAGAACTTTCATGAAGACCATTTGGCTCAAAAATGACGAAATCAATGAGTTCAGCAATGAATACTTTCGGAGACAAGGAAGCTCACCTACCAAGTTCACCTACCAAGCTCACCTACCAAGCTCACCTACCAAGCTCACCTACTAATTCCACCTACTAACCTCATCTACCCATCTACTACTACTCTGAATCCTCTATAAAAGGAAGCATGAGGAGAGCTCTAAACACAACATACACTTAGTGTTAGAAATAGCTTGTCATAGTTCTTGTATATTTTTCCTTCATTGTAATGGAGAGCTAAGTCACTTCTAGTCAATTCGGGACTCTTGAAGAGATTGTGGCTTGGATTCTTGAGACCTTGGTTATGTAATGTATTTGATTTATATTTGAATTCCTCTTCTCTTCTTCTTCTTCTCGTTCTCTTAATCTTGAATGCATGAATGGTAATTCTGTTTATGTTTGATCCGATTTGATCTTGGTTTAAGATTAAGTATTGTGATGAAATTTAGAACTGATTGATCTAAACTAATCACGTAATTGAAGAGGTTAGGTTACTTGATTTGTGCCTAGGTTAATTGAATTCGGTGCTTAAATTGACATATATTTACATGAATGGTGCGATTGCAGATTTGTGTTTATCACTTGTCAATTGAATTCGACGATTGTCTAGTATGAATTGGATCCGATGCGAGATCTCGGTTAAATCCAAGTTAACCATTCAGATGTATTTCAGGTGTTTGTTGAAAGGTCTATGATTGAATCCACCCAATCTTGGATAGATTTCTGAATTGACTATTCTTTTAATTGTTATTTCTCTTTAAATCCTGTCACTGCAATCCTTGAACCATCAAAACCCCCCTTTTTCTAACTTTCACTTGATTTGATCAAATTGCATCTACGATCCTTGAGGAGACGATCCGGTGTTGTTCACTATACTACAAGTTTAGGTAATAACTTCGGTTATAATTTTGACTGAGTTCGGCGCTCGTCAGGCACCATCCGAGACTTTAGTCTCTCAACCAACAGTAAGATCGAGGGGAACAACCTCAGTCATTGGTCATTTCCCTCTCTGCTCCCATCAGTTGTCCCCTTTCTTATTTTGAGACTGAAGAGGTTGAGTAGGTGATCTGAAATCTGCCTCATGTGTAGCAAGTTAAGGAGGAGGAATAGCAATCAAGGGTTGGGATCTGGAACCCGAGGTCCCAACTTTTTATTAGGCCAAAGATAAGGCGAAAACTTCAAGCCCACCGGGAGGCGCCATGCTTTCTGCAAATAAGAAACAAACATGTTACAACACTTTGAAGAAATTATGAAATACAAGTCAATCAATTATCTATTAGATGAGATACCTAAGAACAGTCTTATTGAATTGGAAGGCTCATCTAAGACATTTTTACAATAGATGACCTTGTTTTTATCGACCCACTCAATTAAGAAGTTGAGGACGTTAGCCTCATTTTCTGTTAGCCAAGATATCAGAATCTCTATTTCTTCTATACTCCAGTCCTACACTGCTTGTGTCCAGTATAGGAATATTCTTGATTCACCTTCTAGGGTAACAAAAAAGGTGTTAACCCTGGAGCTTCATCTATTATGAAAAAAAATTTCTTTAAGTTTTTGAAGGATTCCTGGTATGGTTTGAATACTTAACGTGCTGCTTGCGTGTGCAAAGTAACCCACCCTTTTGGAAGTTATTCTCAGAGGGTGAAAACTAAGTGAAGAAGAAAAAGAATGATCCCACAGAGTATGGCCAACCAAAGGTTTTGCAGATAAGCTCGAAGGTCCTAATGAAACCCCCAAGCATTTGGGTGTAGCTGAGTTGGAGTTACATGCAAATGGTTGAGGACACCTATGAGGGTAAATAGTGTAACATCCTCAATAACATGTTTGGCTTGTTTAAAGTTACAGAGGTAGCTTAATGCTTGCTTGACATGCCGATTTAATTTTGTGACGAATCGAGTTAGTTTATGCATTTTATTGCAACACAGAAGGTGAAAAGTAGCCTAAAATGACTCAAAAAATAGATTTAAAGGCTAAGTTAAAGGAAATAAATATGGATAATTTATTTATAGGTCACAAATAAATGGATTAAGGTGTAGTTAAAGTTTGAGAATAAATTAAGTCTATTTGGTATTTTTAAGTATACTGATTAAGTGTTTTAATACTAGATTAACTTGATGCAGATATGAAAAATTATGAAAATGATGAGAATAGGATCGAGATGAATCCTATGATTTATTATAACACCTATAGAAGTTTGAAAACTTGATTTGGTAAAATCAAAGTGTTCTTAACAAATATTAAGTTCCAGCAAAGAAAGTTAACCACCCTGAAAGTCCAATGTTCCTATCCTTTAAAGTTGGACTTTCACTCACTTTCCAACAACAACAAAAGGTCAGAAAAATAGAGAAAGAAAAAAGAGATAAGAACGAAGAGGAAGAGGAGGAAAAGGGGAAGGAAATCAAATGGGGAAACAAGAAGACCACATTAAAGCTTGAGGATTATCTTGTCTACAAGAGGTAGGGGTGCTTGACTTCATCTTTTCCCTCTTATCTTCATCTTGTTTCTTGGTCTTACTTGATGAAGGAAAATGGGTTTTGGGGCAAGTCATGTTTCTTTGATTGGTTCTTGCTTCCTATGTTTAATATAAGTTATTTTTAGCTTATAGGATGTAAGATGGCTATTTTTAGCCTTAGATATATCAATCTAGTTCCATATGTAAAAAGTTGGAAAATGAGTATTTGTTGCTTGAACTTGATCTTGATTCCATGAATTGATGAGTTAAGTTTGTGTTTGTTTATCTCATTCTCTATCTACATTTGATGCTTAGTGCATGGTTAGTTTAGTGGAAATGGGTTTGAGAGGGATTCAATAGTTTTAGTGTTTGAATCTTATTTTCAATGGTTGAAATGGTGGTTTATGACTTATTCTATGTAAGTTTATAAGTTATGAACTTAGAGAAGTCCATAGAAACCTTTGAGGATGAAAGTGAGGAATAGGTTTTTAGATTAATGGTTGATGCTTTGATCCATGTTTAAATGAGTAAAGATTATCGCAATCGAAATCGTGATGGGATACGAAATTTGAAAATCAATGAAGTCGCCACCAATGTTTATTTAAATTAGGAAAACATTAGAAAAACCCATGAAATAGGAAAATTGGCCTTTTGGAAAATGAGTTTGGCTCAGGGAGTCGATTACAGGTAGAGAAAGTGTTAGCACCCTACACTGTCCGTTCCAAGAACGGTACCTTAAGTTAGTTGTGCAAATTTTAATAATCTCAAATACGTTTATTTTACCCCTTAAAAAAAAAGAAAAGAAACAACTAAATTATGAATTTTTTTTTTGGCTTGACAGAATAGAGATTCTGCTCCTACGTATCCCCAGGTATAATGAGGAACTCAAAGTCACATAATTCTGTAGAAAATAATTGTGGGTTGATTGATTTTAATTTTTAAAAGAAAGAATCATCAAGTTGTCACAACTCAGATGATTATAAAGTTACAAGATTAACAAGCTGTCACAACTAAGTTAATCTCAATTTATTAATTTTTTCTTTTTTATGCTTAAAAATTTGAATCATCAAGTTATCACAACTCAAATGATTATAAAAAAAATACAAGATTAACAAGTTGTAACAGCTCAATTAATCTCATTTTATTCTTCTTAGCAAAGTTCAATCTTTTTATTTTTATTATTCCCTTTTTTTCTTAATTCAAACCCAACTATAAATATTTAAGCAATCACAAATAAAATTAAGACAAAACTTATTTCTTTATCAACCCTTAAACTACTTAGCCATTATCAGGCCCAAACAACTCATACTTTGCAAAATGAGCCCAAATCCCAAATATTGACCCATGGAGGCATTAGTTTTATTTAAATGAAAATTTAACAATCAAATTTAGACCAAATAAATAAATAAAAATACTGTAAACAGAAAGAAGAAATAGTGAGACAGTTATGGATTTTGCTCATAAGGCAGGGGAACATGGATTCGGCCGAATGGATCTGGGTGGTGGCGTCGATCTAGTCGTGGTGCGACAGCAAGAGGAAAGGCAACTGAGTGAGGCGCGGATGGTGCTGGGCGGCAGTGGAGCCGGTGTAGCAGTGGGTCGGACTGCTTCATGGCGTCGACGGTGAGCTTCGAGCTTGGGGGTGCCGGGTCGGAGCTGGGTGAGCTCGGGCGGAGCGGCGCTGGCGGCTTGGTCTGGTTCGACTCGGACGGTTGGTTTGGGCTACCGGTGCTGTGTGGATCTGGATGCGGCATCGCAGATGGGATTGGTTCTCGCAAGGAAAGGCGGCTGGTTGGGGTCTGGGCGACGCGCTGATCAGTGCCGCTGTGGTTGGTCGGCGGGGTCTAGGGCTGGTGTTTGCTGTTTTGTGTTTTGCTGGGTGGTGGAGGTTGAGGATGAAAGTGGTTCTTATGGGTTGTTGGGTGGTGGGAGGTTGATGAAAATGTAGTGGTGATGGGTTATTAATGGAAGTTCTTTGTCGTGTTTGGAGGTGAGGGGATGAAGAAGATGATGAATAGTAAAGTTTTGGTTGGTGATGAGTGGTGGTCTGAGTTCTAGAAGGTGAGGGGAAAATGATGATGAATAGTAGTTTTAGGTGGTGGTAAGTGGTGGTTTGAGTTATGGGAGGTTGGTTGGTTTAGGAAGATGATGAATATGGAGTTGAAGAGGAAAGTGAAGGTTCTTGGCTGGAGGCTTCTTGAAAAAAATTCTGTTGATTCTCTGCGTTGTAAAAATAATCCTTGAACCCCCTCCTTTGTTCACGTTTCTTCCTCTTGTAAGTAGGAAAACTGCAAGCCCCTCTCCCTAAGAAATTAGCTTAAGCAGATAGAGTTCTCCTTGCAGGTGTAGCCATTTCTATTTTCATGTATCTTCATTGAGGTTGTCAGCTTCCCATCCCTACAACTTTTCATTTTTGTTGCATTGAGCCCTGCAATTTGCTGTAGTAGCTCAGTGACAGATTGTGTTGAAAAACAAGGAGATCCCAGGATGCTAGTTGCACTTCAACTATTGGGTAGAATTTTAGTTTTGGTTGGACGTTGGAATGTAAACATAATTGCTCTCTCTCCTCTCTTTTCTTCTTTTTTTTTTTTTAAACCGAGATTAACTTTTTATTTTATTTTTTTTATTTTTGCATAAATAAGAAAAAGTAAGATGGAAGAAAATAAAATCTGAAAAAGAAAATGATGTGTTTACAGCATTGCAATTAAACATTTTTTCACCAAAATATTAATTGTTGATCAAGTAATAAAAATTTTATGGACAAAATTGGGTGTCAACAAAAATAGATATAGGAGGTTTATGACATGATTAGAGATCATGATTTATGTTAGAAAACATCTAGGAATAGATTTGGAAGTGTTAGAATTTGGTTGGAGAACCAATTATGCATAAACAACCCAATGACCAGTAGAACAAGGTTGATTCTACAGAAAACTCATTTCGGACAGCTAATGGTGTTGTAGCATAACTTGAGATGTAGTCATCTAAACGACCTGCTACTTATTTCATTTGAAAGCTAACTTACAAGGCTACATTGAATAAAAATTTCAAATTTTTAGGTCAACCTATGTAGCACCAGTTTTGGTTTGAATTCAGGACAGATTCTGCAGAAACAAGCAATCTGACACTTAGTAAATCAGATTGCATAACTTCTTGCTCCGAGGTGCAAAATACATGAGACTAGTAACATTTTGAAGCTAACATATAAGGCTATAAGGGGTGAAAATTTTAAGAATTTTACATTCTTCATGTGTTCCTAGTTTTAATTTAAAGTAAGGTCAGATTCTAGTAAAATGGGTAGTTGCTTTGTTTCAACTTTTGCATTTTATTGCATAACTTTGGCTACACTAAGTCAAATTAAGTGAGGTTTATTTCATTTGAAATATATAAGGTGGGGCTATTTGCCTATAAAATTTTAGAATTTTTGAAGTTAGAATGCACATTTGGTGCAATCATAAAAATTAGTCTTTTTAGGTAAAAATTGAGGTATTTTTGTGATGGTTTGAACCCTAGAAATACCAGTAGCTCCTTTAATAGTTAAAGTTGAGCTATGAGAGTATAGTAAGAGTGTGTTTGCTCTTCTTAATGGGTTAAACTTAAACTAGATGCTTCTTTATTGAGTAAAGTTAAGCAAGTTGAGCTTGAATGGTGTGTATATCATGGTTGCTCCCTTGTTTGACAAGGTTGAGCTATGAGAAATGCTAGAAGCATGGAAATGCTCCTTTATGAGATAGATTGGAACGATGAGTACATGTCTCCTAGTTTTAGTTACTTCGCTTAGTTAAGTGTGAACCTTGTGATGTTTTCTGAGGAAAGTGATTGAATGATTTTCAAAATAACTTTGCATGTTTTGTTTTCAAACTTGATATTTGCTATTTTCATGTATTATAACCTTATATAATGTGCACAATCATTTGGCTAAAGGAGATGATGTGAAAGTCCAAAAGCTTCTTTGAAGAAGGATTAGTACCAAATTCTTAGAGTGCCAAGGTTACTGGTATTAAAGGTGGAAAATGGTAGCCCACTGTAGTGAGGTGAGTTAATCCACTCATACCACATACGGTATTAAGGGTGGTAAATGATAGCCCACTAATGTAAGGTAAGTTAGTCCACTCATATCACATACGGTATTAAGGGAGGTAAACGACAACCCACTATTATAAGGTGAGTTAGTCCACTCATACCATGTAGTGTAAGGAGGTCAAGGAACAAAAGGGTTTCCTAGTACCCCTTCCTCAGAGAAAATACAAGGAACAAAAGGGTTCCTGGAAGTATGCAAGTATCTTGTATTTTCAAAAATAAAATCTTTCACAAGCATTGCACGACATAATCATATTACATTTCATGATCATAATCATACAATATACCATCTGCATTGCATTTCTCAGAGAATTGTATGGACAATTGTCTTACTTTAGAGGAATGAGTTTAGTGATATATTATAATTTAGCTTGGTGAATGTTATATAGGAGATATATGATTACTATTAACGTATTGAACAGTGGTTCAATTACTTGTTTGCGAATATAATCTATTGATATTTATTCTTTATGAATAGATAATAGTGTGATATTTATCCCATGTGTGGTTTTGGAAGTGTGAACACCCAATTTTGTCCAGGCAAAAGAGAAAAAACAAAAAACAAAAAAAAAACGTAAAAAGAGAAAATAAAAAATATATATAAAAATATACTGATTTTTGTTTTATTAAAAATAGAAAAAGAATAATGATGATTTTTGTTGAAAAAAAAAGAAAAGAAAACAAAAAGTAAAAAAACAAAAATGTTGCATTAGTGGTTTGGCTTCTGCCAGCCACCAGCCAAACCCAAGGCTCAAGGCAGCCCAAAAATAGCAAAATCGCAGAGATTGGCAGGCAGGAGAAATTGATAAGTCTAAAGAAAATACATCAAAATAGCAATGAGACTACAGCTACAATCAGTGACTCTAAGTTGATTTCTTGGGACTGCAGATTTTTATCTGCTTACAAAGGAAGGGAGATCAACGAAGCAGGGGGGAGTTTTTTTAGCAGAGGGAATTCAGGGATATCACCAACGGAGAGCATTTTTCGTTTTGGGGAGGTAGACCTCATTTGCACCATCTGTATTTTTCAACCCTCAACCTTTACTATTCATCATCTTCCATCTTCAGCCTCTCTTTGCAACCCTTCTTGGCAGCCTCCATCCCGTAGCCTCAACTCCATCTTCTTTCAAGCCACCACTTTCACCCACTTCACCAGGAGCTACCATACCTTCATCACCAGTAAAAAAATCACCTTTGCAGCAATCATAACCATCTTTATCACTACCCGACAACTTACATAACCACCACCCTCACATCACCACCTTCACCATTTCACCACCAACTCCGAACAACAAATCACCACACACCCTAACCGAGTCAACTCGGAAACACACCACATCCTCCATAACCAAACCTTCACTCTTAACCTACCATCTTCCATCTTCACTAACCTTCAAGAACCACCCACCACCACCAGATCCGTCCGCTCTACACCTGCGCCGTTCAGTCCCAACCCATCACAGCCCCAAGCCACTCCGTTCTGCACCTCGACGCCCGTTCAGCCCCGAGCTCGCCGCCGCACCTCCAACCAGACCACACACGCCGTCGAACGCATCACTTCGCACGACTAGTACACTGCGACCCATGTCGTCGATGAAACCGGACTGCACCGCGACCCGTGTCATCGTCTGTGTTGCCGGATCCGTCGGCTTGCTCCAAATCCAAACTCGGACTTGCCAGCTCTGCCGCGCACAGCGCCGTTGCCCACCTATTACAGCTACGTCCACCAACTCTGACCAGCATCCCACTCCTTCGCAAAACTAGAGGTTCGAGACCTCACTCTCAATTTTTCTTCCTCGTTTGTTTCTCATTGTGATCTATTTTCTGAAGAAGGTTTTTTTTTTATGCCCTTTGTCAATCTTAAGTCTTTTGTGGCATTTGAATAATGAAAGGAAAAAATAAAAAAATAAACAAAAAGTAAATGTTGGGTCCTTAAGCAGCCAGCCCACTTATACGTGAGTTGGCTTATTTGCCAAAAACAAAAATATAAAACAGGGGTTTAGCTTAAAAAAAAAAATAAATAAAAAATGATAAAGGTATGTGTTTTGAGTTTAGTTTTTTTTATGTTTAGTAATATTTATATTACTTGATGGTGTATTTTTATGTTATGCCTTGTGAATAAATAAGAAGTTAAAAAGTAAAAAATTGAAGGAAAGTGAAAATAAATTTTTTTGGAAAAATCTGAATTTTGTTAGGAAAGTAAAAATAATATTTTTTTTGAGTTATTTGATTTGTGATGCTTACATTGAATCTTGTTTTTTTATTTCTTGGCTCATGAAAATTTATGTTTGTCCTTGTACTTTTTTAAAAAAAATGAAAATTATAAAATATAAAAAAATGAAAAAAAAATTAATCAATGCAATGACCAACGATAGTGATTGAATAACAGATGTTGTCTTCAATGTCGTTTGGATCATAAGAGTTTATTGAGTAGCTCGGTACTAACTTAAACCGTGTGCAAGAATGATTTTGTTCTCAAACAAAATCCCTTCTCAAAAATCTTTTCCTTAATTAAAAACAATCAATTCACACTTATTTTCTACAGAACTACGTGACTTTGAGTTCCTCATTGCACCTGGGGATACGTAAGAGCAGAACATTTATTTTGTCAAGCTAAAAATTAAATTTTCATAATTAGGTTTTCTTTTCATTCTTTTTCCAAAAAAAATAAAAAAAAATAGTAACAATGTTTTTAAAAGGAGTAAAATAAATAAATTTGAGATTATTAAGTTTTTCTACAACTGACTTAAGGTACCATCTCAGGACGGATGTGATAGGGATGCAGTGGGATTAAGTTTCCACCCTTCCCTATCCATAACCGACTCCTGAATCTGATCTGGTTTTCAAAGACTATTTTTCTAAGAAGAAAGGTTTTCTAATTTTTCCTAATTTAAATAAAATTAGTGGCGACTCCATATAATCTTTTTAAAATCTCCTGAGTTGCTATTTCACCGAGATCCAGGTCGCGATAGATGGTGACTCCACTAGGAACTCTTGGAGAGTCAGGCCTAATGTGGTTAATTGTACAAATTTTTAATAATCTCTATTTATTTATTTTACCCATTTTTGTCCTTATTTTTACTTTCTTGTTTGCTTGTAAATAGTTTTTGTTTAATGCTTTGGTATAAATATTTGATAACATTATCTTGTGTATATTTGGACTTGTATATATTTTATTCTTAATTGTTGAAACCATAGGGTAGATGATTGCTGGTTGGCTGTTGTATATATGTTTTGTAGGTTGAGGGGTAAATTTTTTGTATAGGTTTGTATGCTCCCTCACGCACGTCACTATCACTTACCTCACACACTTTTTGGGATCTATACCCGAGTCTATGCCAACCCGAGGAATAGGAGGGGTCTCAACTTTTGTTATTGAGGGGCTTCATGCTCACTTGACATTGGTTAGGACATCACTCATATTGTTACCAGTATCATGGACTAATCATATTGAGAGGGTTTATCCCTACTTATGATGTATTTATGAATTTGATTCTTGTCTTTTGAGATAGGGTAATCTGGGGATCATGACTTTTAGAGGTCTAATCTGTCCTAAAAACCTTGCACTGATAGATTTGAATATAGTGACTGTCAAAATTAGAGTCATGACTTTAAGGAAATCCAACCTTTAAGTTTCACCTGATTAGGGCACAAAGGGAGCATACCTTCTTCTTGATCTATCTATTTCTCATGTCATTCATTCTTGCTTTCCTTTTAAAAATAAAATAAAAAATACCTCATCTTGCATTTTCTTATCATTTCCTTGCATTCCAAAAAAAATAACAAAAAATATACATTGCATTTTCGTTGCATTCTTAGCATTAAAAAAAATATGTATTTTCACATCATTCATAACTTTTAAAAAAAAAAGAAAAAATAATATACATCATCTTGTATTTTTAAGGCATTCATAGCTTTTTTTTAAAAAAAAGAAAGAATGTTTTCAAATTTCATTCATTTCACCTTATGCATCTCATGCATCTCATTCATTTCATCTTATGCTTCTCATGCATCTCATTCATTTCATATCAGTCTTTGTTTTAATAAATCAATCTGGTTTCGGAACCATTGCGCGGTCTAGGAAAGAAGGGACCAATCAAACCTGTGTTCGCGATACCAGATCTTGGACCAGAATGACTGCAAATAATCTTGAGACTGGGAGAAACTTGCGCAAAGAAATCAATGAAATGACAGGGAGGATGAATGAGATGTCTGAGAGCCAAGCAAGGATGGGAGCAACATTATAAGATGTAAGGGAGTCTCTCCACTTAATCAGTGGAAATAGAGGTACAAATGGGGTTGAAGCATATGTAAATATGCTATTGGTGACTGTTCAGATTTTCTCGACTGTAATCTCAAGCATCGCTATGAGGATCCGTGAGCAGCCACCTCAAATGACATCAATGGTCATGCCTATTAGGGAGTAAGCTATATGCAAATTAGCAACCGTCACAACCCCACTTTCCACTGTCTCACTCTGTCTATACCAATTGCTCTCCAGTGATTTGGAACCTCTAAACAACTGATGATCTGAAGCATTAATTGATGAGATTGTCATCTTAGAATTTTATGATGATGAACTCATGTAAACGTTCTTGAAGCATGAATATAATGGACTTGCATGGATCTCAGCATACCTTGTTTCTTTTTCCTATGTTCTTGACACTCAGATTCTTGTCATGTCTTTTTTGTTGTTCTTTTTTTTTCTTCTCTTTTCTTGCTTTATTTGGGTTTGGATCCCATGGATTTCTCGTTCTGAAAAATTTTTTGTGGTTATGAAGCTCACATATGTAGGTGTTATTTGAAAAAAAAAAGTAAAAAAGAAAAAAAAAAGCAGCGAGGAAGTCATCACTCAGCATGCACTGTCTTTTTTGTCTCGAAATTAAATTTTTTGAAAATGAGCACTCAAGATTTGCAATGAAGATTGACCATCTTTCTTTATCTTTCATAGGAATTCATATTTTCATTATCTGTTGTTGTCCCTTTTTGAGCTTCAAAGTTTTCTTCAATTTAACCCTGGACAAGGATCACCCCTACATTAGGGGTTAACACATAGTGAAAATTGTGTTTTCTGTGAAAAAAAAAGGGAATAAAAATGAAATGAAAAAGGTCACAACAAAGGTGAATTATTGAAGTGAAAAGAAAAGGGGAAGAAATGGATAATAATAAAAGGAAAGCGTGTTTGAAAGCATAAAAGCAATTGACAAAGTTTAATTTTGAACAAAGATCCTTAGTCTCATTCAACCCTTAAACACTTGTTTGAGCCTTATATCTTTCATTTCATAATCTTTAACCCTAGCCACGTTACAAGCCTTAAAAAGTCCATTCTGATCAATGAAAGATTGCTTTAATTTTCATTATTTTTAATTTTGATATAAAAGGTTCGTGCTCTTTTGAGTTTTCATTTCCTTACTCATATAAAACAAAAAGATGAAAAAGAAAAAAGAAAAAAAAGAAGAATAGGGAAAAAAGAGGTACTTGCTAGTCCTACATTTTGACAAATTTCTCTTTAGTTCAATTTGGCCTACACTGGCAAATTTCTCTTTAGTTCAATTTGGTCTTGCACTAGGATAAGTTTCTATCCTGTTCAAGTTGATTCCAAACTGGGGCAATTTTTCATTTCCCTGGTTCAATTTGACCTACGTTAGGGCAAATCTTTTGGTCATTAGGACGTCTGCCTATTCAATTCAGTTCTAGACTATGGCAAATTTCTCTTTGGTTCAATTTGCCTTGCTGTGCATACTCAGCAAAAGGAAATCATTAGTCATAATGTCTAGTAGGCAGATAAAGATCATTTTCATGAAGGTTGAACTAATCCATACTGGGGTAACACCTCCTTGAATCCCATGTCATTGTTTGTGTCTTTTTTCCATATATTCATCTCTTGTAAATACCCTTCATGTTGTCAAATTTCTAACATGATAGTTGTTCATTTTTCTTTCATAGTGTATTTTCAAATTCATGCATGTTTGTTGCATAATGCTTCAGGTAAGGTGAACATGAGTAAAACACTATGATTTAACCATCTAATGGTAATCTCCTGATGAACAACTCAAATCGAAAAGAACTCAGAAGTTTCAATTGAAGGAAAAAATGACATCTCAAGGGGTAAGCCAAAGACAAGAGGTACTCGAAAAAAAAAAGAGAGATGGAAGTGATAATTTTGAAGAAAAGCATGTCACAGAGGTCATCCAAATTAAAAGTCAAATTCTAGGTCGATGGCCTGATGACGGTGCCAAAAAGAATTCAAAGTCCTTTGCTTGATAACTTTCACAAAATTCCAGGTCCATGATCTGATGATTGTGTCAAAATAATTTCAAGTCCTTAATTTGATAGTTTTTACAAAATTCCAAGTCCATGACTTGATGATGACGTCCAAAAGAATACTAAGTCCTTCCTTGATGGCTTTACAACATTCCAGGTCCATGGCCTGATGAGGTGTTCAAAAATGAAAAAAAAGAAAAAATAAAAAAAAAAGAAAAAGAAATAAAAAGGGGATAAAGGAAGTCAAGAGGATTTCAAGCCAACCGAAAGGTCTGATGAAGAAAAGCACGTGGACAAATGGTTTGATTGGTCAAAGCTTTCTAGGATCGTCGTTGGTTAAGATGACTTTGAAATAAAGAAATGAAAAACATGAAAAAAAAATGAAAAAAGAAAGCGCAAGATAGAAAAAGAAAAAAAGAAAAGAAAAAAAAAGAGAAAGAAAAAAGAGAAAAAGATTTTCATTCCATGTTTAGCTGCACAAGTACATTTTCTGTCATTTCTTTTTCTGTTAAGCACATCGGCTCCATGCATTTTAATTTTTATTGAGTGCATCAGCTCCTTACATTTTAATTTTCTGTTGAGCGCATCGATTCCTTACATTTTAATTTCTGTTAAGTACATCGGCTCCTTACATTGTCATTTAAATTTTGGGATGCAGTTGCCCATTGTCATTTAAATTTTGAGACACAGTTGCCCATTGCCATTTAATTTTCTGGACGCAGTTGCCTATTGCCATTTAAATTTCGGGACGCAATTGCCTATTATCATTTAAATTTTGGGACGCAGTTGCCCATTGTCATTTAAATTTTGGGAACAGAGTTGCCTATTGTCATTTAATTTTTGGGATGCAGTTACCCATTGTCATTTAAATTTCGGGACGCAGTTGCCCATTGTCATTTAAATTTCAGGACACGGTTGCCTATTGCCATTTACTTTTGAGCGCATCGGCTTCTTGCATTTTTAATTTTCTGTTGAGCGCATCGGCTCCTTGCATTTTAAATTTCTGTTGAGTGCATCGGCTCCATGCATTTTAATTTCTGTTGAGCGCATCGACTCTGTGCAGTTAATTTCTGTTGAGCGCATCAGCTCCATGAATTTAATTTCTGTCAATTCTTTGAGTGCATCGGCTCCATGCTTTTAAATTCCTATCATTTATCTTTTGAGCGCATCGGCTTCTTACATTTTAATTTTTGTTGAGTGCATCGGCTCTTTGCATTTTAATGTCTATTGAGCGCATCGGCTCCATGCATTTTAATTTCTGTTGAGCGCATTAGCTACATGTATTTTAATTTTCTGTTGAGCGCATCGGCTATATGCATTTTAGTTTCTTGTCCTATTTTGCATTGACGGACAAAATTGAAGTTCATATCTTTACTTATTTCTTACGACGATAGTTTAAAAAACTACAGTTATTCTTATTATCTAGTAAGAAATAAATAAAGAGGGGCAACTGTGAACACCCAATTTTGTCCGTGCAAAAGAAAAAAAAAAAAAAAAAGAAAAAAAAAATAAATAAAAAGAAAATAAAAATATATATATAAAAATATACTGATTTTCGTTTTATTAAAAATAGAAAAAAATGATGATGATTTTTGTTGAAAAAAAAAAAGAAAAGAAAACGAAAAGTAAAAAAAAAAAAAAGTGTTGCTTTGGTGGTTGGCTTCTGCCAGCCACCAGCCAAACCCATGGCTCAAGGCAGCCCAAAAATGGCAAAATCGCAGAGATTGGCAGGTAGGAGAAATCGATAAGTCTAAAGAAAATACATCAAAATAGCAATGGGACTACAGCTACAATCAGTGACTCTAAGTTGATTTCTTGGGGCTGCAGATTTTTATCTGCTTACAAAGGAAGGGAGATCAACGAAGCAGGGGGGAGTTTTTTTAGCAGAGGGAATTTGGGGATATCACCAACGGAGAGCACTTTTCGTTTTGGGGAAGGAGACCTCATTTGCACCATCTGTATTTTTCAACCCCCTACCTTTACTATTCATTATCTTCACCTTCTTCCATCTTCAGCCTCTTATTGCAACCCTTCTTGGCAGCCTCCATCCCATAGCCTCAACTTCATCTTCATTCAAGCCACCACTTTCACCCACTTCACCAGGAGCTACCATACCTTCATCACCAGCAAAAAAATCACCTTTGCAGTAATCACAACTATCTTTATCACTACCCCACAACTTACATAACCACCACCCTCATATCACCACCTTCACCATTTCACCACCAACTCCAAACAACAAACCACCACACACCCCAACCGAGTCAACTCGGTTAACACACCACATCCTCTATAACCAAACCTCCACTCTTAACCCACCATCTTCCATCTTCACCAACCTTCAGGAACCACCATCACCACCAGATCAGTCCGCTCCAGACCTGCGCCATTCAATCCCAGCTCGTCATAGCCCCAAGCCGCGTCGTTCTGCACCTTGACGCCCATTCAACCTCAAGCTCGCTGCCGCGCCTCCAACTGGACCACACACGCAGTCGAACGCAACACTTCGCACGACCAGTACACAGCGACCCACGTCTTCGATGAAACTAGATTGCACCGCGACCCGTGCAGTCATCTGTGTTGCCGGATCCGTCGGCTTGCCCCAGATCCGAACTCAGACTCGCCAGCTCCGCCATGCACTGTGCCGTTGCCCACCTGTTGCAGCCACGTCCACCAACTCTGACCAACATCCCACTCCTTCACGAAACTAGAGGTCCGAGAGCTCACTCTCAATTTCTCTTCCTCATTTGTTTCTCACTGTGATCTATTTTCTAAAGAAGGTTTTTTTTTTTATGCCCTTTGTCAATCTTAAGTCTTTTGTGGCATTTGAATAATGAAAGAAAAAAATAAAAAAATAAACAAAAAGTAAATGTTGGCTTAAAAAAAATAGTAAATAAAAAATGATAAAGGTATGTGTTTTGAGTTTAGTTTTTTTTTCTGTTTAGTAATATTTATTTTACTTGATGGTGTATTTTTATGCTATGCCTTGTGAATAAATAAGAAGTTAAAAAGTAAAAAATTGAAGGAAAGTGAAAATAAAAAAATTTTGAAAAATCTGAATTTTGTTAGGAAAGTAAAAATAATGTTGTTTTTGAGTTATTTGATTTGTGATGCTTACATTGAATCTTGTTTTTTTTTTTAATTTCTTGGCTCATGAAAATTTATGTTTGTCCTTGTACTTTTTTTTTAAAAAAAAGGAAAATAAAAAATATTAAAAAAAATAAAAAATAAAAAAAATTTAATTAATGCAATGACCAACGATGGTAATTGAATAGCGAATGTTGTCTTTAATATCGTTTGGATCATAAGGGTTTATTGAGTAGTCCGTTGCTAACTTAAACCTTGTGCAAGAATGATTTTGTTCTCAAACAAAATCCCTTCTCAAAAATCTTTTCCTTAATTAAAAACAATCAATTCACACTTATTTTCTACAGAACTATGTGACTTTGAGTTCTTCATTGCACCCGGGGATATGTAGGAGCAGAACATTTATTCTGTTAAGCCAAAAATTAAATTTTCATAATTAGGTTTTCTTTTCATTCTTTTTCCAAAAAAAAAATAAAATTAAAAATAGTAACAATGTTTTTAAAAGGAGTAAAATAAATAAATTTGATATTATCAAGTTTTTGCACAACTGAGTTCAGGTACTGTCTCAGGACGGGTGTGATAGGGGTGTAGTGGGATTAAGTTTTCACTCTTCCCTATCCATAACCGACTCCTGAATCTGATCTGATTTTCAAAGACTATTTTTCTAAGAAGAAAGGTTTTCTAATTTTTCCTAATTTAATTAAAATTAGTAGCGACTCCATATAATCGTTTTAAAATCTCGTGAGTTACTATTTTAAGGGAAATAAGTTGAAGAAGCAGAAGAACTATTTTAGTTATTTGTTTAGTTTATTACTTTTAGTAACAAAGTCTGTATAATATTTTATATTTACTTTGTGATGTATAAAGTTTTATATGTATTACTGTATGCCTTTTAAAGGTTGAAGTTGTAAATATATATATGTATGTATGTATGTTTTTCGCATCCCTCAAGGTTGTCTATAATGACTACTTTGGTGATTATGGATATATATATATATATATATATATATATATATATATATATATATATATATATATATATATATATATATATATATATTATGTTATCAAGTTAGAAGTGACATGACTAATATTGTCCGCTTGTGTATATGTCAGATATACTAAGGTATCTGGTATTAGGGTGTTACAAACAACACATCATACATATAAATAAAATGGTCTTCTTCTATCCTCGTCGAACAAATCATTTCTTGGTCTGATGGAGCCCAAATTATGTATTTACCATCACGAAGTCGGTCTTTGGTTAGGTGTAAATATTCTTACTTGGCGTTGGCATCCTCCGATGTCTCAATGCTTAAAGGAGTACCCAGGACTTCTTAGCCAACTCATTGGTATAGACCAACGTTTTCTAGGAAAATGTACTTTCTTGGTTCTAATGTAACTGCTCTTCGACGTCCTATGTACGAATTGGTAGCGTTACCTACAGAGGTCGTAATCATGTCAAAATCAGAAGAGGTTTCATTATAACTCTTAAACTCCCTCATGAGTACAGAGAGCAGACATGTTGCTCTTAGCCTTACAAGTTACTAAGCACAATCCACCCTTCGTATCCTTTCCAGGATATCCATCCGGAATAGTAGCCTCAGACCTCTATCAGAATCTCCACCATGAGAAGAACATCTCTTTCGCACCTAAGATAGCGAAGACGGCAGAGCACTTAGAATTTCTATAAAATTACTCTCTATATCACTGTTTGGTGACATTCTCACCTTCACCATGGTATTTTCAGGAGGAAAAGAGAATGGAGAAGGAGAATACCTTGAAAATAAGTTGAAGGAAAGCTTGAAAAGAGGCTGGAACCACCAAAAATCACCGTCTGAACTTGCTAGAAATTGTTTTTGTTCATCGAAGAAGAAGGCAGAAATGGGAAAGAGGGAGAAAAGTGAGGGGTAAACCCTTCACTCCTATTTATAGGTGCAAGTAACCTACCCCAACCATTTCCATGAGGAGGGGTAAAATTAGAAGTTCGCATTTAATTTGAAATAGTAATCATGGTGGTACGATACCCAAACTACAAATTCCAATATCTTTTGGACACGTGGTGAATTGTACTTGGAAAAGCAGTCGAGAGGACAATGCTCAGAGTTGAAATGTTGTAAGAAGATATTCAAACTAGATCACAAACTTATGTCATGATATAATGATATATTTGAAATACAGATCTTGATTTGTGATCAAATTGCCTTCAAAATTAAATGGGCTCCACAAACAAAATATGTATGGGGGCAACCTATTATGAATTCCGGATGACGGTGTATTGATTTTATGCAAAATGATCCATTCTGGATCCTAACATCATTCATTAACACTGGGAGCATTCCACCATATATCACGGACATCGGTCATTTGGTAAAAACATCATGAGGTCTAGCATTTATATCATGACTTGGATTCCTTTGACCCATGCATGTCGTTTGCTCCTGTTGAACTCGGATATTTTAACACTCAGTTGTAACATCTAAACGCCAAATTGAGGCAACTATTCTGGACCAGGTTCTGTGTTAGTGGTTTAGGAGCAACTGACCCACCAAAATTGGATCCTATATATTTATGTGCGCTATTAGATAAGTAAATCTACATATTTATGAGGAGTAAATCTCTCATAGAATTCCTTAAAGATAAGGAGATCAATTATATCCATCATAAATAGAGGAATCAACTATAAGAGATAACAATCTTATTAGATTGTTATCCTAATTAACAACATTTAATGCAGATTGAAGCATGATTTTTATCAACCAAGATGCTCATATAAATACTACATAAAGTTGTAAATGTATGCATCTAATTCCAAACACTACTCACTTTGTGCATAGTCTAACTTGAGCGTCAGGGTGCCTTTTACATGTATCTACTCCTCGCACCACCGTCGCAACTACCGTGCATTGGAGGAAACCATCTACATCAACTTATTTAGATGATTCTCTAAAACTCATTCAGAACAAAACTAAAATAAAGAAATGAAACAATATAGAGATTTGGTAGATTATGATTTAATAAAAATAAGTTTAAGTCGTAGCACTTATATTTTTAATATATTAAAAAAGTATTTTATGCTATATATTAACAAAATATTATATATTTAATCAAGGAACGGAAAAAAAATGCAACTATTAAATTATGTATTAGCTTGGTAAGTGAAAATAACACATTAAATTTAAGGATAGTCTCTCATAAAGTTACTTATTACATTTAAGATGTGTTTGGATAAATTAAAAATAAAACAATTTTAAGATAATAAAAAATACTTTTGTCTCTTTTTTTATTTTTCTACCTTTTTTTTAGAAGTAGTTTATTCTAATTTCTTATAAAAAGTAGAAAAAGTGATTATTTTTCTATTATACTTGTTTTGATAATCATATCCAAATAGTTAAAAGTATTTGAAAAGTGTTTTTTTCATTAAAAAAATACTTTTCTTGTCAAAAAAGTACAAACAAACACACCCTTATTGATGTTAAAAAATTAGGTTCGGGTAAAGGGATAAGAAAAAAAGAGAGATTAGTATAAACTGTGAATATTATTGAAAGATGTGACGTGATGATGTGATATGATACAAAAGACAAAGCAATAACTCATATTTATAGTAGACTCTATCCTTAATCAAATAAGAAAATAGATCAGAAAATATTACGAGATCAAGAAATAACTCCAAAGATTACTTATCTCAAATAAATGACTAATTGATTTCACAATATATTCTAAGATTCAACTAAGATATTCTAAAGATATTCTAAATATATTCTAATATTCCCCCTTAAATTAAAGTTTAAACTTTAGCTTATTACAATTAAATATATCAAAAAGAAAATAAACTAAAAATAAAGCATGCCAAAGCCAAATTGCGTGAGGGAAGCCAACAGGCCCAAGCTGCATTTGGGAAAATCTACAATGAGAACGAAGCCAAATTGCATTTGGGATGGAACCAATTTGCATTTGATTGGAACAACAGAGATGAAGTCAATCTTTCAGGCTGGATCAGACGGAACTTATCAGAAGATTTGAACAACAGTGACTACGGGAGAGGAGAAACTAATTAGGAGTACAACAAAGGAACGAAATGGAAGAGTGCAAAGAAGGAGCACAATGAAAAATGGTGTCATTGTAAAGGTGCATAATGGAGAACAAAAGAGGTGCATTGCTAGATGATGCAATGCAAAACATAGCAAAATTCAAAAAAGGGAGATTGCGAAGAGACAAATGAGGAAAACAATAAAACTATATCTAGATTTGAAGGCGATGAATAACGATTCTAAGAAGTTCCGTGAACTCTACATGGCGAAAATAAAAAACTTTCTTCAAGGTGAATACCATGACTTTGATATCATGTTGAAAAATTAAGTTTAGGGTGAAGGGACAAGAAAAAGAGAGAAACGAGTATAAACTGTAAATATTATTGAAAGATGTGATGTAATGTAATACAAAAGACAAGCAATAACCTTTATTTATACTAAACTCTATCTCTTATCAAATAAGGAACTAAATCAAAAAATATTATGAGATTAAGAAATAACTCTTAATATTATTTTCTCAATTAAATAATTAATTGATTCCATAATATATATTTTTTTTACTAAAAAAGATATTCATTCATTCAAATTGATAAAATACATCGAGAATAACACAAATTCAACATCGCTAAAAACTGAAAAAGATGAATCTGCGAACAAACTCACAGCACCCAGGTTAATAGCATAACACGGCAAAATGCCTACAAATGTGACAAAATCAAAGTGACCGAAATACCCATGCTTTCGGATCTGTAACGTTGACACTCAATTCTTGATTGAATCTGTAATGGATCGAAGCTGATCTACCAATCTGAACCAAATGAACACCGCAACAAGACGGGAAACCCCCGCAACAAGATGGGAAATCAAACGATACCGCATCAAAACGACGAACAAAACCACCGCTGCACGCAGACGACGAAAACACGAAAAAACGAAAAAAAATCAAATCTATGTGGAAAAACCATTTATTGAGATAAAAGGAGAAAAAGAACGATGTAGAGGGTGATTAAGCCAAAAAATGGCCCAAATCACCCTCCGATGGATGAAAAAGAAAGAAAAGAAGAAAGAATAATGATTAGGATTAAGTAAAGAATGAAAAAATCTAAATTTTTTTGTCCATAATATATTTTAAGAATCAACTAAAATATTCTAAATATATTCTAACAATTGATATATTTTTGTAAGAAATTAAACATATTTTTCTTATTTTGTTATTTATAAAAAATATGAAGATTCATACATAAATATGGGAGGTCAATATAATTTTTAAATAAAGATGAGTGTCAGGATGTTGGAAAAAGGATGTCATGTAATGTGCATAATGACCCCATACATTTGTTAAAGAATTTTGTGAATACTTATTAAGAAATTAAAAATAAAAAATTTTAAATAAACAATTGTGTATTTGATATATTAAAAAATAAAAAAATACTTTTTATCTAAATTTTTTTATCTTTAATTCCTGCTTAAGCCAAACCCTTTGTTAAATATCACATAAATTTTAGGCTAAGTAGTAACATTTGCCCCCACTTCATCCAACGTGCATCCGCTTCTCACTACGATATATATAGCACAACAGAAATGCTAGATTTAACGAATTGAGGTTCTTAGATTTTCTACGAAACTCTCATTGGCAGCAATTTATTCCCATTACCTAAGTCATCTCTTACATTTCTCCCCTTTGTTTTCTATTTTTCCTTTTATCTTATTGATCTATCTTGATTTGTAAAACATTCGTGTAAAATATTGTCGTGTTAAATAGCATAGCTCATAGCACAATGGTCACCTACAGCCACAGACTACAGAGCCTGCATGTTGATGCATACAGGAAATCATAGATATAACAAATTTAAACCTTATAATTCCTGGAAAAATGCCATCCCCTCCCCATAACATAGAAGTAAGTCCTTGTCATTAGATTAGTGTTAATTACTGGCATACAGCTAATTGTCTCCCTTACGTGTCATTTGAGGTTGCGTAGTTGGTTCTTGAAACGGATCATTGGGACATTCGGTTAACCAAAACACTCAACCTTAGGGACCAAAGTGGATGACTGTAGAGTTGCATCGAACAATTAATGTAGAAAAAAACAGGGTATCATTCGTACGGTAGGTATGTGGTTCCGTTTGGCACACGCCGTCGTGTGGTTGCCACACATCCATTTGCACAAAACAAATGATCAAGTATTTTTGACTTCATTCATAGCCAACCAACATGCTCACCATACAACTTTGATTATAATACCCTTTTTTTATGCAATCCTTGTCTATGTAAAGCAATAAAATTGGAATGGTACAACCGAAAGGGGTGCTTTTTATTGTGGACCTTACAGTCAAGAGTTTATCCTCGCAGCTTTGACTTAATTACATATAATAAGTTTTTTATTTTTATAAAGAAATCCATTCTTTTATTTTTCTTTGACCCTATCATTATTGGTATTTTCAAAGTAGTCCTTGAGTGTGTTTTGATGGCATTTATTCATGTTAAAACAACCCAGGGAGCACAATCCAACGGGAAAAAAAACTATGTTTTAGCAACAATATCCTCTGCTAACTTTCATTTCCTTTGACGTCCTACCATACCTCTTGCAAAAGTGCCTTTGCACTATTCCCCTTTAGTTTCAACGTCGAGTAATCGCATTTCGTGCTGTTACTGGTATCTGGTAGTGGAAGTGGCCAAATTGGTAAAAAAAAAAAAAAGGAATATAGGGTATAGCTTTTGTTTCATATCTGTAATTGATGCACATTCCCAAACTCTCTTTCTACCCCAAACATCTAATATGATGTCTACATCTAAGGAACAAACTAGCTAAGTGAATCTTTCTTATTCTAGATTATTAAATATGTATTATATCAATTTTGTGAGTTATTATTATTTTATACTTTGACTATATTTTAAATGTTATAGTTAATTTATCATGTATTTAATGGTGCATAGCAAAAAGAAAAAAATTCTTGCTCCGTTTGCACCTTAGAATTTCCCTTCTTTCAATTTAAGAGTTACAGGGAGGTCCCAAGTGCCAACCCCATGGACGGTTGGGGAATATTAGGATTATGCATTGCTACACATTTTGCATCAAACCACAAATAATGTTATAGGGGGACATGGAACTTATACAAGGAAAAATTACCACGTCGTCTATTATATTATTATTCCTCTCTCACTTAACAATTTGATTTTATTTGATTAAAAAAATGTTTCTATTATCCTTTTTTTAATAAAAAAAATAAGAACTAATTTTTTCATTTCTTGTAAGGAGGTCAATATGAGAGAAATCTACAACCGTACAAGGCAAGGCGTCCAATTAAAAATGCTTGCACGAAATAAAGGGAATGATAACATCTCATTTGCACCATTCAAATTGAAAGTAAAAAGAGCAGGAATCAAAGTTAGGATAAATTAATATATTAATTTATGCATGACTTTCTAGATGTTGAATGTCAACATTATGAGATTCACATATATTTTTTAGTGCTCATACAGTGTCCTCAGCTTTTGTAAAGCCATATTCTGTAGCAGTGGGGAGAAAAAAATTGACCAGAAAAGCAGAAAAATGATCAAGATTCCTTAAAGGGGAATAAATTTGGTAAGCCACTGTAAATGGGTCAATATTGATTCTTCGTGCTTAAGTTCAAGTTGCAAATAATATTGTTGATAAAGATAATTCGAGTAGGTCGAGTTGAATCGAATTTTCAAAAACCTCAATTAGAAACAGACTATATCCGCGTAAGAATAAGTGGATTAAGTATGATTAAATGATAAAGTAAAACAAGATTTAGCCAAACAACACAGAAAACCAGGCATGAAGTGCCTATAACAAAAGAAAGAAGGCACAGAATTTAACTATGATACAGAGAGGCAAACTGAAAACAAGTCAGAGACCTAAAAGCATAAAGTTATCAAACTAATGCAAGCAATCCGGGAATATGGCAAAAACAAGTGAACAAGAGATGGGAGAAGAACTTGCATTGCATATAATCTTTTCTATACTAATTTGATCCTAAATCAGGACTTACGTCCAGTCTCCATTCACCTATTGTGATTTTTACAAATCAACATACGAAAGCTCTTTAATCCATCATAATCTCTCAAAGCTAAATCTAGACTCTCAGTCATAATTATTTTCCCCCACTAATAAAACCCCCAGTTTTTTTTCTCTCAAAAACTATGAAATACAAGCACACTGATTATAATGAAAGAAAAAAATAAAAAAAATAAAAAAAATAAACAAAAAGTAAATGTTGGGTTTTGAAGCAGCCAACCCACTTATACGTGGGTTGACTTATTTGCCAAAAACAAAAGTATAAAAGGGGGGTTTGGTTTAAAAAAAATAGTAAATAAAAAATGATAAAGGTATGTGTTTGGAGTTTAGTTTTTTTTTTTTGTTTAGTAATATTTATTTTACTTGATGGTGTATTTTTATGTTATGCCTTGTGAATAAATAAGAAGTTAAAAAGTAAAAAATTGAAGGAAAGTGAAAATAAAAAATTTTTGAAAAATCTGAATTTTGTTAGGAAAGTAAAAATAATGTTTTTGAGTTATTTGATTTGTGATGCTTACATTGAATCTTGTTTTTTTTAAATTTCTTGGCTCATATAAATTTATGTTTGTCCTTGTAATTTTTTTTTTAAAAAAAAAAATATAAAATATAAAAAAATAAATAAAAAATGAAAATAAAAAAAATTTAATCAATGCAATGACCAACGATGGTGATTGAATAGCGGATGTTGTCTTCAATGTCGTTTGGATCATAAGGGTTTATAGAATAACTCGGTGCTAACTTAAACCCTGTACAAGAATGATTTTCTTCTCAAACAAAGTCCCTTCTCAAAAATCTTTTCCTTAATTAAAAACAATCAATTCACACTTATTTTTTATAGAACTACGTGACTTTGAGTTCCTCATTGCACCCAGGGATACGTAGGAGCAGAACATTTATTCTGTCAAGTCGAAAATTAAATTTTCATAATTAGGTTTTCTTTTCATTCTTTTTCCAAAAAAAAATAAAAATAAAAATAGTAACAATGTTTTTAAAAGGAGTAAAATAAATAAATTTGATATTATCAAGTTTTTGCACAACTGACTTAAGGTACCGTCTCAGGACAGGTGTGATAGGGGTGCAGTGGGATTAAGTTTTCACCATTCTCTTTCCATAACCGACTCCCGAATCCGATCTGGTTTTCAAAGACTATTTTTCTAAGAAGAAAGGTTTTCCAATTTTTCCTAATTTAAATAAAATTGATGGCGACTCCATATAATCTTTTTAAAATCTCGTGAGTTGCTATTTCGACGCGATCCCGGTCACGACAGGAATACCATTACTGAGAATTTATGAATTCTCACCCTGCTGTGTTTCCATGTAAATCACGGTCAAGACCCTTTTAAGGGAAATAAGTTGAAGAAACAGAAGTACTATTTTAGTTATTTGGTTAGTTTATTACTTTTAGTAACAAAGTCTGTATAATATTTTATATTTACTTTGTGATGTATAAAGTTTTATATGTATGTATGTATCTATGTATGTATGTATGTATGTTTTTCGCATCCCTCAAGGCTGTCTATAATGACTATGTTGGTGATTATGGATATATATATTATGTTATCAAGTTAGAAGTGACATGGCTAATATTGTCTGCCTGTGTATATGTCAGATATACTAAGGCATCTGGTATTAGGGTGTTACAAACAACGCATCATACATATAAATAAAATGGTCTTCTTCTATCCTCGTTGAACAAATCATTTCTTAGACACGACTTGAACACAACCTATTAAATTTAAAAAAAAAAATAGTTTCCATGACTAACGTTCAATTAGTAAGCCCGTAACTCACTCAAGCTCAATCACATGATTGAAGTCTCAAGTCACTATTTTCACATACCAGTATTTTAAGTTTTATCTTTTCACACGCCACTATTAGACTTTTAAATTTTATCTTTTCACATATCACTATTTTCATCTGCTCCTTCTACCTCTGCTCATACCAAGTCGTCCATTTCATTGTCACTGAAGCTTGTCTTACACCAATATTCCCTTTAGTTATTTTTTTATGCACATATACTTGTACATTATTAGTTCTATTAAGAGAAGTTGATTTAGGAGATTTTTTAGAATATGTCAATAGAAATTATGTTTCATATTTTTTAAGAGGGATATACTAGGTAGCAAATATTAACACATATGACATATATTAAAATATTATAAATCTTCAAACTTATAGAAATGATATTAATGAATTATGAATCTTTTTTCTTAAATTTTTAAATTATATATATATACGTCGTGTCTATGTCCTATAATTTTTAAATTTGGTGTGTCCCTGTATCCGTGTCCGTGTCGTGTCTCGTGTCCGCGTCTGTGCTTCATAGCTCAAAATCAATGAAATAGTAGAATATCCCAAAATGAGCTAAACACCGATTTCAAAAAAAAATTCCCAGTAATTGATCAATTAATTACCTCAAAATATTCTAGGTATAAATACACAACTTCTTATTAACATATTGCTGCCTTATAGTAGCAGTTTTGACATAAAAATAGCTGTTGGAGACCTTATAGTGCAACATGACAATGTTCGACGCTTTGAACTTTGTCAACTTTGCTCGAGTTTGTTTCATCGTGTGCTTCTATGGAGTATGGACCTTCATAAAGTGTTGATTTCTGTTAGCGTAATTAATTATGATTGAGATTATGATTGATGATAATTAATTTTAAGAATGATTGTAATTGATTTGATACATAGTTAGATTGATTTAATACATAATTATATTTTTTTTTTGTACAACAGTCTTCTTGTATAAATAGAGACGAGTCCTTTTGTATTTATTCATTCAGAAATATACACAAATTACTGATATTTGTCTCCCTGTTTCTGTTTCAAACTTGGTATCAGAGATTCTAGACTCTCGGTCTAATCCTAAATTCCAGATTCCAGACTTCATCCTAGATTTCAGACTCTGAAAGATTAGTTTTTTGCGTTCTTCCTTATTATAATGGAGAAACCAGACATTGCTTAGTCTCTTTCAATTGTGCTTATTACCCCCAGATGTTGCAAATATTGTAAAGATTTAGGACATTTGATTGAGAATTGTCTCACATGTCCTTCAAGGTCTGATCAGAACATGTTTCAACATCGTCCCAATTCTTCTAAGTTTGTGCTTGTTACTACTACTGCTAATGGATCCCCAGGTTCTTTAACCACACCTCAGGTTGCCTTTTCTACTAATGATCTCATGTCCCTCCTTAAACGTCTACTATCCAATTTTGGTAATACATTTTCTGCTTTATCAACCACATCAGGTAATACTAGATGGTTACTTTGACTTTACTTGTTGTAATCATATGACGTCCACATCTCAGTTTTTTTCATCACTATCTATTAATAACATTGCATATTCTATACATACAGTCAATGGATCTCTTATGAATGTTAGTTATAAGGGTTCTGTCACTTTGCCCATTCTTAGCTTACCTGATGCATATCTCATTCTCAAATTAAACTTCAATCTCATTTCTGTTGATCAACTATGTGACCTTGGTTATGAAGTCATATTTTCTTCTTCTGGTTGTCATATGTAGGATCCACGAACATGGCAAGTCATAGGGACTGGATATAAAGTCGGAAGGCTGTTTGAGCTCACCAACCTTTATCTTCCTCCTGCCTCAAATCTTTGTGCAACATCCACCTCGTCCTCCATCCAACTGTGGCACCAACGTCTTGCTCATAGTTCTCTAGGGAAACTACATCCTCCTCTTATCTTAAGGGGCTATAGGTTTAGTTAATAATGAGTTTTTTCACTGCACTTCTTGTTAAACTGTCAAACAACTTACACTTTCTTTTAATAAATGTATCTCTATTTCTAAATCTCCTTTTGACATTGTGCACTTTGATGTCTGGGGGCCTCCCACCACACCAACTATGAGAGATAATCAATATTTTGTAATATTTATTAATGATTTTTCTCGTTTTACTTGGATATATTTAATGAAAAATCATTCAGAACTTCCTTAAATTTACATTAATTTTGCTACTATGATCAAAACTCATTTCTCAAAAAAAATTAAAGTTTTCATGGTAATAATGCTTCTGAATATCGTGATTCAAAACTTCTCACCTTTCTTGCTGAACATGATACACTCTCTTAGTTTACTTATCTTAGTACCTCTCAACAAAATGGTCGTGTTGAAAGAAAACATCATCATATCTTTTACTCTATCTAAGTTATGTTCATCTCCTCCTCTTGTACTGAACGTGCTTAGGGTGAAGTCGCTCTCATCGTTGTCTATGTCATTAAACATTTTTCTTCCTCTGTTTTGGGTAATGTATCTCTCTTTGAACATCTCCACCATACTTCTCCAACTCTCTTAAAGTTTTTGGTTATGCTTGTTTAGTTCTTCTTCAACCCCATGAGTACACTAAACTTAAGTCCCGAGCATATCTTTGTTGCTTTTTTGGTTATGACATTGAACATAAGGATTATCGTTGTTGGGATTCAATCTCTCAACGCATTTGTATCTCCCGTCAAATAGTTTTCTGGGAATACACCATGTTCTCCTCACTCTCGAAGTTCAAGTCCTTCCCTTCCACTTCGACTCCTCTTTTCACTAACCCCTTTGTTGATTTATTTCTTAATGATTTTGATACAAGTTCCTCTAATAAGCTTCCAGTTACTTATGATATTCCAGCCACTCCCGATGACGCTATTCTAGACGTAGATCTTGCACTTGTCATTGCACCCCCCTTCGTTTTAAGCGTCCAACTAGGATAAGAACTCAGTTTACCTATCTTCGTGATTATCATTATTTTTCTACCATGCTTCACTTACATGTGTTGGGAATGTTGGAAACAAAAATGCAGCGGAAAAAGAATTCATACTAAGGATCCATGCGAAAAAGGGTGCCATGATTTGTGATTTTCGAATTTACCTCTTGAAGGCAGATAAAAATGATTAAAGCAAATCACCAGCACCGCAGCAACGACAGTGCCTCTACGTTGTCCAAGCTAACAAACTCACAAACATCCAACATTCGCAATCTTGGAGTCTCATGTCTCTAGTATAGTGCTAGCTACGAAGAGAAAAGAAACATGTTACTCTCTCACTCACTGTTTCTGTTAGGGTGCTGCTAGGGATCGTAATATGATTTCTTGACAGCATCTTAGCAGTACTATTCATAATAGTAACTACCTTATGCGAGTGAGAGTAGCAGTAGAGTTAGCTGAGCAACCTTGGACTCATCTATTATGAGTTTAGCCCATGATAGAATCCAAGCCCAACTTGGATTCTCATTGCTTCAATTCAATCTTTCTATGTGTGTGACCCTGTAGGTTCTCATGACATTGGCAGTAATATTAAAATCATATCTTAATATTACAAAAAGTGAGTGGTATCTAGCAACACATCACTGCTACTCAAGTAACGAGAATGTCAGTGATTTGACATAACCTTTCTGTGATCAATATTTTTGTGTACTTTAGTCCTTTTGTCTAGATATCTAGATTGAACACAAGGCATAGTATGTGTCACCTTTGTATAGTTCAATCTTTTGTTTTCTGATACTCAAGTAGACTTAGTAATAACAAATGAGATCAATATCTCATATTGACTCATTTGAGTATGGTCATGCATTTCGTAGTCTCACTCAATTAGGAAGCCCAAAGATATTGCTCTTGTTATGTAGGAAGGACAAATCTCATCTAGGTCACTCACATCCCTCTGCATAATTTGCAGTATGTCCAATAACTAACTTTACAATCACTTTGTTACAAATGATGTTTGATGACATTAAAACATAAAACTCCTCATGTAAGAATCGTAATGATTTCAAGTCAAAGAACTACATACACCATTGTCACCTTGAGAATCGCTTATGACACTCACGTAACGATCCATACAGTGTTCTCATGGTGGGTCAGTCTAATAAATCATTACTTTAATATGTACTCATATGAAAATTTGATATCTTATATCCATGACCCGTGAGATATGGTCATCAGTCTATGCACATATTAGTCTCAATGCATTATTGTTGTCTTAATTAACAATAATACTTTATTAAGGACATTTAAGAATAGTGTTCTGATTTTATCCAATAGGATCTCACGATCAAGTCATCCACTTGATGTCATATGACATTAAACTTACTATTCTAAGGACTTTATTATGTTTATTATAAATAACACAATAAATGAAATGTCTAATATATTAAATAAATAACATAATACAATGTAAGCTAGTACGGTCAAAATAAATTGGCTTCTAGGGCATACATCAACAACATGAACCTTAGTCCTATCAAGAAGCCTCCACCGATCCTCATTGGCAGCATGCTATGCAAGAAGAGTTGCAAGCTTTGGAGAACAATAATAATTGGGACTTTGTTGATTCTCCTTCTAGTAAGGCACTTGTGAGATGTAAATGGGTGTTCAAGATCAAGACTCGTTCTAATGACTCTATTGAGCGCTATAAGGCTCGTTTGGTTGTCAAAGGTTTCACTCAAGAGTATGACATTAATTATGAGGATACATTTTCATTTGTTGCTTGCATCACTTCAGTTCGTACTCTCTTTCCTATTGTAGTCACTCAAAAATGGTCTCTAAATCAGATGGATGTGAAGAATGCATTTCTTAATGGTGATTTGGAATAAGAAGTTTATATGTGCCCACCTCCTAGTTACACTTGTTCATCAAATAAAGTTTGTCGTCTTTAAAAGGCTTTATATGGTCTCAAACAAACACATCGAGCATCGTTTGCCAAGTTTCACAACACTATCAGTCAGTTTGGCTTTTCCTCTAATACTCATGATTTTGCTCTATTTACTTGCAAAACTAATAAAGGTATTGTCATGTTGCTTCTCGATATTGATGATATGATTATTACTGGTGATAATACTACTGGTATTACTGAGCTTAAGCAATTCTTGAGTCAGCATTTTGAGATGAAAGATCTTGGACCTCTCAGCTACTTTATAGGTCTTGAAATCATTTCTTCTACTGATGTCTCAACGACAGTCGCACTGAATTCA
Source organism: Ormosia emarginata (assembly GCA_029884605.1). Lineage (NCBI taxonomy): Eukaryota > Viridiplantae > Streptophyta > Magnoliopsida > Fabales > Fabaceae > Ormosia > Ormosia emarginata. Next base: position 30,290,140 of record JAQQTP010000080.1, on the reverse strand, counting down.
CTCCTCTAGAACCTAATGTCAGGTTTACACCTCTGGATGATACTATACTCGATGATCGTACTCTTTATCGGCAGTTGGTTGGTAGCTTGATTTATCTTACTGTTACTCGTCCAGACATTTCATATGTTGTTCATCTAGTCAGTCAGTTTATGTCAATTCTGCACACTGCTCATTATGTTGTTGTTCTATGTATTATTCGGTATATAAAAGGAACTATGTTTCATTGACTTCATTTCACAGCCAACTCCTCCTTAGTTCTCCAAGCTTATTCTGATGCTAATTGGGGTGGAGATTCCACTGATCATCGATCCACCACTAGCTAATGTATCTTTCTTAGTTATGCACTTATTTCACGGTGAAGCAAAAAATAGACTTTAACTGCACGTTCTAGTACTGAAACAAAATATCGGATATTAGCTGACACCACATCTGAAATACCTTAGTTACGTTGGCTTCTTGAAGACTTGGGTGTTTCTCAGTCCTCTACCACTACTCTTTATTGTGATAATAAGAGTGCTATTCAGATTGCTCACAATAATATTTTTCATGAGCGCACCAAACATATTGAGATCACCTGCCACTTCATTCATCAACACATTCTTCGTGGTGTTCTTGTCTCATTTCTATTGGCATTCTTGATCAGTTAACTAATCTGTTCACCAAAACTCATCATCTTAGCCAATTCTGCACTTTGGTTTCCAAATTCAAGTTAGTTTCTTCTATACGTACTTGAGTTTGAGAGGAAATGTTAGCGTGATTAATTATGATTAAGATTATAATTAATTACGATTGATTTTATAAATAATTGTAATTGATTTAATACATAGTTAGATTAATTTAGTACATAATTATTATTTTTTCCTGTATAACAACCTTTTTATATAAATAAATATCAATCCTTTTATATTTATTCACTCAGATATATATATATATATATATATATATATATATATATTATATATATATATATATATATATATATATATATATATATTATTAATATTTATCACTCTCTTTATGTTTAACTACTTCAGTTGCACTTGTATGCATTCATCACCTATGACGTAGCACGTGAATGCTTATCTTTTTTTTTTTTTGTACAGTCAATGCTTATCTTTGAATCTACTAAAAGTTTGTTGATTTCTATACTTCTGTATATAGCTTCTTGAGATTACCCATCTTGTAGTAGGAACTCGCATATGTTAATTGTAGATACTTGAAGAAGCCGATCTAGTTTTGGTTCTAAGGACTTTTTAGGTCTTTGTCCTATCTGCAAGGATTAACCTTCCTGACTGCTTCTATATCAAGTGTTGAATAAATAGTGTAAGGCTCGATTAAAACAAGTAATTCATTTCAATACTATGTTTGTAATAATCACACATCATCAAATTAAAGAACTAGTTTCACAAGAAATCTTAGGATAACAGCAAATTGATGCTAGGAGCGATTGTGCAGATTTGGTATTGGCCATGAAAAGTTTTCCTGACACTGCTTCCCTTCCCTCACCTTCAAAATTACGTAATGGTTCAAGGTACGTACAAAATGTAATTTCGCACATTATTTGGTAATTATATGTAATTAATTATGTGCATGTGCGTATATATGTTATTTCCGTATCAATTTATATGCACAATACTTTTACACTTGCATACCATAGATTTGAGTTTAATTGGACCTAAATTAGACTCTCCTAAAATTTATTTAAACTCACTTAATTTTTTTAAGACAAAACTTAGCTCCAACCTAAGTTGGAGGAAAATCTTCCAACTCCTTTTAATGTTATACTATGTGTTTATTTTATTAAATTAATGGAGTTAAAATAAGTAAATAACAACACATAACATAACATTAAAAGGAGTTAGAGGACTTTCCTCTAACTTGAATTGGAGCTAAGTTTTATCCATTTTTTTTATGTACAATTCAAGTTTTACAACTACTATGATATAATTTTAATGGGTTTGCCAAGTGGTGAAAACGAATATGTGATATGTCATACGTAGTGTCATATAATTTTGTCAATTTCTTAAAATCAAGCTATACAAAATTTACTTGTGAATCCCCTAAGCTCATAATAACATATTTTTAATTGAATTAGCAATATGAATAAGTTGATAAAAACTAACCTCAACAACACTTAACTACAATAAAAAAAAATTACTATGATGCACAGTTCTATACGAAAATGTTTTCCCTTGGTTTTCACCAATGCTATTAAAATTTAAAATCCCAGCTCTAGATCATTCTTGCTTAGTTGAGGTGGGGATAATAACTCGACAGAGATCCCAAATTCAAATTATAATATTGACCTTTTAAAATGCTAAGAAAAATTGAGTATTTGATAAAATTAAGAAGCCGTTTTCCTCCATGCCTTACCTTCTTAAGTACTTATATAAAGAAAAAAATAATTATGCGTCATGTATCAATAATGGAAGTAAAATCTATATTCGCATGCATTAAATTTTTGTTTGTTGTATGAAAAGAGGTTGAGGACAAGCGGTGTTTCATATTAAATTGCCAATCTAGTGTGAACTGAAATGATGCTGATAGTAGCTTAAAGAACACTCAAACACAAGGCTATATTTTCTTATCTTCCAATCTATTTATTAGTCTTAAAACAATTATCGGACAGTGATATTTATGATGTTTACAATCAAAATGACAACAATAGAAAAAGAAAAATGTAAGAGAGTGTGAAACCAAAAGCGTTTTGGAATCAATGATTGAGTAAAATATCGAAACATATTGCGCCATAATTTTTAATTTGGTGTCATATAAGTCATATGATTTTGACTTTGGGTTAAATCATACCTTAAGGTTTTTTTTTTTTACTTGATTTGATTTTTTTTAAACAGGGTATGATTTTAGTTATATCCGCTTAAATTTTCTGTAAGAGTCAATTTCGTATGCACCACACAAAGCTTTGCGCGTATCTTTTATATAGAGAAATTATTGTATAAATTTAGAATATTCAAATTAGTTTGTAGTAGTCTAATTACATAATTAATTAATAAAATTAATTAAAATTATTTATTAATTAATTATGATAATTATCTATCAATTAATATTGTAATTGATTTAGTATACCTAACTTAGATGTATCAAGTTTATATAAGAATTTTTTCTTTTATATGATGCTAACCTTCAAGTCTTTTAGAAATTGTTACATACTTTTAATAATAATAAATACATTTTAATCTTTATTATTAATTTTAAATTTTTAACTTAAATTTTTTGTGAATTTATTTAAAGATAATGGTAAAAATTATTTTTAAAACATATATTTATTGTGCTACAAAAATATATTAAAATTTCTCATTCTGTCATTCATCCACTAGACCATTTTTCTTTTAAAAGAATAAATATGGGTTTGAGCATTTTCATTTAATCATTTTTACTAAAACAAGTAACCCCTGTTCTCCTTCCGTAAACCGAATTAAGTCATCGCATTATTTTCGAATGTTGCTGTGGTTTTTGATATGAATAAAGCTTTATGCCCCGGATAAAGAAAGTACCGAATTAACTGAGCAATAGTTTTGTTTTCATCAACGTCTTAAAAATTAGACTGAATTGGTGGTTAAATTGATTATATTATGAAACGGTCATATTTTGTATTTGAACATTTTCTGATTAAATCATGATTTAATTTCGATTTAACCACAAATTTGATTAGTTAAATTAATTGAATTATAATTCAAAAATCTTATTAATTTAATCTTCAATTTAATTTTTAAAACATTAATTCTGATATTAAAATGGGTCCGGTTAGTGGACCCACTTGTTTTTATGGTAAAAGTAATTATTGGGTGAGCAATTTAGGCTACTCCGAGCTCTATTAGCCAGGACATGTAGCGGCTTCTTTTCTCATCTCTATAATTCTAAGGATATGATACATTATTTCTTTATATAGAATAATTTTAATCTTCGATTAAATATCTTTAAAGTCATTATTGTGAGATTAACTTTCGAATACTGTTTTGATTATGAGATCTTTCTAATAATTATATTTTCTAAAATTTAAATTTGATCACAACTAAGAAGTCCTCTTAATAATTTATTTATATATTGAGAAATCAAATTATTTACAAGTTATTTCTTATAAAAAAATCGACATATATTTAAAATAAAAAATATCCTAATAAAAAACTCTAAATTCACTTTCAAATTTTAGATTTAACCAAAATGCCTCATAATCCTTAAAAAATAAATAAAAATAAAAATAAATTGCTTATACAGATAATATGATTGCGTAAAAAAAAGGTTGAGGCATGAAACGGGGCAACGTGCAATTTTCATCATGATGTGTCTATTTTCCTTTTCATAATATATTGGATGAATGGTTTTTGTTTTTCGTATCCCATTAGTTTACTGTTTTTTTTTCTATAAAGAAACTTAGGGCCTATGCTTGCAAGATATTGCTAAATATGGAGTGATTAAGACTTTTCTTAATGTCGAAAAAGCATAAAATGGCAAAAATGAGGCTCACTTTATCTTAATTTTTTTTTACTAATTCATTATTTTTTTCTTCCTTTTTATTTTATCTTTCCTACTAAGCACATCTTACAAGTCATAAGTAAAAATGAACAAAAATAGGATAATTCTCCAGGTCATATATATAAACTAAATCGAGAGAGCAAAAATGACAAATATAATTTATTTTTTTTATAATGGAGGTGCAAATATTTAAATACGGAAAGAGATATGCAACGTATGAAATGATCCAACCTCCAGCATTTTAATCATACTAAAATCTTAAAGATTTAGATCAGTATTAATTGAATTACAAGGTCGTTTAAAGGATAATAATTACTCTAACCAAAATAATTGTTATTGAAAAACATAAAGTTTGCTATTGTACTAGAGAATGAAGCACAGTTGTATAATCTGGATTAAAAGTAAATTCAACTAAAAAATTAAGTTATTAGGTTAGTAGTATGACTGCGAGTTAAAGTTGTTGAAGCGGAAAATTTAGATAAAGGATAAAATATTTATAAAAAATATTATATAAAAAATATTATATAAAAAATATTATATAAAAAATAAAAAAAATATTATTTCTAAACTTACAAAGTGATAATAACTTATTAGTTAGATTAATATAAATTAAAAACTAAGTACATTATTTAACAAGAGTATTTGATCTAGTGATAAAATATATTTCATGACAAGATCTACTAAGCATTATCTTCAAATCTTATAAGTTGTATTTTTTGTTCATACAACTATGGAATGAAAATACTTGAAATGAGTTAGTGCTTTGATAGTTTGTATGAAGAGTCATGTTATTTGTACATTTCAAGATGGATAACTTTGGGACAACTCATACCATGTTATTTTTTATTTTAATTGCTTATATAATGATTTTCTTCTATTACACATAATGAGTTAAAATTAAAATTTAACATATCTTACACAAATATCACTATGTGTGATAATTAATGAGGTAATAAGTGATAATCATTCTTACTTATATGATGAATTATAATTATCATTTCTACCAATTAAACATTTCAAAAAGTGAAATTAAAAAATTATTTTATTTCTTTTTATTTTAATTTTTTAATAAATATACATTTTTTTTACTAATTCATTATTTTTTTCTTCCTTTTTATTTTATCTTTCCTACTAAGCACATCTTACAAGTCATAAGTAAAAATTAATAAAAGTAGGATAATTCTTTAGGTCATATATATATATATATATATATATATATATATATATATATATATATATATATATATATATATATATATATATATATATATAAACTAAATCGAGAGAGCAAAAATGACAAATACAATTTATTTATTTTTTATAATGGAGGTGCAAATATTTAAATACGGAAAGAGATATGCAACGTATGAAATGATCCAACCCCCAGCATTTTAATCATACTAAAATCTTAAAGATTTAGATCAGTATTAATCGAATTACAAGGTCATTTAAAGGATAATAATCACTCTAACCAAAATAATTGTTATTGAAAAACATAAAGTTTGCTATTGTACAAGAGAACGAAGCATAGTTGTATAATTTGAATTGAATGTCGACTCAACTAGAAAGTTAAGTTATTGGGTTAGTTGTCTGACTGCTGGTTAAATGGTTGAAACAAAAAACTTAGATAAAGAATAAAATATTTATAAAAAAATATTATATTAAAAAATACTATATAAAAATATTATTTCTAAACTTACAGTGATAATAACTTATTAATTGGATTAATATAAATTAAAAACTAAGTACATTACTTAACAAGAGTATTTGATCTAGTAATAAAATGTATTTCATGATAAGATCTCTAAGCATTATCTTCAAATCTTATAAGTTGCATTTTTTGTTCATACAACTATGGAATGAAGATACTTGAAATGAGTTAGTGCTTTGATAGTTTGTATAAAGAGTCATATTATTTATACAATTCAAAATAAATAATTTTGGAACAACTCACATCATGTTATTTTTTTTTTATTTCAATTGCTTATATAGTAATTTTCTTCTATTACATATAGTAATTTTCTTCTATTACATAGGGAAGAAAATCCTCTCAATTTTTTTCTCCTCTCAAGTGGTCAATTGTAAGAGAGAGAAAGACACAAGGTTATAAAAGAAATTTCACAAGTTTCAATTAGGCCCCACACTCAATTATTTTTATATATTTCTCTCTCCTACAATTGACTACTTGAAATAGGAAAAAATTGAGAGGATCATGATCCTACATATAGTAAGTTGAAATTAAAATTCATCATATCTTACATAAATATTACCATGTGTAGTAATTAATGAGATGATAAGTGATAATTATTGTTACTTATATAGTGAATTCTAATTTTAACTTATTATATATAATAAAAAATTATTTATTTATTTTAAAAACATTCATTACTTATTTAACTTATTAAAAAATTGTGCACAATCTAAATGTAGGGCTCCCGTAAAAAGGACATGCTGGTCAAAGAGACCAATACATGGGCTTTATGATCACAGGCTTAGATACTAATTCTGAATTCCCAAAAAATAATCATGTTTACTGTGTGTCCACAAAACCCTAATTTATCGTAAGCCATGGTCTTTGATTGCCTTTGTCACATAGCAATGAGAGAGTGAAGGGAGTATGGAGATGAAGTTGATTACCCATATTGACACTCCTCTCATATCGCTGTTGGTATTGAAAAGTTCAAAATAGCAGCCTTATATTTGTTTCAATTAAATTCTTTTACAGATCATCCTAATTTGTAGGAAACATCAAGCGGAATATAAGTGGTTTTATTTACTTAATTTACATCTCTAAGATCTTTGTTATTTGTGGCATTACCTTACTAATTTCGTACCTGTTTTTTTTGTTTTTTTACAATCATGACAAAAAATAAATAAATTTATGACCTCATCCAAATTATCAAAATCCCTCATCATTAACCCGAATATAATGGCTTTTCTTTTTTGGTACATTAGTGGCTTATTATTTTGTATGTTATTGAACTATACAGAGTTTGACATACAGACAAGTAAATATTATTAAGTGGTAAAAAAAAATTGAAAAACAAGATGATAATGTTGATATCTTTAATGTAAAATATTCTTACTTTTTAAATATAAGCATTTTTTTACACTACACTAATTACAGTATTTTATAATTTTTATGAATTCAGATTTATAAGAGCTATAAAATCTCAATGATAATATAATTAATGTAAAAAAAAAAAAAAATTGTTAGAGCAGAGAAGAATCAACATTTTTTCTCGCATAACAATATCAACTCAAAAAATACAATATATATATAAATAAATAAATAAGCCAAAACCAAAATCTAAACTCAAGGAGGCGATGTGGACCCCACAATTGGGCATAAATATTGACCTGCGACCTGTGTATCTCTACACCTTTTTGTCTTGAGCCCAGTCTGCCCTTACCATTAGCTCATAGTGTCGACATGGTTTGCGAGGAGGAGTTATTGACAGAAAAAGTCTGCGAGCTGTATGAACAAATCTCAAGACTAGAGAGTCTCAAACCCTGCAAAAATGTCGACATGCTTTTCACCCAACTTGTCCTCACATGCATGCCACCTAGCCCAATCGATGTAACCAAGCTCGGCAAAAGAGTGCAAGAGATTAGATCCGAGCTTATTAGGCTCTGTGGGGTAGCTGAGGGGCACTTGGAGAACCACTACTCTACCATCTTAGGCTCATACGAAAACCCCCTTGATCATCTCAATATTTTCCCCTACTATTCCAATTACCTTAAGCTTGGTCTCCTTGAATTCACTATCCTTAGCCAGCACTGCACTCATGTCCCTAACAAAATTGCCTTTGTAGGTTCAGGCCCTCTTCCCCTTACTTCAATTGTCTTGGCATCAAATCACTTACCCTCCACCACTTTTCACAACTATGACATCGACCCTTTAGCCAATTCCAACGCTCTGCGTTTGGTCTCCTCTGACCCTGACTTGTCTAAGCGTATGGTTTTTCACACCAATGATATATTGGATGTGTCAAACGATTTGAAAGACTATGAAGTTGTTTACTTGGCAGCCCTTGTGGGAATGGACAAGGAGTCAAAGAATCGAGTCATCCATCACTTGGCCAAGTACATGGCCCCAGGTGCCCTTCTGATGCTAAGGAGTGCTCATGGTGCTCGTGCTTTTCTCTACCCAGTCGTTGATCCTTGCGATCTTCTAGGCTTTGAGGTCCTCGCTGTGTTCCACCCCACCGATGAGGTTATCAATTCAGTTGTCATAGCACGTAAATATGCTATGCCTGTACACTCACTTGAGCAAGGCCTTGCTTCTATGATACTACCAAACAAGTGTTCCGAGATCCAAGTCTTCAATCCCCTCAACCTCAACCATGGGAATATGATTGAGGAATTGACCGTTGAGGAGCAACTCTCATAAACTGATCTCTCTCTCTGATTTGCTTTATCTACTCGGTGTCTACAGATATGCTTTAGATGGGGATTGGGTCTTGTGGTAGCAACTTAATTAATTATATTTATGTCTTACTCGTTTGTATCTCATCTAGCAACATAAGTGTTTCTCATAATGTCGTTCTTAAATTTTCAATAAATATAAAAGAAATTATGTGTTCTAGATCGAGTCTCCCTCGAGCAAGCCATAACGGCATGCATGCTAGCATAGCATGTTTACGGTTGCTCATCTTTATTGTTCTTCGTATTAAGGTATTATACATAACGGTATTGACCCAAAAGGAAATGGTCATGGAATCGTAACAAGCACAGCTTATATGGGATTCTCAACTAATTTGCCAAATCTGAATATCACAGAGCTACCTTGGCTACGCTTTGACTTGTTCCATTTAACTTCATTCACTTTCAATCACTTAAAAATAGAAAGTCCACCATTCCTGTCTTTGATATTTGCCGATAATATTGCCTATCAAATTCAAGACTACTTTGCTTTAAAGGATGCCTACTTATCTTCTTCTTTTTTTTAATCATCTAATGTTTTGTCTTTGGTGTAAATTTTTTGTGGATTGCATCTTGAGATACCAGTCACGTCACTATTACCCGAGAAAAGAACTGAAGAGAGGAAGCCTTAAGCATATCTTCTCCTCACTGTACTTGATCATTAATAAGTGAGGCATATCTTCCCTAATTAAGATGCCAATGCTAGTGGTAAAGGAAATTGAAGCGGAAGCTCAAAAATATCCAAATAAGATGGAAGACCGGATTTTTGTTGGTTTTTTTTATCATCTATGCCTTTTGAGTTTACCACAAGACAACGATGAAAGATATTCTTATGTAACTTGGCTCCATCTATTCGTTTGGTCTATTCGTAGAATTAGAATCTACAACCCCCAAGTCCTATAGTCATTTAGTTGTCCATTTGTGCATACTTCAAAGGTGGATTCTTTCTTCTTCTTTTTTTTTTATTAACTTCAATGGTGGATTCTTGATGATATTTTCTCCATTGCTCTTTTTTCAGCAAAAATCAAGCCAGATGGTATACTGTGGCGTGCTTGAAGCTCCACTATATTGTCAGTGCTTAAAGAATCCATATGATATACTTCCCAGGCTCCCAGCTTAACTATATGAAAATAATATGTTTTAAGTTATTGTGAATGTCTCATTACTCGATATAGTTTTAAGATGAGTCAAACTTAGATCTCTCGAAAGTAAAATTGCCTATGACTTTAGAGTATATGTAAATTAAGTAGGGGTGAAAGATTGGAATTCGAACATATATATTACCTGTTAATTAATCTTTCGAAGGAGAATTTCCTAAAATGTTATTACTAATGGCAAGACAAAGTTTTGGACTTAGAAGGCGGTTGGGTGTATGAGAATTTGGGCAGAAGTTGTAAGTTTAAATACCAACCGACCACCACTCCTCAATTTAAGAAGAAGAAGAATGACCTTTGAAACTTATCGTGGGTATCACATTAACTGTTTACAGTCCACGTCTAAAGTTTTGGGATCTTTTTCACTTTTAATGTTGATTTTACTGCTTATATTGCCCAATTCTCTTGAAAAAGAATTCCTTCCTGTTAGGAAAGCTGCGGACAATATGAGTTCATTTGATCAATTAGCATGAGAAGCTTCATTCTGAGTTTAGGTTGGGGAACATCCCTTCTTCTATCAATTTAATTGAAATTTATGCTTTTTATAATGATTAAGAGAATTGAACTACTGACCACAAAAGCAAGATGCATAGATTTCAAACAAAACTTTTGGCAGAAGGCCTCCTTTTGATCAATCAATATATTCATTGTTAACTTGTATATATGGTGAAAAAATTGAAATGTCTAAAACCCAAATAGGTAAACCTGATCATAGGGTCTGGCTAGGACCTAATTCTTATGAAATTTTTAGAAGTCTACTATAAAAAGCTCAACAAAACCCTGTGAAAAATCATTCGAAATTCAGCCCATTGTATGTTTGGGGATTGGTTATTTTGGAAAACATCTTTTTTTTTTTTACCATAAAAGCTGTTTTTCACTCCGATGCAATATGTTTGGGTATGATTATGATATATGATTATTTCTTTTTTTAGTTGTAAACGAATATGTGATGTATAGATAGGTGAGACGAATTTAAATTTTAACTATGTCAATTTCTTGAGACTCAGCCACAAGAAATCTTTGACTACATTAGTCAAAATACACGCAAGTTGATTCAAATATCACTTGACTGTAATAATTTTTTTTTTCTTGAAAACTAAAATTTCAGCATTTTGATTATGTGATTTCAGATTATTTTTAAAGTTTTGGGTGATAAATGTCATTTTGTCTTTAACCAAATAAGTTTTTCTATTATTTTATATATATTTTAATAATTTAATACATAAAAATAATTATTTTTATACAATCTAAACAAACATTTTAGAATAAATTAATCTTTACCTCTTATAGTTTCATGCTTTTTCTAAAATTAACCCCCTCTACTTTTTTTTTTTCCAAACTCCCCTCAACTTTAGTTTAAGTTAAAAACGTTAGCATTTTCAATCTAAATCAAAGTTGAAAGAAATTAAGTGACTCAAAAAAAAAAGTAGAGAGAGGTTATTAAAAAAAAGGTGAAAATAAAGTGTAATTTACCCAACATTTTCTCTTAAACAAATTATTTTTTTCTGAAAATCAATTATACATAATTAATTTTTAACATAACATCATTTTCATAACTAATCCAACACAGGCAGCTAACTTTCAAGTAACTAACGCCATAAACCTGTACTCTGTCCTTAAGATAAAGAATAATAATGGTCTTATATTTTTTTAGAAGTGTAGGTATTGTATACATTTTTTTAAGTGTCACTGTGCTAAAAATATGGGGATAGTAAGATAAAAGATATGAAACCAAATACTTTTCCAGCATCCGCAGAATCCAATTTTCAAATATTTGGGGGCCTTAGAAATTTTCGAGTCCATACGCTCGTGTCCGTTCAACAAATTAATGGACCGTTGCAATACCACGGTCTGCAGCAGCTACTGCATCTGCTATTGATCAGAACTAAAACAATTGTTGGCAAAAATGAAAAGCCCACAAACTATAAATGGTCAACGATTTTATGCCTCCCAACTTCATCGTTGTGTTTAATTAATATTCGAGAGCCCAATTTCCTTGAGATGTAGAACTATTTGTTAATGAACTGAGAAGGATGGTGTCCCTAATAAAAACAAAAAGAAAAACTCCAATAACTCATTTAGAAAAAAAATTTATTATTAAATAAATATGGTGGAGGTAAAAATATAAAATCAATTTGGGTTTTGCTTATAAGACACTTGTTAAGATATAAAAATAAAAGTTTTAAATAAAAAATATTTTCTTTAATTTTCAATACATTAAATATATTATTTTTATCTAAAATTTTTTATCTTGTATTCTTTAACAAGTGTGTTTAACAAAACTTAATCAATTTTCTTTGTTTGAGAAATCAGGTCATTTTGGGAAGAGCAAAGGGAGGCTGATTTTTTACTTTCTAAAGAAGCTCTAGCCTCGAGTTCTATGTAGATTACTTAGTAAAATGGGGCAAATCTAATGGACCGGTCCGAATAATTTGATAAAATAGATGGGTTGAGTTAGTAAAATATCAGTCCAAAATTTACATAACTCTAATGAAATTTGGACTCGAATGGCCGACTGGGTTTCACTTTTTTAACACTACATAAGATTAAATGAAATTTAAATTAGCTAAGAAAATACCAATCAAAACTTACATAATCTTAATAGCGGTCCGAAAATAGCACCCGAATGAATGATTTTTTGACACATCTAAGTACAGTATGTAGATTTATGTTGATTTAGTATTTTTACATACAATTAGTCAACGATTTTATTATTTTTTGAAGTGCCAACTGCTTCAATCCCAACTCGACCTTAACAAAGCTTAAAACCCTAGCTGAAAATTAGTGCCTCAAGCAGAAACATCATCTATGATACTCACTAGTTAGTATGCTAAGTTGCTAACTTCATCGTTGGTTCTTTTCACTTTATTTAATTTGCAGGTATATTTGTAAGCTTACCTGCACATAATTATACACACACATAATCTGATGGCACGTTAGCCACCTTCTAGTATTTTTCATATAACGTTATCCGTAAAATACTGATGATCTTGTCATCAATATAAACTGTCTTTTGGTCAGGGGTATACATATATATTACTATTAGAATTATAATGAATCTGAAAAGTGAAGTATATTTTCATTGATGATCATGAAGTGTGTGTGTATATATATATATATACAAGAAGCTAAAGCTTAACCGAAAATAATTGAAAACAGTTATAACTGAAAAACTAATTAAGTTTAAGTGGATTTTACATCCTCTAACAATTACCGCCTAATGTTTAGATACTACAGTCAGGTCTATGATGCACATATATAGATACTGGTATTAGATATGGAGCTCATGTAGATGTGTTTATTTTGATGAAAAAATATTTTTTTATTAAAAAAAGTACTTTTTACATTTTTTTATGTTTAAATGATTTTTTTAAAAATAAAACACGAAAAAATATATTTTCTTTAAACTAGATTTTGAAGTTTTTTAAAAAACTTTCTTATAATATGAAGTTGTTTAAACATTAAAAAAAAAGTTCATATCAAATATTACATTTAAATACAAAATAATTTTAGCTTTTTTAAAAAATCTTTTAAGAACTGATTAAAAAAATATCTTATTTTAAAAATTCATTTAAACAAAATATTGCATAACATGAGAATATGTTTTTGTTAAAAAATTAAGATACAACTATAATAGAATATGATATAATGTACATATAAAAACTTTTATATATATAAAATATCAAAAAATCATATGAAAGCATTATAAAATCCCATAAATAAAACACAATAATTGAACATCCAATACGGTATCAGATACATATTCGAAACTAAAACGATATATATTTCAAAGTACCATGCTTCCTAGCTTCAGGTTATGCTCTTCCAAATTTTTAAACGAGAGCCTACCCAATTAACTTTGGTCAAGGGCATCACTACGGTGTTTCACATTATTCAAGATATACCCAAGAATTAATTATCCATCCCTAAGTTCAGTTTCTGTAAAATAGGGAGACATTTACAATGCTCATAACAAGTTTTTGAACATTGATGCTTCAAAAAAATTACCTATTTTTGTAAGTAATTTCCCATTGACTTTTTTTTAACAAAAAATTATCATTTTTCTTTTCTTTTCCTTCTGATTTCCTTTCTAAAAATTTCAATTCCCTCCTAATTGCAGATGAATAGTAATCCAACCATGAGAACGATGGTGATTGATGGTAGTTTAGGTGGATTGCAGATCCTGTAGATCATTATCAATAAACAAAACTGTCACAAAGTAACCAAAGACCACTCATACCACTAAAATCAATATAAACCACGGCCTTTGTCTTAATATCATCAACCCATCATCCCAGAATTCAACTACCATCCATCCTTTGTCCCAAAGCAAATTGACCTCGAAGCTCCACTACGCCACCTTGTTGCGCACGACCAAACACGAGACTCCCTCGCGTCGCCCACCCACGTAGAACCACGTCTCAACCATGGCTTCTACCGTGTTGTCCTTCACTGCCACCAAACAACCCACCTCAAACCACCACCAACACCCAGCCACACAGATCTGCAGTGCCCCGCCGTCATCCTCGCTGCCTTAGACCTCCACCCGTCACGCACGACTTCCGCCTAAATTCGTTGCACCTCTCCCTACGCACACACCTCGGAACTGTCCAGATCTGTTGTCACTAGACCCACGCATAATTGCATGTTGTCCTCGCATGCCAACCATAGCGTCACCACTCCAGCACCGCAAACAATCCTCTGCTCCGCTGCCTAGCCTCACGCGACACTTGATTAACACCTACTATTCATCTGCAACCCAAGAGGGACTAGTATTCATATGCAAAGACATGACTTAGAAGAAAGAAAAAAAAAGAATTTGAGAAGAAAAAAAAAATTGAGTATAAATTACCTATTAATCAGGGTACAAGTCTATCACAGGAACTATTAATTTGTTTTTTCACAAAATCAATAGTGAAAAAATGTGGAACATCCATACTCTACATTCTTTTAGGAACATTTAAAATGTCTCCGTGAAATAGTAATTAAAGAACAGCTTTCTAGAGGACCATCCTTCTTTCTCTTTCTTTATCTTTGTCCGGCATATAGTTTTTTCATAAAGTAATCACAAATTTAGGAATATTGATCAACGACGCAGTATCTACTATAGCTCCAATTTCTACAATTATATAAGCCAAACGTACACTACTTAGCATACAAGTCCAGGTTCCAAAAATTAGTTTTCTAATGTAATAGGAATGCATAAATTACTCTAGCAGAGGGTACAAGTAACAGGAAACTTTGAGAAATCATCACATTGAGGTCCAACTCCAGAATTAAAAAAACAAAGGTCCTCCTATGCCGCGGCCACTTACCCCCTCCATAACGGCAAATCGCGTATCTTGATCAGATGGTTTCCAATGCCGTTTTCTCTGATTAATGAACCAATTATTGATCTGCTTTTGATCCAGTCCAGTAATGCTTGATAACTTCACTTTCTCCTCCTCCTGTATCATCGATTATAGTTTCAAGGCATTTACTAAATTTTGGCACCGTCTATTATTTTAAGTGACACCCATGCTTGCTTCATAGATTTGTGGGCTTGTGGCTATGCAAGTGCACACAGTAGACAAAATTTCATGCATCTTACAGTTAGGTAGGTATACATACTTAAGTAAACAAAAAACACGGTTCATATGAGCTATGTAGTGCACAAGCCTCTATCAAATTTTCCTACACGATCTCCCCAAACTCACCACTTCATCCTCATTTTCTGTAACTACCAAATGAAATTTCCTACCGATGCAAACATACATTAAATTTACTTCCAAAACTAGCTATTCAGTTCATCCTACCAGAACCAAAAGTGCCAATTAATTGACCATAAATCATGACTAAGAACTTGCTAACGAACATAAAAATAATTGAAGGTAAAAGAGCATCATTTTCGTTTTCACATAAATATGCTTTATGATACAAATTGCAATTACCGTAGGATATGGCCATCTATGATGGGTGTTCCACCAGTGCATCAGTGCCATCCTTGCATCCTTTGGTAGCTTACCGTTTTTCTTTTTCTTTAGAAATTCCTGTCTCAAACTGTTAAAATGGCCGCTGTACTTACGAAGGAGCATTTCTTTAAGCGTTTGATCAGCTAGGCGAGTGCCAGAAGATTCATGACCTTTAACTGCTTCTATCTCCCCACAACTTATATCCTCCTCTGAAGTCCCAGGTGCCTTATCTGACAAAACTACAAAACACAAGGTCTCTCAATATGCCACAAGGACACATACAAATACAATTACATTTTCAGTTTTAAGAAGTAATGAATGACTGACCGAACTGCATGTCAATTTGGGATTACTTCATGAATTTTTCTTAAATGTGTGCATGCCACAAGGGAAGAAAATGACAAATGAAAGGGCTATAGGGTAAGATATATATAGAAAATCAAAGTAACTTCAGTATTTGTTAAGTATCTGTGCTCCAAGATTATTTAATTATATATATATAAGGGGCTTTATTAGATGGAAAGTTCCTTATATATATACTGACAAATTTGGTATTGCCCTCAAATAGAGGCGCGGGGACACATGTAGTTCAAAGGAGAACATATTGTTGGAGAAAAGACAAAGCTTGCAGGTAATTGCAGGAGAACACATGATGATGGTACAAAAGTTTAGCTATAATCATTGATCGTATAGTACATGGAATTATAGCCCTAATATTATTATATAACAAAATTTGGTTCTAATCTTTGATTCTAATTTTTGCTTCCAACTTCATTTAATTTTCTTCTATTTCTTAATTTCAACTCCATTTAATTAAGTTAATAGAGACAAAAATAGATTAAATGGAGTTGGAGGTAAAAATTGGAGTAAAAAATTAGAATTAAGTTTTGTTCATTACAGCTAGGACTAGAATACAACTTGATTTCTCAGTTACAATAGTGAAAAAAAAAAGTTCAAGTATATGGGAAAGCAAAATGGTGATTGCCTCTTCAAGAATATCTTCTACTTCACTTGATGGAATATCTAATAAGATGGAAAACCTCAACTTAGATTATTAAGAAAGCACAAGCATGCCAAAATATTGTCACCATGCAACTTAGAGCCAAAACTTCTCCACTCTCCAGTTCATCATGCACTTCAGTCAGGAAACCAGTATATTTCTATTGATCTATTCTATAGAGATTAAATAACAACAGAAATTCTATATTGAAAAATAAGAGACAATAATGCAGTTTTGACCTGAAGAGCAAACCATAGCTTGCGAACCTCAAGCTATGATTATTAAATGCGTATGTAAAAGTTGCACATAGAAAAGAACTATCATCATCTCAATATCTATAATTCACATGTTATTGCATTATTTATAAATTATTCAAATTTAGTTCGTACTTGAGATCGGTGGTAATTGTTAACAAGTGGGGATATACTGAAGGATGTATTAGCAAATAGAATTTCCTTATTAATGTGGAAAATTACTTCTTATTGAACGCCACTAATAAAATTAAACTTTGATGTGCACCATATATGTCATCCATATAGGGAAGTCAGTTTAAATACATCATCATTGCAACGTATAAGAAAATAAAGTATAACTATATATAGCAGGCAATGCATGTTCTCATGAAGTACTCAACATACTAGGGCTAGTGCCATAATTGCATCATGATGATATTTTAATATCACGGGTATGTGTATATTTTAGATCACATTCGATTATCTCTAGACCTTATTAAATACAAGATGTTAAAGATAAGACAGAAGATGATACTTAAAAAGTAGACTACTTGTATGGTACATCAAACTCGAACTCCAATTTTCTGAATTAGAATGCTAAAATCTCATCTATTCACTAGCGAGGAAAATATTTACCTCACTAAATTTTATAAAAATATTTGTGCAGTTCCATGTATATATGATGAAATTAACACCGTACGTAACCAGTACAAGGAGAAAAAAGTTTAACAAAACAACAATGTCGTAAAATTTTTTGTCTTCGGAACATTGTGTAATTAATAGATTCAAATTTAACAGGTCAGCGGGTGGTAGATGTTCAAATTAAATATTTCTAAATCAGCTGCATCTTCGACGTACACAAAAGGGCCATCCATGTTCTGGAAAAAATAATAATAATAATAATAATAATAATAATAATAATAATAATAATAATGAAATATAACGGGGTCATATCCAGAATTTTTTACTCAGTTGAATGCTATTTCTATGAGGATGAGTCAAGCTCTTCTATTAAGTTACTCTTAAAAAGTCATAAAATATTATGATATATATAAAATAAATACGCACAAAGGACTTCGCTAGCTCTTAAAAAATTGAATTTCCCCTAACTACTAGGGATGCAAAAAACACAGAGGAATAAGCATGAAATCAAGACTTTACCCGAGCGGTTGTTATCCGATGACTTTGTTAGTATTCCCTTACAAAGGTTGCTGAGCTGTGATTGGATATTACCCAAAAACAAAGTCGCTTCGTTGAAGGGCCTGGACAACTCCTCTTTGTATCTATGAAGAACTTCGCAGTACGATTCCTTTCAGGTTACAACAACAACAACTCAAATTAATCTCCATTAAGAAACACTACAAGTACAACAAGTCCTTGGTGTTGGTGACCCATATATGCATCCATATTTAGGAAAAAGATATGCAAGTATCCATCTGATTAATTTCCATAAACTTAACCTGTCTCCGGGTTGAAGTAACTGTCACCAATATATCATCTTTTTCTTTCAATCTCTCGACTTTCCCTCCAAACTTATTTGGAAACAAAGCAGAATATCTCAACATATACCCAAAAAAAAAAAAACTAAAATGAAATTTGAAGATATACCATGAAGTCGTCAAGTTCAGGACCATCCCCTATCTCACGACGAGCATTCATGGGGTGGCATTCTTGGCCTATTTCTTCAAGAAGGGACGCCAGTTCTGGGGGAGCTCCAACCTTTCAATACAATAGGCTACTACCATTTAGTATTCAATTATTCATATTCACAAGACAGGAGGAGTAATAATTAATAAGCTTGTTTCCTTACAACTTAGAACTTTTTTATAAGTATACATGGAATAAGAAGAGAAGAGAACAACAATAATAAAGTAATAACTAATAACAATAAATGGCACTGCTTGCGGTAAGACCTTTTGGCATTCTATGTATGCAGACACTAAATCTGGATAAAGAGGGTGATTGGCGATCTGGGTCTTGATCAACCGATCTGGCATATCTGAGCCGGTTACATCCTGTTTAGGAGCTTCCAGCTGGAGGTAGTTACTAGCCACTGGTCCTGCTAGTAGCTGCAATCCAGAAGTAGTAATAGTAGTAGTAGCAGCAGCAACTGCAGTAGTTGCAGAAACGCTAGAATTGCCAACTGTAACAACATCCTCTGGACAAGACAAAAGAGGGTTTAAGCTGTAAATATCTTCCATCACTAGCTGAACTGAACTGGAGTCTGGATTGAAATTCTCACTGATAAAAAAGAGAAGAACTGACTAGCTAGCAAGTTTGCACAAATTAAGCAGAATTGGAATAATAAGGATTTAATCTAATTAAGTTGTCTGCAGTCTGTACAGTACGTTGATACGAAATTACACTGATAGAGACAGAGGAAGTGAGGAAACGGATGAGAGGAACATAGTTGGGGTATTACGGTACCTGGACAAAGACTTTTCTTTTCCAAGAAAACCTGGGGAAAGAGGAACAAAGGAAAGAGTACAGATAAAGATGGTTAAAGTGATGAGTAAATGCGAGAGAGAGAGAGAGAGAGGTGCAAACAGTAAACAGTGAAATGAGAGAAAGGGAATGGAAGTTAACGAGTGTGTTTGGATTGGGAATTTGGATGCCGGTGATCTGATAAGGGAAAGGACCAAAACAGTGGAAGGTTTCACAAGGTTAAGGTGTGAAAATGTGAACTGTGAAGCATAATAATGTTTGGTGCACGTCAGTACAGTAAGATTAGTAATCTGAAAATAAAATAAAATTATGTACATACACGTGTATAAATATAATAAAAAAAATTTGTACATACGTGTTCAATTTATATATATATATATATATATATATATATATATATATTATATTTATATCATATATTAATATAAGAGAAATTTAAATTATTTTATATATAATTATAATATTTTTATAAGATACAAATAAATTTATGAATGAATTAAAAAATTAAATATATAAAAATTATATAAATAAAGGAATTGAAATATAATTGAGTAATATTATTCATATCAATTCTTCTATTTTAAAATCAAATAATGTATATATATTTTTTATATTTTATTTAATATAATTTATTATATATATTTTTTATATCATTTATTTTTATTCAAGTACATTTTAAAAAAATATAAATAATAATACATCTTTAAAAAGGAGTATAAAACTAATATTTTTCAATTCATACAATAGTAGATGTATCATGTATGTTATGAAGTGTATGTCGTGCGTATGTGTAGGCGTCAGGCTGTAATTTTGACCGGAGACATGAAATTCTGCAACGTAACAATTCATTGACTTTAGAGTGTTAGATTATGTTTGGGAGTTAAAATTTTAAAAAAAAAAAGTGATTTATTTTTTATTTTAAGTAAATATTGTTTATATTTAAAATTAATTTAAAATAAAATAACAAAATAAAAAATAATTATATAACTTTTTAATTATCATTTAATTATTTTTAAAAATTTATATATTTTTTAATTTATAAATAAAAAATAAATATTTCCTTTTTTTTTCTTCTAAAACTTTTCTTCCAAATATGCTCTAAAAAAATGTTGGTAGAGTAATACATCCTCTCACATCAGCTCACATTGTAGAATTTTTACAACTTGCATTTTTTAAAAAAAAAAAATTACGCAAGAGTACATTCTAATTTTGCAATGCGAGTTTTTTTTTTAAAAAAAAAAAGCTAGTTGCAGCGTAAAGACTGAAAATTTGTAGTTGCACATTGTTACGAACATATCACTTCGTATTTGAGGTACTTGTCAGAATTATAGTATAAATAAATATATAAAAAATAAGGAAAATTAATTATAATTAGATAATAAAATTTAAATTAAAGTGATATGTATTTTTAATGTACAGAGTTTTACATTGAAATTTATTAATATTTTAACATATTTATTTTTATTTTAATTACTAAAAAAATATTATAATAAATGTTAATTTGTTAAAATATTAATGTATATAACTCGTGTTTGGATGTTTTCCATTAACAGAACGAAACGGAATAGGTGGGGATGAATTAAAAAGGAAAGAAAAGGAATAGAACATAATTCCTTCCCTCTTTGTTTGGAAGATTCATTAATGAATGGAACGGAACGGAACATGTGTTCCCCCCATTCCACTATTGAGAATAATTCAAATTAGTGGTAGTAATTAGCTAAAACAAAAAGTTAGTTAGGAATTAGTCAATAACAGAAAGTTGGTTTTGAGTTTGTTAGCTTGTGTACCTATCATATAAATAAGTGAATGAAAATCAGAAGAAGAATTATTCAGTGATTAAAAATCTCTTAAATTTCTCTTCTTTGTATTCTTTGTTCTATGTGTTTTTTCATTGTGAGTGTACAAGTGAAAAAATAGTGAGAGTGCTCCAACAGAAATTGGTATCAGGAGCAGAAGATCAGGGCCACTGTGTGTGTGCTGTTGTACGTGTGATGTGATCATGGCTTCATCATCAAATGGAAATGGAAGTATTATTTCTAACTTGCCAATCCTTGATGGCAAGAATTATGACTATTGGGTCATAAGGATGGAAGCCATTCTTGGCTTTCAAGAAATTCTGGAGATTGTAAAAGATGGAATTTCAGAGAAAGATGATAGTGCAGCCAAGAAGAAAGATTACAAGGCTCAATGTTTGTTTCACCAATGTGTGGATCTTGCCAACTTTGAGAAGATCTCCAAAGCAAAAACGGCTAAGGAGGCTTGGGACACCTTGCAGAAAGCATATGGGGGTGCTGAGAAGACCAAGAAGATGCGGTTGTAGTCTCTCAGAAGACAATACGAGCTACTATCCATGAATGAGTAAGAATCCACTGCAGATTATTTCAACAGGCTGCAATTGATAGTGAATTCAATGAGGACTTGTGGAGAATCCGTTACAGATCAACAGATGGTGGAGAAAGTGTTGAGAACTCTCACCCCTAAGTTTGATCATATTGTTGTTGCAATCGAGGAATCTAAAGATATAGAAAAGATGAAGATTGAGGAGCTTCAAGGTTCTTTGGAGGCTCATGAGCTAAATTGATTGAAAGAAGTCTTGGGAAGGTTATTGTAGAGCAAGCACTTCAAGCTCAAGAATTCAAGAAGGGGAGAGTAGTGGTTGGAGGAATCAAAAGGGTCGTGGCAGAGGCAAATCCAGAGAAAGAGGAAGAGGAAGCGGTAGAGGAGACAAAAGACTCCAAGATTCTGATCAAGAACCACAAAACTCTTATCAAAATCATGGAAGGAGCAGCTCAAGGAGAGGAGCATACAATGGAAGAGGTAGAGGAAGGAAGTTTGATAAAAGCAAAGTGAAGTGCTATGTGTGCAGCCGCTATGGCCACTTTGCAGATGAGTGCTGGCACAAAAAGGACCCCATTGATGCTGATGAAGAAGCTGGATTTGCTCAAGATAAGGACAATGCAGATGAAGTTCTCCTTATGGTCACAACACCATGTGATGAGTCAAGTACCAATCTCTCGGTATCTTGACTCAGGCATTCAAATCATATGACTGGGAGAAGAGATTGGTTTGCTAACTTGGATGAAAGGGTTCAAAGCAAAGTGAAGTTTGCAAACAACAGTGTGGTTACAGCAGGAGGCATTGGCAAGATTTTGATTCAGCAGAAAAATGGTAAGTAGACTTTTATAAATGATGTTCTTTATGTTCCAAGTATGAAGACCAATCTTTTAAGTCTAGGCCAATTGCTTGAAAAGGGTTATTCAATGAAGTTAGAGTAGGGAAATTTGATGTTGTTTGACAAAAAAAGGAAGTTAATCTTGAAAGTGCCTTTGTCCAAGAATAGGACATTCAAGATTAACATCCAAACATGTCAATATAAGTGTTTGGCAGCTGTCTGTGACAAGATGAGAGCTGATTGTGGCACATGAGATATGGACATTTGAATTGGAGAAGTCTTCAAGAAATGAGCAGGAAGAAAATTGTGTATGGCCTACCTCAAATTCAGCAACCACATGAGGTTTGCCAAGGCTGTGTTTAAGCAAAACAGCCTAGGAATTCTTTTAAATCAGAAGTTCCATCAAAAACTATTGATTTATTGGAATTGGTACATTTGGATGTGTGCGGCCTTGTGCAGACTGCAACACTTGGAGGCAATAATTATTTTGTCTCATTTGTAGATGATCATAGCAGAAAAATATGGATTTATTTGATCAAAAGGAAGGATGAGGTGCTGAATGTGTTCAGAAAATTCAAAGTAATGGTGGAGAAACAATATGACAAAGAGATAAAGGTGCTCAGGTCAGATGGTGGTGGAGAATATAACTCCAAAGAATTTCAGCAATTCTGTGAAAACAATGACATTCTTCATGAGGTGACAGCCCCATATACACCTCAACACAATGGTGTAGCCGAGAGGAGGAACAGAACAATGATAAATATGGTGAGGAGCATGCTGAAAGGTAAATCTCTTCCTAATTGTTTTTGGGGAGAAGCTGTAAACACAACTGTATATGTGTTGAATAGAGTCCAACAAAGAAACTGAAGTTAATAACTCCTGAGGAAGTGTGGTCTGGAAGAAGACCAAATGTGGGCCACTTGAGAGTGTTTGGTTCATTGTGTTTTCAGCATATACCAGAAGAGAAAAGAAGGAAACTGGATGACAGAAGTGAGCAGGTTATTCTACTTGGTTATCATCCAACAGGTGCCTATAAGCTGTACAATCCAACAACAAAAAGGATTGTATACAACAGAGATGTGATAATTGATGAATCCAAAGGGTGGAAGTGGAATATAACAGAGTGCAATGCTCAAAAGGTTAGTGTTTCTATCAACCTTTAGGAGGATTCAAGTTCTGCTATGACTGAACATGAGAAGCATACAGTAGACAGCCCACATATGAATCAGAGAATGCAGAAAAACATAGTGCCACCAAGGAGATTGATAGACTATGAAGTGTTTCCAGATAGTATAATAACATATGAAGGAGATCTGGTTCATATGGCTCTTTTTGTGGATGCAGAACCAATTAACTTTGAGCAAGCTGTGAAGAACCAGAAGTGGATTACTGCAATGAAGGAAAAGTTGAATTCCATTGAGAGAAACAAAACATGGTGTCACTACCTCCACAAAAGAAGGCTATACCTGTGAAATGGATCTATAAGATAAAGGTGAATCCAGATGGATCAATTTCGAGGTATAAGGCCAGACTTGTGGTGAAAGGGTTTATGCAGAGAGCTGGGCTGGATTATCAGGAAGTATTTTCACCAGTTGCAAGGGTTGAAACTATCAGATTAGTAGCAGCCATTGCAAACTACAAAGGCTGGCCTATGTACCAACTTGATGTGAAATCTGCATTCTTGAATGGATCACTCAAAGAAGAAGTTTATGTGCTGCAACCACCAGGCTTTGAAGTGCAGAATCATGAGGAGAAGGTGTACAAACTGAGAAAGGTACTCTATGGATTGAAGCAGGCACCTCGGGCATGGAATAGGAAGATTGATTCATTCTTACACGAAAAAGGCTTTGAGAAGTGTACTAATGAGTATAGCATCTATGTGAAGAAAAGAAGGGGTGAAACAACCTTGGTGGTATGTTTATATGTGGATGATTTGTTGATTACAGGAGAAAAGG
The DNA here is from genome assembly GCA_029884605.1 of Ormosia emarginata. NCBI lineage: Eukaryota > Viridiplantae > Streptophyta > Magnoliopsida > Fabales > Fabaceae > Ormosia > Ormosia emarginata. Next base: position 30,265,314 of record JAQQTP010000080.1, on the reverse strand, counting down.
AACATGAACTTGTCAATTCAAACAAAGAGATGAAAGAAGAGTTTGAAATGACAGATTTGGGAGCACTTTCCTATTTTCTGGGTTTGAAATTTATTCACACTGGCAAAGGACTGTTCCTTTATCAAAAAAAGTATGCAAGTGATGTGTTGAAGAGGTTCAGTATGCAAAATTGTAATCCTGCTAGAACTCCAGTAGAATGTGGAGTTCATTTAGTGAAAGACAGCAATGAAGATGCAGTAAATCCTACCTTGTTTAAACAAATTGTAGGATGCTTGAGGTACTTATGTAATAGCAGGCGATATCTCCTATGCAATGGGCTTGGTGAGTAGATTTATGGAAAATCCAAAGGTCTCTCACATGTGTGCGACAAGAGAATTCTGAGGTATGTGAAAGGGACTCTTGACTTTGACTGTTATTCACTAATAACAGAAATCAAAGCAAGGGAAACATTGTTGGTTTCACAGACTCGGATTGGTGTGGTGACAAGGAGGATCGGAAAAGTACTAGTGGCTATGTTTTTCAGCTATGCAACATTGCTTTCTCATGGTGTTCAAAGAAGCAATTGGTTGTAGCTTTGTCTTCTTGTGAGGCAGAATACATTGCTGCCTCTACTAGTGCATGCTAAGCTATGTGGCTCCAAACCTTACTCGAGCAGATGCATTTGGGAGTGGAAGGACCAGTGTTACTTGATGTTGATAATATTTCAGCAATAAGCTTGGCCAAAAATCCAGGTAGCACATGGAAGGAGCAAGCATATAGAGATCGATATTTCATTACTTAAGAGAGCAAGTGAACAAAGGGAAGTTAGAGTGGTCTATTGTAAGACAAAGAACAAGTAGTGATCAGTTAACCAAACCATTGAAGAATGATAGGTTTGAATTCCTTAGGAAGAAATTAGGTGTTGTATCTTGTATAAATCTGAATTAAAGGGGTGTATTGAGAATAATTCAGATTAGTGGTAGTTATTAGCTAAAACAGAAAGTTAGTTAGGAATTAGTCAATAACAAAAAGTTGGTTTTGAGTTAGTTAGCTTGTGTACCTATCCTATAAATAAGTGAATGAAAATCAGAAAAAGAATTATTCAGTGATTAAAAATCTCTTAAATTCCTCTTCTTTGTATTCTGTGTTCTATGTGCGTTTTCATTGTAAGTGTACAAGTGAGAAAACAGTGAGAGTGCTCCAACATCCACCTCAATTTTGGAGGAAACAAAAATTGATCATTTGAGAGGAAGAGGGGGAAATGATTCCCCCTGTGTTCCGTTCCGTTCCTATGCATTTTAAAACTCCCAAACACAAAAAATTAATTCCGTTCCTCTCATTTCTTTTTGTTCCCCTCTTTACCTGTCATCCAAACATAATATAAATATAAAACTATCTTATACTAATAATACATATTAATTAAGCTCATAAAATTTATACATATATAAAATAATATATGCGTGAATATACTTATAAAAAACTTGGTGAGACTAATTTAGTCACATTATAAAAATTGTATAAACATAATATATATATATATATATATATATATATATATATATATTATTCTATATTAACAATGCATATTAATTAATTCATACAATTTATACATATATAAAATAATATATATATATATATATATGAATATAAGTGAATAAATGTGCATATAAAAAATTTGATAAAACTAATTTTGTTACATTATAAAAATTATATAAATATAAAATAATATTTGTAAATATATATAAATAACATTATTTTATCATAGGGTGTTTTAAGCCGAAAATTCTTAATTCCTCCCGCCTGCTGGAAGAAAACTTCCGTAAGAGGATGCCAATCGTTGAAAGTGTGCGAATCCCGCCTTGAGAACAATATATTTAGTGATACACCACGGACATTCAACGGTCGGTCAGTATGTCAATATTTGATTAATTTAATATACTTAAATTAAATACTATATAAAAAAAGTTTCTATTTACCAACGTATTATTATCTTTATTTACTGTTAAATAAATTTATCAATTTTTAGTTTTGTTTAAAATGATAAATGTCAAGATCAAGATTCTCTCTTATTATATTATATAAGAGAGAGATATGCTAGAGATATAAAGATATAATTTATTCTTAATATAATTAATAAATCTTATATAACTAATCACAAGAAATCTTTACACGATAAAAGTTATATTTATCTCTCTCTATCAAAACTGTCATATTAATGGAGAGGATCCAAACTCTTAATATTATACATTTTTGCCTATTTGTATTTGCGTAATGGCAATACGATTTGATTCTCTTTATAAATATTATGAATCATGTATGCGATTTACACACTTTTTTATTTTATAATATATATATATATATATGAGTAATCTCATGTAAGATTTAGATTATATATATGCATTTAGTTGATGAGTGAAAAAGTAATAAATTTAATTTTAATACATTGTAATCAATAATACTTTATCATGTTATTTAAGAAGTTTGATTAAGACAAAAGTACTTCAAAAATCACTCATGACAATTTATGATTAGTGAGTGTGTAATATTTTTATTGTATTCAGATTAAACTCAGAAATGATTTCGTAAAACATGCATTCCTACGCAAAATGACCTAATGATGGTACACATGCATTTTTTTATAGTTCATTAATGAAAATTTTAAAAAAATGATATAATTAAAAAACAATTTGTATGCTATATTTTTATTAAAAAATATCATTATAAACATTTAAAGAATTTTATTTAAATTTTATTTGTTATCTTTTAACATTAAAATCTTAAATGTTACATTGTAAAAAAATTAAAAATAAAATTAAAAATTATAAGTTCAAATCTTAATACTACCATTGTATTAAAAAAACAAATCGTTAATGTCAATTAAATGTTAAGTGATTTACAAAATGTTAATGCTTTTCATAAGGTATTTTTATTTAATTAGGGATATCTTGAAAAGCGCAAAACCTAATCAATGCAAATCGGACTGAAAAGGATAGTCATCCTTTTTGAACACATGGTGCATTTGATTTTGCCATTATTAAGTTTTCTATATTTTTTTTTTAAAAAAAAACTCTAATCTCTTTGAACTTAAGAGCCGATGAAGATGGTTCAAAGTTAATTATCTGCTTTTGAAGATATATTCAACGAACACAAGGCTCATTATGTTTACTTGGAATATAAAAGATGATGGGTCCAATGATTCTGAAGAGGCGCCTAATAATGAAATTAAAGCTTGCAACAAAAGGAACGACAAAGAGTTCCCCACTTTTACCTAATGTTTTTTCGTTGGGATAAAACAGAATAGGTAGTGAAAGATAGAAAAGAAAAAAGAATATAAATTTTCATTTTTTTTGTTTGATAAATTTATTAATGAAATGAATAGAATATGTATTTTTTTATTTTATCTTTAATTTTAAAAAATAAAAATTAAACATTTAAAAAAAAAGAATATGAAGAAAATAATTCTTCAGTATATTCTGTTTATTCTTATATATTTTAAAATTTTAAAATACAAATTTTTTTTTATTTTTTTTTATTATCTATCATTCAAATGTAATATTAAAGAATATAATTGTGATACAGTCATTCAAGTGTCAATACATTGCCACGTTCTGGCCATTTTCCACAGCAATCAGTCAATCACCTTCCCAACGGCATTTTGGACTGGATAGGGCCCAATGTGTAAGGGAAAATGAAAGGTTTTTTTAAAAATAAATAAATAAACAAATGGAAGTTAAATCAAACAATTCTCTTTCTCTCTCTTAAAAAAATAAAAAAAATATTTTTTTTTGGTAAACCAAAAACATAATTTTTATCTCTTGATTATGAAACCGTGGCAAGATTTTCATACAAATATACTTTCTGGAAAATATCTATTTTTAATCAATTGAAAATCTAGTTCAAATTGACACCGACCGGCACTGCAAACTCAGAAGACATGGATCGGAAGAAGCCAAGTGAAAGTTTGGAATTGAGACAACTCTTGCAGGATGAACAGTTGTTATTAGACCCCATTATTGGCCTTACACTTATAGATCTTTTTTTAATAATTTTTTTAGGGTTGACATCCTCTGTTTATGTGGTCTACTGGGTAGGATCCCTCCACCCCGTCATAAACTTCTTCCTTTAATTTTTTGTTTTTGCTTTAAAGGTCATGAATGAATGAGTGTGTGTTTGAATTATAATTGATAAATTTAAATTTGAGTTAATTTGATTTTATAAATTTAAATTTAGTTGAAAGTAAATTTATAATAATATAATTTATATTTGAAATTTTTATCTCAAAAGTGAATTTGAGATAAATCTAAACACAAAAGTCAGAAAAATTTACTTTGACTCAAATTTCTGTTAAGAGCCAAAATCAAGTTGGCAAACCAAACATCGGTGAAAAATGACAAAAGTCCATTTGAGTTGGCAAATAGACTTTTGAAATGAGAGAACGGTAAACCAAACATGTATTGAAAAGATTGTGAAACTATCACACTTTAAACGTGGGTGAGTACTTTTTTATTATAATAGTATAATTTAATTACAAATTAATTACATTTCAATTAAAATAATAAAAAATAAAAATTAATAATTATAAATCAATTACATCTTAATTAGAGGAATAAAAGAATGAAAACTAATCTCCTAGAATCAAGGTAATAGGCAACAAACAAGGATCAAAACTAATCTCCTAGAACCAAGGGTCAATGAGTTATGAATGGGAAGTCTTAAGCCTTAGATGTAGGCATATTATCTTCAACACCCCCTGCAAGTTGAGCGTCGAATTGGAATGAACGTGAAGCTTGGATCGAAAAAATTCAAAAAGGGGTCGAGGAACACTTTTGGTGAAGATGTCGGCAACTTGTAGATGAGAGGGAACATATTAAGTGCGAAGCTTGCCAGCAACAACAAGTTCATGAAGGAAATGATAGCCTAATTCAACATGCTTGGCGCGCTTGTGAGAAACTGGATTAGAGCTCAAAAAACATCGCATTTTTATTGTCACATAAAAGAAGAAGCTGTTGTGGAATAGGGACCTAGAGGTCACAAAGGAGATGCGTAAGCCAAAGAAGTTCAGCGGCAGTGTTGGCAAGAGCATGATACTCAGATTCACAACTGGAACGAGAGACAATAGGTTGCTTCTTAGCACTCCAAGATACCAAATCGTCACAAAGATAAATAGAGTAGCCAAAGGTAGAACGATGAGTGTCAGGGCAACCAGCTTAATCAGCATCAGAGTAAGCAATTAGGGTACCAGGAGTAGCAAAGGATTTAAATGTAAGACCAAAATGAAGTGTGCCCTTAATATAGTGAAGAATACGCTTAACAGCAAAAAAATGATCTTCAGTTAGAGCATGCAGAAATTGGCTAATAGAGTTGACAGCACGAGCAATGTCTGGACGCGTGATGGTTAAGTATTGAAATGCACTAACAAGTGACCTATAAATAGTTGGATATGAAAACAGAGGGCCATCAACATACAGGTGTTGAGAGACAACCATGGGAGTATGGACTGGTTTGCTATCAAGTAACTGAGCACAGGTAAGAATATCCTGTGCATATTTCAGTTGACTGAGAAAAAGACCATCTGTAGTTGGCGATGCTAAAGTCCAACGAAATAACTGAGAAAACCTAAATCTTTAGTGGTGAACTCAAAATTGAGTTTACAAGTAAAGCTGTAAAGAAGACATGAGTTGTTACAAGTAACAATAATATCATTAACATAAAGAAACAGATAAATAACATCGGAGTTCTTATGAAAAACAAACAGAGAAGTGTTAGCGCGATTGTAAGATAAACTAAGTTGAATGAGAAAGGAGCTGAAGCACTGGAACTAGGCACGAGGAGCTTGCTTGAGACCATAGAGGACTTTCTTCAACAAACAAACATGATTAGGGAAGCGAGGATCAACATACTCAAGCCGTTGTTCCATATAAACATTTTCGGTGAGAGTACCATTGAGGAACATATTCTTGACGTCAAGTTGATGAAGAGGCCATTTGTTGGTAAGAGCAAGAGAAAGCATAACATGAATGATAGTGGCCTTGATAACAGGACTAAAGTGTTTGTATAGTCAAGACCAGAGACCTGAGTATAGTTTTTGGTAACAAGATGAGCTTTGAGTCGCTCAACGGATCCATTAGGGAGATATTTGGTCCGAAACACCCATTTGGAGCCTACAATATTGGTGTTCATAAGACGAGGGACCAAAATCTAGGTGCAATTATTTTGCAGAGCTTGAACCTCTTCATCCATAATAACAAGTAAGGCATGATTCTTTGCAGTAAATTTGAATCCTTTAGGCTCAATGAAGGCAAGAAGAGTAGAAAGAAGCCCAAAGGAGCCTAAGACACCAAAATTCGTTGGATGGCGGGTCTTGAAAATACTAGCTTTAGCTAGTGTTTGCATAGGGTGAGTGATGGGATATAATTATATAGTTTCAAACCCAAGTGTAGGTTGTCTTAAGTAATAAATTCTCGGGAGTCCGAGGTCGATCCACAGGGAATTGATGAAGGAAAACTAATTAATTGAGGTAAAGAAAAGATGTGTCACAAAATTAAAGATGATATGAGTTGTTCACAAAGGAAAAGGATTTGCTTGGGTTAGGAGATCACTCTTGGTAATAAATTAAAGATAAGATTATTTCGTTTTATAACTCAATTGAAATCATGCATAATGAAGATTCCAATCGGAAGATTTAACATTCAAAGTTCAATTATGTAATCATATAATGGTTCCAATAACTATCTACCAATACTTGTAAATCGTCAAAAGCATCCATCTGCCTGCGTCCCATTGTCTACAATGGATCAAGATATTCATTATACAAGAAAAGTTTCTAAATTAATTGGAAACAACATACAACTCATATAAAGATCACATAAAAATATATCATTTAAAGCACAAGAAAGAAATTAATCTAACCTTAACTTATTACCAAGAGCTTCACCTTTTCACCCAAGCAAGATGAAAATTTAGTTACTCATAGACAAGAAGAAAGAAAGAAAGAAGAAGAGAAAGATGAACATAACTTCACTTAAGAACAAGAGAAAATTACAACAAAGGAAGCAATCAACATACAAATATTAAAGTAAAATCTAGACTAACACTAAGCTAACACCCTCAAATGATCAGCCATTGCCTCTTTTTATAGAATTAGAAGAGTACAAATAGCCAAAAGAGATGATGGATGATGATAACAAAATGATAAAAGAGATAAATGGTGGGTGGATTCTTGTCTCTGAAATGTTTCCCTTCTGAACTCATGGCATGCGTCATTTTTGAGTCAAGTGGTCTTCATGAAAGTTCTAGCACATTGTCTCAGCTTTCCAGAGACACCAAGTTTAGCCAAATCCAATAACCACAGCCCAAGATATGGCCCAATTACTGCTCATGGGTCAGGCCCAACGTCAGCACCTCTGTTCTGACTTCTAAGCCCAATATCACCTTCAAGGAGTCCGAACTAGCTTTTGTGTTCTTCATGAAAGTTGTAGATATGGGTCTTAACCTTCCACTGTCAAAATTTCAGAATTATTGAACTCCAATAGCCCGAGATATAGCCTAATGAGTGCATAAAGGTCAAGCTGTCAGGTTCAAAACACTAGATTTTGCTTCAACTCCAATTTGAGTTATCCAAACATGTGTTTCTGGTCTTGAGGCCTTCATGAAAGTTGTAGAAATTTATCTTAGCTTAAAAACCAGACCAAAATCACATCCATCGGATATTTGTAACTCAAATTATAGCCAGTTTACTTGAAAAAGCCAAGTAAGAAGGTTATACAATGAATGAAATATATTCTTTATTAATGTGGTTCTTCTGCTATCGTCAATGAATAGTTATTAAAGAATTATCTTAACTTTCCAACAAGACCAGAATCACATTAATCGATAATTACAACTCAAGTTGTGGCCACTTTACTTAAGAATGCAATCACCCAAATTAATGATAATTCAAGAATAATTTCTTCAATGATCCAATTAAGCTTAATTTCATAAAATGTGATAAAATCAACTTAATTAAGCCAAATTGAACCTTAAGAAGCCTAGTTAGAGGATTATAAAATGCATAAAATACATTGTTATCAGTGAGAGCCTAGCGAAATTATATGAGCAAGAATAGGAGGAACGGGTAGTGCCTCAATAGGAGGCAAGTTAGAAGCCCGAGGCAACGAAGAGGGACCTGCAAGAGAATCAGTAGCCTGCAAAAACTCATCCATTAGATCAGTACAAATAGCACATGGAGTAAATCTAGATTGAGTAATATGCGGAGAAGATGGTGTAGGGGACGGGGGAGGAGGGTCGGCATGTAAATGACCAGGCTCCAGAAAGTTAGAAAAAATTAGTGAAGAAAATGGCTGAGTCGGAGAGGTTTTGATGAAAGGGAAATTGTTTTTATCAAATTGAGCATGTTGGGTGATATAGAATCGAGAGGTGATGGGGCCAAAACAACGAAACCCTTTATAAGATGGACTGTAATCCAAAAAGATGCAAGGAATATTGAGTGGAAAAAATTTATTAGGCATATAATCACGCAAACAAAGATAAACACAACAACCAAAAGAATGAAAATTTGCATAATCTAGAGAAGAACCATACAAAAGCTCAAATAGAAACTTACCTCTAAGAAGCGATGTTGGCAAATAGTTGATGATATAAGCTACAGTGCTAAAGGCGTCAACCTAGAAGCGAGGAGAAAGATGAGAGTGGAAAAGAAAAGCTAGGTCAGTCTCAGTCACATGGCGGTGTTTGCGTTCGACATGACCATTTTGGGCAAGTGTATAGGGACAAGAAAGATGATGGTGAATGCTGGAGGCACGAAGATGTGCTTGAAAGCAAGTACTACTGAATTCACCGCCACCATCACTCTGAAAAATTTTAATACGAGTAGAGTATTGAGTTTCCATAAATTTTTGAAATTGAGTAAACACATTGTAGAAGTCATATTTGAATTTTAAAGGGTAAAACCAAGTGAAATGTGAATAATTATCAATAAAAAGAACATAATAGATAAATCTCGAATTGGATTTGACGAGGGAAAGGTCCCATATATTGCAATGAATAAGATCTAAAACATATAATGACCTATGTTCATTACGAGAATAAGGCAATCAATGATTTTTTGCAAGACGACATGTACTGCATAATGTGGAAGAAGGGAATAAAGATGTAAGATAAAGATGTCCTTTTTTATTTAAATGGGAAATAACATAATGATTTACATGTCCAAGGTGAGCATGTCATAAATCATAAGAAGCATGTAAAGATTTATTTTTAAGGACAAAAATAAAAGTAGAGTTGCTACATTCTGGCACATATAGGCCACCATCTCTTTTATCGGTTGCTACCACCTTTCTCGTTTGACGATTCTGAATAGAGAAAATGTCATTAGTAAAGGTAACAGATAAGGGAAAATCAAATGTTAATTTACTAATGGAAAGAATATTTTTGGTGAGATAGGGAACAACTAAGACATCAAATAAATGAATATTATAAGCAAGAAAGAGGGTACTAGTATGTGTAATGGGTAAAGAAGCACCATTTCCCACAATTGTAGAATCCTTACCATTGTATTGAGTGGACTGGTCCAAATGAGATATGTCATTAGACATATGGGCTAAAGCACCAGTGTCCAAGAACTGATTAGTCACTGCTGGTTCATTGAGAGAGCAAGAACAAGTGAAGGCTTCGGTAAGATGAGTAGAGGACTCTCCATAGACATACCTCTGATTGCAGCGATCGGCATAATGGTCATCAATGCGACAAATTTGGCGACAGGGAAGGCGGTGTCCTTGACCAAAGGAATGACGGTCATAGTTTGCTGAGCAATTTCAGCCATGGCCAAGGGTTCAGTCATGTGAGTTGCGGAATGAGCCTCGCTGATTTGACCGCTTAGGACCACGATTTGTAGGGGTGAATGCACCAATAGGAGAAGCAAGAGGTTCAAGAGACTTCCAGAAAATCTCAAAACTCTCAACTTTTGAGACCAGATCAACAAAATCTGGGAGAAGCGTGAGCGCCATATAAATGGTGGAGAAACTGGAGAAATCAACACCGAGGCCGCAGATAAACTAGGGTACCTTATCGGTGCAATCAATAGGTCGATCATTCACATGAAATTAGTCACAAAGAGCCTTGAAGGAGCGGGTGTAGTCGGCAACAAATCGGGTGTCGCATTTCATCAATTGAAGTTCATCTTTGAGTTGGATTTCTCAAGCATTCGAATGGTGATTGAAGGTATTCTCAAAGGTAGAGTAGACCTCACATACAATGGTAAGTCCAACAACTTCAGCCAATGCTTCTTCGATGCGAGAGGAACGAAGGAGACAAAAGATTTTTTGATCAGTAGCCTTCCACGCTAAATGTTTGTCACTGGATGTCTGAGAGGTTGCAGGGTCAATTTTGGGGGGCGACTTAATGGTTCCATCAACATAGTCAAGTAAATCTTGGTTTTCAAGTTGATATTGATTATGTGGCTTAAAGTGTTGAAACGGAGAACGTTGGAGGAGGTTTAGACAACCATTAGAGAATGAGAGAGGATCATAGAAATGAGATTTAATCTAATTGGACTAGTGATACCATGAGACAATTGTGAAGTCATCACACTATGAATGTGGGTGAATGCTTTCTTATTATAATAGTAGAATTTAATTATAAATCAATTACATCTCAATTAGAAGAATAAAAGAATGGAAATTAATTTCTTAGAATCAAGGTAATAATAGGCTACAAACAAAGGTCAAGACTAATCTCTTAGAATTAATGGTCAATGAGTTATGTATGAAAAACTTTAAGCTTTAGATATAAGCATATTATCTTTAACAATGAATATATTCTCTCATATTTTTTAGTTTATTTTTTATATAAATTTTTTATACTATCAATTAATTATATATTTTATATATATAATTTTTAAGATAATTATTATAAAAATTAAATATTTTTAGTAATATAATAATATATAATTAAATAATAATATAAAAAAAAGTATATTAATAGTTTATTCAAATTAAATCATTTATGTATTAGGCTATTAGCATGCGTACTCATATATTTTGGAATTTGTTAGTTCTCTCACACAAGCTCAAATTTGTTTACCACTAGTTCCACTTCGAAGGCTTACCAATTAGTTAATTACATTAATTTACACCCTCATAAATACAATCTTGATAAATCTATACTGGCCAAATCGTTTGAACAAAAATAATATAATAACAAGAAATTCTTAATTATTCACATAATAAGAAATTGTCCTTGGTCTGACCAATTTATTATTTGTCACATTAGCTACATATATCCCTCTTGTCTCCTCAAATTAAACTCTTTTAATTTTTTTTTTAAATTACTATGGTTAACTAAAATCTATTCTTCAATTCCCACGTCACTGAGCCCATTCCTCCGTGACTCCATGCCTCCACCAGCACTCTCATCCCCTTGCTCTTCCTCCCTCCAGTAAGGGCCACGAAGTCAATGCAGGGCTGCGCCACCAACGACAAGACAGTGGCTGTCGAAGTGGCCGGTTGGCACCTCACCCATTGCATTCGAGTGGAACCAGCAGCCTTAGACAGAAATGAAATGGGAGTGAAGGATTTTGGTCGAACCAGCATCCTCATTTGTGAGAGGTTTCAGATATAAGTTGCTTGACATATTTTGATGGCACTCAGTACTCAGCAGCGACCCATTTTTGCCAGCAATTGTTGCTCAGATCTCTTTTCCTATCTTATTGGTGAATAACAGTAGCTACTTACCCACATCTCCATTAGACGTGAGTAATTAACTACTATGTATGTTTAGATTACAGTTGATAAACTTAAATTTAGTTGAAAGTATATTTATAAATTTAAATTTAGTTGAAAGTGAGTTTGCAGTAATATAATTTATGTTTGAGAATTTTTGTTTCAAAAGTGAGTTTGACAAAATGAATGTTATTTGAATTAAAGATTAAAAACACTTTTAAAACATGATTGAAAAAAAATATATTCTTCAACGGACTTTTGTCCAATGAAAAAGTAAGAAATTTTTACTTTTACTTTAACTAAAATTTAAATCTCAAATTGTGTTAAAATAGTGTGGATGAAAAAACACCCAAAACACCAATATTACGCCCTTCGAGGAGTTGATCGTGTATTGGATTGTGAATCTGTTATCGTCATTACCAGACCCATAAAATTGATCCATCTTAACTCACACAACCACTAACATCGCTAACTAAACTTATCCGAAACAGTTGAATACAACGACAGATTATGAATTTGATTATAAAACTAATAACTTCAATTTTTATTAAATATAAAGGAACTTAATAATAATATATGAATTTTGAAAAATTATCTTTTTTCCCCATTAATAGCCATTTTGATATCCTGAGTTTTATATGAAAATTTCTATAAAAGTCCAACAAAACTTAATTTTCTTTAGGAAAATATAAGATTTTGTATATTCTAATTAAGCTTAATAATGAGTTGAGTCAGCTCATAAACTCACTTCAAGATAGTTTGTTAAATGGGCCTAGCTTAATTTTTTATTTGTTAAACTCATTAATTTGTGAGTCAACGTAATGTATATATTTTTTTAATAATAACGATAATAACAATTAAATTTAATTTTGATATATTATTAGTGTAAAAAAAATTACACTTTCATTTAATAATGTGTTGTTACATTATCTAATGAATTAAAACTTACATAACATATCAAACTCATTAAATGATGCAGCAAAACATCAATAAATAATAATATATTTTTTTACATTAAAGTATATCAAAATTAAATTTATAACAATAATATTTTAATTTAATATATATTAACATCTAATTTTAATTTTTGTTTGATTGTATTATTTTTTAACTAAATATATGAAAAAAATTTATCTAGTTGCAAATTTGATCATAATTTATTAAACTTAAAAAAACCTAATTAATGCAAGCAATGACACAGCTTGATGGTGTACATTAACACCATCTGAGACACAATAGAAGAATTATAACTTTGTGATATTTCACCTATATTGACACAAATTTAAAAAAAAAAAAACATATGCTGACAATATCTAATGATACATGTGTCTGACATGATATGCAGATATTTTGCAGCATTTGTATTTCTTACATCATAAGAGTTCAAGAGTAGAATATATTCTTGAATTAAATTATTAAACTCTAAAGAACTTTTAAAAAATTGCCTGTAAATAATGTTTTTAAAGTCAAATTGAATATTGACCTGAAATCTGTATCATGATTTAATTAGTTAAATTAGTTAAATTTGTAATTTATCAGTGATTAAACTATAATTAAATAAGATAATGTTTAAATTGAAAACATAACTAGTTCACAATTTGATCAATTCAACCATCACATCTATCCAATTTTTAAAACACTATTTACAAATAGATATTTCCTAAAAATATTTTATTTTTTAGACCTTTTAAACATCTAGATTATTCCTAGAGATATTTTACAAGAAAAAGTATATATAGCCCAGATGGTGATGTCTAGATACTGCCCGAATGACACTCATTTTGCTGTGATTGTGTTTTTTTTATAGAAAATATAAAAGGCATGTTTATTAAAGGTGAGCCAGAAGCACTCAGGCTTCATAGAGCCGAGTTCCCTAGCAATGTTCATTTTATAAACCTTGTAAATACATAAATATTTTAAAAATTACGTGGAGAAAGTTTGAGAGTTTCATTCTCACCAAACACTTAACTCCACCTTAGACCATGCTTCATTGAGGAGTTGAAGTAACTATACAAATATGAGTAGAGTAACTAAAAATAAATGTGGCTTATTAGTCCAAACATAGAGAATTATTCCACCAAGAAAAAATCATAAGAGAATTTGACATTCACCTGCCAAACTGAATTTCCTTAAAAGGACTTACTGAGCCAAGTTTAACCAGAGCCAAACCTAACTTAAATGAACTCAGTCTCTTAGCTCGACTCAACTAAACCCATTTTTAACTCTTGTTCCAATATATGTTTTAATTTATTAATCCTAACATTTGGAATTCAAGTTTTCAAATAAAAGTCAAGCGACTAATCCTACAAACTGATTTCTACAAGAATATTACGGTTAGAGCTATGCAAAGATTAACAAAGCATATGCATACATTTTACATCATCAAATCTAACACCCAGCCGCCTTGAGGAAGTTGTCAAAGGGGCTAGCAGGAGGCAGCTTCATGGCCAGCCATGGGTCCCTTGGCAATGCAGGTACATGGGTATTCCCAGCACCATTTGCTACCTACATGGAGTTAAGGATAGAAGGTCACATTTAAGAGTTGGATTTATTCAGAACAGACCCCAATAACACTAAAAATAGTTGAGTAACTTCATACAGACCTTTTCAAATGCGGAGTTTGATTTATCAGCTGCTTGACTGTAATGATTCTCGTAGGCAAGCCAATTTGAGAGCTTCTTCCTTGCACATGTCCCAAGGGCTTCACATTGGCTAGCCATGGTGTTGTATGGGAGGGGCGTAGTGGAGGTAGCCGTTCCTGCAACTTGACCAGCTACCCCCAGCGCCTAAAAACATAGTTTTAGTATGCATTATGTAATCCAACGCCAATTAATAAGCATGACAAAATATGAAAATTCAACTAGAGCTTAAGAATAACAATGAAATGTATACATTCTATTATCTAATGGCAATTAAATAAGCATAAAATGACAAATTATGAAAATTCAACTATAGTGTTTCACTCAAACTCACTCCCCTACCAACAAGCATGTCCTCCCAAGCCAAATGTTGGCTGCAACATTATTTTTCATAGGAGTTAAAGATTTTCACAGCACTGTCCCTTAAATACTCAAATTACTTTTATATTTTCAGCCCCTCTATTTCCTCTGTCAGCATTAGAGCATCAGATGCATAACACTGCTTTAGTGTAACAGGGCTTGTGATACACAAGCTATCTAAGAAGCATGGACACAGGGCACGTAATCTTCTAACATGTTGACAAGGAAAAATTTGATGTCTTCCGTTAGAATTTTACATGGTCTGATTTGGACACAGCACCCTGTTTTTAAGTGTCCATGCTTCACTGCAACCTTTGCTTCTCTCATTATACATACATGCGTAAATTAAAGACATAAGAGTACCGATTCCATAAGCTGTCCAACGCTGATAACATGAGGCACAGCAGGGGAAGCAGGCATCTTTGGAATAAATCGAAAGAGGTCAGAAACAGATGCTTCACTTATTGTGTCATCTTCAACTACTGAATTTGATGGAAAATCCTGCATAACGAACAAAAACAAAGATACTGATTAATGGATTTCTTTTAAGCTTTCCTTTCCTTTATTCTCCCCCTCCCTAGAAAAAGCTGATGGCCATGGTGATGTGCGGCAGGTTGGTTAGATCCTTTGAACCAAAAAGTCACCTTTTAAAAGCTGCATAGGTTGGTTAGATGCTTCACTTTTTAAAAGCCTCACAGATCCAGAAAAGGAGAAGGGAAAGAGGATGAGACAAGGATAGAACCTATGGTACCCAATTATAATATTTTCGGAAACATTTGTTAGCAACAGTCCCCCGATTAGGAAAGTGTATGTAAGAAAAAAATAAAAAGAGTAATGGGCCAAGGCCCAATAGACTAGATGACAGTTAGGCTATCTGTTACTTGCCATAACTGATTAGCTATTAATAATAGGAAAAAGAGAGGAAAACACATTTGGTTATTCAGTTGGAATTATGTAGGGAGAGGACAGGCTCTCAAAGTCCTGTATTCTTGTAATTCATTCTTCCTCAATTGGGTATTTTCTATTCCTAATTGAGATACACTTCAATAAAGAATTATTCAGTACATTGTTTCTTTCTCAATACAGTACCAGTTCTCACAACATTCTGAACTGTTTCAATATGTACAGAATTCAACTAGGACAAAAACTTCATACAGGGAACTGCTTTAATGGCACCAATCACCCATTTAGAAATAACGAGAATTCGAGAACATGATGATAACAGAGATAACGTACATTCTGATATGAACACTACAGAATTTAACGAGGGTAAAACTTCATACAGGGAACAGCTCTAATGGCACTAATCACCCATTTGGAAATAACAAGTCAAGAACATGATGTTAATACTTAATAGAGATAACGTACCCCATCTAGTGACAGTGATTCCTTGGAATGCAAAATCATTTTATTCTGATCAAGAATCGATTGTGGACCAAACATGAATTCTTCATCAGGCCTGAATGTCTCTGACAGTAGTGTATCCAGGTAATCTGCATCCAGCTTAAAAAGCAGAAACAGGAAAATCAAGAAGTGAGAGTGGCAGGTTATGCACAAAATATGGTCCCTGAATAAAATGCAATACCTCAGTGATGCTAATTAAATTTTGACCCAAAACATTCTTTATGGTCTGGAGATATTCAGATCTTTTGTTCCGTAACTCAGATAATATTGACATGGCCAGCTGATTATCAGCGGCAGTACCATATTCTCTCACATCCACATGGATCTTAGCATATACTTGATGATCATCACTGATGCCCAAGAATGGATCAACCTGATTATATGGAAGCAGGAAATTGTTAAGATACATTCATAAGATTATGCATAAATTCTTTTGGCTTTTGTACTAATGCAATCAATGATCCAATCCTCTAACTGACATTAGAGGCTACCAAAATAGCAAAATCAGATCAGTCACTCACTTCAGATATTGCTAATGATGTGAACACATGATTCAGATCATGAATCTGATATACTTTGCAGGCAAACATCAACATGCCAGCAGATAATACAAAGATAGACCTCTGACATGCTGGGGGCAACATTCCTGCCAGAACATGAGTACATCAAATTTTATTTCTTTTTTTCATTGTAGTTTCCTTGAGAATAGAAATGTAATATTATGATACTCTATAGCTCATACCATTACTAGGGTCCAACAACATAATCCAGAGAGACAGAGGAAGCTGGAAGAAGCGGATCATCAGATTATCTTTATCTTTCAGGTTCTGCAACATTGCATTTTGAAAGATTTTAACAAGCAGAATAATGTGTTCAAAATTATACAACAGAAAGATCGGTTAGGATAGTTATTATTGTTCAGTTTCCTATCAAAATAATAATTCCAGTGTTTGCTTAGAGTAAAAGCATACGAATTATCCCCCACACCCCCCCCCCCAAAAAAAAAAAAGGCATATGAACTAAGCATATGAATTCATCTATAAGGTAGGGCCAATAGCCAATGTGAATGTAACTGCAAATAAGGAACCAGACTAAATTCAAAGAAAAAACATTATGATGAGGTCAACAATTTTCTATAGTTGCTTCATTGCACATGATAAAATTGTAGAGAGTTGCACATAATTCAGGTAAATATTAATTTCACTAAATATCTGTGTTTCTATTTTGAAGGTTCAGTTTTATTGGGAACTCAAGCATATAACATTCAATCTCCAGTGCATGATCTATCGAAAAGCATAAAAGCAGTAAAGATGAACATACTGGGATGCAAAAGGCACAGGGATGCATACTAAACTCTACCTTCATGCGTAAAGCAGTTAGTGTTAACATGAAAGAGCGAGCTATAGCTTCAATATTTGAAGGCAAATTATCAGGAAGATTGGCTTGAATCCAAAAGGCAGAAAGCAACTGTCCCATTTGATCTTCACTTAGCTTCATAACATATGGTTCCTGAGAGCCAGTTCAATACCAAAACTTGATAAATAATAATTTCTTTCTGAGTAATCACAAATAACAAAACATATGACGAGAAATCAATCCAATTACTTACTGCCTCAGTCAAACTAACTGATCCAGCAGTCCTATCAATGATAGAGCTAAGCTTGTAAAAGTTAGGAGAATTCTTTAAGCCACAGCCCTGCTTCCAGTCTTCTGCCACAATATCCCTTTCTTTGCAACCATCATGAACAATATTCCCATGATTTTCTGGCTTGGTGCTATCTCTGCCTCCACGGAGCTTTTCCAATAAAGCTGCAATTGAAGCAGATGCAGTATGGGAATGCCTTTTATTGTGCTGTTCTAGACATCCAGATCGCAAAGAGGCAACTTCACGTGAACAGAAGGAACTTGGAAAAAGAATTAAAGCAAATATCTGGTGTGCTCCAACACGAGCCTCCACATCTGAATGCAGCATCGCTTTTAGGAGTTGCACAAGGAGCGCTTCGGGAAATGCCTAGATGGAAGCATAAGAAATGATTAATGGATGTATTGCAAGATAACACCAATAAGTTTCTTAATAACTTCGACAATTCAATGCAATAGGAAAATTCTCCAGAATGATAATGTTATTAAAAGGGTTACTAAATATTCATGCTTCAAGTTGCAGTATGCATCTTTACTTTTACAACAAGCTCCTCTCACCTGCTGTGAATGTAAACAGGACAATGCTAAGGCAATCACACGAGCAAGGATTATCAGTGATCCAATGGTTGCCCTGGCAACAACACCAGATGGCAAATTTTCTAGGGTTATTGCCATCAAGTCAAAGAGTGGCCGTGCATCAATGATCTAGTCAACCAACAAAGAAAAATAAGCAATTTAGTTGTAGAAATCAGTGATCCAATCAATTGCAAAATGATTTTCTTGGGCAAAAGGATGCACATTCATAAACCTACACGTTTGGCAATTTCTAGTAAGCAGTCCTCAATGGAATTTTGGAGCAAGATATTCAAGTTCAACTCTTGCTCTCCAACAAACTCACTGGAGGCTTGAAGGCTTTTCTTGAGATGCCTGCAAAGGTCACCAACAAAACCAATCTCTGCCAACCCTCTTCCTGATCTAATTTGCATAGCTAAAGATGTAGCAACTTGAATAACACAAGTTTTAAGTTGGGGATCATGCATAACATTTTTGTGGTCCAGATGACGTATCACAGAAGCCAGAATCAACTGCTGATTCCCTGGACAAAAAAGTAAAAAGAAAGTCAAAAACACCATTGTGGGACAGGAATAGAAGATTTTGCAAAAGAACCATGTACAGCATTGTTTATAGCTGTTTTAAATCCTAAACTTCACACATGTTCAAAGATACAGAGTGGAACATGACAACACATCCACAGTATGATTTATTTCTGCAAAGTATTCGAGCCAGAAGTGGTAGAGAGAACAATACCTGAGTTCTCCATGAAATAGGCCATGCTGGATAAAACCATCATTGCTAACCCTTTCTGAGGAGCCCAATGCTGTCCAGAATCAAAGTAGACAAACATTGGATCCAGTACACGACGCATTGTTGAGCTTTCCTTGGCTAATTCAACCATTCTTTGAATGCATATCTGAGCCCATATTTCAGGTTTTTCAATTTCTTCTCTGCAACAATGACAAACAAATCATAAAAGGAACTAAACAGTGATTAAACGCTCTGTAACAGAGACAGAGTGCCAGGGTTACAACTACTAGTAAATGGTCTAAAACTCTTTTATAAGGTCTTGAATAACCACTACCTAGTCAAAAGGGAAGGATCCTTTATTTCTGGTTGCGACTGGATGATCAAGCAGCTAGAGCGACTGTCATTACCAACAACTAAACTACCCTGGTCTTCACACCGGACAACTTCATCCACCCAATTATGATGAGGCTGTGCCCTGAGGTCAGCATCTTCGATATGTCTACCCCACTCATAGTTATCTAAAGCGGCATGGATAATCTGTATTATGAATGAACCAACTGATCAGGGATGATACATGACTGAAAATTTAAAAACTTCGCATAATGGTCGTTACAATATTGTTGGATTTGACTCCTATTAGTGCAGACTGCAAACCTTTAACATAAATTGGTTATTAGACATTAAATAACGGCCATTTGCCCATGGAATCTTGGGTTCAAATCATGCTATTAAGCATCTTTTTTTTTTGTTACCATGGTGGTTGAATTATGGTTTTGAGACCATCATATGTGAGTTGGAAAGGCTAGTGAGCATTAAGCTTGACATACTTTGCTGGATACACTTCCCATGAAAACAAGATTTTCGCACAGCAGCTCATCTTGTTGCATTTTGATAGGACACCTGGGCCTGATCCCAATACAGATTTGGTGCTGACTTCACCTAGGCCCATTATATGGAGGGTTTATTCTAGAAGGAAGAATAGTAGGGCCAAGGGAGAGAGAATGAGAGTTAGTTAGTGAGCTGGCATGGGATCCATGTGATACAGTTAGAGGAGGGTATTAGATAGAGGAAAGGATAGTGTGTGGGGGGTATGCATTTTTTGCTGAATTTCTAGTTAGGAGAATCATTCTCTGGTAGGAGCCATTGGCTTTGGAATATTATCTTGGTTTTTCTCAATTTTCTGCTGTAAGAACCTTGGAACTCTTTTTTCTCAATTAAAAATACACTATCTCATTGCTACTTGTTCTGTGAGTTCTATCATTGGTCTGACCTGCCGGATCTCTTCGAGAGGGAGCTAGCGTGTCACTGATTGTCCATGCCACCAAAGATGGGGGAGGGACTAGCTGCCGTGGAAGCGAGAATGTCGACGTTGGAGGAGACCCTGCGTCAAGCATTGGGAGATTTCCGTCAACTCATGATGGCAGAGTTCGCCAAACTGCAGAACCGTCGCAGTCTTGATGAGAACAGTCCCAATGAACACAACTCATCCATTTTCATGGAAGATTCTGCCTCGGAGTATAGGATGGCGGTGAAGAAGGTGGAGTTGCCATCCTTCGACGAAGAAGACCCAGTTGGGTGGATCACGCGAACAGAGACATATTTCGAAGTACAGGAGACATCGGAGGAAGTGAAGGTGCGGCTAGCCAAATTGAGTATGGAGGGTGCAACCATCCATTGGTTTAACCTTCTGCGTGACACGGAAGATGAGTTGACTTGGGAAAAATTGAAGCGAGCCTTGATTGAAAGATATCGAGGGAGGAAGAGTGAAAATCCTTTTGAAGAATTGAAGGATCTAGTACAGACAGGGAGTGTGGATGAATATATTACTGACTTCAAGTTTATCTCGTCGCAAGTAGGGAGGTTGCTGAAGGATCAATATCTCGGCTATTTCGTGGGCGGGCTCAAGCCAGAACTCCGATTGAGGGTGAGAACGTTCAATCCCACCAGCCGCGTGAAAGCCATGAAACTTGCGAGAGATGTTGAGACGGAACTGCGTGGCTCGTTGCAGCCTCGCACTAGCAGGGGTGGAAACGTGAGACAGTGGAGAGGTGGACGAGACACAGGTTATGGGCCAAATAACAGGGTAGGACTCGAGTCGAGTTCTGGGTCGAGTTACGGGTTAAGTCATAACCCGGGCCCAAACCAAAAGAGTGTAGGGTTTGGCCTAACGGAAAGTATTCAGACCAAAGGGGATCAATCGAACCTTCGTTCACCCATTTCTTCGAACTCGAGCACGGCGAGAATGAACTGAGAAGAAGGACGGCGGCCATACGGTGACCGGAATAGAGTTATCAAACACTTACCTTATTCGGAATTGATGGATCGTAAGGCTAGGGGATTGTGCTTTCGGTGCGGGGAACGCTATCATCCTCTTCATCAATGCACAGAGAAACAACTGCGTATGGTTATCCTGGGGGACGATGAGACGATTAATGAAGAGGGCGAGGTGATTGCGGTTGAGTTGAAGGACAATGATGAAGAGGAAAACTTAGAATGTAATTCTATGGGACTATTTGGGCTATCTGAGGTGTGTTTCAGCAAGAATGTACGCCCTACAACCTTGAGATTAGAAGGAAAGGTGAAGGGGGTGTCGATACTGATACTAATTGACAGTGGTGCTAGCCACAGTTTTGTTTCCCCTCAAGTAGCAGCCGCATTGGAGTTATCAATGAAACAAGATCGAACGTTGGGGGTGACATTGGGCGATGGGCACCGGGTGACGACGATGGGGAAGTGTAAGGATGTGGAGGTACAGTTTGGGCAGTTTACAACTCAAGTAGATGCTTATGTGTTGGAGTTGGGGGATCTGGACTTGATCTTGGGGGTATCTTGGCTACAGCAATTTGGGACTGTGACGTTTGACTGGGAAGAAATGACTGTGAGTTTTCGATGGAAAGGCGAATTGGTGGAGTTGCATGGCCAGGTCTCCTCGAGGATGAGCCAGAAAAAGGAAAAAAAGAATCTCTCACAAGCCATTTCATTACTCAACTTGCTGAAAGGAGAAACAGGGAGGCCGAAACTAAAAAAGACTCAAGATTGTCGTTACAGCAACAGGAAGAACTCCAGCAGGTGTTAAAACAGTTTTCTGAGGTATTCAGAGAGACAACAGGCCTACCACCACGGAGAGACACGGTGCATTCAATTGAGCTGTGTAAGGATGCTGGGCCAATTAGTGTTCGACCCTACCGATACCCCTACCATCACAAGGATGAGATTGAAGAACAAGTTCAAAACATGCTGGCTCAAGGTATAATTAGACATAGTTCAAGTGCGTTTTCGAGTCCGGTAATTCTGGTAAAAAAAGGATGCTTCTTGGCGTATGTGTGTTGACTATAGGGAGTTGAATAAGGTCACAGTGCCCGACAAATACCCTATCCCTGTTGTTGAAGAGCTTTTGGATGAGCTTCATGGGGTTACTTACTTCTCGAAATTGGATTTGAAGTCAGGGTATCATCAAATACGGGTGAAAGAGGAGGATGTGCACAAGACGGCATTCCGAACACGAGGGGCATTACGAATTCTTGGTAATGCCATTCGGATTAACCAATGCTCCGGCCACTTTTCAATCCACAATGAATCAGGTTTTCAGGCCCTATCTTCGGAAATTCGTCTTAGTATTTTTTGACGACATATTGGTATATAGTAAAAGCTGGAAGGAGCACATGCAGCACTTGTCTCAAGTTTTGAAGGTGTTGCAAGGAAATGAATTTGTAGTAAATCAAAAGAAGTGCACATTTGGCAGCAAGAAAGTTGAGTATTTGGGCCACATTATATCGGAGCATGGGGTGGCAGTAGACCCGGAAAAAATCTGAAGTATTATGGAGTGGCCAATTCCTCACAATGTTAAGGGAGTGAGGGGTTTTTTGGGTTTGACTGGGTACTACAAGAAGTTCATAGCAGGATATGGGAAATAGCCAAGCCATTGACTGAATTGACCAAAAAGGAAAGGTTTAATTGGGGGCCAGAAGCTCTCCAGGCATTTGAGGAGTTGAAACAAGTAATGATACAGTCTCCAGTATTGGTACTACCGAATTTCTCTCAACCTTTTGAGATAGAGTGTGATGCTTCAGGGAGAGGAGTAGGGGCGGTCTTGATGCAAAAGAGGAGGCCGATAGCTTACTTCAACAAGGCTTTGTCGCAAAACAACTTGAGCAAGTCAGCCTATGAGAAGGAATTAATGGCTCTTGTCTTGGCGGTCCAACATTGGAGACCCTACCTATTGGGGAGAAATTTTGTGGTGTATTCAGATCAAAAGAGTCTCCGACACCTCTTACAACAAAGAATTACCATGGCTGACCAGCAAAACTGGATTGCTAAGCTATTAGGCTACCATTTTGAGGTGATTTACAAACCTGGACCGGAAAAAAAAGCTGCAGATTCATTATCCAGGAGGTTGGATGAAGTGGAGTTGAAGGCAATTACTTTGTTTCCGATCTGGTTACAGAAACAGCAAGTGCAGCAAGAGGTGCGAGAGGATCCACACTTGCAACAAGTAGTCACGGATCTGCAACAGGATGAGGCTTCAAGACCGGGGTTCAGTCTACAACAGGGGCTGTTGTATTACCAGGACAGGTTGGTTTTGGCTTCCAAATCAGCCTGTATACCGGTGTTGTTGGAGGAATTTCATTCCTCACCCATGGGAGGTCATTCGGGGTTCTTGAGGACTTATAGAAGGATAGCAGGAAATTTGTATTGGGTTGGGATGAAGAAAGCAGTGCAAGATTTTGTAAAAGGTTGTGATGTGTGTCAGAGGCAAAAATACTTAGCTACTTCTCCAGCCGGTTTGTTACAGCCCCTGCCAATTCCGGAGCAGATTTGGGAAGATATTTCCATAGATTTTATTACTGGCCTTCCTAAGTCAAAAGACTTTGAAGCAATATTTGTGGTAGTAGATAGACTCTCAAAGTATGGCCATTTCATCCCTTTGAAGCACCCTTACACGGCTAAAAAGATAGCTGAAGTGTTCACTAAAGAGATAGTGCGTTTACATGGGGTGCCTCACTCTATTGTAAGTGATCGTGATCCCTTATTTATTAGCTTGTTTTGGAAGGAATTGTTTCGTTTGCAAGGGACAGTGTTGAAGATGAGTTCTTCATATCATCCGAAGACCGATGGACAAATGGAGGTGGTTAATCGGTGCTTAGAATCATATCTACGCTGTTTCGCTTCTAAGCAGCCCAAAAATTGGTCATATTGGGTATCTTAGGCAGAATTGTGGTACAATACCACTTTTCACGTATCCACAGGCACTACTCCTTTTGAAGTGGTATATGGAAGAAAACCACCCCAAGTGATTAAATTTTCTCAAGGAAAGACAAGAGTAGAAGCGGTTGCAGCAGAATTGGGGGATAGGGATGAAGCCCTTAGGCAATTAAAACACCATTTGACTCAAGCACAACAGCAAATGAAGAAATATGCAGATAAGAGGCGAAGGGAAATGTCTTTTGAGGTAGGAGAGTGGGTATTCTTAAATTAAGACCCCATAAGCAGCATACAGTGGCTCAAAGAATTAACCAAAAGTTGGCCCCAAGGTATTTTGGGCCATTTCCAATAGTTGAAAAGATTGGGGCTGTTTCCTATAAGCTGAAATTGCCTGATACAGCAAAAGTTCACCCAGTTTTTCATATCTCACAGCTGAAGAAGGCTATAGGAGACTATTCAGCTGAAGTTTCTTTACCAGAAGGGTTGGAAGTAGAGGCAGAGGAAGTTGAAGAACCCGAAGCAGTCTTGGCTTCTAGAGAAATCCGAAAAGGGGGGCAGCGTATCAAGCAGTGGCTGGTCAAGTGGAAAGGACGGGCTCCAGAGGATACAACTTGGGAGGATGAAGAGTTACTACAAAGTCAATTTCCTCATTTCAACCTTGAGGACAAGGTTGCTGTTTCAGGAGGGAGCAGTGATAGGACACCTGGGCCTGATCCCAATTCAGATTCGGTGCTGACTTCACCTAGGCCCATTATATGGAGGGTTTATTCTAGAAGGAAGAATAGTGGGGCCAAGGGAGAGAGAATGAAAGTTAGTTAGTGAGCTGGCATGGGATCCATGTGATACGGTTAGAGGAGGGTATTAGATAGAGGAAAGGATAGTGTGTGGGGGGTATGCATTTTTTGCTGAATTTCTAGTTAGGAGAATCATTCTCTGGTAAGAGCCATTGGCTCTGGAATATTATCTTGGTTTTTCTCAGTTTTCTGCTGTAAGAACCTTGGAACTTTTTTTTCTCAATTAAAAATACACTATCTCATTGCTACTTGTTCTGTGAGTTCTATCACATTCAGTTTGCTTCATAGAGTAAATGTGAAATTACATGTGGTTTCACTAAGAAGTCAAATTCAGCAATTAATTAAAATCCCATTACAATAAGAAAACAAAACCCAAATCAACAATGTCTATAGAATTAGTCCTCACTCTCCCTAGGCAAACTTTTCCCTATCAGCAAGTTAACTTCATAGAGCTTTCAATTCATTTCAGCCTTAATAGCTATTTCTTGCAAATTAATGATTAAACAAGAGCATAGTTTTTCCAAAAGCAGCTTGATAATTCGTGTTTTCCACAAAAGTAGCCATTTGAATATTTCCATTATAATGATGCACTTACAAATATCTATTTGACATATTTGCAGATGAAAAGAATAACACATATTTCTCACACAATGCGACCATCAAAGAATATTTATTTCATGACATTTTCACCCGTGTTGAGGATATGCCGAGTCCAACAATGATGATTTAGAGTCTGAGAGCTCTTCCATCCACTTACAATTGCAGATGTAACAAAAGCTTCATTAAAAGGCTAGAATGATTTCAGTGGGAGCAACTCAATAACTAACCTCATCAAAATCAACAAATATGTGTGAAAATTTGGCCATGAACCAAACCTGCCAAGAAAAAAGGTAGTCAAATTAACAATGTACTCACTCCTACAAGACTCCGAAAGAATAAACAAAACCTCACTACAACCATGAAATTTACAAGAAAATAAATATTAGGAAGCAATCACGCCTTAATGAACCAAAACATGCAAAATCAGAAGCACAAAGGAAATCAAATGGAGCACGAATTACCATTGCCGAAAGGCATTGCAAGCTTGATGCCCTCAAGCAGCGCTTTTCACGTGTTTTGCCATGCTCCCTTGACAGCATGCACACTTTTCTCACTAACTTCTCAATGCTATGAGTATAAGTTGCATCTACCTGTTCTTTCATTGGGTCAATAACATGAAGGTGCATGACAAAAATGATGCCAGCTACTTTATATGATGGTAGAAATTAGGTATGAAATACAGACCATTTCATCATTAATCAGAACAAATGAAGCTGACGGTAATACCAAAGGCAGGACCTGTAATTATTAAAATAATGTGTGCTTTATGCAAATGATGGATCAGCTACATGTGGATTTGACCAGCAAAGTTATGAAATATTGTAGAGATACACACCAGATTTTTTTTGGATAGATTTTTTTGTATTACTACTAATATACCCTATATCATAGTCATATACAAAGATATAATGTCAACTGCCAACGTTTCCTTTTTCCAAACAGCAAGTTCTAACTTCTAAGTAAACTTGATGCCACAGAATAACAGTCATGCATAAGTCACATGAGCTAATAGCCCAAAGAATCTCGGCCTTTTCAGACTATAGTATTCACCTGACTGTAGATGAACCTTGTTAAGGTTTGGCATCCAAGTGTCTGAATAGCATCATGCTTAGAATAGCCCAAGAACTCAGAAATCACATTGAGCACATCAACAGCAAAGTATGCTCTGCAATATTCGAGAGAAATGAAAACTATATGGCAGGCTCCTTTATATAAACTAGAAAGGATCTATAACATATCAATAGTTTGATACCAGTGCACCACATACATAATATGATGCATAAGTTAATTAATCATGAGAAACTTACATCTGCACCTTACAATTGGAAAGCAACTTGTTGAAAGCTTCTGCTATAATATTGATAAGTTTGATGTGCTCAGATCGGAGTTCTTTGTAGCACCTTTCTTCAAGATATTTTGCTATCTAGCAGTAACAGGAAAAGGAGCCTCAGCAATAGATTCAGTTAATTCGAGGATATTCATTTTATTTCCTTTTTCTATTTTTTAACTTTTACCATTACATGTGTGAAATGAAAGAATAGAATCAATAGATACCTTTGGAATCCGGAAAGGATTTTTTGCAGCATATTCACATAATTTGACAATCTTCCTTTCACTTGGAGGCTCATCCTGAGAAGTATTTATAAAACATGAGTCACATGACTACCAAGGCTCTACTTCTTGTATAAATGGATGGCAAAGTGAAAAAATACGGCCACGTAATCAAGTAAATTGATCCACCAAAAACACGCTTGCTTTATTAGTTTATTGGAATCATACAATTTTCTGTTTACGCTGGAAACAAGGGATAACTGAAAATAACTTTCTTTTCTGAGCTTAAATTGTTTTAGTTGTGCACTAATTTTTAATGAGTGGCAAAAGACGGTTCAAATTTTTGTAAAGCACAGAAGTAACGAGGAGATTCAATTTGTAAACTATAGAGAAAGGAGATCGCTATGTCAGAGCAATGGAATATAATGGCAGTATTGCAGAATAAGTAACCAACAACAGCAAAGCATATGCTACAGTGGACACCTAAATTTGTTTGAAAAAGAGCCATTAGCGAAAATAGCTGCAAATACAACAGTGGTAGATGAGGATAGTATTTCAATTTTCAATGGAAAAAGTAGTAATAAGACACAGACAGGGGATTTGGGGAAGATATCAGCAAGCAATTTTCTGTAACGCTTGACTGGCTGGCGCGAACTTGACCTCAAAGCAGGACAGCAAACACAGATGGTCCCACATGCTGGGAATATCTTCCGGGAGATGAAACCCATTTCCTGCAAATTCTCAAAACTACAGAAAATGGAGCAATATTCAGTTAAAACCCAGCGAAAAAAGAAAAAACAAGTAATCAACCTGATTCAACCAGTTACACACACACACACACACAAAAAAAACAACAACTCCAAAACAAAATGCATCAAAATAATTCCTTGTTTTCAAAATGAGTGTACCTAGTCCTGCTGAAGCAGATCTGGGGTGCGGGGGGTCAATCCTCCCCAAGAGTTGGACACAGCAAAGAACAAGTGTATTATTATGTATAACAACAGCAAATCGCAGAAGAAGAAACAGGAAAGGAACCCAAAATTAAAAAATGGCGCGTGGTTTAAGTTAAAAAAAACGTAGGAGACTATGAGCTAGATCACGTGGTAGTGTGAGTCTAGTTCCCCATTTTATTTTTCTCCATTTTTCATTTTTGCTGTGTTTCAAACTGTGTCATGTCATGTGTCAGAACTTGGAAGACCAAAACTTGAAAAGCAGGCCCTGCTTCTTAGTGCTTAAAAGTTAAAACCCCACATCAGATTAAAAAAAAAAAACGTTGAAACCCAACAACCGAAAATTTGCGCTGTTATTTTAAAATGTTAGTGTTATATTTTTTTTAGAGATATATTATTATTCATATTTTTTAAAAAGATGTTATTAAATTAGAAAAAATAAAATATATATATAATAAATAATATTAAATAAAATATTAAAAAATATATATATTATTTAATATAAAATTAAAAATTGTTTTTAGAACGCCTTGTGCATGCTGTTTGATGGATCTGATGTTGAAACTCTTGTCGTGTTTTACCACCTTTTCTCCCGTAAATATAATAGTAGTTAACTAGAAACTCAATTACCCATTTACCCTTTAATTTGAACTTTTCTCATGAGATGAGAGTCCAAAGTTTGAAACTTTATTTTGAACGCCAACTCCGAGTGTACAAACATTGTTGCACCGATGGTACTTCTTATTCTCGCCTAAGGTTTAGTTTTTTTTTTTATTTTATGAACTGAAATAATATTTCGAGGAGGGAAGGTTGTAATATTCGGCATGCCATAAACTTCAATGAAAATTTACCCACGAATCAAATGAATACCTTCAACTGCATTTTCCACATCATTTCTGTTATTTGTTTATAAGTGGTAACTTGCCGACTCAAGAAAGTTACTTATCCGTCTTTTTTGTTTTTCTAAGACAGTTACTTGGCCATCTTTAATGCGGTGAGATTGTGTATTTTAATATAACTATGTAAGGGGAAACGCTTATTATTTATGTCATTAGGGAGGTTTAATTATTTTTTTATTTCGATTTGATTTGACGGTCAAATCAAATTTGGTTGATTATAATTTACTACTAAGGCAGGGGATTAAGGATTCGG
The DNA here is from genome assembly GCA_029884605.1 of Ormosia emarginata. Taxonomy (NCBI): domain Eukaryota; kingdom Viridiplantae; phylum Streptophyta; class Magnoliopsida; order Fabales; family Fabaceae; genus Ormosia; species Ormosia emarginata. The sequence goes on along the minus strand of JAQQTP010000080.1, from coordinate 30,236,020 downwards.
TTGAAGTGGGTGATGAAAACTGATACCAGCCAATTGATGGTTGGAGACTTTGGGTTCAAATATAAGTAGGAACATGTAAGTTATTCTTCCCACATGTCCTCAATATTGGATTTTGAAGGTAATTTGATTTTAATTTACCTATGAAATATCTTTCAAATAACTTAGCTCGATGCTGAAATTATGTCTCTACTAGTTAGTGACAGATTTTTAACTAAATTATTTTTAGTGGTAAAAATATTTATTAAATTATTTATTAAATTATTTTTATCACACTAAAATTTTTAAAATTTTATAATAGATACGTCGAAATTTTCGACGTATCTTATATGATATCGTAGTATTTTTCCAAGTGGATATGTCAACCTTTCTGACGTATCCACATAGGATACGCCAAGCGCTCTGACGTATTCATATTGGATACGTCAAGCACTCTAGTGTATCTTATGTGACATCCCTATAACACTCTCTTTCCTCTCCCTTCCACGGTCACTTCTCCCATTTTTCAAAATTTCACATTCTCTCTAAATTTTTTATCTCTCTAAACTCTCTCTTAAACTATCTTTTGACCGTAACTTGTAGAGAATCATATATGTAAATATTTTTATCATTAAATTATTATTATTGTTATATATATTTTAATTGTTAGAATTATTGTTTATGTTTTTGAGTTTTTATATTAATTGTGTATTTTATATTTGTTTTATTGTTAGAATTATTGTTTATGTGTTTGAGTTTTATATTAATTATGTATTATATATTTGTTTGTATTGTTAGAATAAATGAGTATTATTACTTATTATTATTATTATTGATTACTATTATTATTGATTGTTAGTTTTATTATTATTATTTGTTTTATTATTATTGTAAATACTCAATTTTGTTTGGGACATTTTGTAAAAAAAAAAAAAAAAATGAATTTTCAGTGTGTAATTTGATAATCTACGTGATTATTTTTGTTTAATATCATTCCTCCTTATGCTTTTAGTGGTGTCTTTTAATTTATATTCGATACACTCATGTTTAATATGTATATTCAATTTTATAGTATGTCTTATTATTTGAAGACTTACACAATATTCTTGTCTGTTGTCTGATTACAGCGTGAGACATAGTATTCCACTTGCGTCCAGGCCTAGAGGACCCGTCAGTACTGGAGATGCAAGAGTTTCATGTATCACAACATATATGGCAAGGAAGACTATATCGTTATATGTGTGTTAGACGTGCTCATAAATTCAAACATATGGATCCAGAGAAGCGGATATTGCCATATCTAGAGCTGACTGGTTTCGTGGGGGTTGCTCACATGGAATATTTCACCATCAATCACTCCCTGATTACGACATTGGTTGAAAGATGGCGCCATGAGACACACATATTTCATATGCCTACTAGAGAGTGCACCGTCACATTGGAGGATATAGGTATTATCTTGGGACTTCCTATTGACGACAATGTAGTTACCGGTCGTACATCCGGTCGAGATTGGATGCAGCTATGTGAAAACTTGTTAGGATTGCAGCTAGATGAGTCATACGTATCAGGTGGACGTATTGATATGTCATGACTCTGGAGCGCATTCCGTACACGACTTACTGAGGTTGATGGAGATGCCTACGTGATGCAGTGTGCACAGGCATATATACTTCGGTTGATCGGGGGATTGCTATTTCTTGACCACTTTAGTAGATACGTGCACATGATATTCCTACCACTATTGGAGGACTTTACCATTGCTAAGAAATACAGTTGGAGATCTGCGGTCTTGGCGTATTTGTATATGGAGTTGTGCAAGGCCACAGACTACAATGTACACTAGATTGGAGGTGCTTGCATACTGTTGTAGATAACATAGTGGCCATATACAGATGAAATTGTGACTTCACTACCAGTATTATGTGTCGTTAGTAGAGACATTATACTGGCAGTGGTTCCACTCATATTTTTTCACATTGTTGAGTGGCACCAGCCAGATAGGGTGATCCGTCAGTTTGGGCTGGATCAACCAATACCACAAAGATCACACCAGCCTGACGAGTTGCACTCGATTACATTGATCGGACGACACGACAATGATTGGCAAGTCACACACCTTGCACACATAGTCATCTGGGACAGTCGAAGGAAACAATATGTTATTGGTCACCCCTTGGAAGTTTTCCTTACTGCGCATTCTGAGTACATGTGCTGGTACAGATGAATTATTAGACATTAGATTTCCCATACTGGTGCATCCATTGGGTTTGTGGTAAGCTTTTTACCAATATGTTTTGCTATTTACTTTGTGTATTTTGTATTTTGTATTTATGATGACATGTATTATATATGTATCTTAGGCTGACATTGCAGAGAACGTCCACGCTTCAGCCAGGAACCCTAGTTCGGGAATTAGGATGGCTAGTCTTCAACAGTCCATAGAGAACATATTATCTTCAATGAGGGAACTTGATCGCATCACATTGGATCACCTTCATCCAACTCCTTCTGCAAATGACATTACAGAACCATCTAAGCAGTCCGATGAGCAGATGACGCGCCATAGACGAAGAGAGTTAGCGAGAATTCGGTCACGACTACGACTTCCAGAGGACTTTGATTCTTTAAGTGTGCCTAGTACTCAGTCACTGCCCACTTCTACTGTTACTTACCCACCATCTCAGTCACTACCTCCATCGTACCCGTCATATCTAGGTTATCCACCGTCTATAGGTTACTCATCATCTTCACCATATCCACCACCTACTTACCCTTACCCACCGTATCCTTATACTTTTACCCTTACACCATTATTTCCATATCTACCGTATATGGGTTACCCATCATATCCTCACCCATCACAATCAGGACCTTCTTCTGATCCCCCTCACATACCACCACATTCTGACCTTGGCTCATCTCATTAATGTATATGTATCACATTTTATTATATTTGCTTAATTTTGGATGATTATACGTATATGTACCAGATTTTTCTATTATGCTTATGCATTTTATTAAGGTTAATTAATTTTGTTAGGCTCACTTGGCTGGTATTCCAGCCCATCAATTTTAAGTGTAAAAATTGATTGCAATGCGCTAAAGGTACTCACGACTAGATTTGGTTAAGTTTAACTTGATAATTTCATAGACCAATTTTCTAAACTTGGGCTCGCTTTAGATTTAATGGAGTTGAAACTTTTAACTTAAGTATATTAAGCATGATTTGGGAGTCAAATAACTTATTTTTTAGCGAAGGAAAAAAAGTACAGTATTCATAGGTAACTTACTTTTCCTCAAAATACAACTAATTATAAAATATTTTTAAGTCGACGCATTGTAACTCTTATGATTCATAGACATTCATCTTCAATATTATTCATAGCATTCCTCCTTAAGAATTTTGGAGGAATATTTTTTGCTTTGTCACCTTTGATACAACTTCCTTTTAGTTGAGCTTTGTAAGCAATATTATATTCAGTTGTAATTTTCTTTTCATAAGATGATTCACAAGATTCTTGAATATAGTGAATTATAGCTCTCAACTATAAATATTCACAACTTCCTTCATAAATTATTGTAATTTCTGAGATCTTCATAATCTTCTTTAAATCTAACGATCTAACAAGCATTAGTGTAAATATATATATATAAAAATATGGTAATTTATCAAATATATTTGCCATTGACTTACACTCATTTTTAACTCAAAAATCCACTTTTCTAATTGTTATTGTAATGAAATAATCTCAACCATTAGATGAAGTTTCTAACGATAAAATATGTGTTTAAAATTTATTTTAAAGGCCTAAATTTTAATATCTATACTATCTCTAACTATCTATAAATTTAAATTATTTAATTATATATATATATATATATATATATATTATAAAAAATAAAAAATTTATATTTTTTAAATTAGTCAAATTATGTATAAAAAATCATACATTCAAAGGTTTTAATTATTCTTTAAATAGATAAGATAAATTGTAAATATTCTATTATAAGTTGGAATCAAAGAAATAACTATATAATACATATCAATAAGCATTAATGCTCAATAAGAAAGTCTTAATATGATAAGTAAAAGAACATAAATTATTAGCATATGTAAATTAAGTTAATATTTTAAATCCTTTAGGGATTTTCGTATAGATAACATGTATCGAGACATCCATAAAATGTAACATCAATATGTAAAAACATTCATTAGAAGTACTCAATTTCTTGTGAGCAAAAAATCTTTTCAGATATCAAAACGTAATTGCATCCATTTGTATCAATAGATTTTGCACCTTATCCATTTGTATCAATAGATTTTGTACCTTATGGGATTTAAACTTCAGGTCTATTAAAACATCTTCTACAATTTTAGCTACAAATTCAATAACCTCACGTTTTATAAGTGAGTTCAATTCTGCCTACAAGACATTCTTCTATTTTGACTAATCATTTCTTCGTTGATATTCTTCAACGATTCTAATTTTAAGATCATCGTTATTATTCATAATATTGCGCGCTATGAAAATATGTTGTCGACAACTATTTCTTTTCAATTTTATCATTTTGCCCATAGAGACATAATTTATTGAGATCTCATTATTTTCACCACTTTCAAGTATTTTAACTTCTTCTAGAGTTTGAATTACTTCTGAAGTTTGAACTACTTCTGGAGTTCAGACTACTTTAAGAGTCCTACTTATGTCTCTAATTCTTTTTTCAAGAGTATCATTTTTAAGATTATTTGTCTTCTTAACAATATTATTTGCTCATTCTCTTTTCTGGGATTTGTCTTTGGAATCAATTGGTCTATCATGCTTCTTGCATGTTTTTAACTCATTTGATATCAATTATAAATGGAGCATTTATAACTGGTATAAGATATGTTTAAAAAATGCTTCTGACAATTCATTAATTTGCTCTTATTTGCAAATGTATTATCATTTGAACTTTCAGTTCAAATTGCCTTGTGTCTCACAACTTCATTTAACTCATTTCTTTTCTATTGAAAGACTCATTTATACCCAACGGGTTTGACATCTTCTAGTGTCTTGACTACTGGTCCAAATACATTACGTTTTGCTAAATAATCTAACTCAACTTATATTGCTTCTTTATATTTTCAATAATCACTTCGATGTCGACATTTTTCTATACTTTGAGGCTCAAATTCATTATCATTGATAATTTCAGAAACAATTGCATATGCAAAAACATTATCAACAACAATTTCATCTATTTCCCTCATATTTCTAGATTTTAATGATATCTCATAATTTACTGGTACTAGAACCACTTCTGAGGTTACTTCCCTAGAAACATGGGATTGTTTATCTATATTATTTTTGACCTCGTCAATGATCTCTTCTATAATGTCATTTTGATTTTTTTTTCATTTCCTTCTTTTCCCGAGAAACAATGTCATTTTCATCAATAGGTCTATCACGTTTATGGTGTGTTTTAGATTCATTAGTTGTCATACCCACAGGATGTCTTGCAAGGACAACAAATCATGCAAGAGTAACTATATCGCACATAGAAAAATTTTTATATGAGAAATATTTGGCTTCAGGCCAAAACCCAATTATATAATCCAATTATATAAGGGAAAACTTATAATTATTTGTTGGTCTTACACCAACAAATGCTACAACATGTCAAATACATTACCTAAGCAAAAACTTGTGATATTATTCTCACAATCTGTTATTTAACTATTAATTATAGACATTTGAACATAAGCAACGGGATGTTCAACATTTTACCAATTGTCATATAATAATCATTAAAAAAATTGAGAAGTAAATTCATTAGTATTATCAAGACAAATTCACTAGTGTATCATAAAATATCTAAATGATACACATGATTGATGATATAATCTACAAATATCATTTTAAATTCGTTCTAGAAATTTAGCAAATTCAACTCTATTTTTAATTATTAATAGTCTTATAATTAATTTACATTGAGAACATATCCTACACATAAAGCCTCATTATATTGAAAAATCTTATGGTCCTTCAATTATATCCATATAAATTATCAATATTGACTTAGGATTACCTTACTGGCCATATGCCAAATAACAAAATTATTTGGACTAGTGAACTTTTGGTTTACAATAATATAGTAAACTTCTGGTTTACAAGAGTATAATAAACTTTTGGTATACAATAACATGTGTTTAAATTGCACTAATCATATCTATTTAACTTAATAATAAATAAAACATAATGTATAAAATCTTGTTTATTGAGGTAACAAAATATAATAATTATTATAGAGACTTGAATTACTTTTATACTACTAGATATCAAAACTGACCATTGATTTATATATACAGAATTAGGAACACACATTTTTTCAATTAATAAAAATTCTAAGAAATCATATCATACATATTTTATTTAAAATATTACAAATTAACAAAATAAGAGAAAATGTATACGCGATGATTTTAAATCACATAAAAAATAAAATAAATACACATGAATGAAAAAAATGAATTCAAAAAATAATTCAAAAACAAATTAATCAAGATTTTTCTCCATAATATTTAACAAAAATATAAATCTAAAAACATATTATTTGTAAGATCATAGTCAAATGAATGATTCTCAAACTTGACAAGTATGACCAATGTTATTTCGTATATGCTACAACATTAAGGTAATTATACTATATTCAATATTATCATCAATATCTCCCTACTTCATTTGATATGTGTTATTGGAAGAGTTAGAACCATCGTGGTAATGATCATTTTTCTAATTTCTGCCACATCAATGGTCATAATCATGACATCTGCCATGCTCAAAATTATAATACGAAACATTCATTTCAGGGAATGAAGTTCAACCCATTTGGTGGGTGACCTTTGTGGTTTTTCATTAATAACTCATTTTTTTGATCAATCACAAGAAAACACAAACTTGATTCAAAATATTTCTTGAAATAATTTTCTCATTTTGCTACTACAGGAGTATATTCGAGAGATATAAAAAAATTGATGATGTTATCTCTTATATTTTTTTTTGTTTCACATTATACTAAGATTAAATGAATCTTTTTAGATTCAATCACGATTTAAAAGTGTAGTTCTTTAGGAATTATACCATAAATCTTCATATAAAATATTATTATAGAAAATAATTAGTTTTGTGCAATCCTTCAGGGATGGTTAAATAGTAATATCTACCAGGCTTTATCAAAAGTAGCAAATTTAATACAAGACAAATATGATAATTGTATTAGTCAAACAAAATTAACAATAAAATTTCTATGGATGAAACAAAAAAAAACCATAGTAAGACTAACATGAAGGATGCCATAAGAAAGAACAAAACAATGAATTAGATTAATTTAAAGAATGTGATAAGAAGACAAACGCTTTTCGTAGAACCTTTAAGTTGTTCAAGCAATCACTCATATGATAGAGTCTTGTGCTGATAACGTATTGTAAAATAGAGAAGAGAGATATATAAATATTAAGACAAAAAAATATGAATTCAAAATCTTATTATGTATATCAGATGAGATACATACATTTGATACCTGATATGGTATTTACAATAGCGTTTTAAGATTTATACAATACAGTTATTTAGGGTTAGTATCCATTAGAGATTGCGATCAATTTTAACTAATTTTTTTATTTATGTAAGATAATTAAAATAATCATCTATCATATACAAAATATACATATTTTACAACAAGTTTGTGAAAGACAGAATCTTGTTATATTTTTTACTAACAAGAGACGATCCTATCACACAATTTATATGCTTACTTAATATAATAAAAAGTAAAGGGTTAATATGAACTTTCAGATTGTTACGTATGGGCCAGCCCATCCGCCCAGCCATTAGTTATTAACTTATTATAAAGGAAAATGGTAGTGGGCTCAAATTCTGTTTACGGTTTGGTGAAAGCCTGGCCCTGAAAAAAAAAAAAAAAGCTTATAAAATCAGAAAATGGCATAGTTGATACTCGCTTGGTAAAAACAAATAGTACATATCCCCACCCCACTCCCACTGCTCCAAATAAAAGATAGCTGGTACTAATAACATTCAAAAAAAGTAAAATTCTTTATATATTTGTGATGTTATTTTTTAATAAAAATATAATATGTATTTTATTTTTTAATCATTTCATCATTTTTAAGTTTTTATTAATGAATTGTAAAAAAATATATACATATTATATTTTTAGTTGATAAAAGTATTTCAACTACTTAAAGAACTTTATTTAAGTTTTGTAATAAAAAAAAATCCAGCTAACAAACATGACAGTAAGTAACTATTATTTTGTATAGAAATAAAGATAAGATATTTGTCGCAAATCTTAATTAGTTTAGATGGGATAGTGCCTGTAATCAATTTAGAGTAAATGAGCTAAATTATTACCTATTATAGATCCTCTCATTTTGTCCGAATATTGTGTTTTTCCAAACATTATTATTATCTAATTAAATTTAAACATAAAAAACATATAATTGTAAAACTTCTTATTTTATAATTATAAATATAAAAAATTAATTTTAATATATTATCGATGTAAATATTTTTATACTATCAATTAATTATAATTGCTATAATGTGACTTTAAAAGTAACTGTGAGAATAAAAATTATTAATAACAGAAAATGCATGATTAAGTATTAGTGTAAATTTTACACTTATGATACATCAAAATAAAATAAAAATTAATTAAATTATAAATAATTATCAGTTTGCAGTTGTAACTACTTTCAAACACTCAATTTTTTACATTGTAATTATAGTTTTTTTAATAAACTTTTCTTTATTACTTTTTTTTTTACTTTGACTAAAATTAACTAAAAATAAGAAAGGGACACATAGCCGTGCCCATCAAAATTATAAAGATAAATAAATAAGACTCTATTATTTGTTTATACCGCAACACATACGGATATAATTTCCCCTAAATTTAAGAGTAAGATCTGCTTTGAATTATTGTTTGAAACTTATATAATGTGTATTGTATAATGTACACTAAACTGTTATTGGCCTGCCCTAGTCTATCTGCATTTTAGGAGCGAGCAGTGCATGCAAAAAATTGCAATGAATCTTAGAAAAACTTCATTTGAACTAGGATGGCATCTTTGAGACTCAATCACATAAATAAGAGAAGGCGATGCAAATTTATTTCTCATGCACACTATTAGATTATTACAACCGAGGCTTCTCAACGAAGGATTCAAATTTCAAACTCAATACAAAGCAAAAATTGCCATTTAACAATCTCTTCCGGCAAGCTAAAACAATAAAGTTATTGTGAAATTCTTATTTGGTGACGAATTCAATGTTGCAAGCTGAAATGTGAAAGATCAACACTTGGGAAGATCCGCTGGTGGAGGGGGTAACTTCTGATTAGGGAGCTTCCCATCCAGCACAATCCATGCCATCCTCAAACCCCAGCTCAAGTGCACTTCAAAGTGGCAGTGCATAAACCATACACCTATTTCATTTATATTTATTACAAGATGGTAAGGATATGAAACAGTTATAGAAATGCATCATCAGTGTGATCAAACTATGTAATGTATTATATATGTACTATACTCACCTGGGTTATCTGCAAAGAAACGAATTGTTACCCACCCACCTGAAGGCACTCCCACAGTGTTCCTTTCTACTGGGTCCACAAGATTATAGTTGGCAGGGTCTTTCTTGGGATCAAAGTTACCAAAACCTTGGCCAACCACAAACAAGTTGTATCCATGAAGATGTAAAGGGTGGCTCTCAGCGCCAAGGATGCTTGTGCCCTGCAATATTAGCTCCACACTTGTGTTGAACGGAAGCACCACCACTTTGGTCTCATTCATGACCATTGTGTTATTGGGTGGGGTGCCTGTGTAGTTGAAAGGGATCAGAGGACTGCTTGGAAAATCAGAGGTGTAAACCCCATTTGATTTCTTAAAGAAATAGGACTGCAGGATTGCGGTATTGGGTAATGCAAAGGATATGTTATTGACAGAAGCAGAGAATTTGGTGGCATTAGGACCTTGGCAGGTTTGGTTTTTAGGACATGGACTACTTCCAAGGCCTACAGTAAAGAAAAAGCTTTTGTCCACAGTTTGAGGGACTTTGACTGGGAATTGGGCATTGGCTAAGCTGCGAAATTTCGCACTGAAATTGGCAACATAAGCAGTGTCATTAATGGCAGGGAGGGTAGGTCTTATAAGGGCATGGCTTTTTGAACTAATGGAATTGGAAGAAGGGGAACTTGACGGACTTATATACTCAAGAATACCTGCAGTGGTGGTATTGTCAAAAGTTCCAATGCCTGTGAAATAAGGCCTGGCTGCCATTAGGAAACGGGCATTTGGATGGTGGCGTTTTGTTTTCAAGAGAACGTTTGTGGTCTGTCCTGGTGCTATGACAAGTATGTTGGTTTTGAAAGGTTTCACATAAAGTGCATCAGCTTCAACAATTGTGAGGCTGTGGTTTGCTATACTGAAAAAGAGATCGTCATTGAGTGCGGCATTGATCAACCGGAGCAGGTATGTTTTTCCTGTCTTCACCTTTAGCTTGAAAGTTTCTGTAAGCAAGACGATGAAAGAAAATACCCATGCAAATTATAAACTTTTTAATCTTCAAATGTTTGGTAAATAGTTTCACATTTACCTTTTTGAGAACAATTGTATAATGGGCCAGGGAGTCCATTAAGAGTGTATGCATCAGAAACATTTGGACCAGCGCCAGTCTGAAGTGCTTGGTTAATTACTGCCTCTGTATCAGCATTCCACCACTCACCTGTCATAGAACAAAGCTATGTTCTTAGCAATTAAGGAAGGGGAAATGGTCAAGTTTAGTAGCTATGTGTGAAGATGTTGTTTGTACCAAACATGATGGGAATTTCCTTGTATGGTTTGCCAAATGGGTAAGAAACATTGGGCTTGGGAAGGATGATAATGGGTCCATAAAGGGTAGCTCTTAGCCACGAAATGTGAGCATGCCAAAAGAGAGTCCCTCTTTGGCCAACTAAAGTGAAGTTGTAAACGTAACTCTGCCCTGTTTGGATGGGGCACTGAGTTATGTATGCTGGTCCGTCTGACCATTGGCTTTGAAGTTGTCGAATTCCATGCCTGTGATCATAATCCAACATTCACTAATTTTTAAATAATAAACATGAGGGAAAATCTTACTTTCCTATAGTTATCTGTTTACATATAAAATAGTGGCAGTAAATTTTTTAACAATTCAATTCTAGGTGCTTTTTTGTCTGGAAAGTCTATTTTCCATACCAGTGGATGCTGACATTATTTTGAACATGATTGACCACTTTAATTACTACTCTGTCACCTTCTCTAGCAATGATGGGAGGGCCAGGGAATTTCCCATTAACTGTCATCATGCTCTTTGTGTGGCACAACCGTGTGACATTTTGCAGCCTTATCTGTGAAAATCAAACACACACATATCAGAGTCCACCTTGTTAGCCTGTTTATTTTTATGCACCGCAAGTGGAAACCATCCTAATGACTATTTGTGAGCTTATACATACATCAAATGTGTAATGCCTTGTAATGGCTCCAGGATTTGCATTCACAACCCCGGGAAAGAAGCCAATTGAGCTGATAGCCAGCATCAAAGCTCCAAAATATGCAGCTGGATGACAAAATAAGACACCCATTTCCTTGAATTTGAGTGTATATTTTCAACACTTGCTATGGAGCAGCAGGACTAATGAGTGCCCCATTTATAATACAAAGCAGTGTTTGGTTGATTAGGTAACTATATGTCTCAACAAAGCAGCTAAAGGCCCAGTTTACCACCATTGGAGTGTTTTAAAAGTCAATTTAATTGGTTTGACCCTCTTTCTGTTCTCATCAATCGTTTTCATAATCCATAAGCAGTCTCCCAATGGTTTCTGCCTAGAAATAACTCTAGTTAAAAGTTTCCTCTGCTCAAGTAAAAAAAAATCAATTTTTTTTATAAGTTAATTATGTTATGCATCACCTAACAAACACGAAAATAAATTTCACCTCACTGTGTTGTATTAGTTCAGCTATATAACACTAGTTTTGTTTTTTTTTAACTTATTTTTTTGGTGAAGTGGGGATTTTCTAAGTTTATGACAATCTAGTTTTAATCTACTTTTAGACATGCTTATGTTCATGATAATCATACTGTCACGATGATTGGCAGAAAAATTAAGTTCATATTTACTGTTATAGGATTATGTATATGTTAGTTGGTGATTGTGTCTCTTGCAGCCAAACATTTTCAACCTTGAGACTTCCGAAGGCCAGAAGAAGACATTAGACCTGCCTTTCTTTCAAGCAATAAAAAGAATGATAGCGATAAGGTTGATTTGTTAAATCTCATTCTTAATGAAAACTTGAAAAGTACTTGCTGAAAGTTACCATGCAGCCGAAGTAAATTCAATTTATCTCCCACCACCCCACATTTTAAAGAAAAATAAAAATAATACACTTTCATACCATGAATTGAATGTAATTGAGGGACAAGTTTAGTGAAGTAGGGGATGAAGATAGAATTTTAGCTCTAATATTATATTAGATTCTAATTTAAAACTAATTGATATTAAGTGAAATATCTCAACAAAAATATAAACTACACCTGAAAAATTAAGACTGATGATATAAGACTCTTAACAAAACTAACAGCTATGGCAAATCAGATATCACCAGCTTATCCTGTAATCATCAACTAATTTGTCTTTTCATGACCATATTTGGTAGTTTGGTTGCAGAGTTAATGAGTTTATCACTTGTGGGCAGATTAAATGGAGATGGTGGTTCTCTCGCAAGCTGCAACTTGCAACTGGATGGGTCAAAATTTCATGAGAACGGTGAGGTCAAGGGAATATGGAGTTATTGGTTTTCATCCTCCTCCTCAGGCTGTTGGCAATCTTTATTACCCCGCGGGTAACCCTTTTTCCAAATTATTCTCAAACGGTTTTAATGGAATTCACAAATAATGCAGCCGTGCCATGCAACACAAATTTGGATGTAATCTTTTCTCCTTTATGCTACATTTTTTAAGGTCACTTGGACAGAACTCCATCGTTGCCTTTCTTTCTCATTAGGCACAAATATTGGAAGACATTTACAATGCTCATAACAAGTTTTTGAGCATCAATGCTTCATGTGTTATAATTATTGATTTATGTGAATGTTAGATCAATAGTTAAAAATTATCACCTGTAACTTAATGAAGAAGTTTGTATTATTTATTTCTTAACCTCTTAATTTTTACTATTTATGTTTTAATCTCTTAAAAAATTACAAAAACTATCATTATCTCTCTTTATCTCTTTGCAACAAAGCTTTCTCTCTCTACTGTTCATTTATCTCTTAGCATTGGCATGGAAAAAGCATTAACAAGGGCTTTGTTTTAGCATTAACAACGCTGGGCATAGAAAGAACAAAAATATGTGCCATAAAAAATGAAATGTTTAGTTATTCTACTTTTTTTAAATTAAAAAAGGAAAAAGATTTTAACTTTATCATCATTTTGGTGTTTTTGAGTTTGGGATTCGAAACCCCAATTTTCAATCATACTATAGCTTTATAAACCAGTCCACCGAGCAGTTTGTGTTCCACGTTGCACCCTTCCTATAACTTCGAGTTGGGATCTTAATCTTTGTCGCTGCTATCGACAACGATAGCGTTGACATTGCAAAAGTCAGTAATAGGTGGCCTCTCATGCATGTTCTTTTCTTTGGTGGCGGCGACAACAAAGCACGTTCCATTATCGAGAATTTCTGGCACCATCGAAGAGGAACTTAGCAGAGGGGATGAATTGTAGGAACAAAGTAGCTCCATCTCCTACTCGATAAGCAAGTTTGGTGGGTCTTCTTGGAAGAGGGATTAGAGCCCACTTATTTTTTAATAGATTTTGTGTTTTGTTGTGTGGCTTTGTGGTTCTAAGAACTATGAATCTTATCAATGACCAGGGATTCGTGTCAACTATAACTATGAAATCTGACGACGTTGTCTGCAACTAGTTTCTGGTCAGTCAACTGGTACTGGTGGATGATGATTGCTTATCTTTCATTTTTATGAATTATGAAGAAGTAGAATGAAAAAATAGGAGGGGTGGGGAGTTCAAAAACAAATAGCACTAGAATTTTTAACAAATATTAACAAATGGTTATAGCATGTATAGTTAAGGGAGTATTGATGTTCCAAATCTATTTAGGATTATTGTAAATATATTCCAAATATTGACTTCCGTTGTATTCAAGTGATAATATCATAACAAACAATAATATTTCTCAGATAAAAGAGGATTGAGACTCCTTAAACTTTGACCATTTTGCAAATCACCAGCACGAACTTTAAAATATTCTCAATTAGTCCATAAACTTTAATTAATGTCTCAATAGATTCATATGTTTAATTTGAATCCATTGATTCACTAACGATAATATTGCATAATATCATTTTATTTGTATTAACATTAATTAAGAACTTTTTATTAATTTGTTTATTAAAATTTAATTTAAAATATATTTTATTCCTTACAAAATAAATAAGATGTTATATAATATCATCATTAGTAAAATAATATATTCAAATTAAACAAAAAATTTATTGAGACATTAATTAAAATTTATAAATTAATTAAAAAAAATTTAAAATTGTAATAATAATTTATAAAATGATTAAATTTCAAAAAACTGCATACTCTTTTTCTTACTTTTTAATTTTATCTCCATGGATTCCAAAAGAACATAAACTCTTGATCATTGTTGGGAAGCCAGAAGCCTTCTTGGGCTGTAGCACTGTTGACATAGGCCTCGTGTAGTAGAGTGAGTGATGGGAACATGAGATAGAAGATCTGAATTTGTTTTATACAATCCTTAGGTCCAAGACCAAGAAATCCTGAATATGCTGCTGATTTCTAATTTTCTATGAGGAAAGCCCTGCGTTGTCAAAAGAACAGTGTACAATTCACCCCAAATAAAAAAATAAAATAAAATAAAAAGAACAACTACTGTGCCGTAACACCTAAGCAGTTTGGTTGTGTTCCAAGTAACGAAGGTTCCATCATTCTACAGTTTGTGCTTAATTAGATTAGAGTGGACGAAAGACTAAGGCATAAATTTTGTGCTCTATTATGGCCCAACTTCACTTTTATGCTACTCTTACTTTATTTGGCAAATTTCATTCACAAGATCATGAGCTGGATGAACCACTTAATGCTCAATGAAGTATGATGTCGCCTTGAACAATATCTTTTTAGTAATTACAAACATTGTATAAATAAAATGACAATCGAGATTGGGCTTGAAATTAGATTCTTTCAATATCATGAACAAATTACCAGAGCTACCGTGGTCCAATGAGTGGAGAGACTCATGTTATGTGAAGTACGAAGATTGGAAAAGAAAAGCAATCTGGGAAAAATGACCGGGGCGGGTGTGGCACGGTAGGGTCGTCGATGACGGGAGTCTGCATAAAGGACGGGGCAGTGGTCTTGTCAACATGATTGCAACTGTGTTTTCTTTTCAAGAGTTTGAGTGAAGCATCTCTCACTCTTCGGGCACAGGTTCAGGCTGGGCCCTCTCTTTTCTTTTCTTTTCTTTGTGATGTTCATTCACCCACTCAATCTTTAAAACCCACAATGAATCAATCACTCAATCAATCAATCGACTCATGACTCATGACTCATGACTCATGACTCATGACTCATGACTCATGACTCATGACTCATGACTCATGACTCACCCTCTTTCATTCATTCACTGTCGCTACTATCACCTACTAATATTAAAATCTTAAATCATTTTGAAAAAGTTTTAAATAAACATTACCTATTATAGAAATTTTATTTTATTTAGATGTAAGTATATTTTATATATATATTTAATTTTAAATGAATGGTAAATACACTAATTAACTTAATTGATAAAGTCTCTTATATCCTTCCGCGACAGGTCTCTCCATTTTTTTTTAAAAAAAAAATTGGTTTCAAGTTTTTCATATCTACCTTCTGTTGGTAGATCAAAATTTTCTTGCTTTCACCGTTCTTTCTATTTAATTTTGTGTAAGTATCTCTTATATCTTTTGGTGACAAATCTCTTTATTTTTTATTTTTAAGTTTAGTTTTAAATTGTTTATATCTGTCTCTTGTTAGTAGATTGAAATTTGCAAGTTTTATTTTTTCACATCAGTCTGATCTCGTATTTTATCTCTATAAAATAATAAAACATTTAAATTTATTAATAAAAAATGTAATATTCTTTTCATATGATAACATGTTATATGTCAATTTTTATAATAAAATATTTGTTATTATCAATAATTCTTGAATTAAGGATAAAGTCATATATCATGATCAATTTTTAGAGAATATTATATTTATATATATATTTTTAATAAATCTATTATTTTTTCCTGCAATGGTAAGTATTTACTGAACTAAATGAGTTTTAATTTACAATAAAAAAATTCCATTGCCGTGGCTGTCTAGCAGACAGAGCAGACTGCTGACAGCGACCAACCTTTTCCCCAGCGTGGCCCAATTCCATGCCCTGCCTGGCCCATCTCTGTCTCTCTCTCTCTTTTTCAAGATTAGAAGACAGAACGACAGCGTCCCGCGGGATGCACGGGGGAAAATTTCTGTTGTAAACTGTGAGGCCCAGTGGCCCAGTCCCTGCCCCACCCAGCCCCTCTTCAAATCCTTCGTACCACGACTCTGCCTATGCTTCAAATTCAGTCAATCGATAATATTAATGATAATTTGATACTTATCGGTGCATCGCTATAAAGTCATTAATATATATAACTAGTAACAGTGACTCAGAAAAAGAAGAGAAGAGAGAATCAATCAACGCTGCACAGCACATGTGCAATATGTGCATGTATGTTTTTGACCTTTTACCTTTGCGCCACTACGTGCTGTTTTAACTGTTTTAGTTGATACTTGACACTCTTATATTTTTACTTTAACTACTGTACCTTACAGGCTAAGCTAAGGCAAGCAAGTAGAGCCATGCAGTGTAACTATTTTGAGTGTTTTCAACAGCTATGCCCCCCACGTTGTGGGTATGCTGCAGTGCACCCATTTATGATGGATAAATGGCTTGTCGATGAACAACCATTGTTGTTGCACCAACATTATATGTGAGAGCAGCCCCTGAACTCTAGCTCACATGGTCTACTGTGCTTAGTGGGAAGGGTTCGTTGCACTTCCTTTTCATTTTCCCCTCTTCCCTCCCCCTCTCCTCTCCTTGGCCGCCCTAGTGGGACATCCGTAGACCCCATCCCTGTGGTGGGGCATCGCGAGGTCTGTTGGGCCTAGTACTACCAAAAAAGAACATTATATGTTAAAGCATGTGCACAATATAAATTATTTTAATTTTTTTTTGTGAAATCTAATAATAATTAGTTAGAATTTAGAAATATGCATGCGTTATCAATATATATTTCTTATTTTTCCAAATACAATTAAAGCCAACTCCAAATTTTACATCTTATGCTTTTATGCCCAAAAATTGGTTAAGCCTATACATTTGTACTTGCTATAGTTGGCATTTGATTTGGTTTTAAAGCTTGGAATATTTAAAGGAAATAATCAAGGGAGAATACTTACAACGGCTTGCCTAGCTAACCATTAGATACAATTTAAAGAATCAGTTGGCTCAATTAGTAGTAAAATCAAACAACATTGGCAAAAATATCTTTAGTTCAATTTCTGCTCATAATCCGTTTTTAATAAGTCATCTGTAAATATCACTAAAGCCCTCGTTGAAGACTTTGGCATTAAGCGAATCCTCCATTTGACTATATTGTGAATCCTCCTAACATATAACCATTAGGAGAGAATTATCTTATTATTAAGTATCATCAAATAAAAATCTTCCCATTGCATAGGAGGAAGACAGGATTATACTGAAAAGCGAAAATCAAATATTACACAAGTAATGGTTGATGCCAGAAATTCATAATCATTCAAGTACAACGGATTATTACCGACATTTACATAAACCTTATTTGCCTCTTCAATAATTTACCTGAGGATTTCCACTAGCAGGTGCTCCAAGTGTCAAAACCAACCCTTGAAGGTCACTCCTGATTTTATTATGCTCCTTGGATAAAGATGGAGTGCCTCGCATGATTGGAAATGGTGAAGCCACTGGAGCTTGCCGGGAACCATGGCAGGACTCGGCATGCAAACATGTAGCGACCTGTTGGTAAGCCCTTAAATTGTCCACATGATTTGAGTTAATAAATGGTTGAGTAGAGGGAAGTGAACTTGTTAGAGAACAATTTGGTTCAACACTGGCCCCCCTTGAGACAACTCCTGCTCCTTGCTGCATTTGTTTGTTACATAAACTGGTTACAGTACTTGAATTATAATCAAAATGTGACATATTTTGGAAGCATAGCTCAGAAGCTTACAGGTGCAAATAAGACTCCCCTGAAAATCCTTCCGTTCACAGCTGCAGTCATGAGCAAACCTGAGTCAAAGGCTCCATCAACTTTCCCCCGAACTTCAGCACCAATCTTGCATTTAAAATCCAGAGTGAAAAGAATGAGTAACTAGGAATAAGGAAAAAAACAGAAATAGGAAAAATAAATAAATAAAATTGAGTAGAGTGAATTCTAAAATTAAAAAAAGCAAAGGATTCACCAGATGTTGTATGGGTCCTCGCCCCATGGACTTGTGATCTGCAGCCTGGTGTTGAGCTCCTTTTCTATCCTCATGAACATGAAGACACTGTTCTTGTTTTGGTTGATGTTCTAGGAAATAAAGATCTTGTGGACTTCTTTGTGGAATATTCTTCAAAACTCTCTTATTAGTTGAGTTTGAGCCATTGTCATGTTGGCAATTGGTTGGGATTTGATTTATCTGTTTGAACAGAACATACTGCTGAGAATCCATGACAGAAGCATTCGCTTTTTGACCTGGGGTCTGTTCTTGATCAGATTGAGATGGAGATGAATGCTGGGACAATGAAAGAGAATGTTCTTCTTGTTCTGATTCAACATCCCACACCTTTACAGCAGCAATTCTCCTCCTCTTCTGTTGGGAAGTACCTATATAGAATTATTATTTTCAGCCAATCAACCCTTTTGAGTCTCCATTTGCACCTAAAGTAAGGTGATATAATAAAGTCTCAACCCACCTGAATCAAAGTGATAAGGCAGCGCTTTTTCTGATGCAACTTCATAAGCTCCTTTTCCTAAAACTTCCACATTATTCCTCATTAATATTGTTTTCTGCTTCAAAACACTTTGTTAGTTCTTATTTTGGAAAAACAAACAAGGTAAACAATGGCATTGCTACATGAACTTCTGTACCGAGTTGTTATCTGCTCCTCCTTGGATAGTTTTTTTTTCTTGATTCCAATAAGTTCCAAAAACTTTGCACATGGAAATGTTGTAGCGTCCATTTGGATGCTCTGCTCCAAGCTGCAACACTAACAATTCATTGAGAGGACGTTCATCTTCCCCACACCTGATATCAAACAAAATTAAGCCGTCAGACTGAAAAATGTATTAGCAATATTGTCACATTGTCACATTGTCAAAAGGACAAACATTGTCACATTGGTTAGAAATATTTAGATTGATACATAGGAACCTACCCGCCATATATGGCAATATCCATGTCTGCAACAACAGCTGTATGGGAAAATCGCCCTTGTGGTTGTTGACCACGTATCTCAAGTTGAGTCCATGAACAAGTGCAGATATCAAAGATCCAAATGTCATTATAGTAACGTTTATCTCCAACCCCTCCAATGATATAGACCTGTACATCATGGAGAGTTCAGATACTTCTAAGATTTCTAAATAAAAATGGCAAACAAGAATCTAAGCATCTTAATTAGAAAATGATGTGGATCTATGTAATGAGCTACAAATCCAAAAATGCCTTGACAAATTTAACTACTTAAATTTAAGAGTTCCATATATTTATTTAGTAATGAGCAAGTCCTGATGAAAATGAATATCTGCAAGAGAACTTGCCTTAGTTCCAATGTTCACTGCAGCATGACCTGCCCTAACTCCTGGTGAAGAACCTTGAATTGTCAACTGTTATTAAAATGCCAAGAGAGCCATTATTAAATCCCCTCTTGTTGAAAATAAGAATTTTTTTCCGTCCTCAACTTTCAAGAAAATTATTAGCAATTCGGTACTAAAAGAACAAACTATCAGAGAGGAGGGAAGACCATACCCTAGACCAAGTCATTGTTTCCATATCAAGCATATTAACATTGCCATGATACTGATCACCGGAGTCTCCACCATACACAATAAGCTTGTTCCCAATTGCAAGGGTACAGTGACTGTCCCTAGGGACAGGCAAATCACCTTTCAACTCAGGAGAAGTCCATCTCATGGTTCGAAGATCAAGAATATGCAAATCATTTAAATAGTTTGCATCACCTTCTCCACTACCACCAAAAATCACTAATCTTTCATCACCAACGAGCGTGGCAGTATGGCTTTCCCGTGGAGAAGGAGGAGTCCCTTTACATTCAGGACGAACCCACTCTTTGGTGACAAGATCCAGTATATGAATATGATTCACTTTCTTGAAGCCATTTGTGCCACCAAACACTATCATTTTATGCCCTACAAGAACTGCACTATGGCTGTCTCTAGGACCTGGCTTTTCACCCGTGGTAGCTAGCTTGCTCCAAACCATTTTGTCAAGGTCCAAAGTGAGAACATCGCTAAAATGCAGTCCCCCACAACAGCCCTGAAATGAGTAGACAAAGAATATTTTGTTATCTTAAAGACACATTTAAAGCTTACCAAACTGAGAATCATAATCAATAAAAGCAGACAATATTTTCCATGTTGTTCACTAGTTTCCAAAGCAATGTAATGGCAGGACAAAACTTGCTTTCATATATAGAATACAAGTGATTAAACAAAAGAAAAGAAATGAAAATTATGTTCTTGCATTTAACTCTCACCTCACTCCAACCTCGCTGTTTTTCTTTTGAATTCAATTCAAGGTTCCCTGGTCTTATGGACCAAGCGATGTCAACTAACCCTTTCTCTTGACTCAAATATTTTACCAGTTAAAACAACTAATATGGAGTGTAATTATTCAGCTGGAAATTTTCCTGTTACTAAGACCAGTAAAAGACGCAACTGTTATCATAATAGCTATCCAACACCATCATCATCTTCTTATCTAAGAATTTCTTTCACGAGGAAACGGCAAAAGCATGCAGCATACTATAATCAGGAGAAATCTTTATAAGTTAAACTCTTTATAATTAATTGTGCTTAACAAGATAAAACATGATTTTTGCAATATGAATTATTTATCAAGCGGCAAGAGACAGCTAATAAGTAATTAACTAAGACAGTAACAGAGTTTCTCAGATTACCAGGACATGGAAGCACTGTTTCTTTTTAAGTGCATGTTTATTGTTTTGTAACGCAGGGAAGGGTGAGCAAAAAGGGAGATTAATGAAAATGTGAATATTGCTATATTAAGAAAGGAGGAAGATGATGGTAACCAAAACACGTAGTTGTCCCCCTAATTACAGAAAGAAAAATGAATTCAGTAAATTGTCTCCAGGAAAAATACGATGTAAGAGATATTAGGAAAAAACTAAAATTCAGAAAAGAAAGTTTTTCGATTCTTAGCCATAGATAGCAATAACGCAGGGAACTTGAGAAAGAAGTAGTACGAGCTTATGAAATTAATGAGCACCTACATGAACAAAAGTTCCCAGAGATGAAGACATAACAGTAACTGTAACACAATTCAGGAAAAACATCCCCAGGTAGCCAGAGCTCCAAAGAAGTACAACTTGGGGGAGCAGTGTCCAGACATCATTAATGATGACAACCCAGTAACAAGCAGGTTCACAAGATAACTAGAAGTCTAGAACTAAAGGTAATTACATGGAACTAAAAACTTCTTTTTGCTTTATTTAATTTTTCAATAAAAGGGATTTTACTCATACCCCAAAGACATACATAAGCCCCTTCGAGAAGCAAGCAGAGTGCCCCCATCTTTCAGAAGGATTAAAACCCAAAACCATTGGATATAGCCACATTGCTTTCTTCTTCGCAACCTCAGCTACCAAAGAACCCATCTTTCTATGCGTTTCTCTCTCTCTCTCTCTCTCTCTCTGTGTGTGTTTTCTTTCTTTCTGTGAGAGTGTGGGTTGGGTAAGTTCAAACTTTAAATTCTATTCTTCAACACAGCACTTTACAAAGATGAAGAAACAGTAGAGGACGAAGAGTAGTACAGAAAGAGAGATTCAAAGAGGACATCAACAAGCCAAGTGATGTATCAACTATCAATATCAATAGACATGAAAAGATGGGCGCTTTCAAGTCCAAATCACTGTGGCAACCAACAGCAACATATGGCTGTAGTAGTGAAAATAACATTTTTTCATCCACCATATTAAAGTTCTTATAAATGTTACATTGTACTCTAGACAAGAAGCCAATAATAATAATAAATAAATAAAGGAACGAGGCCCGCCCTTAATGTTGACACAGTAGAAGCAGCATACATAGTATAAACATACTGAGACACAAATGACATATTACAAACATGTGTTGCCCTGCTTGGCTGGATAAGCTTGAGGAACATTAACTAGTGATGTAAAATCATGGAATGTGACAGTAGGAGGGGGGGAGAGAGAGAGTATATTTTAAATCAGCTTCTTTTTAAGTAAGTTCCTTTTTTTTTTTTAATTTAGGTTTCTTGCTTTTCATACTTTGTCTAACTGAAAATGATGCAGTGTGGGGGCATTGGTTTGCTGGAAATGATGACGAAGCAATTTTGGGTTCGAAGTTCTTTGACACTTGATAAATGGTAGGAGCAGCTAGATCATAGAGGGAAGGCACTCTTCATTCTCTTTCCAAAACTAAAATGGATTCTTTCTTAATTAAATAATAATGTTTGATACACATCAACACTAATTAGGAGTGAAAATGATCACATCTTAAGTTGAATTGGGTTTAGACAAAAATAAAAATCAAATCGATTAAGAGAAAAAAATTTATCAATCAGAACCAACCCAACCTAATTATGGTTGAATTAATATGAGTTGGTGATTGGGTTGATATATTTTCATTTTTTTGAAAAATTATACTAAAATAATGTTGACATTAATTTTTTAAAACAATCAAAAAATATTGTTTTACATTAAAATATTATTAAAAAATATATTAAAAAATAAAAAATTAAGATAATTAAGTTGATTCAAGTTTAATCAAGTTGAAAAATATAAAATTTGATACTCAAATTAATTAAGATAAGGTTGGTTCAGGTTAAATAAAAGTCAATTCAACTATAGTGGTGGAGTCAAACTCCAAAAGTTAGGAAAAATACTAGTATTTTCTTCAAATATTATTTCTATCATTTAAATGATAAGATAAAATTTAATATGTAAATCAAGATTTGTTGCTGAATGTTTTTAAGTTTGTTTCAATTATTTACTTTAATGGAGAGGAATTTTAGCATTTATTTTGATAAATTACTTTTTAAAGAAACTTATCCAAATATCAATAAATTTAAACTATGAAAATAAGAATAAAAAAACACTAAAAACATACAAAGAAAATATAAAATTATGAAATTTTGTAATGCTTTATATATATATATATATATATATATATATATATATATATATATATATATATATATATATATATATATAAATAAATAATTTGGGAGCATGTGCTTAGTACTATGAGCCACTGTATATAATCTAACGTATATTTTATTAAATATTTATATTTTTATATTAAATAGTATATTTTTTTTATTTTATTTAATATTATTTATTATATATATTTTTTTATTATTATTTTTATTCAATTACATCTATTAAAATAATGTAAATAATATATATAATATAAAAAATAATGTATAATTATGTTTTTATTATTTCATAAATTGATTTGGGTGGATTTTCTAACACCATACCCTTCATCACTCATAGTTATAAGTACATTATTTTATATTTGTGTAAAATGATATATAAATTATAAAAAATTATTTAAAATTAATTATAATCAAATGATAAAAATACAATATTTTATGTAAATACATGTGAGTATCATTATTATTAAGATATTTTTTAAAAATATATTAAAGACACTTGTTAAAATTTAAAATAATTTTTTTTACATAAAAATAGAATATTCAATACATCAATAATTAAAAAAATATTTTATATATAAAAATTTTATTTTATTTTTTTTAATAAATATTCTTAAGACACTCATTAAAAAAATTTCTTATGATTATGATTATTATTATTATTATTATTATTATTATTATTATTATTTGGTTGTTTCATTGTCTCTCACGTTCACCCGAGTCTCAAGGTGGGATGTAAACCTAGAAATGTCTCGTATAAAGGGTCTTTGGGGAAGTGTGGTGCTTCGTTTTGTGGAAATTCTTTTTAGTTTTGGGAATTGGGATTCTTTTTTAATAAAGATGGGCTTTTTTTTTTAACTTCAAATAAGGTCGAGTGTTTTTTTTTCACATTTGATTTCATAATCTAAAAACAAATATCAATCAAATTATCCCTCCCAATGGCTTGAGAGAATGGTTTTTGATAGCACATTTATATGTCATCTTTTTTTAATGAAAAAAATCCTTGCTAATTAAACATGTAATGTGTTAAAATTTTGAGTTGAAAACATTTAAACAGATGTAATTAAAATAAAATTATTTACTATAAACTTAATCAAATTTAAATACTATTATAAAAGTAGATGTAAAACAATAATAATATAAATAACATTACCGTGAGTACTGACGAACGAGTAAACTGAAATAAGATGGGTCGTACGCAACAGGTTTCATGTAAGTAGCCCTAATTGGTAATTAATTAGGAACAAAGTTCACCGGAGAAAAAGCAAATTCATTCCAAACCCATCAACTTCCTACGTACAAAAGGACCAAATGGAATGGCTGCCGCCTGCAGGCCTCAATTCAAAAGGGTTTTTTTTTTTTAGGGGGGGGGTGATCAATTAACCCATTTTTTAACTCAAAAAAATCGTGCATGTTTTTAAGCTAAATATTCAAGGTTAAAATTTCCACATTGCATCAACAAACAACATACTTTACGAATTGCATGTTGTGCAAAAATGTATTTTGTTTGCATAAATACATAGGAAAGGAGTAAAATATATAATAGATATATGTTATAATCAAAGAAATAGAGAGAACAAATAGAGGGATAGAGATTAGATAAAAAGAGGGTTAGTTAAATGAAATAATAGGATAAATGATTAGTCAAATATGAGAATAAGACAGCAAAAAGAACTCGGAATAGGAATTGGGACATAAAGTTGCAGAGAGAAGGGGGGGGGAGAGAGAGAGAGAGACGTAGATCACACGCGACGCGACAAACACGGGAGCGTTTTCAGTTGAGGATGGCGCATGGCGGTCGGCAGTAGTAATGCCCCTCCCCTGAAACAGCGTTGGTAGTTGGTACACGAAGCGTGACTTTGTTGTTATATTATGTTGGATAAATGATCAGTCACGTACCACTTATCATATTATTTTTTAGATACTTTATTAAGAGGTGATATCTATAAATATATTATTAGAGATTAATGTATTTATAATGTGAATCATACAACTTCACATATGATTAATATTAAATAAAATATTTATAGTAAGCATACATGTGTTGAGCTAACCTCCAAATTCTACCTAATCTTCGTCATCAAAAAAGATTATTACATTTTTATACTATTAGTTTTTTCATTAAAATTAAGAATATTTATAGTTCAATTTAGATTGATTTTGAATTAAAAAGCTAATTGATCTAAATAATATATTGATTTAGATTATATTAGACTTGTTACATTTTAAAAATTAAACTAATCCAATTTAATTTAAATCGATTTTTGATCTAAAATTTTTAAAGCAAAAAATTTTGTGGTTAAAAATAATTTAGTTTATTAAAAAATAAATAAAAAATGGAAAGTATAAATAACTCATTTCATATACTTAAAATAATATTTGATTATAAAATGAGAAAGTTGTGTGAAAAATTAAGGTTAATATAAGTAAAAATATAAATTATATAATAATCAAATATATTATATAATATTAATCAATTTGGATTAGATTAAATCGATTTTAAAAATCAAATCCAAAATCTAATTTAATTCAATCAGTTTTCAAAAACTCAATAAAAATCAAATTTATTTAATTCTAATTGAATTTCAATTTTTCAATTCAATTTAATTTTTGGTTAGGATTAGATTTAAACACCCCTAATTGAAACTCACGTAGAAAAGCATACATGTGTACAAGAAAAGAGTGTAAAGAATAATTTTAAATTTTATTATTAAAATGAAAGGTTGGATAAAAATATAAAAAATGCACCAGAAAAATAATGTGATGATTTTTAATTTTGTGAGTTATGTAATTAAAAAATTAAAACAGAATGTAATAAATTGTCTATTTATTTTTTAAAATAAAAAAATACTAATATAATCAGTTCAAAGAAATACTAATATATTTTTTTGTCAAAAAACATTTTTTTTTGGTTAATTATGGGAAATAGATATAAAAAAGCGATACACATGAACAAATGTTGTAGAGAACAAGAGATATTAGAGAGAGAAATAAGGTTTTTTCTTTGTGTTGTTATTTACTGGTTTTTTTAAAAAATTATGGTTAGGTGATGTTTAAATTAATTTGTGTTTATTTCGATTAATTTATCATTTTAATTCGACCAAAAGTAAGTCATTTATGTCAAGTTTAAAGAATTCACAATAATATTTTTTATAACATAATTATAAAGATTTAATTCATATTTTGCATTTGATTTTATAATTTTATTTTGTTTAATAATATATCTATTCATCAAGTATTATAGCTATACAAGTATAATTTTTTAAGTAGATAAAAAATTAAATGTGAAGATTATTTCTATTATAATAATATTATAGCAAAGATTAAAAATGAGTACGCATGTTGCAGATAAATAAAATAAATAAATAAAATATATGTATCCGTAGAAATTATTTAAAACCAATTAAAATTTAATCATTAAAAGTAAAGAAAGAACGCACACCATTAAAAATAAAATAGATGATAAAAGAAATAGTGGAATCATATAAAATTATTGATCATTTAAAAGAAGATATCAAAATATAAAGATGAATGACCATCAAATCAAGTATGTAAAAGAACGTATTAGGGATTTTATATATATATATATATATATATATATTATATATATTATATATATATATATATATATATATATATATATATATTTTCCTTTCATTTTTTTATTTTCTTAAAAAAGTTTATTTTATTTTAATTTATCTATTATTTAATAATTTTAAAAATGTATTAATTAATTTTTTTAATTTTATTTTATTATTTATTATTTTTACTTAATTTAAAATTATTTAATAATATTTTTAATTTTATATAAAAAATTAAAAAAGAGGATGAAGTATATATTTTGAGAGTACAGATTATATATTTTAATTTATAATAAAATCGACAAAAACAAATGCATAATTAATGAGTTTGAGAACTTATTTGATATGAAAGATATCATAAAATTAAATTTGATAGTATAAAATTTAATATTATAAGATTTAATATATAATAATTCAAAATATTTAAGTGTTTAAAATTGTAATAATTTTTTTTATATTAACTTATATATTAAAATTTAATTTAATTAATTTTTTTTTAAGATTTGATTAAATTATTTATTATTTTAATGTATAAAAAATTTAATAAATAAATTAATATAATATAATATTTATATTAAATAATTAATAAAATTATAATATATTATATTAATTTTTTTATCAAATTTAATACAAACCAGTTTGAAGTCAGAGTCAGGACCGTAGTACTTGTTGGTGTTCTTGGGCAGAAGGGGCCGTGACTGATACGTGCCGTTGACTGAAACGAAATTCGATGCACTGATCATGACGGCAACGCACCAATTCCAATACCAGATTATTAACGGCGTCAACATGAGCTAGCGTTGGTCTTTGATTTTTGGTCTTAAGTTTATTAAGTTAATTTATAATTATTAAGGATACTTATTATACAGATTTTGTAACTAATGTCATAAAAATAGCTATTAAAGAATTAAAAGTAAAAAAAATTTATGATGGTATCATGGAGAAAAAAAAATATGATATAAAAAATAAAATTAAATAAAAAGAGAGTTGAGGAATAATTACTCCTTTATTTTGTATTATTTAATGAAAAAATAAAAAATGTATGTAAATAAATATTAAACTAATTTATTACTCTTCAAAATTCATAAATTATAAAATCATTATAAAAAGATATAAATAAAATGAGAATGTCAAACATGATTTCATTTCCCTCTCAATCCATCCCCTAATGCTTTGTTTGAATGAGGAAAGAAAATGAGAGAAAGAAAATGGAAAGAGAGAAAATAGATAGAAAAATATGTTTTCTCTTCGTATGTTTGGATAAAGAGAAAATGAAAAGAAAGAAAATGAAAGTTGTATAACAATATGAGATAGAAAAAATTATAAACAAGTAAAATTACTTATATATCCTTATTGTTATAAGTTAAAAACATTATATTTTTATTTAATCTCTTGTTTTTATAAATTACATGAATAAATATTGATTATAAATTTTAATTTAATATTAAAATTTAAAATTTAATTTAAATATATTATTTAATGAAAAGAGTTGTGATTAAGTATTTATAATTATATAATAATTTTAATTAAAAGTATTTTGTAATTAGTTATTTATAATTTTATAATATTTTAAAAAATGTAAATTAAAAAAAAAAAATTGACCCCTCCCCCCCCATCGGATTCCCACCCCTATACCTCCAAAGGTTCCCCTAAAAATTGACCCCCCAACGGATTCCCCACCCTTATACCCCCAAGGTGCCCCTAAAATTGACCCTTCCCTCCCCCCAAATGATTTCCCACGCTTTCCCCCCCCCCCAATACCCCAGTGCCCCATGCCTTACTGGCTTACCCCCCTTCCCCACCCTTTTCCTATTCCAACGTACAATCAGAACCACTCCCCACTATTCTCCATCTCCATGACTCTTCCTTGACCTCGCCGCACCTCCTCCGTCTCCAATCTTCAAGTAATGAGCTCTGGTTCGACGGTTGGGTTGGGGCTTGACGGCGCACGGTGAGGGGCTGCTCGTTGAGTTACAATGGTGCGGGATCTGGTTTGACGGCTTGTGATGGTGGCTGGGCTTGCAAATCTGGGTCGGTGAACATGATTCGTGGGTCGCGGTGACGGAGCAGCTGGGTGGTGGCGCACGATGGTCCCGGGTGGTGAGTGAACGACGTGCGGCTGCCGGGTCGTGGTCCAGGTGGCCGAGTTGCGGAATCCGCGGGTTGCGGTCTGCGTGTATGGTTTATGAGGATGGGTCTTTCTGGTTTGCGGGATTGGAGGAAGACGTGGAGAAGGAAAGGAGAAGGGTATAACCACATTTTTGAGCTATTTTCTCTCCTCTTCTGTTGTTTTCTTCGCTGTTGAGAGAAAAATATTGTGGTGGGTCCCACACGTATTTTTTTCTTTCTTCTCAGTTTTCTCTCTACAACCAAACGAGAGAAAATGGAATATTCTTCTCATTTTCTCTCCTCCTATTTTCTTTCTACTCGTTTTCGCTTGAACCAAACAAAGGGTAAAGGAGAGATAAAAAAATTATGAGATTCGTAGAAACATCATTTATCTAAATCATTTATTTTTCATTGAAAAAGTAATACCAAATAAGGGAAGTAGTTAATCCTCATTTCCTTTTCTTTCATTTCCACTCTATTGATGCATACCAAATAGGGCTTCAATGAAAAAGGCATTATTTAATATATTAAAAACTTAAAAAATATATTTTTATTGAATACTTATTTATTTATTTATTTAACAAATATCCATAAAATATTTGTTAAAATTACTTTAATTTATAATTAGTTAATATAATTATTAAAGTATCAAACCAAAGTACTCAACTTATATACACCAAGCTTATACAAATAGTTTCTTATGAAGGCATTATGTAAAATGCTTTGAGCACATGTGAATATTAAATTATATTATTGAAATTTAAGATTAAGTTTTAAGTGTATATATAAGTAAAATAAATTTTATATTATTTATGAATAGACAACATGAGGACTTTAAGGTTGATAAACTCATAAATTTAATGTTTTAAAGTTTTAGATTAAGACGTGGTGTCCAGACCGATGTTATTGTTCCTCTTAGTCCATTGTTTCATATCTTCTCATTGTCATCAGAGAGAAAAAGTTAACATTGAGCAAGATCGCGTTGACCCATTATATTTCACTTGATGGTTAGTGTCTTTTGATGTAGTATCCTTGTGTGTGGATATACATTTAAGAGGAGATTGTTTAAAATTCAAATGTGAGTTTCAAATATATATAAAGGTAAAAGAAGTCTTACATTGTTTAGAATAAACAAAATGAGAACTTTATAAGTATATGAATCCATGAAATTAATACTTTAAAAAATTAGATTAAAACGTGATGTCTAAACAAAGTACTTTCATATAATAGAGATAGAGAAGTCTATAAGTCTCAAAATATGGGTCTCCTTAAATCCTAGTGTGGAGACTTATAGTAAGGGGTGTTCATAGGACAAATGATGACGAGTTTAACTTAACTTGAATCCGATATTTTGATTGAACCACTTTCACAGACTCGATATTGACTTAGTCATGACCTAATAATGACTAAGCATGAATTGGACTAACTTGGTATGTAAATATAATATATAAATTTGAATATTGTGTTTAGCTAAGTCATAAAACTATAGAAGTAGAAAACAAAAATTAAGATATATTTTACAATATATACTTCAAAACAAATAATATTAATAAAAATATATTATCATGTTATGTAAAAGTTATTAATTTAAGTCAATAAATCTTGTTATTTAAAAATAATTATAAATGTTAGTGTGATTAATTATAATTAAGATTATGATTGATCACGATTGATTTTATAAATGATTGTAATTGATTTAGTATAGAATTAGTTTGATTTAGTACACAATTATAATTTATTATTTTTCTTTTATGTATAACAATCTTCTTGTATAAATAAAGATTAACCCTCTTGTATTAATTCATTCAGAAATATATTCAGATTATCAATATTTATTTTTCTAATTCTGTTTCTAACTTGGTATCAGAGTGTCTAGGCTCTCGATCCAATCATAGATTCCAAACTCCAGACTTCGATTTAGATTTTAGACTCCGAAAGTTCAGTTTTTTGCATTCTTCCTTAGTATAATGGAAAAACTAGATATTGTTTAGTTTCCTTCAATTGTGCTCACTGCCCCCATATGCTGCAGATATTGTAAAGACCCATGACACTTGATTGAAAATTGTCCCACATGTCCTCCAAGGTTTGATTAGAACAAGTTTCAACATCGTCCCAGTTGTTATAAGTTTGTGTTTGTTACTACTGTTGCTAAAGGATCCCTAGGTTCTTCAGTCACACTCCAGGATGCCTTTTCTTCTAAGTCATATGATCTTGTGTCTCTCCTTAAGCGTCTACTATCCAATTCTGGTAATACCTCTTTTGTTTTATCAACCACATCAGGTAATACTAAATGGTACTTTGACTCTACTTGTTGTAATCATATGACGTTCACTTCTCAATCTTTTTCATCCTTGTTTGTTAATGACACTACACATTCTATACATACAGCCGATGGATCTCTTATGAATGTTAGTTATAAGGGTTTTGTCTCTTTGTCTACTCTTAGCTTACCTGATGCATATCTTATTCTCAAATTAAATTTTAATCTCATTTCTGTTAGTCAACTATATGACCTTGGTTATGAAGTCATATTTTCTTTTTCTGATTGTCGTGTGCAGGATCCACGGACAAGACAAGTCATAGGGATTAGATGTAAAGTCTGAATGTTGTTTGAGCTCAGCAACCTTAATGTTCCTCCTACCTCAAATCTTTGTGCAGCATCTACCTCCATCCAACTGTGGCACCAACGTCTTGCTCATAGTTCTCTAGGGAAGCTGCGTCCCCTATTATCTCAAAGGACTCTAGGTTCGGTTAATAATAAGTATTTTCACTGCACTTCTTATCAAACTACTAAATAACATGCATTTTCCTTTAGTAATAGTACCTTTATTTCTAAATCTCCTTTTAACCTTGTGCACTTTGATCTTTGGGAGCCTGCCCTCATACCAACTATGGGAAGTAATCGATATTTTGTAATATTTATTGATAATTTTTCTTGTTTTACTTAAATATATTTAATGAAAAATCATTCAGAACTTCCTCAAATTTACATTAATTTTGCTACTAGGATCAAAACTCATTTCTCAAAATTAATTAAAGTTTTTCATTGTGATAATGTTTTTGAATATCGTGATTCAAAACTTCTCACCTTTCTTGATGAACATGGTACATTCTTTGAGTTTTCTTGTCCTAGTACCTCTCAGGAAAATGATTGTGCTGCAAGAAAATATGGTCATATTCTTGACTCTGTCTGAGTTATGCTCATCTCCTTCTCTTATCCTAAATGTGCTTAGGGTGAAGCTGTTCTCAACACTATCTATGTCATCAACATGGTCAGATTACAACTCTCTTAAAGTTTTTAGTTGTGTTTATTTTGTTCTCCTTCAACCTCATGAGTATACTAAACTTGAGCCTCGAACATGTCTCTGTTACTTTTCTGGTTATGACACTAAACATAAGAGTTATCGCTGTTGGGATCTAATTTCTCAATGCATCACTATCTTTCGTCATGTCGTCTTTTAAGAAAACACCATGTTCTCATCACTCTCAAAGTTCAAGTCCTTCACTTCCACTTCGACTCTTTTTTTTACGAACCCCTTTGTAGATCTCTTTCCTAGTGATTCTGATGCAGGTTCCTCTAGTGAGCTAACATTCACTTCTGATGTTTGAGCCACTCCCGATGACGTTGTTCCAGACATAGATCATGCACCTGTCATTGTACCTCATCTTCCTTTTAAACATCCAACTAAGGTAAGAACTCAGTCTACATATCTTCGTGATTATAATTATTTTTCTACCATGCTTCACTTACATAAACCTCAGTCCTATCAAGAAGCCTTCACAGATCCTCATTGGTAGCATGTTATGCAAGAAAAGTTACAGGCTTTAGAGAACAATAATACTTGAGACTTTATTGATTCTCTTTCTGGTAAGACACTTGTGGGATGTAAATAGGTGTTCAAGGTTAAGACTCATTCTGATGGCTCTATTGAGTGATATAAGACTCGTTTGGTTGCCAAATGTTTCACTCAAGAATATGACATTGATTATGAGGAGATCTTTGCATCTGTTACTCGCATCACTTCAGTTCGTACTCTCATTGCTATTGCATCCACTCAGAAATAGACTCTAAATCAGATGAATGTGAATAATATTTTTCTTAATGGTGATTTGGAAGAAGAAGTTTATATATGTCCACCTCTTGGTTATACTTATCCACCAAATAAGGTTTGCCGTCTTTGAAAGACTTTATATGGTCTCAAACAAGCACCTCGAGCTTGGTTTACCAAGTTTCACAGTACTATCAGTCAGTTTGACTTTTCCTCAAGTGCTTATGATTTTGCCCTGTTTACTTGCAAAACTTATAGAAGTACTGTTGTGTTGCTTCTCTATGTTGATGATAATATTATTACTGGTGATGATACTACAGGTATTATTGAACAGTTATTGAGTCAATATTTTGATATAAAAGATCTTGGACCTCTCAGTTACTTTCTTGGGCTTGAAATCCTTTTTTTTTCCTGTGGTATTTCTCTGTCTCAAGCTAAATATGCCTCAGATCTTATCTCTTGAGCCGGTCTCTCCAACAGTCGCATTGAGCCCACTCTTCTAGAACCTAATGTTAGATTTACACCTTTGGATGATATTATACTTAATAATCCTACTCTTTATCTGCAGTTGGTTGGTAACATAATTTATCTTACTATCACTCGTCCAGACATTTCATATGTTGTTCATCTAGCCAGTCAGTTTATGTCAGCTCTGCGCACTACTCATTATGTTGCTGTTCTATGTATAATTCAGTATATAAAAGGAACTCTGTTTCATGGACTTTATTTTTCAACCAACTCCTCCTTGATTCTCTAAGCTTATTCTGATGCTGATTGGGGTAGAGATCTCACTGATCGACGATCCACCACTGGCTATTGTATTTATCTTGGTGATGTGCTTATTTCATAGCAAAGTAAGAAACATACTTTAACTGCACGTTCTAGTACTGAAGCAGAATATCAGGCACTAGCTGACACCACATTTGAGATACTTTAGTTACGTTGGCTTCTTGAAGACTTGAGATTTTCTCAGTCCTCTCCTATTGATCTTCACTGTAATAATATGAGTGCTATTCAGATTGCTCACAATGATATTTTTCATAAACGCACAAAGCATATTGAGATTGACTGTCACTTCATCCGTCAACACATTCTTCGTGGTATTCTTCATTTCATTTCCATTGGCACTCTTGATCAGTCAGCTGATCTATTCATAAAAGCTCATCATCCTGGCAGATTTCGTACTCTAATTTCTAAACTCAAGTTGGTTTCTTCTATACTCACTTGAGTTTGAGGGGAGATGTTAACGTGATTAATTATAATTAAGATTATGATTAGTCACAATTAATTTTATGAATGATTGTAATTAATTTAGTACATAATTAGTTTGATTTAGTAGATAATTATAATTTATTATTTTCCTTTTATGTATATCAATCTTCTTGTATAAATAAAGGCTAACCCTTTTATATTTATTCATTTAAAATATATTCAGATTAGTAATATTTGTTTCTTTATTTCTATTTCTAACTATAAAAAAAAGTATACATTTTAAAATAATATTAGATATCAGGCCAGGTTGAGACGACATGAAATATTATCCAAACTAGACCCAAAAATACAATAAGTTCAAGTCTTGAAACCCCCTACTTATAGCCATTACCTACTAGCCCTGCACACTTCTTTTAAATTTTATTATACAATTGACAAAATAAAGAGAAGTTTGTTAAAAACAATTGAATATTTATAAAAATATTTACAAGCAATAATTTCTTGTTATATTTTGTATAGAAAACATTTTCTGATGTTGTATGTAATAGTCAATAAAAAAAGTATTCTCTAATAAATAAATAAATATATCCATTTTTCAATCTAGATGAAATATTTTAAAAACTATAAGAGGATACTAATTTTATAAAATAATATATTTTGGAAAATCATGTTTGAAATAAATTCTAAAAACTTATTTTATTTCAAATATATTCTTTAAAGTCAAGTTGTTTTCTAACAAACAAGTTTTTGAAGTTATATAAGTTTTTCAAGTTATATTGATAATCACATTGAAATGATAAAAGTCATATAATATTGTGATTAATTTTATTTTGGAAGTTTACTAAACTTCTCTTTTGCAACAACAAAGTTATGTTTAAATCATGATTTTATCAACATTATGATTTATCCGAATTGTTATTTTTGAAAAGTCGGTCGGGTCCATTGTTAGATATATTTGATTGTCTTTAACAAAATATATCATTTCTTGTTACAGAGCTCGTAAAGGGGGTTGTGGTGGCTGAATATGAGATGAAGATGGAGCATGGTCAGTGTAGTTAGGATAAAGTAAAGGTTAGTATGAGTCATAACTAATATAAATCATCATTGGAATGATCATCAACGGGATAAAAAAAGTCACCACTAGCATTATTCATCTGTGGTAGAGAAGTCACTACCAGAATAATTGTTGGTGGAAGGATAAGTCACCATTTATATGATTCATTAGTGAAAAAGAGCGGCATGACAAATACCAACATTGAAGATGAGACCCAATAAGAGAGCAGCTTAAAATTCATGTATCTCAAAAAGTTAAAAGAAATGAATGGTTGTAAGTCTCGAGTGTGCAAACGCTCAAGTGTTTAATAACGTTACCCTTTACATTATTCACTTCCCTTCAATTTCATGTTTCTTTCTTTCTTTCTCAATACTCTGTTCTCAAAGCAAGGTCGCTCTTAACAGGGGTGGAAACGAGTTTGGTAAAGTCAGGCCTTACATTAAACGAGTCTGGTATGTTTTTCAAATGTAAGACTTGAGCCCGATCTATTTATATGATATAGGCTATTTTTCAAGACCTGACCTAGTCTTTTTAAAAGTCTGGCCTGACTTGAAAACCTATTTAAATGCATATTTTATAATAAAATTTTTAAATAGGCTAATGAGCCTACTTCTAAATAAGTTAACAAGATCGACTAATGAACCTAAGCCTTTATATATGTTAACAGATTTAGACTTTAAAAAAATATATTATTTATTAAATTAATTATATTATATAAATATTAAAATTTCCTAATATATATAAAATCATAATATATATAATTAAATAAATCGGTCTACTAAGTCTAAAAGATTTTTCAAAAAACCTGAAAATATTACCTATTTAACTAAATAAATTTTTAAAAAGACCTTGACCTGACTATTTTATTAAAGGAGTCAGGTCAAGTTAAGCCATAAATAGGTCAGGTTATAAACCTCTGACGGACAACTTAACCTATTTCTACTACTACAGCTAGATCGCCACAGACTTTAGCATCTCAAGAAAGGCAATGAAATCTTTTAGAAATGTGGCATACCTTGGACTCCAGGGGCCAGCATGAAGGAAAGGCAATCAACTACAGGTATGGCTTCAACTCCTCTCTTTCGTTAGAGGGAAATCTTAAACAAACACTCTAAATGTTTTAGTATGGTAAGGAGTAGAAAATTGAAGCCTATGCTTCTTTTTATTTTTCAGAATTAAATTTGACATCTGAAACATTTGGTGATCTGATTTCTTTAAACAATTATAAATAGATCTATGTATGTTGATCTCTGGAAGAAATAATTGTGAAACTGTTTTATTCAAACAGTGATAGTGAGCTAAGAGTTGTTGAACTCCTTGATGGTCTTTGTGAAAAAAATGTAAGACTACACACTCAAGGTGGTTATTTTCTCTCTTAGATTCGCATAAATTGAATCTCTTCCTGATTATTTCAATTCAACCCATAGAAAAATGTCGGGTTCTAAAAAGTTGTATCTTCTGTTTTGATTTCTTATGCTGTGTTACTGTTTGTCAGAATACAGAAATCTCGGTATAATTTTGGCTGTAATGAATATATACATATATTAAAAACATTTTATAAGATGAGCTTCTCACATATTCATTGCTCAAATGAAATTTTATATTATTTATATATGCTCATAAAATTAATGCCCAAGAAAACAGATCACCAGCTCCCCACTCCTCGGAAAAATTGTTACTAACACACTGCACATGTTGCTTTCATATTAAATGGCTTTTCAACATGTCAAATTTGCATTAAAACAAGCACAGGTAATTAGCATAAGGCTAAAACTTCTATAAACTATGTGAAGGTAGAATAAGTTTTGCAATAAATTCATTCCAGAATAAATCAACTATATATGTAAATATGTCGGTTCACTTAGAAATTGGCAGCATGTGTGTTGTCTCCATTTTATAGACCCATGAGAAAGATTTTAGAGTTGCTGGGTCATTGTGTGAGTTGTAGGCAAACATAGATATCACACAGCTTCCTAATAGATCCTAGCATCAATCTATTTGTGCTTTGACAGGTTTTTGTGTCCCATGAAGACAAAGGTCCAGTACGCCATGGGTAGTGCCATAAATTATTTAATTTTCATTTGTTACGTATATTATGTGAAATGGCTTTGTATTAGAAAAATGTTTTGGGTAAAATTACTGTGGAAAGTTAGACAATCTTCCAATGCAAGATTATGTTTCTTCACTGAAATTATGCTCTATGGTTGGTGATACTTCATCCAAGAAACCTTCAGTTTGCAAGGATTATGGAGAACTTGAGTACAATGGACATAGCTCCCTTGTGCTCTGAGGTAATATTGGTTTAGGTTCTACTGAAGTTTGAATTCAAATTTTATTAGAAGTTTACAGATGCTTGAGGCAGATCAGAGTTTCCTTGAAGACTATCAACTTACTGACCAATGGAGATGAAGGATTTACATTATTACATAAAATAGCTAATCACATGAAACATTTACGTAAGATTGGAATATAAACTAGGAGATGCCATTTTTCCTGTGGTCTGGCCTATAAGTAGGAGTGCCAAAGCATGAATGTAAACTGCATGAAAATACCATGCTTACATTTACAAGGAGTCAAGGACAATATGCTGGCAAGTTTAAACACCCAATCAAGTCTGTAATTTTATCATTGGAAAGTGTTTTATTTAAAATTGTAATTACTAATTACTAATAAAAGTTTATAACTCAATACTTTGCTTTGCATACCCTGAAAAAAAAAATCTTTCATTTAAAAAATCATATATTTAGAAAGCCCAAAAATCAGTCTAATAGAAGTAAAAGAAAAAAAATTCACATTAAGATACATACCATTTACCAAAACAAGTATTAGCATTGTAACATCTCTATGGTCCACATTAACATGTTACAAGGTGATTCAATCTCTTATGCGCTAACTAACCAAGTAAAACATGTAATTAATTACATCAAGAGGTACATCAACTTTAGCCAAGTTGAAAACAAGAAGCAAACTCTAAATTTAAAGAAAAATAAGTAGTGTTGAATTTCAACGTGTATATTTGTGTTATTCAAATTTAGTATTGATTGAAAAAGATTCTTTTAAAATGAGTAAGTAAGAGTGTATTTATTTTTAAATTATTTAATAAATTAGCATCAACACATGAAAAGTTTTTTTTTTATACAATTTTGTATGGGAAGATCTCCAAAACGAACAACCCAAAGGCAATTTATAATTATTTATTTTGTTTTTTTAGTAGGGATAACGTATAGAAGTTAAAATACACTATTTAAGTAAACTAAATTTAAAACGATATCATTTCTTCGCCCGCAAAACTTAGATCGCATTGCGTGGTTTTATATCTAGCTAAAAAAGCGATCTATTTATCCATAGTGACCAGGTGAGAGGAGAAAACATGTTTTAAGTGGATAATAATCGTCCACAATGATTATCTTCAATACATTTTGGCTCTGCTTCTTGTCAAACAGCCTTTGCACTAAGGCAGCTAATGGAGCAACTGCCCAAACAGAAGATGCATTAATGGACAGAAAAATTCCACCAAGAAATAGAGAAAATCAAGAGAAAAAAATATATACCAAAGAAACCCAGAAGATGAAAATAGTAATAATAATAATAATAATAATAATAAAAGTTGTGGTCAGGAAGTAGATAAGGTACCCTCGAAAATTCTGTTCCGTCGCAGTTCCCACCATAACAACCGAACAAGAAATTTCAAAGGTCACACATTGCATGATTTTGGTAATTTACAAATAAAATCTCCCCGCCACTCACAAATAGAATCAGTAAAGTGAAGCAAGGCGATGGCCTTCGAAACAGCTCACTCTTCTCTATCACGCCCAACAATAACAGCAACCAACTTCTTCCTCTCTTCCACTCTCAAAGGACTGAAACCTGTTTCGCTTCCATATAGATTCTTCCATTGCCGATCGAAACGCCTCGTTTTGACGCCAAGACTTGTGGTGAAAGCTTGCACGGTGGAGGTTGAAGTGAAGAATAATGTTGCCGGAAAATCACCTGCAAGTGGAGGAGGAGGAGGAGAGTGGGGAAAGGTTTCTGCAGTGTTGTTCGACATGGATGGTGTGCTCTGCAACAGCGAAGAGCCTTCTAGAAGAGCAGCCGTCGATGTGTTCGCCGAGATGGGCGTCCAAGTCACCGTCGACGATTTTGTGCCATTCATGGGAACCGGTACTTCTCTAGGTTTTTGGTTTTTGAACTCCTTGGTTCAATTTTCTAAATATGCCTATGTGTTTTCGGCTAACATTTGTGCTCTCAGAGAAAGAATGGTTGCCAAAACTACTCCTCTATTTTTTAATTTGGATTATGACATGTATTTCTGTTCTTCATACATGTTGAGCTATGCTTTTTGCTGGAATTAAAACATGAGTTTAATTCTGACTTATAATGATGTGGTAACAATGGTAGTGTATAATCGCACGTGGATCAAAACTAAATCCAAGTATCAATCTGGCACAACCGAAGGTTTGATTTCCGCTACCAGAGCCAATCCGCTTTGGTATGCGATCTGTTAGTACCACGGTACCACCTTAAGCCATGAGATATGTCAAGGCCTGTAACATGTCTTGCCTTTGGAATGAAGTAGCTTCCCTTCCCCTAAACTTTTTCCTAAAAAAAAATATCAGCACCTGCTTTATAAAATCGTATGCTCATGATAATGTTGGTAACAACTAACAAAACAATTGTGTGAGAACTGCTTCATTCTCCCTTAAGACTAAGGGTGGCTATGCTATTATCAGTAATGACAAATTGACTACCAGATTCCTAAAAACCCAATGCAGAACTTAGTTTTGAAGTGGCAAGCGCCACAGTGGGTTCCGCTGTTTCTGTGGGAGGTAGGGCATGAATGATTGACCACTAATGAATTGCAGCAGATGGGGTGCAAATTCTCCAGTGCTGGCTGCCTTGTAATCTGTCTACAGAATTTGGGATTGAATGCTTGATAACTTCAAACCTTGGCCCCGATACCTCTAAGATTGAGTATGCAGTGCTCAATGATTGAGGTGTCTCCTTGGGACATTTAACCAAGCTTTGGTTGGGCTTATCCTATGTGTCAAAGGGTTCAAATTATGTTGGATTGGGTTAATAATGAAGTTGAAGCACTTAATTGAAATATGAAACAAAATTTTGTTTTCAATCTAATCTGCATTCCATTTAAAAAGCGTTTGTTAACTTTAACATTTGATGTGTAACACTTGTATCTTTTTCTTATTTTAGAGAAATAAATAATTGGATAAAAATCTTAGGTCAAGTTTGGTCCAGAGTAGAGATTACATGGTAGGATACCACTGGGCTTTGAGCATCACAGCTTGGAAGCAAAATGTTGGGTTTCAATTTAGTTTGATTATATAAAGTTTGAATGTTTGTTATAACAAACAATTGAATGTGGTAGCATCCATTTCCTATTTTAAACCTGATGAAAGAGCAAAAAAAGAAAGTAACAAATTCCTACATGTCATTCCATTTCTTCAAAATTCAATTTCTTTTTTACTTCCAAACCTGTATACTGGATGTAACATGAAGCAAAAAATGTCTTCTACTTGTCTTTGTACTAATCTTGTCATACTGCATCCTTTGTTTGCTTTGATCTAATTAGTGCTTTGGCAGACACCATTTGTTTTATTGAGTTGCTTAATATTAAGCTTTTATATTATTCGTTGCTTCATTTTAAACACAAAAGGAGAAGTGAACTTTTTGGGAGGTGTTGCTTCTGTTAAGGGAGTTAAAGGATTTGACCCTGAAGCTGCAAAAAAGAGGTTCTTTGAAATATATTTAGATAAGGTAAACGATTTATATTTCACTTGATGCTACTTTTTGTTTCTTTTACTCTATATTGCCTAACGCGCTGTCAGTTATCTCAGTATGCAAAACCAGATTCTGGAATAGGATTTCCAGGTGCCCTTGAACTCATTTCTCAGGTATGTAAGACTAATCATGATTAACATGGTTTGATTGCCTTGCTGATTCATCAAGCAACTAAGAAAGGACATGCTACCATATAACAGTGTAGAAGCAAAGGCCTTAAAGTGGCTGTTGCATCTAGTGCTGATCGTATAAAGGTTGATGCAAATCTAGCTGCTGCTGGTTTGCCATTGTCAACGTAAGCCAACATTCTGAGTGACTTGTTGAATATGCATGGAAATATTAGCCTTTAACTATTACTGATACTATACAGTATACGCTATTGATATATATATATATATGTATATATATTTGTAAATTTTACTTAATTTCTTCAATTAGTTATAACCACACTGAGGCATTAAACCAAAATAATCCAAG
Source organism: Ormosia emarginata (assembly GCA_029884605.1). Taxonomy (NCBI): domain Eukaryota; kingdom Viridiplantae; phylum Streptophyta; class Magnoliopsida; order Fabales; family Fabaceae; genus Ormosia; species Ormosia emarginata. Next base: position 30,194,160 of record JAQQTP010000080.1, on the reverse strand, counting down.
ATGAATTGTAAGCCTGCTGCATATTATATGCTAAGCTTTAGTACGATTAATTTAAATCAAGTTCAAACAGCATACATTTTCTCTTACATTTCATGCCTGACTTCATCAACTTGACTTCAGTTGTAACCTGCACTGTAGCAAGGTTGTTCTTATCATACGCCTGTATTTGTTGTATCAGGTTCGATGCGATTGTGTCTGCAGATGCTTTTGAGAATTTGAAACCTGCTCCTGATATTTTTTTAGCTGCATCAAGAATATTGAATGTGCCCCCCAGTGAGGTATATGCTACTAGATTGAGCTTGTCATTAGAGGCGTAAGTTGCTTTAATTTGGGTAATTAACTTTGTAGAGTGGCTGTGTTTTATTGTTGTTAGTTATTAGGATAACAGAAATATGTAGAAAATAACTGACAAGCATAAACCTAGAAGAATAGTAGGCTGGTACTTCACTTTCAGGTGATAAACTTCTTGAATGTTTGCTACTTTGTAGAAAGTTGTCTTGAATATCTTTCATGGTAGCCTAAAATCCTTTCTGCAATTCTAACTTTTGGGACTGTGAAGATGTATCTGGAGTTACTTAGTGGGTAGACTGTGAGAAGTTAGCTGAGTCTCATAAGTACTGATTATTTGCCTAAATTGAATTTTAATGCAAAGCTTTGATCAATATACTTGATATCCTTATGTAAAAGGATGGTTGTATTTTCTCTTAAACATCAAAAAGTAATCTCCTTATACCTTTTCCCAGTGTATTGTTATAGAAGATGCGCTAGCTGGAGTGCAAGCTGCCAAAGCTGCGCAAATGAGGTAAGTATTGACCTGTGTGTTTCCTGTGTTATAAAATAGTATTTACAATGGCTACATGAACCTGCCAACTCTAACTAATTTCTAGACTCCAAAATCACTATATGTTGGTGTACTTTCAAAAGTTGACATGAAAAATATTTATTTTGTCATTTTCATTGTCTGCAGATGCATAGCTGTCAGGACCACATTATCAGACGAGGTTTTGGAATCTGCTGGCCCAACACTTATCCGAGATGACATAGGAAGTGTTTCACTTGATGATATTCTCAGTGGTGACTCTGTTGGATATAGTATGTAGTCTTGGGAGTTTGTTGTAAATCTATCTTTTTCCTTTAAATATTTCCTTTATCATCTTTGATGTAAGAAGGTAAAGCTACATTTGTTCTATAATTTAAGAACTCTGAACAATGAGTATTCCATGTATTACAAATCCTTACCCTTATTGCAAAATGCACGCTTTCTTACTAGGTGAATTGCTTTATATTTTAAAGTTGTTTCTTTTATCAAAGTATACCTTTTAGTCAGGATAGTTATTTTTCTGACAATTGTTCTTGGATAATGCTCAAGAGTGTAGATATTATGTTGCATGAAGTCTTATCTAGACATGCCATTGCAGATAAGAGGATGCAGGGCTCTGAAACTCTAAACAATTCTGCACAATCTTCATCTGCTATGCTTCTTGGAAAAACAGATGATGGAGTTGGAAAAACTACCAGTGTTACTGATGAGGGAATTTTCTCAACTGGAGGGTAAGACAGTTTTATGTTCTGTACCTTTTTCTTTTCATTGCTATCTTCTGAAATATAAATCTTTTCTTCCAAAAATAAGTTTGTAAGGTAAGCAAACTTAGCATCATTGGCCTTGCTTTTACCAAGCTATTGTGGTGCTGATGATGCATAGATAACTAATACTTGTGGAGAATCCAAGCTTAGATTGTAAAGTTGCAATGCTAATTCTACTAACTTTTTTTAGGGTTTATATTTTTTCTGGTCCTCATGTCTTTTTTTTAGATTGTTCTATCAAAACCTGTTAACCATTTAATAGGAGAACATCATCAATAATCTGCTCGCATTTGATGTGTAATTAGATAATTCAGTTCACTTGGCCCTTGGCAGTGATAATAGGGATTGACTAAGTCAGTTCAGATTTTATTGCCTGTATTAAACTAGGATTGGCTTTTAGTATATATATATTTCCTATTAAAAAGAAGGAAATAATGTGACACGGTTAAAAGTCTAAGGTTCACTATTTGGAAAAGTGGAAACAAGTTGCCCCCAAATAGTAATGTAATGCAGCACTCTTTGCTGTTATTCACAATGAAAACAACTAGATGATTCATCAACTAGCCAATGGAGAATGCCCATAAAAGCTGTTCTGATGTTACAACAGTTTGGTGCCATTCTCCTATATGATGAATAGTGGCTTTCTCATATATGTAATTTTATACCATGAAAATATTTATCATGTGGTATGTTTACCCATGCAACAAGCAGAGCTTCTGTTGAAATACTATTATGAGGGTGCAGAAATAATTTATGGGCAGGTTGCAGGGTTCTCGGCGAGATATACTGAGATTTGGAAGTCTGGGCATCGCTATCTCTTGCCTTGTCTTCACCGTAAGTAACTGGAAGGTACAATGATATTGCACAAAATATGCTGCAAAGTATATATTTTACATATTTACGTCGAATCTTCACTCTTCAGTTTTTGATCATTATGAGGGACAAATGATTTGAAAGTCAATTATGTGTAACTGGCTAACTGCTATACTACAGGCAATGCAATATGCTTCCCCTAAAGCAGTTTGGAATCTGTTGTTTGGTGTTGCCCAGCCATCCTTGGAACAGAAAGAAGGTAATGACATGCCATGAAATCAACTTTTATGCTGTTGTAGACTTACACCATTTTATCTATTTTCCTATCTCATTGGCCATTGATAGTGCTATGTATAGTTATGAATCTTAAAGGACTACTCAATCCAAAGTACAACTTTAAGATGTTAGATAAGGGTAAAAGATCTCATCTCTACTCTTAAGTTCCAAATTCTAACTTTGGACCATAAGGTGATAGAAGCTTTATGGACCCAGTCAGCTTTAGAACTTAAGCTGCTGGGTAGGACAGGTGAAACCTTTTATCTTGTAACTAGTGCATAAGTTAAATCTTTGGTCAACTATGCTGGTATTGATTCTTTTCATTTTTTTTTTCGTCCAATCTTTTTGTGTATTTTGGGTTATACTAAACGAAGAAGTAAGGGCCATAGAGATATTGCTTTTTGTTCTCAGGTAACTCAAGATATGATAGGATCCAGCAATTTATGAACTACATAACTGATTTGGAAAGCAGGTAATCAGCGCTTTGATGGATTTCTTTATCACCATTTTCTGATGATATTAACCATATACTCATTTTATAATATTTAATTTAGTGTTTGGCAATATTACATAGCCCTAGTGGGAGAGTCGAGAGAGGAAATAAATGAGAAGCTATAAATATCGAGACAGGCTTTGGAAGCACATGGCTTCCATTTAAGTAGAAGTAAAACGGAGTATATGAAATGTAAGTTTAGCAAGAAGTGCACTAACCTATGAAGCACTGACACTGACACTGACACTGACATGGACAATGGACACTGGACACGACACGGACATGAATACGAGGACACACCAAAATCTAAAAGTTGTAGGACATAGACACGACATATATATATATAAAAAATTGAAAATTTAAGGAAAAAGATTCATAATTCATAATATGATATATATAAGTTTTAAGATTTGCGACATCTTGATATATGTCATATGTGCCAATATTTGTTACTTAGTAAGTCACTCCCAAAAAACATGGAGCATCATTTTTATTAACATTTTCTAAAAAATTTCCTAACCCAACTTGTCATAGTAGAACTACCCATGTACAAGTACATATATAACAAAAAAAATTAACTAAAATAGGAATCTAAAAATTAACTCCATTTTGCTCTCCACCATCGCCACGTTGGTGGCAACAATGACTTAGTTGTAGATAGAGGTAGATGGCTAGATAGGAGAGGGTGGCCTCACAATGAAAAAAATCGTGGTTTGGCCAAGGTAGGTGGTACTAGTAACTGAGTAATTGGGCTTAGGTAATGGGTAATTGATAGTTGGGTATATCACTGTTTTTTATTTTAAATGGTAATTGTTTTTTTTTAAATTTTAAATTGGCCTTGTGCGGTGTCCCCACCATGTTCGAACCAAAAAGAATATTTTTCAATCGGACACTTATTGACATGTACACACGTTGTACGTGTGTGATTGTGTGTCTGACATGGATATGTGTTCGACACACGGACATGGCACCAAAATGAAGTGTCCATGCTTCATAGGCACTAACAATATCTTAGAAGTGAAAATTGGAAATCATATCATATCACAAGTCGCATGGTTTAGGTATCTTGGTTCTATCATACAAAATGACAGAGAAATAGAGGGAGACGTAAACCATAGGAATCAAGCTGAGTGGATGAAATGGAAATGTGCTTCGGGTGTTATTTGTGATAGAAAAGTGGCTCTCATGCTTAAAGGAAAATTTTATTGCACAACTATAAGACTCGCAATGTTTTATGGTACTGAATGCTGCGCAGTAAAAGGCGAGCAAGAGCATAAAATCAACATTGTAGAAATGAGGATGTTGCGTTGGATGAGTGGACATACAAGTCAAGATAAGATTATGAATGAATGCATTAGAGAGAATGTAGGGTTAGTACATATTGAGGAAAAGATGGTAGAATCTCGCTTTAGGTGGTTTGGTCATGTGACAAGAAGACCATTAGAAGCCCCAGCAAGAAGAATAGATCAGGTGGAGGATAGCTTAATAGTTAAAGGTAGAGGGAGACCAAGAAAAACTATTGGTAAAATCATTAAAAATGATTTAGATTTAAATAGCCTTTCTGAGGACATGATTTATGATAAAACACAATAGTGTCGTTTTGATCCATGTAGTGTTTATGACACGAGAGTATTTTTTATTATCAATTATTTTGTGGGTGTAGAATTGTAAGTATTACCTCCTCCTTTGGAAAAAGAAGCATAGATTGAACTTTGAAGTTTGGTACATCCATGAGCAATTGTAGCTTGTAAAAAAGAAGTTTTAATTGTTATTAATATATTATGATTATGATTAATTTCCTTTCACTGTCCAAGGGGAAATGCTCAGATTGTTCCAGAATTTCCGTCTAAACTTGATTGGCTGAATACAGCTCCGCTTCAGTTTTTCAGGGTACTTTTATCCCGCTTGAATTATAATCTAATGAAAAGATCTGCGATATCTCATTAGACTTTGATTCTCTCTTTTGGCAGGATCTGAAAGGAAAAGTTGTTCTGCTGGATTTCTGGACTTATTGTTGTATAAACTGTATGCATGTGTTGCCAGACCTAGATTTTTTGGAGAAAAAATACAAAGATATGCCGGTAATCTCTTTTGATCAATTTCATATGTCTAAATAATAAATATTTTGGTTATCGAATGTAACATGATTTAGGGCTCTGCTTTATTAAATTTTGTCTTACCGATTAAAAAGTACTTTATGATATGAGCTTCAAATTTTCTAGATTTCTCTTGTTTATTCAATATTCTTCTGTATGAATAGTGATTTAGTTGTCCAGTTAATGTCTGACATAAAAAACAGGGGTTAATATGGATTGTTTGATGTATGCTTTGTTTGTCCAGTTCATTGTTGTGGGTGTTCATTCTGCAAAGTTTGATAATGAGAAAGATTCTGAAGCCATTCGCAATGCAGTTCTACGCTATGGCATTACTCACCCGGTAAGCCTGAAGTTGGAATTTAATTGATATTTCAAAGTATTTTTTCTTTTTTCTGGATAATTTAATATCGGTAAAATATTGTCAACTTTTCATCTGTTCAGTTTATGAAGAACCAATAGTTTTTTTTTTTCCCCAGATGGTTTATTCTGCTGGCATTTTGTTCTGTCTGATTGCGTTCTTTGCTTTGAAGTTTAATTTTGTTAATGATTTAGGGCTATTGAACACTTGCTTAGCAAAGCCTGCTCCATCATATCTTTCTTTTGCCTCCTCTGTAGGTTGTCAATGATGGAGACATGTACCTTTGGCGGAAGTTGGGCATAAATTCATGGCCAACATTTGCAATCATTGGCCCAAATGGTAAGCTCCTTGCACAACTTGCAGGAGAAGGTCATAAGAAGGTACTGATGACAACCTCTAGTCTCTTCTGTATGTATTTTTTTTTTAGTTTTCCTTGTGATATTTTATAATAATGCAAGATAATTCTGGGATTATATGTATCACATGTCATACATATTATGACCTATGAAGCACAGACACGGATACGGACACGGGACACGACACGGATACGGATACGGGAACACACCAACTTCAAAAATTGTAGGACACGGACACGGCATATATATATATATATAAATATAATTTCAAAATTTTAGAAAAAAAATTTCATAATTCATTAATATCATTTCTATAAACTTGAAGATTTATAATATTTTAATATATGTCATATATGTCAATATTTGCTATCTAGTAAGCCCCTCCTAAAAAATATGGAACATAATTTCTATTGACATAATCTAAAAAATTTCTTAAACTAACTTCTCCTAATAGAACTAATCATGTACAAGTACATGTGTATAAAAAAAATAACTACAGGGAATATTGGTGTGAGGCAAGCTTCGGTGACAACGAAGTGGATGACTTGATATGAGCAGAGGTAGAAGGAGCAAATGAAAATAGTACTATGTGAAAAGATAAAACTTAAAAGTCTAATAGTGGCGTGTGAAAAGATAAAACTTAAAATACTAGTATGTGAAAATAGTGGCTTGGGACGTCAGTCATGTGAGTTTGAGTGAGTTACAAATTTACTAATTGAACGTTAGTCATGAAAATTAAGTTTTTTTTAAAAAAATATTAATGGGTCGTGTTCAAGTCGTGTCCTAGTCGTGTCTGGGAAGTGTCCGAGCGTGTCCGAGACGTGTCTAAATTGAAAAAATAATATTTTTTAATCGGATACATTTAGACACACATGACACGTGTGTCGTACGGGTATCTTCATGTGTCTGACACGGACATGTGTCCGACACGCAGACACGCCTCATAATCGGCGTGTCCGTGCTTCATAGATTATGACATTTACTCCGCCCAATCATCGTTATTAGTTTCCTAGAACCAGCACTGTGACTGTGGGTATTAGTGATTTAATGTAGATGAAAAGGAAAATGCTAGATAGCCATATGAAAATATTACTATTTATCATATATTTTTATTTGTCCTAAAAAAGCTGTGTATATGGGCCTACAAAACCGTTTTTTGGACTGATGCTTTTGGGCACATGAAACCGTCTTGTCTCATCAACAGACGGTATTACCATCTGTTAAACAGAGGGTCTTGTTTAGGTGCCTGTAACTATCTGATGCTCAGACAGTTTTTGCAGTTGAGTAATGCTACACAATCAGGAAATTTCAGTCAGAATTTGTGAAGATTCAATGGTAGTTATGTGATATGTCAATGTGGTGGGGACCATCCATTCATCCAAAAGTCAATAAAAATTGACAACTCGTTATGGCAAAAGTTTTAGCAAATTTTTTTTGGCTATATAGTATTTTCCTTTGTGGTTTGCAATCAACAGTCAATACAGAAAAAAAATTGCTGACAAGGCTTCCTACATGCATAAAAGATCCGTTTTTGGAAAATAGTTTGAAACCCACCCCAATATGCCTGCCTTACCTAATATCTCAGTGGATTGGATCGTAGCCTTAAGTTTTAACTAAAGCATGATGAGGTAGCACATCTATCTTTTGCTGCCTATTCCTTCTCGTTTTCATTCTTATTCACAAAGATAAAAGGATTAAACTATATTATGTGCTTTATGGTGATACAAATTTTATGACGGAGAAATAGAGGAAGATATAAACCATATGATTCAAGCGGGGTGGATGAAATGGAGGCGTGCTTCATGTGACACCCGGGGCCGAAGTAGGCGGGGAGTGGTCGTCAGTGCAAAAAGATGAAGCACAGATAAGGAGCGTCTCCTGGCAAGCTTTTAGGCGAAGGGACACATGAATGAACTGAATACGCACCAGAATGAGAGGGATTCAGAGACTGTACAGGTATGAGACTGCATAGTTGAGAATGGCTTAAAAGGAATTGATTTGGCGTAGCCATATCAACAAGTTGCAACTTTTTTTCGGGGAGCCAAGAACATAAATACTTCATGGTTAAGCGTGCTTGACTTGGAACACTTGTGGGATGGGTGACCTCCTGGGAAGTTTCTTAGGATGCGTGTGAGTGAGGATAAAGTACGCTGAAAAGACCCGTGTTGGTTTGTGGAGACACTCATCAATCCTGCGGCAGTCCCGGGGCGTTACACTTCAGGAATTATTTGTGATAGAAAAGTGACTATCAAGCTTAAAGCACACACGAAAAGACTTGTGATGCTGTATGATATCTTGAATCTTTGGGCGGTAAAAAGCCAACAAGAGCATAAGTTCAATGTTGCAGAGATGAGGATGTTGCGTTGGATGAGTGGACATACAAGACAAGATAGGATTAAGAATGATGTATTAGAGAGAAAGTAGGAGTTACACCTATTGTGGAAAAGATAGTAGAATCTTGCCTTAAGTGGTTTGGTCCCAGTAAGAAGAGTAACTCAAGTAGAGGATAGCCCAATAGTTAGAGATAGAGGGAGACCAAGAAAAACTATAAGTGAAACCATTAAAAAGGACTTAAATTTAAATGACATTTTTGAATACATGGTTTACGATAGAACACAATAGCATCATTTGATCCATATAGTTGACCCTACTTAGTGGGAAAGGGCTTTGTTGTTATTTTTGTATGGTGATACAAATTTTGATTTGCCAACTTTAAAATTATTTATTCTTCTTAGAATGTATTATGACAAGACTAAAATAAATGTTTACAATTTTTTTTTGTATTGTTATAGCTATTGATTTTAAAATTTGATTTTTGGATAGATCCCAATTACATCTTTTGATACATGTTGCCATTGTTGTTATAGCTATTAATTATTTTACAATGTGGTGAATAAAACAAGTCTTGCATTGTTCCTGTTTTGGAAAGGATCTTCTTGATTTTGTGGAGGCAGCACTTCTGTTTTATGGAAAACAGAACATGTTGGACAATACACCAATTACATTGAATTTGGAGAAAGATAATGATCCTCGCCTATTGACATCTCCATTGAAGTTTCCTGGCAAGCTAGCGATTGATGTCCTCAATAACAGGCTTTTTATTTCTGACAGCAACCATAATCGCATAGTGGGTGCTCTCTCTCTCTCTCTCTCTCTCTCTCTCTATCTGTGTGTGTGCCCCCCCCCCCCCCCAAAAAAAATGACCACACATGGTGCATAATTGTAGAGGTTTTACCTGGTTCAAGAATGAAGTAATTAGGCTATGAAGTCATAAGGTTTACATCTCTTACGAACTATCTGGAACAATGTATTAACACCACTTACTATGGATGGTATATGCCAAGTTTCTAGAATCACTTCTCTGCTGGTCAATTCCCCAAGTTCCCTTGAGAAGTTATACAAAAAAACTTCTGGAAAGTTACCTCTGAAATATATAAGATGAATCGTGAATATCTTTTGAAGGCACCACATGTAATTGCTTTAGAATTACGAAAGAAGACCATTCCCCTAATGTATAATGGAACAGGAACCCAGGAACTATTAAACAAAACACAAAATATTCGTATCCAAATTCAATCATAAAGATGAAGACCTTAAGATAAATGATATGTCCAATATAGGCGACTCAAACAAATCTACTAGCATAAGCAACCCAATTTTAAAAAATTCTAATCCAGAATATGAAATAAAGCCCTAATTGAACTATGGATAAGATATCCCCAGACCCAAACAACTAAACCCAGAATTCCCAAATTACTGATAATTAAACCCTGAATTCCCAAATAACTTATAAATTAAACGCTAAATCCCAAATTACCATTCATCATAGCTCTAAATCCCAAATTGCGATACTTCATTCTGACAATGCACGTAACTCTAAAATATCTTTTCCTTTAGCTTATGAAAGTAAGTTGCAATTTTTTTTTTCTTCTAAAATTATCAATAAACCACCTGGCCATGTTTGGTATTCAGGTTGTTACCGACCTTGATGGGAATTTTATTGTACAAATTGGGAGCAGTGGGGAGGAAGGTTTGCAGGATGGTTCCTTTGATGATGCCACCTTTAACCGTCCTCAGGTATGAAATGAAAAAAAAGAAGTAGATCATGATTGAGCTTCTAGTGTATTTAGTTCTTTCCTAATTGTGGCATTTCATCGATATGAGATTGCAATCACTCTACAGTTTTCTCCTTGTTTTAACACACGTCATATTTTTTTTGCGGTTCTTGTTTCTCTAGGGCCTTGCTTATAATCCAAAGAAAAATATCCTTTATGTTGCAGACACCGAAAACCATGCTTTGAGGTACATGATAGCTTCAGAATATCATAGTTTGATTTTCATTTTTATGATCTATGTGACAGCATCTGCGCTATCATAATAGATATTTAAATGGTAAATTCAATCATGGAAAACAGTTAAGTGACTCTTACTTTGTGAACTATATGCCATGTCTGCTTCAAAAAATATCGAAATTACTGATCTGCACATAATTTCATTCTCAAAAAGTTTATGAAATTTTTTTGTTTGATTTGATAAAAGCAGAACTTTGGTGCAGTACTCATATTAAATGTGAGTTCAAGCTGTTCTACATATGAGCAATGGATCAATTTATTAATTTCAACTACAATAAATACTTGCCGTTCAATATCTCCAATGAAACAGTTTCTTACTGTTGGGTCTAATACATTTAGTTCTGTTTTAAAGGGAAATTGATTTTATTAATGAGAAAGTGCGTACTCTTGCTGGAAATGGGACCAAGGGCTCTGATTATATTGGAGGAGGAAAAGGAGACACGCAGGTAATAAATTTGATTAGTAAATTTTGAGGATGAGGGGCATTTGTAATGACAAATAGCCAAGAATCTAAAATGGACCACAAAGTTAGATTCCTTAATGTTTTTTTAATTATCGTCTTTCATTATATATTCTGATTCTGCTAGGCTCCTTAATGGACCATAAAGTTAGCCTCTTCAATTTTCTCCCTTTTCTCAGCTCCTCAATTCCCCTTGGGATGTCTGCTTTCATCCAATTGAAGAAAAAATTTATATTGCCATGGCTGGCCAACATCAGATTTGGGAGCACAATATATTGGATGGAATTACGAAAGCATTTAGTGGTGATGGTTATGAAAGAAATTTAAATGGATCAAGGTATTCATCAAACCAAGATACCCCCACCTGTTGTCAAACTTTATTTAAATTTCAGTTGTTCTTCTGTGTTCTCTATTACAGAAACCTTTGAGTACAATGATGCTCAGAATATATTATATATGTTACTATTTATAGTCATTATGCATATCTTTGTGCTATATTAATACTTATATGATTTGATATCAAACTCAGTATTCAAAATTGATCTTTCTGCATCCCATCTTATCTTGCATTGTCTTTGATTGTTTCTCTAATGCTTCTATACTTACTCTTCTCTTGGCTATCCACTGATTCAACATTTTTTCACTGTGATTATTATACTTATTTCATCTTTCCTATCATTATTATATAAGGTGTTTGGAATTAATCAACTGAGAGATTGTGTCCTGGTTATCAAATACATTAATGTCATAATTTATTTGTTCTTGGATTTTATTTTGGTTGTCTAGTCTGCTGGGGATGTTGATGTACTTCTTTCTTTGAAGCACTTTCAGTAACTTGGGAGTTGAAACTGTCATTTTGAGAAATGGCTGTTACCAATCTTAAAGATGACAGTGAGTGATGTGCATGTAGAAAAAATATTAAAGAGCTAAATTGTTCTAATTTAGATTTTTTCCCCTTAATTTAAGTCCAAAGGGTCAGTTTGGTGTTCCCTTAAAAATTGAGGTGAAAATTTTGGGGATAAGCTTTATATGAAAATTTGTATGAAAAACTCATCCTTGAATTTTTCACCCCCAATTGGACCAATTTAATGGGATAAGAAACTGGTGAAAAATTCAGGGATGATCTTTAAATGAAAAGTTAGATGAAAAACTCATCCCTGAATTTGTCAACACCCTATTTTAAGGGGATACCAAACTGATTCCAATGTCAATGATGACTTTATTATTAGTTTTTCTTAGACAAATGTGTGTATTTTTGCTTGGTTGGACCATGGTTTTGAAATTATGTAGTCCAGTTTATCCCATGTGTTCTGTATGGTGATTTTTCAGCTAGAAACTCTGAGAAACTTCTGATTAATAATTATTTATTTTTTAACTGAAATAGTTCTACAGGCACGTCTTTTGCACAGCCTTCTGGTCTTTCATTGTCTCGAGGTAACATGTTGTGGTGACAATTCTCTCAAACTTCGATTTACATCAACTTCCATTCATAATAATAAATGTTTCACATGATTTTGCATGATAAGATCTAATGGAGATCTACATTGCTGATAGTGAGAGTAGTTCAATTCGAGCTGTTGATCTGAAAACAGGAGGATCTCGGTTGCTAGCTGGTGGTGACCCAATCTTGCCTGACAATTTGTTTAAGGTAGTTTTAATACGACTTCAGAAGCCGATTATATAGATTTCCTGCTTCATTTTACCCCTCTAGTTTTTCTTCTATGATTAAATTTCTTTATATGAAGGAAAAAACATTGCAGTAGATGAGCTTAGGTGTTTCATGATACAAGTGTTATTCAATCTTCCTGCACAGGGCTGTACAAAGGTTTAACAATTGAGTCATATATTTATAACCTTTCTCTTTAGAATTCCTTTCTCCTGGTAACCTACCTTTATGCTCTCAAACCTTTGCAGTTTGGTGATCAAGATGGAATAGGCTCTGAAGTACTTTTTCAACATCCACTGGGGGTTATGTGTGCAAAGGATGGTGAAATTTATATCACAGATAGCTACAATCACAAGGTAGATAATTCAGACCAAGTTACTTTTGAAATTGTTATGGCTCTTGCATGCAGTATATCTTAGAGAGAACACCAACAGAAAATTTTGTATTGTATATTTCAACCTATAAAACTTTAGAAGGGAATTTTTTTTGTTAGCATATTTTACATGTTCCTTTGTCTTTACATACATTTTCCAATTTTCTGAGTCTTTGCTGAAGTTTTCAACAATTCTCTCCTTATTCTTAATGATGTATTAATGCAAGGATTGACTGGTCAACCTGCAGTTGCTTTAGGAATCAATATGTCATGTGCATTTGCAGGTTTAAACTTCTTTAAATATCAGATACCTACAGTAACCTTTTTATGTGAAATCTTGCTAAGGTAACTAATTATTTTCCTGTATACCTGGTTAGGACCTATTCTTGATTTAATTCTGAAAATTCTCTCAAAAATTCAGATTTTTGTCATCAAACTTCTCTTAGAGATTTGGAAGCATACATGATACAACTCATTTAGAAAGACACAAGTTTATTAATTGGCTGGCCAGGCTTTAGCTCCAATAGCCTCAGGGACTGAATTTCCTATTTTCCTTTCTCTCTGTTATGTTTCAATATTTCAGATCAAGAAGTTAGATCCAACTAGTAAAAGAGTTAGCACCATTGCAGGGACAGGAAAAGCTGGTTTCAGGGATGGAACAGCTGTAACAGCTCAGGTTGGTTAAACATTATGTGCCCTTATCTACCAAAATCATCTCCAAGTTGTAAACATACAAATTTGAGTTTATCTCCTCTTTAAATGGTTAAATCATCTATGCAAGACATTCTGCGGTTGATTCCTTTCTTCTTTCACATTTGTGCATGCATGGTAAATGTGGAACTATCAATTATTTCAAAGATGGAATGATTTAATGAAATAATTTTGGTGACTTAACATAAAATGCATAAGTTTGCACGAGCAAAGGCTGATCAAGCACTATAAAAATTTGTGAAAAACAGCGGTCAATTCTCCTAGGGTTTGGAATATCTGATGCACTCATGTTATTGTTATTCTTCTGAAAGTTGTTTAATGATCATAGGGATGTGAAAGAGAATCATCACAAACATATTGATGTTGTTTAATGATAGTTATGCTATCTTCGAGGGATTTATTTTATTGATGTGGTTTACTTGCTTATTGTTAGTTTTGTTTCCTATTGGTTTCTTCTAGAATGATATCTTATTTTCTGTCTTTTTCCAAAAAAAGGGGAAAATGGTGAAAGCTATGCCAGTTAAGATTGTAAAACTGACCGAGTCTTATTTCTTGTTCTTATATTTTGTACACCCATTATTTGATAGAAAGCATCGACATATTTCGATGCTTCTGTTCTCTCAGACTCAACCTTCTCATAACTCCATTTGAAGAAAAAACAAGATGTTTCCTATGTTCTCAATTTAAATGCCCACGCAAACAAGTATCAGCAGAACCAAGTAAAACAAATGAAGTCTTGCTTACCTAATAGCCACAGATATATGTTAACATATTTATCAATGTTCTTGCAGCTTTCTGAACCGTCAGGAATTGTTGAAGGGAACAATGGTACTGCTCTTTTTACTGCAATTAATTCGATATATTAATCTCAATTAATCCAAGAGAGGATCAAAACTTATATATACAGGAGTGCTAGGAATACACTCTCTATTACACTTTTTTCAACACACTCTCATTTATTGGACCACGTCACACACTAAAGTACAAACTTAAACTTGATTACACGTTAATCGAGTTGATTACACATTATTCGAGGTTAAGTGTATGTTTTAGTGTGTGACATGACTTAATAAAAGAAAGTGTGTTGAAAAGAGTGTGATAGAGTGTATTCATAGTATTTCTCATATATATATATATATATATATTCAAGGAGCATATCAAGTGAGAGAAGTAAATCTTAACTATTGGATTGTTTATGTATGGTCAAGATTAGAACTTAAAGTCATGTGACTTTTTTAAGTTGTTCAAGTTACTTTTAATCCTAACCATTCATGTGAGATTAAATGGTTAAGATTTTTTTCTCTCACAATAAGACAATGCTCTCACTTGATACTCATTACCTTAATTCATCACATGGGAAATTGTACAACCTGTGATTGCTGAGACAGGGTACTGCCTAACCATTGTTACGGGCACAAACAATAAGTTATTTGCGTGACCGGAATGTTAGATGAGCATTATTAAAACCTTGAACTCTTCAAGCCAAAAAAAAGAAAAAAGAAAATCTTGAACTCTTTCAAAAAGAATGAGCATTATTAAGATATAGACCCTAGTGCCGTAGTCTCTGCATGGCTAATTTATTCACATCTTTCTCTCTTTATACTTGACCTCTGCCTCTAATTTTGTTTTGGAAATGCTATTAGTCCAGCCATTCTTTTAATCGAACTGCAGACTTAATTATACTATATAAATTTCCTGCCTTGACACCTTTATTTTTTGGCCTTGCCTTCACCTCTATCCAATGCTTCTCACAAACTCTGTTTAATTATAGGCTTGGCAATGGGGCAGATTTTTGCTCAATCTGACCCTTACCCGCACCCTTAAGTATTAACCCGCATTCTCCCCACAATAGAAATATCAAAACCCGCACTCTTCCCGTCCTACACTTGTGAATATTTCATATTAAATTTATAAAATAATCAGCTATTATCTCAATAAATTCATCATCTCATAAATTAAAAAATGTTTAAAATAAGCATTAAACTTATGAAAATAATTAATAAAACTAACTTTATTAATAAGTAAACTAATCATAATGTTTATTTATATGTAGGGTGTGGGTAGGGGAGGGGAGGGGAGGGGCGGGGCTGATTGACCCCAAAACCGCACCAGCCTTGCCTCTCTGTGGGTAGGTTTCAAACCTGTCCTGACGCCCTATATGGGTTGGGGCGGGGTGAGTACCCACGGGTAGGGTTTAAATTGCCAAGCTTATTGATTAAGCTGCAAGTACAAAATGAGGGCTTTTTTGAAACATCAATTTTAAGTATTTTCCCAAGTCAGTGGCTGTAAATCTTTCTACATAGGTCATGCTGTTTATATCCTCTTATTTCTGCTAGCTTCGCTATTTGCCATGTTGCTGCTCTTTTGAAACTCTTGTAAGATGGGATATTTGATGCTAAGTTACGATGGGTCAGGGAATTTTGAATTTTTAAGCTTGTGCATTATCCCTTTTCTGCTATATGTGATGTAGAATGGGAACCAGGACCAGGGAACAATATTCGGAAATACTCAATCTTATTAATCAAATTCAATAGTGAGACTGAAAACCCTAAGATAACATGCTTTATTCTTATACAGGCAACTCAAGCAACCATATTCTTCTAGAACAAATAACACACAAAAAAAATTAAGACTCCAGTAAACATAATCCATAATAGAATAATCTAACTAGGAATTCTTAGACCCAAAAACTAGATCATAAATCAAATTACTCATAATTAAACCCTAATACCCCCATTACAATCCCACAATTAGAAATACATCAACTACAATCGACATAATTGTCATCTCATTATGCATAACTATGACATGTATAAACTGACTTTTCTTGAACAAGTAGATATCTTCTTCATGGAATTTGGGGATGTTGATCCAATTCTTTTTGTGTAAAATGAGCTTAAGCTTGGAAATATTTTTTGTTTTGTTTTCAGGGAGACTACTCATAGCTGATACAAACAACAGCTTAATCCGATATCTAGATTTGAATAATGACGAATTTGAACTCCGTACCTTAGAGCTTAAAGGATTTCAGCCTCCTAAACCAAAATTGAGATCTTTTAAACGTCTCAGGAGACGAACATCAGCTGACACGGCGACTATTACCATTGATGCCATTTCATCAAATGAGGGAAACTTGTCTATTGAAATATCATTACCAAATGAGTATCATTTCTCAAAGGTCCTTATCATCATCCTCTCTTTCAAACACTCACTGTAATTCAATTCTTTGCGTACACACAAGATTATATATTTCTTTGACTACTGCTCCTAAAATTCCATTGCAGGAAGCACGCAGTAGATTTAGTGTTGATATTGAACCTGAAGATGCTGTGAATATTGATCCCTTGGATGGACTCCTTAGTCCAGAAGGATCTGCAACCCTTCACTTTAAGAGATCCTCTAACTCCGCTTCAATGGGAAGAATTAATTGCAAGGTATGCCTCATTATAGAACTCAGGACTTAGTTGGTTTCTGAAATAACATAGTTTGCTTCAAGCCTTCAAACCTTCTCTTAACTCCTAAGTGTCAAATCTTTGATATTCTAATTTAATGGCTTTGAGTGACAAATCGAGCAAGAAAATGTTAATTAATATCAGAAATATCGATAGAAGCTTTAGCGGTTGCTGATTCTAATGTTGTGGGGCTTAATTCTCTAGTGGCTGGGTCTCACTTTAATTTTTTGCCAGCCTGTTTGTGTATTCTACTGCTATAATTATAAATCCACCTCATTTAGCCGCTGGTGGTGGTGGACTAACCCAACGAGCATCAATGAAAAATATATATATATTCACTCTTTGCAGATTTACTATTGCAAGGAAGATGAGGTTTGTTTGTACCAATCATTGCTGTTTGAGGTCCCTTTCCGAGAGGCAGCTCCTAACTCTACCAAAGCAGACGTCACTCTTGCACATTTTGTGAAGCCTAAAACTTCAACCAGCAGCTTGCTGCAGCCAGTTGCCCCGTGACACCTTAAACCAGGTTCTTTTAGCACCCTTTCTATCTCGCTCATTTTTTGTTTGCAATATAAAATATTCAAATCCTTGAGGGTCTAATCTTTCTTCTGATATAATCTGTCAAAATTAACAAAAATCAAGGTATTTGTCTGGCCTTTCTCGCTGCTATTAAGATGGCATCTTCAATGTGTAATCATGTTAAATAATTTATTTTTATTACCATATTATATATAATTATTATTATAATTATAATGATTGTTTTGTGGATAAGAAAGGAATGGATTGCCTGCCAAGGAAGCACTCGTGTGCAGTTGCGTTTTATTCATATTATGATGGTAGGGTGGTCAATAATTGGACATATTATTTTATTCATTGCTAGTTGATGCACATAAGCAGATCAGGCCCCCTATGCAATTAAGGTAGAACACGGGTTATAATATTTAAGATAAGACAGTCAAACGTGTTAGTTCCACCAAATCCCAAATTAAACCTCTGGCTAACAAATGTCTAGTAGTTTGGTGCAAAGCACGATGTTAACTTAGTGGGTTTATTCCAAGGCTTGATCATCATTTATGTTGACGGAAAAGATAATGGTCTCCGTATTCAGATTATTATTAGAGAAAATCCATCGTCATAATAAATAATTACATGTGTAGAATATCCCATTCAGAACCCTATTCTTTTTACATATTTAATACATTTTATAACCTATCACAAACATTAGATAAATATTTAGCATAGACAAAATTTATTAATTAATAATTTTGTATAAGATGAATATTCTTCAAAAGTTATTGTTGAATTGGAAGTTTGCATTACACGTATCGTTCTTATAAAATCTCATTAATTTAAAATCATTTTATACTCTACCAATATAACATAACTTATTCTTAAACAATTAAAAATATTTATTATTTGATCACATAGTTGCTTACATTTGGCATGTAATATGAATATATTAATATTTTATTGTTCAATGGTCAAAATTTACTTGTATATAGTGTAAGTGTATCAATTATTGTATTAATAATTAAATTTATTTTATTATCTATATGACATTTAAAAAAATTTGCCCGATGTTAATTTTCAAAACTCACCATGAAAAAGTTGCTTGTTTGGTCAAGAACTTGAGCATAGAAAAGATAATAGGAAAATACTCAATATTCATCCTATAAATTGGCACGTTTATTTAGTAATTAAGGTACTTATCATTTGGTTATGGAGCCCATCTGATCCATTGTTGTAAATATGCTATTAATGTAATACATCGCATTCAGGTGGGAAAACCTTTTGGTTATCTAATCCAGATTAAGATGCAGAATAACCTTTGTATCCAAATATGCTTCCTCTGTTTCAACTTTCAACTAAAGGGGAGAAAAAATTATGCTTCCTGTTCTGTGGGTATTCTGAGAAGAACTGGTCACGGCAAACTGAATTTTGGCACCATTATCATGGTCAAGCATTCATAATCATGTGACAGAACCCTTATTTTAGTCCATCAGTAATGTGTTCATTCTCAATTTGGTCCTTCACAGATTAATTTTTGTAATTTAGTCTTTGTTGATCAAAATTTGTATAACTTTAGACCCTTGAGGTGAATTTAAGGTAAATTTTAATTTTGAAAGTATTAAATTGATGTATATTTTGATTAGTGAAGCATGAAGAACTTAACAGTGAGGGACCAAAATAAAGTTTTTTAATTTTTTTCTAATCATAAACTGTAACTGATGAAAGGACAGATGTAAATATAAAAATAAGAAACTGATAAACATGCCATGTTGGGTAGCATAGGGGTACAACTGATGAATGTTATCTGTCTTATGTAGTCACCTGGTTTAACTAATCTTTTGTATTATGTTCTAGAAAAAGGAAGTGGAACGCAAATTGGCTTCTTCGTAGAAGATGGTCAGCAGGAAGGATGTGTGAAATTATTGGTCTATCGGATAAGTCAAATTTGTTATTAACTAGGAAGAAATTTGCGTCAAAATATATTAAGTATGATGAGTCACAACTTGCCATTGGGATTAACTCAAAGATTTGCGAGTTGCAACTCTTGGTAACCCAACAGCAAAATCTAAGATTAAGAGCAAATCTATGAGAAAGTAAAACCTGTTTGTCTTCACAGAGGTAACTTTAAAAATTCAAATGCAAAAGGGTGCGCAGGGACGGAAAGCAATCAGTATAGAGTATAATAAGCAAATCGAGTTTCGCTTCTTGACCATGTGCTCCTTATTAGGACACTTGTACTCTGTCAACCAAGTGAAATTTCCGAGAAAGAGGAAGGGATCTCAGTCTCACTTTCACGTAGTTTTATTATTTTGAATACTCTGTTGATTATGTCTTGGCTGAAGGCGAAAATCATTGTACTGGACCAAGTTCATTGTTGTTTAATACAACTTCAATTGATTCTTGGTGAGCTTAGACAGTAAAGCATGTCTCTTTCAAGTAGGCAAAGTTCTCTGGCATGTCATTTGGATACGAGGCTGATCTGATTTTCAGATTCATTTCCAATTTTCCATTAACACCTCAGCTTTATTATTATTATTATTATTATTGGGGGGGAGGGTGGTGGGTGTCCTGATAATATAGTATAATCTTCTCAAAGCTATACAAGCAGTTGAACCTGGTCGTGGCCAAAATGGAGTGTGAACCAATAATGCAGGATCATGTACAGAACAATATTCTCCGGGACTTCAGAGAGAGATGTGGGCAATGTGGATGAAACCTGGCCACACCGTATGAGAGGTGATTCCAAAGCTGCCTCTTTTATTAAAAAACTAAATGGAGTCCCAGGTGATAGAAAGTGCGATGAAAACAACGACATGCATTCCTTTTTCTCTATCTTGCCTTCCATTTGTGTGCATTCCCTTTTAATCATTGCCAGGAATAAAAACAAACAAGTTTGGCCCCATTTCCGGAACCAATGAATGCCCGAATGCCCGCCAAGACCATTTCGTTATCCAATAGATATTTGCCACGTCATAAATGCCTTCAAAAGATTTGTTTTCAGGGACTAAAGCCATCACTTTAACTGTCTATTCCGCCAAAAAAGAGGGAGAGCAACAGCAAATTTTTCATACAAAAATGGAAATGACAATTTATCAATTTCAAAGCGTGAACATTCAATCGTTGCAGGTAAAGGTAAGAAACAGTAAAAATAATGATAGTTTCTATGGCTTTTATCACATGCCACCGATTTGTCATGTATTCATTCAATTGGTTTTGGAAAATATTAGTTTTATATTTTTTTAGGATATATTATTATTTACATATTTTTTAAAAATATGATTGAATGAAAAAAATAATAAAAAAATATGTATAATGAATAATATTAAATAAAATATAAAATATATATATATATATATATATATATATATATAATATTTGATCTAAAAATATAAAAATTAATTTTCTTTTGATTCATTCCTTGTCAAAAAACACAGAAAAAAAAGACCTTATCATTTCGTCTAACCAGCTGGTTACTTGTCTGACCATCAAACTTGGCCGTTGGATAAGAGACGGCAATGCCCAAACACTGTTTGATTGGACTACTTTGAAGTTTGAACCCCGTGTTGTTTTTCTCGTAAGGGGTAAAATTTGCACATTATGCAATTGGGGTATACTGAAAATGTTTTTTATGTTGTTCCTGTGCGCAAAGATACAAGTTAAGAGAGACGTTTTACGTGCCAGGTGACGTAGAGCTCAAAAAATTACATACCAAACGCCACTTAGGTATCCAAATAGACTATTATTAATCTATTATGTTGCAGCAAACTAAAGTTAGGCACTATGGTTAACCTAATAATGCTTTAATCTTTTCTTCTTTTCTAGTTTTTCTCTCTCCTCTTTTCTTTGGGTTCTATCTTTGCAAGCAAGTTAAGATGATTGACCCAACATGGGAGATCTTATCCGTAAGGGGTACCAAATAATAGTGATTAGATACTAGCTTTGAAAATGAAATGAACTCTTAGGTTTTCAATTAATTAATTAAGAATAGTTAGTGCCTCTCTCCCGTGACTGTTGAATTTTAATGTTTGTTAAACCGAAATTTGGAATAGAAAAAGAGAGTGTGAGGGGCTGAAATTGAAGAAAAATATCACAAATTGGTTAGGACATCATGATAAATTTATTTTTTGTTACGGAGAATATAATAATTTAATGAGGCAAGTTGTCCACTAGCCCACCTTGTCCAATCAAGTAAACCTAAATTTTCCTTATCGGAGGTGGCATGTGAGGTCACTTTCTTTGTCTCATTTTTTTATCATATTAAAAGTACAGTGTTAATTTGTTAATATTCGTCTTGGTTTGTTAGTCAAACTCTCAAATGTTTACCTGCTTGGTTAATTCTGTACGTGCCGTAAGTTTCTAAAATAACCGCCTTCTTATGTATGTGAAGGGTCTGATTAACTTATAAATTTGTGAATTTTAATTTAATTTATAAAATATGATTTGGGTTAAATTTATAAATTAAGTTAAGTTAAAAAATATTTTAATCCATAATTTGTAAATCTGATAATAAATTTAAAAACGTTTAACTTATTGATATTTAATTAATTTTTATTTTAAAAAAATCATTTAATCACAGTTAAAAATTATAACTAATGAAATGATATCATTTCACTTTGAATTTTAACAAAAGATAAAAGTGTTCATACATAAATAATACATTTATTTTCATCAATCACTAATTTAACTACTCATTTTTAAATTTTCAATTTCTCAAATAAAATTTCAAATCTTTGACTTCTTATTTTAAGAATTGCAATCTTAAAAAAATAAAGATTGAAGTTAATGATTTTGTCAATCTATATAGTATGTGCGATAATATTAACTTTAATTAGTTTGTGTAATTTATTATTTATGAATATTAAGATTTATTAGTTTAATTTAATTTATTTCAAATTTAAATTAATAAAATTTATTAATTTGTTATACAAATATATATATTTAGTTTATTTAAGACATATCATATTTATGTAAAATCGATTATGTAAATTAATATGTGACTTGTTATATTTATATAAAATATATTATATGTAACGAATTTTAATTTTATATTTTGATTTTTTTTCAAAAAAATTTTTAATATGTGTTAGACTTACAAATTTGACTAACTCAATATATTCTTGAGCAAAATCGAGTTAAAAAAAAAAATCTTCAAACCTACTTAACTTAACCTATTATTCTAATAAACAAGTCAAATTAAAAAAATGATGCAAAAACCACAAAGCCGACACCCCTACTCCTTCCCACCTCTGCCTTTAATTATTTTAGGTTGGCTGCTAATTGCTAAATCAGATAGAGACTAATGTTGACTGCACAATGGAAAACATGGAGCTGTAAATTGATAATTGAAGGAGTTTAATGTGTGTCAAACTTTTTTATAATATGATAGAATCATATGGAAGCAATAGGACCTCTCCTATTTTTTTTGCAATAAGAGGTGATCCTTATCTGAATTATATTTGATATTATTAAATTTTACATGGAAAATAAAAATAAAAATAAATTAAATTTATAATTAAAAGTTGAAACATGATTGACATTTTTTAAAAGAAAAATATTTTATCATTTTATTAAATATTTTTATTATTTTTTAATTATTAAGTAAAAAAATATAAAACATTTTTTATATTTTTAAAATATTAGATATATTTATTTTTTTATTTAATATTTTTTATTAAATATTACAAAAATTTATAAAAAAATACAACATTATATATTTTAAAAATTAAAAAAAAAAATAGAGAGAGGAAGAGAACCTGGCACACAAAAACAGGGCGTAAAGCCGAAGAGTGACTAGGCAAAAGGCAATAATAAATGTGAGTAACGCAAGAACGCGTGGTTCCTCGTGAATTCCTTCACTTGTCCTGAATCCCCACTCTCTCTCACACACACTCATTCCAATTCCGAACATTTCTGATCAATCATCGCTTCCTTCGTCTCTTTTTTCACAACAATTCAATCATTCCCCTTTCATTTCGATTTGTATTCCCTCTCTATATCATTCAATTTCTATCCTACATACCAATAACTATATAGATATAGATGGCGTCTCTGCAACCAAACATTGATTCCAGTAATTCAGATACGTTGCAAGAATCCAATCACAAGAAGCGCAGGAAAATCACGGACCTCAATTCCCTCTGTCTCATTCCATGGACATCCGAGACGCAGCAGCGGATCTACTCCTCCAAGCTCGTCGAGGCTCTCCGCCAAGTTCTTCGCCGGAGTCCTCCGCCGGCGGCCAAGCCTAGTTACGCCCGCGAAGTTCGCGAGACCGCCGACCGAGTTCTGGCCGCGACGGCGAAGGGCCGGACTCGGTGGAGCCGGGCGATTCTGGCCAGTCCACTCAGCCAGTGGAAGTTGCGGTTGCAGAGGCAGCACAAGAAGGTGAAGAAGGCGGCCAACGGATTTATGAAGAGGCCGCCGGAGATTCGGAGACGGTTACCTACGGTTCAGAAGAAAGCGCGCGTTCTCAGCCGGTTAGTCCCCGGTTGCCGGAAGGTCTCGTTCCCGAATCTTCTGGAAGAAGCCACTGACTATATCTCGGCCTTGCAGATGCAAGTGCGAGCCATGACGGCACTCACCGAGCTACTCGCCGGTGGCGCGTCTCCTGCCAGTCGGCTCGGCTTGACTCGACCGTGAAAATATCGGCTTAGGCTATATAATATCGTGTCAGGTGTTTCTTTATTTTTTTTTTATTTATATATATCGTTTTTATTGGTTTTCATATTCATGTTTTCTATCGTGTAAATGCATGCCCTTTCCTTTCCTCCTTTTGAGTTCCGCTGTCGCCACTTCTTTATTATTTCATTTTTTTATTATTTCAAATAAAGAAATTATAAAAGACAATTAGATATTATTATACGTAATATATGTTCACATAAATAATTGTTCTAAGTAATAATAAATTTTCTTCATAAAAAAAAAAGTTGTTATCAAATTGAATGTCTGAAGCCTCAGAAGAGGCATATAAACAGCCTGTCCGTGACTGGTGTCTATAAAATTTGATTCTCCTACATTTTAATTTGAAGTTGAATTATTCATGGAGTTGCTATAGCATCTTTTTTCTTTTTTTTACCTATATTTTGATGAGTTTTCGAACTATATTCTTACAAAATTATTTTTTAAGGTTTTTTTATTAACAAAAGAAAATGGAAAACCTTTTCAAAAAAGGCTTTGTTTTACTCTTCCTTCACTTTAATGACATTTTCAGCCTTTCACTGTCTGATTGAAGCAATGAAATCATTCACTTTTTTATGGTAATTTTATTTTTTTCAAGAGAGGGAAGGGTGAGAGCATTGCGGGGGATCGAATCCCCACACTCTCAGTAATGTTTCTAACCTCTTACCATTTGAGCTGTGGCAAAGGGAAATTTTTGTCGGCAATTTGTATTACTTAGAAGTTGCAACCTTATATAATTACAATTACCCTTTGTGTGCCAAAACAAAATCGCAAATACGCTTGAATTGGAACCCATAAAAATGTAGAAACTTAGCCGATTATGCTCATAACTAGTATTGCAAAATGTAAATGCTGCTCTCTTTTTTGCCCCCTCACCCTTGGGGATTGCACTGAACCTGGACCGCTACTTGTAGCCTTCCAGTGTCTCATCTAAGGTTACAATAATTAAAATGAAATGTCTCTTGTAGTTAGGTCACAATTTAAATAAATAATAATCCACCAGATCAAAAATTAATAATAACAATAATCCACATCCATTCAGTGCCTACGACCACCCCACGCTTTCGGAAAGCAATGATATTTGATCAACAGAACCAGTGGAGTACGGAATGATCAGTTTACTTTCCATTTGAAGCAATTCCCAGAACAATTATTTATCCAAATAGACTGAGTCGTACTTCACAGACAATAATAAAAATCTGCAATTAATTAATCACACACAACGTGAAATGCTTCTTGCTTTGGTGCCTCACCGCAGTAATTCACGCCCCATGACAGGTTCACAATCAGATATTATCCCATTTTCATTTTATTTGCTGCTCCACTTTTGGTTTTAGAAGTTAATAACAGCATCTTGCTTAAACTAGCAAGTCAAATAACTCAAATCCAAAGTGATGAAATGCCAGTAATTGTATTCATTGAAGTACTTGGCAAAGGAGGCTTTTATTGTATCTTCCGCATGGTATTTGCATATTTTTCATTATGTTTTGCATTAATTTTATGTAACTAAACCATCTGGTTGAGGGTTCATACTTATTCTGAGTACGGATCGAGATTTAAATCGGAAGGAATTGAGAAGAGAAGGAATCTAGGCAAATCAGAAGAATAATAGTAAAGTAAGTAAGAATTAGTCTGAATGTCTAGATAAAAGATAAAAATATGTCTGATCTAAAAAGTCAATCCAGACTAGTTTATATAGAAGTCTGAGAATCGACTCTTTAGATACTCTAAGTTGTTTAAGATTCCAAACGTTAAGATTTGTTATGCTCAATTATTATAGCACAAAGCCGTTAAGGACTACTAGTTATCATGGCGTCAGTCGACAGGCCCTTAACAAGTCATTTAAGCACATTTTTGTTATTTTCCATTTGAGCACTTGCAGGTCGGGTTTTGTAGACATACGTCAGTTAGGTTGATCAGTTACTAAATTCTCCGTTCATAAATAAGCCTACTGAGCATAGACATTGAGCTTATGTAATTATTCCATTGAGGCTTACTTTGAGATGTTTCGACAAACTTATCATGCGAATAATTAACAACAATATTTTAAACATTAAATTAAAAATTGAATTAAAAAAATTAATCATTATTTGATTAATTTAATTAATCAAATTTGTAATTAAATTATTATTAAATTATAATTGAATAAAAAAAATACTTAAATAAGAAATATAAAACTTCATGATCCAATCAATTCAATTAACTAATTTCATTCTATTTTTAAAACATTACTTAATAGTTCATTCACGTTACCTTAGTGAAAAAAGAGTGAGGGATTTAGTCAAGGTAAGGAGGAGAAGATCCTGTGACAGTTTTGAATATTTGTGAGATAGGAACAACCCCACATTTCAAAAGTTCGTGCGAGGAAAAACTTTAAAACAGCCTCAAATCATGTGCCTGGGAGGCCCTACAATATCAAGGCCATGGGCACCGAACCCTTGAACGCCCCCACTCCTCAGTCGTCACATTGGCTTGCATGTGACTGTGTGAGTATAGGAAGAAAAGTTTCACATGCCAATTTAAGAACGAGAATGCTTATTGGCTTTTTGTATTTGGCATCCACATTGTTCTTCTTGGAACAGACAAATGAGGGTCAGATCCTAGACAATTGGGGCCTACCCCACCTCCGTGGGTAAAGAACAGTGAAGACACATTTACCTTATTAAAGGTTGACACGCGTGGAACCTTGACAATACAACTGTCAAGTTCCAGATAGTGACATGCGCATGCTAATGTGGCAACGCCATCGCTAGTAAATTTCTTATATACTCGTCGTGAAAGAATAATTCTTCTAGATTAACCTCCATCTTCATTAAAAAAATATATACATAAGAAAGAGATAAAGAATTGAAATAATAATTGCTTCGAATACTGACCAAAATTTAATCGAAAGAGATCGTTAAAAAAAAAATCTAGATCAGCCAAGAATATGATTACAAAGTGGAAAGGCTAGATGAAGGTTTAAGAATGAAACATGCCTAATCTCAATAATCAAGTCGACTTTTATAGGTAACCTGAATCCTTACGCCTTGATAACCTATGGTTGAGGCCATTTTAAGTTCTAAGTATTGAGTTTTTTTTGCTTGATCATTAAGGCGCGAAATTATTTTTGATTATTTGTCATGATGATGCTGGTCAGTTAATGATCGTTAGAGAATTGTAATAAATACATATTTAACATTGAAAGTTTAAGTACAAATCATACGAGCATCACTTAGGTCGAGTCAACTTAAGTTCAATCTTTTATGAAGATGGATTGAACTTAAAAGAGATCTAACAATGATAAAGTTGATATGATCTACAACCTTTTAACTTAGTCATATGTAAAAATGGATCAAGCTTAAAAGATGATCAATGATGACATGACTGATACGATCCAACAATGAATAATTGAAATGAGATATAAAAGAAGAATTTTCTTTTTCCTTGATTTACAAAAGAAATTCTCACCATCACTATTTATTAGGTTGCTTAAAATTATTATATATAATATAATAGAATTTATCATTATATTGGTGTGCTTTATATCAATGTAAAATAAATTTAATAATATGAAAAATGTAAATTTTGATATTTTACAAATATTGATGATAAACTGACCACGTTATTTCTTCTTCCAAATTACATTATTTCTGCGTTTTCGTTTATTCTTTTTTATTCCCATTGGTCATCACATTTCACATGCATCCATGTGCTTCCATTTGAGGAGTCAGTTCTTTCTTTTTAGTTCTTCTTTGTTCTTTTCATTTTTCTTTTGGTACACCTATTTTTTCTTTATTTTATCGTCCCATGTTTTCGTCTTTCTTATCTTCTTTTCATTTTTTTGTGCTAAGGTCTTCTTTTCTTTTTCTTACTAATGCATTTGGACAAATTGACTAATATAATATTAGATACGCATGAATTTTCTCTTGCATAACCTTTACAAGTTTACATATATGTGGGACGCGTTTTCCGTACTTTACATCGTACTTTACTTAGTGATGGAATCAAAAATTTTAGATAGAGACTAAAAATAATATTATCAATATTATTTTAAATAATAAAGGTAAAAATAATAATATATATATATATATATATAAAATAAATATATATATATAAAATAAAAAAAAAAATTATAACTTAAATGAGAGCATAAGTTTTCAAGTTATATAACACTTTGGATCCGTCCCTGACTCCACTAATCTTTCACACAAATTTTGTTTGTTATAGTAAATTTTTTAAAAAAATATATATTATTATATCTATAAATATTATTAATTAAAATTTATAAAATTTTTATATTTATATTTATTTGTGAAAAAAAAAACTGGTCTAATTATTTATATATAAGTCTAAGTATATATAAATATTATTAATTAAATTTTATAAGATTTTTTATATGTATAATATAAACTATACTTATTATTTATTAACTAAATAATACGTAACTAATCACATCTATTCTTTATTTTTTTACAATAAATCAACGGTTCATAATGAAATAGAGTATCTTACTCAACAAAAACTGTGGAGTTTGTGAAATATTTCCATAAAATGAGTGGTTAGGGAATTTGCATTCATTATGTTTTTGGTAAATTTGTACTCATTGTTATACACTTAATTTAAGATTTTTTAATTACTTATTTAGTGTGTATGAATGTGATGCAGAGAAGATTTGTATTATTTTTTTGCTTATCAAATTATTTTTACTTAATAAATAAAAGATTAATATCTCAAAATATTAAATATATGATTATATATTTAAAAAATTCAAATTTCTTTCACTCAAATTAACGCATTTAGTTAAGAGGAGATTCATACTCAAATTATAGTACCAATGACCTAAATTTATAGAATCATCCTCAATGGTAAATACTAGAAATAATATTTACTATATATGTTGTCTTAAATATACAATGAACCATACGCCATTACGACCCTTTTTTTTTCCTACAGCCATTATGACCTTCATGGCAGGAGTCCTCGCATTTCAATTTCAATAGACATAATAAGCCTACAAAATTAGGCACAAGAGTTCGTTTCAGGGTTGCTCTTTCACATACACTTGCACCCTCCTCTCAAAAAGAAACTGGTCCATTAAAACATATAGTTCATCTGTAGCATGTAAAACCGGGTTTCTTTAATAGCCTTTGAAAATTGCGTTTACTTTTATGTCATGATGAAACTGGGATTAAACTCCTTAACATGGTAAATGGGACCATTAGTTTTCTCATGAATCTATATGTTTTTTATAATTTAACTAAAAGCAAAAAATATTAAAAAAAAAAGGGCACGCCTTAATGTCATCATTGGAGTCATGGTTCATAGGCAGCTCAAATTTGGTGCACATGATGTTCTTCCAAGCTTTGGAAGTAATTATATGCTTAGGAGCCTTGGAGCCTTAAGCATCATAATTTGGGTATTGAGCCTTGTCATCTTTGTTGTCTGATTAAAGAGGATCAGATAGTGACGGCTGTTGCCTTGTCCAATTAAAAATATATATATATATTTAGCTTGTGGATTTTTTTTTTTAAAATAAAACACTCATTTATTGTTAAGTGAGTGAACACATTAACAATCTCATGGGATGGATTTTAAATTTTTCATATGTTGTTGTTGTCTAAAGTCAATAGTCAAACTTTGACCGACGAATGAAGTACCATTAAAGATTGAGTTTTACTTCGCACAAACAGCAAGTAACACAGATAGATCATAATGAGTTTTTTTTTTTTTATATTTTTTAAGAGCATTTTTCCTCTCTCTATATTACTCATAAAAGTGCTTAGCTTTACATGAAAATTAACCATGGTAAAAACTTTCTTTATCAGTTTCAATCAAAGCCTTTCAAAGCAATCTTCTTCTAGCTGCAACCTAGCATTATTTTGACTCCTACCCAAGTTAACCTCCAAATTTTTTCAACTAGAAAAAATAAAAAGAAAAACCATCAAATTTGGAGGTAGGGCACATCCGTCTCTTTTTCCTATAAAATTGCAATACATGGTCTGCTTGACATGCCTTATTCTTTGACAATTCTTATATTTTTATCATAAATAATATATATATATATATATATATATATATATATATATATATTTATATACTTCTTTCAATATTATTTATCATATATATATTTTTTATTCACTTTTTTTTATTTAATCAACACTTTAAAAAAAATGTTAATAATTTTTATATTCTTTTAAAAATGTAAAATAATTATTTTTCATTCTATGGGGGTGTCGCTTTCTTTGTGGTGCCGAACTGGTGCCAGGCCATTCGTTCATAAGTGAAACTCGTTTATTTAGTTTTTTTTTTGTTACATGTTTATTTAGTTATTATTAGTGGCACTGCCACACACAATGTATTCCTTTAATTGTTTCAAAAAAAAAAACTTGTAGCCAAAATAAAATATCAATATTTTCACTTTTATGATTTTTTTGTATTATATAATTTTACAAGATAATATCCGTAGTTGTTTAAGTGGTTTTGTACCTTTGTTTATGATTTTCAATCATAGTCATATATTTACTCATTTTTATTAGATTAATGATTCTTTCTTGTACATCGGCATGTGTTTATATTTTGGTGTCAATATTTGCCTATTGAGATATGGAAGTGTCAAGGAGATAATTCTTATATATATAGGACTAATCAGATATTAATGTCCTGTATGAAATATATATATATATACTTCCTTCACTAGATATGCTTTTATATATATATATATATATATATATATATATATAAAGTAGTACTTCCTACAATTATGAAGAACTATAATTGAAACAATTACAACATTTCTTTAAGAAAGAGGGTGAAAAAAAGAGACGCAGCTTGTTGGTGGCTGAGAAATCAGAAAAGGGCAAAAGAAAAAACGAGGGAAAAAAACAAAAGGGTTGTCATACAAATTAATACCTGTGATGGAAAATGACGAGAATCTAGTTAGAACGTGTAAGGAGAAGGCCTGTAAGAAGAGTATCGGATGAAACTAAAAGAAATACAATAATAACTAATATGGATTGGGCCGGAATTGTGAGTTACCACACGTGGCCTCTTTGAAGGATGGAAAATGACCCTGGGTATACCAGGGCCCATATTCACTTTGGATGACCTACCACTCCTTGTAAGTTGTAACATTCCTGAGTGTCTCTATGACTCATAGGGAAGGAGAAGGGGAAGGGGAAGGGGAAGGGCCAGCCATGGGAAAGGGTTACTCTTCTCTTCTTATCATCTTTGCCTCTCCACTCTCCAGAAATAGAAAGTAAAGCTGCATTCATTCCCCACCTTCCACGACATTCAAAATTGAAAATTCCAAACCCAGTGAGAGTAGAATGAAGTTTGATTTTAATGATTAGTGCACAATGCTCATGTTTTTAATTTTAGGTGTGTCGAAAGTAAATTCAAAAATTAACATTCAATATAATATCCTCCTCCCCATATTAGAGACTTTCGTTTTTTAGAAAAAAAGAAAAACTATTATTAGTTAACGATTTAAACAGATAAACGTATAATTATATCTTTGCCTTGTAATGTTAGAAATTCGAATCAATCATTATTTTGAGAAGGATCTTACTTAACTACCTCAACTTAAAATTGTGAGTGCAATTTATTAAATAAATAAATTGACTACTGAAGAAGAGTTTTCACTTTGTAGAGGGCTCTCATATCCAACATAGTTTCCGTGATATTGTTGTATGTACAACACGAAGGCCCAATATAATGGCGGGCTTCAGGAAAAAAAAAAAAGGAACAAAGGGTTTCCAATGCCTCAAACTTTGTGTTTTGTGATATTACCCATGAGAAAGGAGAAGTGTGAGTTGAACAAAAAAAAAAAAAAAAGAGAGGTGTGGGTTATGATTAGTTTTTTATGTTTAAAATAATTTATAATTAAAATTTTATTAAGAGAACTTCTGAAAAATAAATTATTATTTCTTTCAAAATATTCAAATCCAAACATGCTGACAGTTGAGTGTATTAGATTTACTCTTTTTTTTAATCATAAAATAAATTCTCATTTTATATAGAGTTTTATTATTTCAACACTCCGAATATGATATTTAAACGATACCTCACTCATATTTACATACAATACATTTATTTTAGCTTGGTATACGGTATACGAGAACAGTGAGTCACACTTACATGTGACACAATGTCTCAGGCGAGTGTCATATTCTATAGGTGTGTTCGCAAATTGAATTCGATCATTTTTGAAGAAAAAAAATCATCTGATCCAATCTAATTGATTTTTCTATTTTATTATTAGATCGATTTGGTTCAAAATGTACATTCGATACAATTCAATCCAATCTAAATTGGTTTGAATTGGATCAAGTTTTTGTTTTTTTATTATAATTTTTTTGAAAATTTAAATTCATTAAAATACATCAAATATAAGTCTAAACTAATTCATCAAAGTACAACAAATATACCACCATGTGTTAGTCCGAATGAAAGAGACTGTGATCCCTTAAGCATGTGTTATTGGATTTTATTCTGAACTTCATGTGTATGGAAATAACATCGTTGAGAGAGATCTCCACTTAAACATATGACCGTATTTAGAAAATTAGTCTTTTACATATCGAGTGAGAGATACTTTGATAAACAAAAAAAAAATATAACAAATATAAGTTCAAACTAATTCAACAAAATATAAATTCAAATTATAAATATAAGTCTAAGTTAATTTTTTTAGACAATAAATCCAAATTAATCTTAAAATAAATGTCTAAATTCAAGAGGGATAATTAAATTTTATTCGGAAGAATAATAAGAAAGTTCAAATAAATATAAGTTACATTAGAGATTTTTTAGATAAAATATTATTTTTAATAATTATATAAAATCTCTATTCAGTTTAGTCTAATTCAATCTAATTAAATTTTCAATTTGTATTTTTATGATTTTTGATTTATTCGATTTTCAATCTTTGATTTTTCAACTCAATTTTTTTAGTTTTAATTGAACTAATTCAATTTCGAACTCCCCAAGTATTTTGAGTGTTTAAAAAATATTTATTTTTTATGTTATTAATGTATTGACACATCCATGTCAATCGACATTTTTTTTTAATTTTGTGTCTTCAAATAAAAACACCTATCCTATAGGGTTTTAGTTCTTCAATTTTTTTTATTCAATCAAAGATTGCTTATCCAAAAAGGAGATAATTTAAAAAGAATATGAAGTTGAATGTTAATACAAATTGAAAAGAAGAAAATAACTCTTCCTTTAAGTGATGAGTGTTTGAATATTCAAATAATTGTAACTGCATATGATAATGTATTTTTTTTTAACTATTTTATTATTTTTGAGAATAACTAAAATGTGATTAAATTGAACAAAAATTCCTTTATAATAATAATATATAGAAATGATGATTGATTGATATATTGACATATTAATTATTCGAGTTTGAGTAATCGAATGTTTTAATTTTAAATAGAGTATATAATAAAAAATTATTTTAAAAAATTATGATAGATTTTACTATGTATTTAGATTTGGATTGAATTTGGATTTGGTTTGGATTTGGTTGGAATTGCGTGGGAGAGGGTGGGAGCAAACACACAAACAATATAGCCTGTTAGTTAAACTTAAACAGACCGCATTAGCAAATAATAATAATAATAATAATAATATCTACAACACACTCTCTTCCCTTCGCCTCTGCCCTGCCACTCTCTCAGACGTTTCTTCAAACAGTTGCGGAACGTAAGAAAGAGTAATCTAGAAGAGAAGAGAAGAGAGTGAGAGAGGAATATTAACAATGTCTCTGCGACTTCAGTCTCAGTCTCGTACGGAGACGAGGAAGAAATTTTACAAGAGTGGAGTTGACGCGGACGATGCTCGGAGAAGGAGAGAGGACAACCTCGTTGAGATCAGGAAGAACAAGCGCGAGGACAGTCTCCTCAAGAAGCGAAGGGAGGCTCTTCTTCTTCACCCTCATCCTTCCAATAATGCCCCTTCCCTCCATAGCCTCAACAACAGGGTCGGTATAATACTATATATTTACTTTCATTTCATCTCAATTTCTCATTTCAATTTATTATCTCTTTCATTGGTTAATCTAAAACACAACAATCAATATCAATTTCAATCTTATCACAATTTAATATATTTTGCACAATTGCATTTGAGAATTGAGATGAGGGGAAGACGGTAGAGCTTTGAGTGGTCTTTGGATTGCAGCATAGCAATAATATTCATCTTCTTTTTTTTATATGGACGGAAATATATGTGACTTCTCTTTCTGTACTAATCCCCACACCTGCAACTGCAAGTTTCAGATTGATACCTTAGATATGTTTGAATCTTTTTTTAAGTTGTTTAACAGTTGGAAGGTATTCCCTTTATGGTACAAGGAGTATTGTCTGATGACCCTGCTGCACAATTGGAAGCAGCTACTCAGTTTAGAAAGCTACTATCAATTGGTATGAATGCAATTTTCTTATTTAATTTGCAATGTAACTCCTCTCACCTATGCCTAAATTATATGATGTGATTACCTATACCTAAATCATGATACAGTTTTCATTCTTAAATATTATTCTTTTGGTGGGATATTCATATTCCTGAAGACGCTAGAGGCCAGTTGAACTCATCTAGAATCAGGCCAGATTATTCATTAAATAGATAATAAAATATAAAATACATCTGAAATATAAATTCAAAATAAGCTATCTAGGAGCAGTTAGCTACAATATCTCAGTCCTTTTCAATTCCCACTCAAATTTTAACATTCATTGGCGTGTCTGTTCAGAACGCAGCCCTCCAATTGATGAGGTTATCAAGGCAGGTGTTGTCCCTAGGTTTGTGGAGTTTTTGGGAAGGCATGATGCACCCCAATTGCAGGTATGAATTTTTTTTTCTCCCCTTTTATCCTGTTGTCTTTGTGACTCGTGAATGTTTTGACCTCACTAACACAATATTGTTCCTTATGCAGTTTGAGGCTGCATGGGCTCTGACCAATGTTGCTTCTGGAACATCTGACCACACAAGAGTTGTCATTGAACATGGTGCTATTCCCATGTTTGTGCAGCTTCTGTGCTCTAGCAGCGATGACGTTAGAGAACAGGTCAAGTCTTCATCAGTCTCCTGGCCTAATTGCATCTTAAGCTTTATATGTGTTGAATTTCCGGTGTTAATGAATAATGACTGATATCATATCAGTTATCATGCCTTATACCTTTTTTCTGTAACAATTCCTATTTTATCTTTTGTTCTTGTCTGAAGGCTGAAGCATTTTGCTGAGATGCTTAATTATTCCCTTCTTTATTTTTAGCTATCACAGTATCACTGCTTTCTCTTATTATTTCTACCCAAGTATCTCTAGCTCCCCCCCCCCTCCCCCCTCTTCCAAAAAAAAAAAAGAAACTTGCTCTCAATTTTAGTTTCTCATGTCTTGAACAGGCAGTATGGGCTTTAGGTAATGTTGCTGGTGATTCCCCGAGCTGTAGGGATCTTGTTCTTAATCATGGTGCACTCTTGCCATTATTGTCTCAGTTGAATCAACATTCAAAATTATCTATGCTGAGGAATGCTACATGGACTTTATCTAATTTCTGCCGTGGGAAGCCTCCAACACCTTTTGACAGGTTTGGGAGATTTGCATATAATCTTGCTTGTGAAGCTTTGCAGATCCTGTATAAATAATAAATTATAATTAATTTACATGTTAATTGTTGTCCTCTCTTCCCCATCCCCTCCTAGTATCATTTACTCTTGTATATTATTGTGTTAGTAAGAAATGGGCTTGATCTCTGTCAGGTAAAGCCTGCGTTGCCTGTCCTTCGGCATCTCATTTACTTGACTGATGAAGAAGTTCTAACAGATGCATGCTGGGCTCTCTCTTACCTTTCAGATGGCCCAAATGAAAAAATTCAAGCTGTTCTTGAAGCAGGAGTCTGCCCACGACTTGTGGAGCTTTTGCTGTAAGTTACTCTACTCTTTACAGTTTACATTGTCCTCTGATTGCATTTATTTGATGCTATCGTACCTTTTGTGTGTCTTTTTTTGTTCCCCTTTTCCTGAAAAGCTCATGGGTGACTTCTCCCATGTTTCTCTACTCTATTTTTCTTTTTCTATTGTTGTGCAATTTGGGCTGACTAGAATTCCTTTTGGCAGACATCCATCAGCTACAGTTATTATACCTGCTCTTCGGACTGTAGGAAATATTGTTACCGGTGATGATGCTCAGACTCAGGTAGAAAGAATGATGTATTATTATCTTCTAATTCTTGTGAAAGTGCTTTTGCTATATAATCTTTTATATTATGTGGGCCAGGTACTCCAGTGCATCTAGGAGCCTAGTTTTTTTCTTTTTGTCATTATTAAGGTTGTAGAACATGTTGGTATTAAAATGAGTTATACTGACTACTTAGACAATATAATTTTTTTTGTCCCTTTGTCTATTTTTTTTGTGCATTCTAATTAAAATTTATTTATTTTACTGCCTCAAATTCATCGCAACTAAATAAGCCATGTATTTTCAGTTTGTAATTGACAACCGAGTGCTCCCCTGTCTTCACCAACTTCTTACACAAAATCACAAGAAAAGCATCAAGAAAGAGGCTTGTTGGACTATTTCAAATATCACAGCTGGGAATAAAGCTCAAGTACAGGTAAGGAAAGGAGCATGGACCTCTTAATCTATCTTGCTGTAAGTGTGGTAAGAAAGGAGTTTGAACTTTGATGACAGAAAAAAAATAAAAAAGAATGAAAAAGAAAAAAAAAAGAGTTTGAACTTTGAACTTTTTCATTTATCAGTGGAGTCCTAAAAACTATACTTTTTTTCCCATTCTTTATTTTGATTGCGTGATATTGGTCAGTTATCTATGGCTTTGTGTGATTTATTAAGTTGATGGTCATATTTATTTAAATATGCCCATGATATCAACTAATTTATTCTTTTCTGCAAGGGTTAGGTGCTGGAGAATGTATTGTCTGGCCATTTAATTTACTGAGGAATAACTCTGTTTGATATGAAATTAGCTAGTTACTGCAATAAAAAGTGAACAGTTTCTGATTGTTTCAACATGTATTTGTTCCGTGACTATTTGGGATTCTGTTTTCATCTGCATAAATGTAGGAGGGGAACCTTTTTTTTTTTTTTTGCAATGATTTGCTTTTGAGCCGTTCTTACTAGAAATTCATGAGTTGTTTGCTTGAAAGTTGCAATTCTACTTGTTTGTTGAAAAATGTTGCTCTAAACTCCACTTCTTGAAGTAATCAAGGTCCATCGCTGGGGATTTAATATATGTGACTGAAGAGTGAAGAAGCTTGTGTGCTTCTCCTTTGAGTTTAAGATTTGAGGAGGTTGAATGTGATAAACTCATTTTTGAATTCCCTACTTGAGAGAAAGCAAGTTTTTTTTTTTAAAGTGCATTTTATGTGATAAGATATCATGGGTCATGGCAATTTCTGGATATCTGGAAATTTACTTATATAAAACTAATTAAACCTTTTAAAATCTTGTTTGGGGTAACTTATTACAACTGTTATCGTTATGATTATCGCCACAGGCTGTCATTGAGGCCAATATTATTCTTCCTCTC
The DNA here is from genome assembly GCA_029884605.1 of Ormosia emarginata. Classification (NCBI taxonomy): domain Eukaryota; kingdom Viridiplantae; phylum Streptophyta; class Magnoliopsida; order Fabales; family Fabaceae; genus Ormosia; species Ormosia emarginata. Next base: position 30,156,450 of record JAQQTP010000080.1, on the reverse strand, counting down.
GTCCATCTTCTTCAGCATGCAGAATTTGACATCAAGAAGGAGGCTGCATGGGCCATCTCCAATGCCACTTCTGGAGGATCTCATGAGCAGATTCAGTATGGTTTACTATTACATTTGACTTTCCTTTATCATAATTTTTTCCCATTCTGATACTACTTGGTGTAAATACATATGGCTTTTATCAGGGGAAAAAAGAAAGAAAAAGCAACGTAAATGTCTTGAAAATAGTGCATTTAGTGGGATCTATAGTTTGCCTGTCTAGGGAAAGTTTTTGGTACGTCTGCATTGTAGACGAACTTGGAATTTGTGGTTTATTAATAAACTTGTGTTTATAATGCTTACTTTTGTTGCAATTTGTTGTGATGAAACCTATCACTTACATGTATGATGAATATTGCTGTAGGTTCCTGGTGACTCAAGGTTGCATTAAGCCACTATGTGATCTCTTGACCTGTCCGGACCCAAGGATTGTGACAGTTTGTCTTGAGGGGCTGGGGAACATTTTAAAGGTCGGAGAAGCTGACAAGGAAATGGGACTACATGATGGAGTCAATATTTATGCTCAAATCGTTGATGACTGTGAAGGACTGGATAAGATTGAAACTTTGCAGACCCATGACAACAATGAGATTTATGAGAGGGCTGTAAAGATTTTGGAGAGATATTGGGCTGAGGATGAATTGGAAGATCAGAATCTTCAGAATGGTGGGGATGGTAATCAGCAAGGTTTTTCTTTCGGTAGTAACCAACACAACCTCCCCCCAGGTGGTTTTAATTTTGGATAAAGTAATACCTAATTACATTTGTTGATTACCTAGGTTTTCATATTTTTCCCTGTTTTAAGTGAATTTTACAGACTTGTGTTTACTCAGCCAAGGGTCAGGATTTTTTATCTGGCACATAGGTGATAGTTGTCTGGCATTTATTGAAATTGCTAACATGGTACAGCCATATTTCAGTTAGATTTACTTATTTTTCTATACTCCAAAGAAAGAAAGAAAGAAAGAAAAAAGAAAAAAAAGTATTTGGATTTGTCTTGCCTACTGTGTAATCGGCACTGCTCTCTAGACCATGCGTCAGTCTGAGTATTTAATTACTTAGATTTCACGGAGTAATGATTATTGCGCCCTGATGCGAACTGATGTGAACAATCTTGGCTTATGAATAGTTTTAACGGGGCTAAGTGGTTTATAATAATTTTAATTTTTATATTTTTACATTAAATAATGTATATTTTTTTTTATATTTTATTTAATATTATTTATTATACATATTTTTTAATTATTTTTTTTTCTTAATTATATTCTTTAAAAAAATGTAAAAAATAATATTTATATCTCTTTTAAAATAGTGTAAGTTGATCTTTATTATAATGATTTAGGAATCACGTTAGAAAGACAACAAATAAAAGTGTCACCCCCTAGATTTATTTCTGGACTTGTGTAGGGTCACATTAGCATCTTTATGCATGAATTCACATGAAATTTCTTTTATGCTTGCGGGTTTTAGAAGGAAAAGAATGAGAATATTTATTTTTTTATTTTTAAATTAAGATAATTATAAAATGTTTAAAAATAAATAAATAATAATTGAAATGTTATATGATTATTTTTATTTTATTCTTTTGTTTTTAAAAATTTTTAATTATACAAACTCTTTTCTCAAAATAAAAAATAAGTTTACTTTTTTTTTTCTTTCATAATTTAAAATTGTCAAAATAGACTAATTCAACTCGCTCAAGTTGGTTTACCAAGGTTTGTTCAAAAAGTGAGGTGGGTCGAATTGGTCCACTTTAATGGTGAGTTAAAAAATGATCAAGTCAGTTCAATTCACCCAAGTTAGTGGGTTAAATAAGTTGGCTTACTAAAATATAAAAAAAAAAGTAAAAATAAAAAATGGCCAGCAGCAAGGGAGCGATGCTACGATGGAATTGAATATGCAGAAATCCGTTGTTATTAATATCAATGTTTGGTGGTTAGAAATATGTGTCTAATACTAGCATCAACTACATGTTTAATGATTCCTGACTGCCAGTCAATCTTCACGACAACGACGGTGTACAATGGCAATGACCTTCAAGATCAAAGCTTCATGTCTCACTTGGCGACAGCGCCCCAACAAAGTGACACCTTTGTGGTGAATCTCAATCTAGACTCAACCTGCATGTGACTTTTCCTCTCTTTTTTTTTTTTAAGAAAATCTTTTAACCTGTGAATCAACTCAACTCGAACCCGTTTAATTCGTGGGTTAAGTGAGTTGGATTTGGTCAATCTAAAATCTTTATGAGTTAATTTTTTAATAACTTAATCCACTATTTTACACGAGTTAAATGACTCACGAGTTAGAATCCACTTTGCAAAATTCCAACTCCATATCATATCATTAGAGAAGTGGGTTGAAGGTGTATGATGTGTTATTATATATTTATATTTTACGGAGGACGCTGTATAAATGCATAATTGACCTGGTGTACAATTGATGGGGAAAAAAAGAAAAAGATCAAGTGCGCAAGCGAGGGACAACGACCGGCAAAGCTGGAGAGAGGTCGTGAAGTGCAGTGGAACACTACTGAACGTTGATTCAAGAACCGGGACAGCGGATATTGAATTTGAATTTGAAGAGAGGATAACTTGCTAAGGTGCATACCATACCAGCGTCCTAATTCCAAGAGCGACAACTGGATGAGTTATCCCTGTGGGAGAAGGTGTGTTCAGTCATTTTCCTCACTTTATTATTGCTTACAAAGGCAAAGTAAATGATGTTTAACGATAAAATTTGCGAGAAAGTATTGGATACAAGAATGTGATATCCAGCTAGATGGAAGGAACCAGTATAGCGGATTAGGTTAACTCGCAAGTTAAATTTTGATGAATAAATGTTTTTTAAATAGAAGGATTTGGAAGAAAAGAAAAAAAAAGTTTATTTTTTATTTTTTATCTAGATTTATTTTTTATTTTAAAATTAAAAGACTTATAAAATATTTATTTTAAAATAGAAAATATTTATTCAAGATGAAGAATAAATTTCTTCATTTCCTTGCCATTCAAAACCTTATAAAATCTCTCCATTTAAATATTAATTAACATACATATAAAGACATTTTTTAGAGTTACGTGCATTTTTATACTGTTCACATAATTTTATATATGTAAAATATTTATTTGAGCGTATGGTAAAATGTGTTTATTTAGAAATTTATTTTAACTAATATTTTGTACTCATGCAATATGCGAGATAAATTAAAAAATATTAAAAAAATACTTAGCTTAGAAATATGGCATTTAAATAATTTATATGAATTTGATTAAATTATAATTAATAAAATCTATATAAGATCTACTCAACTATTTTTTATATTTGTTAACCGACTTTCTCTTGTTATGATAACTGAATTATGTAACTTCTCTCAATAATTTTTTTATATGATATCTCAAAAAATAATTAGTTTATATAGTTTCAAATAATTCCAATTTTTTATTCTAGTTTTTTTATTTTAATATTAATTTTTATATGTTTATTTATTTTTTTATTGAAATTTTTATGTATTTATTCATTTGGATATTTTATCAATTTATTATCAAGAATATACCAAGTTGGTCTATAATATCAAATTATAATAACAAAATAATCTTAAATGGATAGATATTACAATAACAAATAAAAAGAAAATCTACTAAAATTTAAAATGATCAATAACAAAAAAATCAAATAATGCTTAATGCATTCAAATATCATATCATTTTAAAACATATACATTTAGTTTACATAATTTAAGTAGAATAAATAAAATAACACATTAGTTAAATCAATCAATTAGCACATGACTTTTTAGATTCTTTAATTTTATTCTATTTCACAAATCTAATCTATTTCAATATGGCATAGAATTATAGTTTGCTCATTACATATGCTCTATCACTATGCTCTCATTGACGTTAATTTCTTCCATTATTTATTCACAAAACTATATCAATTTCTGTAAATAATTTTACTTAAAACAACAATGAAACCTCAATGTTATATGATATGAGTTTTCAATTGCATTTAAACAATCTTACTAAACAAACTTTATTATAAATTAGAACTTTTTAATTGATTTTATCATGTCTTTTGTAAAGTTTTTATTTCATATATGTAAATATTAATATATTTTCATTCAAAGTTTTCAATGTCGAGAAAATATAAATATAAAATATTTAAATATTATATATTATATATATGAACAAAAAAATTAAAAAATTACTTAATAATTTTTTATTTTTCTTATAATAAATTACATTTAATTAATTTTATTATATTTTCATGCAAAATTTTTACTCGTATGATGTATATATTGAAATTTTTTAAATAATATAGAATAAATAAATATGAATAAATATAGTAATTTAAAAATATAATTAATTAATTTAAGGTGATAGTACATATATATTATAAATGATATCGACACTTACGAAAAATTTGGAATTTTAAGATCAAACTTCAATTAAAATAATTAATAAGGTGATCAACTAAATATAGGTAATAATTTTTACAATTTTTTTAATATGAATTAATATGTAAAGATATATATGTCAATGTAATTAATATGCGATTATAAATTTTTATATTTCTATATATGGGTAATAAATTTAATTTAGACATGATAACACATGTATATACTCCTTTTAAATTGCAACGTATGATACTACATGATAGATTTTTAAATATATTATTTCATGCTTTTTTCATAATTAATTAAACATTTTTTTCTTTGTATTTTCAAATATATTTTGTATATTTTTGGAGGTTTTTGATTTATTATTATTTTATTAATTTATTTGTTTTTATATGTGACAGTGGGCGCATCAGTTTATACGTGGAAAAATATACCAAATTAACTGATACGTGACAAAAATTTAACTATTATATTTATTACATGTCAACAAAACAAAGCATTAATTTATTGACTTAGAAGACACATGATAATTTTTTAAACTATGTATTTTCCTTTTATATTATATTAATTTTGTTATAAACTTGGTTTTTTTTTTCATTCACTCTTCGAGTGTAAAATTACTAACCTATATTAGCGGTATTGAAGCTATCCCTTTTTATGCTTTTTAGTGGATTTGAGTTCCTTACATATGAATATAGTTTTTATATTTTAAAAGAATGACTTCTACCTAAGCATAATAAATAAAAACAATAATCAATTTCTGAATTTGAAACTCAGATCAATAGTTAACGTTTTAGGCTATGTGTGGATTGGTGAGATTGAGCGAATGAAGGAGAATGAAATAGAATATAAATAAGTTCTATTATTTAATTATGTTAAAAATGATAGAATGAGATGAAAGTAAGATGAGATGACAATTTTCTTCTCCCCCCCCCAATTTGAAGGGTATGAGATGAAATTATTTTTTATTATTATTATAATTAGGATTTTACTACATTAACTTCATACCATAATATACTGTTGTCTCCCTCCTTCATTTTGTTCTACTGTTTCTTGCTTGCTCTTCCACTATGTCATTACTATGTCCCTATTGCTGTCTCCATTGCTGCACCTTGCTCTCTTTTTGCTGCTGTCTCCATTGCCGCATCTTACTTTGATGGAGACCAAGGAAGCTCAAGTGGAAGCCCAATGAGCCCAATGCTCAAAGATACACTGCGAGGACTTGGAGGCCCAATGACAAGGTCAAGAGCTAAGAAGGCTAAGGAGGATTTGGATAAAGAAGTCAAACACTTTCTCTCACTCAACCCCATTCCAGAAGAAGGAGCACTTAAGATGGTCCAAATGATCTAAGTTGATGAAGGGCCCAATGTGGGGGCATGATTTCTTCTTATTCAATTTTATTTACTTATGTATTTGAACTTTTTAATTTTATCAGTTTTGATTCTTATTTTTTTTGGGATAATTTTGTAATAAGGGCATATTGTTTGGACTTAACTTGCGCATAGCAGAGTTAGGGATAAGTGCTGCCTTCTAATTGGGTCTGGGCTACATTTGCATTAGGATTATAATTAAAAATATGTTACCTTGCTGCCTCCTTTAGCTAGACCTAGCCGCATACCTAATGCCTATAAATAGACTTGTGTTTACTGCATTTGTCACTTTTGAATTTGAGAATATTATTACATTCCTTTGTGAGTTTTGAGAGCTTAGTTCTCTTGGGGTTTTTGGAAGAACCATCTTGGTTCTTATCAAAGGTTTCATTACTTTTGTGGTGAATTTTCGCTTGATTTATCTCTCTCCAAGAGTGTGGCGTCTTCTTCCTTCCATTCCTTGCCTTTTTTCATCTTTTTTATTTTTTGACTGTTCACGCACTGTTCATGTGTTACTGTTCACCCTTCATCGTTTAATTCTTTAAAACACGAAATTAACTCAAGGATGATTCATAAAAACAATATGCATCCAACTTGGATCATATCATGTGGTATCTAGAGCCCAGATCCTAGAGTTAATAGAGTTCTTGTATTTTTTGTACTTATTCTTATTGCTTTCCAAACATCAAGGATCATTGCTTGAATGTCATAATTGTACACAACCTTAATCATCATTGATCTCTGTCATTCCTAAGAATTGACAACATTCTTTACTTTCCGTTCTTTACTTTTTACCATTTAAATTTCAATTTTTTTATTTTCTACCTTTAGTTTCTGTTCTTTAATTTCTGTGTAATATTTACAGCTTTAATCTTATCAACTCTATATCCATTGTTGTTATATGTTTTATAGCACCTTAATTTGAAAGGAAACTCCTAAATACACAATTGGACATAACATTTGGAACTAAAATTACAAGAATAATTTTTTTTTAAGTGCAAAAAAAGAACAAGGACGTGAAAAATAATATAAAAAAAGGAGAAAAAATGAATGTTTAATTGCTAGGGAGAGTGAGATTAAGAAGGCTTGCTTTGCAAAGTAAGAGATGTACATTTGCTTATACAAGGACTTATACTTAAATTGTAACTCTAACCCTCTACCTAGTGAAGTTGATTATCTTTTGCAGGACTTTGAAGATGTCTTTCCAAAGAGTGTCCCTCCCGGACTACTACCATTGAGGGAGATTGAACATCAAATGGATTTCATCCCGGGAGCCTCTTTACCCAATAGGCCCGCCTATAGGACAAATCCTGAGGAAACTAAGGAAACTCAGAAACAAGTGGAGGATTTGATGCAAAAAAGAAGGGTGATGGAAAATTTAAGTCCTTATCCTGTGCCTGTCATACTTGTCCCCAAAAAAGATGGCACTTGGAGAATGTGTACTGATTGTAGGGCTGTAAATAATATAACTGTAAAATATAAACATCACATCTCTAGGCTAGATGATTTGCTTGATGAATTGCATTGTGCATGTTATTTTTCTAAAGTGGATTTAAAAAGTGGGTACCATCAAATTAGGATAACGGAAGAGGATGAGTGGAAGACAACCTTTAAGACTAAACATAAATTGTATGAGTGGTTGGTGATGCCTTTTAGGCTTACAAATGTGCTTAACACCTTTATGAGGTTGATGAACCATGTGTTGAGAGAGTTTCTAGGTAAGTTTGTAGTAGTATACTTTGATAACATCCTAATCTATAGCATAACCTTAGAAGAGCACATCGAACACCTTAGGGTTGTGATGAGTGTGCTTAGAAAAGAAAAGTTGTATGCTAATTTAGAGAAGTGTGTTTTTTGCATCGAACATGTAGTGTTCTTAAGCTTTGTTGTGAGTGCTAAAGGAGTGCAAGTAGATGAAGAAAAGATAAAAACCATTAGGGAGTGGCCTACTCTTAAGTCTGTGAGTGAGGTAAGAAGCTTTCATGGGTTAGCTAGCTTTTATAGAAGGTTTGTAAAAGATTTCAACATTATAACCTCCCCTTTAAATGAAGTTGTTAAGAAAAATGTGAGTTTTAGGTGGAGGAAGGATTAAGAGACGAGTTTCAACACACTCAAAGATAGGCTCACTCATGCACCCATACTTGCATTGCCTAATTTTTCTAAGTCTTTTGAACTTGAGTGTGATGTATCAAATGTTGGGATTTGGATTGTTTTATTACAAGAGGGTCACCCTATTGCATACTTTAGTGAGAAATTGCATAGAGCTGTTTTAAATTACTCCACATATGATAAAGAATTGTATGTACTCATAAGAGCTTTGTACACTTGGCAGCACTACCTTTTGCCAAAAGAGTTTGTAATTCACAGTGATCATGAGTTACTAAAATATTTAAAAGGGTAAGGTAAGCTTAATAAGAGGCATTCCAAGTGGGTGGAGTACCTTGAATAATTTTCCTATGTGATCAAACACAAGCAAGGAAAGGTAAACATAGTGGCTGATGCACTTTCTAGAAGGTATACCTTATTAGCTACTCTTGAAACAAAAATGTTTAGTTTTGAACACATAAAGGAGTTGTATGTGCATGATGATGATTTCTCCAAGATGTATGATGCATGTGAAAAAGGGGCGCATAGGGGGTTCTTTAGGCAAAATGAGTATTTATTCAAAGAAAAACGTTTGTGTATGCCTAAGACCTCTTTGCGTGAATTATTGCTTAGAAAAGCTCATGAAGGGGGATTAATAGGTCACTTTGGCTTCCAAAAGACTTTAGATGTATTGCATGAGCATTTTTATTGGCCTGACATGAAGCATGATATGCATAAACTATGTGATAGGTGCATTGTTTGTAAAAGAGCCAAATCAAATGTAATGCCTCATAGACTCTATACCCCCCACCTATTCCTGATTTTCCTTGGACTGACGTGTCTATAGACTTTATGCTAGGTTTGTCCCGCTCATAAAAAGGAAGAGACTCCATTTTTGTAGTGGTGGACAGATTCTCCAAGATAGCCCACTTTATTCCTTGCCATAAGGTGGACGACGTCATTCATGTGGCGGAGTTGTTCTTCAAAGAAGTGGTGAGGTTTCATAGAATACCCAAAAGCATAGTCTCAGATAGGGACTCAAAGTTCTTAAGCCATTTTTGGAAGACCCTTTGGAACAAGCTTGGGACTAAATTACTCTTCTCTTCCACTTACCACCCACAAACTGATGGGCAAACTGAGGTGGTGAATAGGATCCTAACGACTTTGCTGTGATTAATCATCAAAAGGAACATCAAAACCTGGGAAGAATGCTTACCTCTTGTTGAATTTGCTTATAATAGGGTTGTGCATGCTGCTACTAGTTTTTCTCCTTTTGAGATTGTATATGGGTTTAATCCCCTCACCTTCCTTGATTTATTGCCTCTACCTAATGTCTCTTCTTTAATTCATAGGGATTGACAGACAAAAACTGAATATGTGAGGAAACTCTATGAGCAAGTCAAGACTCAAATTGAAAAGAAGATTGAGCAATATGCTAGGCAAGCAAACAAGGGAAGGAGGCAAGTTGTTTTTGAATCAGGAGATTGGGTGTGGGTGCACATACGAAAAGAAATGTTTCCTTTGCAAAAGAAATTTAAGCTTTTACCTAGACGAGATGAACCCTTCCAAATCTTAGAAAAAATCAATGACAATACCTACAAAGTTAACTTACCAGGTGAGTATAGGGTTAGTGCAACATTTAATATGGCTGACTTAAGTCCTTTTGATGTAGGTAATGAATGATCAAATTCGAGGACGAATTCTTTCGAAAAGGGAGGGCATGATGGAGACCAAGGAAGCTCAAGTGGAAGTCCAACGGGCTCAATGCCCAAACATACACTGCAAGGACTTGGAGGCCCAATGACAAGGTCAATAGCTGAGAAGGCTAAAGAGGATTTGGACAAAGAAGTCAACTACTTTCTCTCACTCAAACCCATTCCAAAAGAAAGAGCACTCAAAATGGTCTAAATGATCCAAATTGATGAAGGGTCCAATGTGGGGGCATGATTTCTTCTTAGTCAATTTTATTTAATTATATATTTGAACCTTTTAATTTTCTCAGTTTTGGTTCTTATTTTTCTTTTGGAATAATTTTGTAATAAAGACCTATTGTTTGAGCTTAACTTGCGCATAGCAAAACTAGGGATATGTGCTGCCTTCTAATTGGGCCTGGGTCACATTTGCGTTAGGATTATGATTAAAAATGCGCTAGCTTACTGCCTCATTTAGCTAGACCTAACCACATACCTAATGACTATAAATAGGCTTGTGTTTACTACATTTGTCACTTTTGAATTTGAGAATATTGTTGCACTCCTTTGTGAGTTTTGAGAGCTTAGTTCTCTTGGGGTTCTTGGAAGAACCACCATCTTGGTTCTTATCAAAGGTTTCCTTACCTTTGTGGTGAATCTTCGCTTGACTTATCACTCTCTAAGAGTGTGGCGTCTTCTTCTTCTCATTCTTTGTCTTTTTTCATCTTTTCTATTTTTTTACTATTTAGGCACTATTCATGTATACTATTCATGCGTTACTGTTCAACCTTCATCGTTTAATTCTTTAAAACACGAAATTAACTCAAGGACGATCCGTAAAAATAATATACATCCAACTTTGATCATATCATGTGGTATCTAGAGCCTGGATCCTAGAGTTGATAGAGTTATTGTATTTTTTGTACTTGTTCTTATAACTTTCCAAACATCAAACATCATTGCTCGAATGTCATAATTATACACAACCTTGATCATCATTGATCTCTGTCATTCTTAAGAATTGGCAATATTCTTTACTTTCCGTTCTTTAACTTTTGTCATTTAAATTTTAGTCCTTTTATTTTCTGCCTTTAGTTTTTGTTCTTTAATTTCTGCGCAATATTTATAGTTTTGATCTTATCAACTCTATATCCCTTACTGTTATATATTTTATAGCACCTTAATTTGAAAGGAAGCTCCTAAATACATAATTGGGCATAACATTTGGAACTAAAATTGTAAGAACCAATTTTTTTAAGTGTAAAAAGAGAATAAGGGCATGAAAAATAGTATAAAAAAAAGGAGAAAAAAATGAATGTTTAATTGCTAGGGAGAGTGAGATTAAGAGGGCTTGCTTTGCAAAGCAAGAGATATTTATTTGCATATACAAAGACTTGTACTTAAATTGTAACTCTAACCCTCTACCTACTGAAGTTGATTCTCTTTTGTAGGAGTTTGAAGATATATTTTCAAAGAGTATCCCTCCCGGACTACCACCCTTGAGGGGGATTGAATATCAAATGGACTTCATCCCGGGAGCCTCTTTGCCTAATAGGCCCGCCTATAGGACAAATCCTGAGGAAACTAAGGAAATTCATAAACAAGTGGAGGATTTGATGCAAAAAGGAAGGGTGAGGGAAAATTTAAGTCCTTGTCCTGTGCCTATCATACTTGTCCCTAAAAAGGACAGCGCTTCGAGAATGTGTACTGATTGTAGGGCTGTAAATAATATAACTATAAAATATAGGCATCCCATCCCTAGGCTAGATGATTTGCTTGATAAATTACATGGTGCATATTACTTTTCTAAAGTGGATTTAAAAAGTAGGTACCATCAAATTAGGATAAGGGAAGGGGATGAGTGGAAGATTGCCTTTAAAACTAAGCATGGATTGTATGAATGGTTGATGATACCTTTTGGGCTTACAAATGTGCCTAACACCTTTATGAGATTGATGAATTATGTGTTAAGAGAGTTTCTAGGCAAGTTTGTAGTAGTGTACTTTGATGACATCATAATATATAGCATAACCTTAGAAGAGCACCTAGAACACCTTAGGGCTATGATGAGTGTGATTAGAAAAGAAAAGTTGTATGCTAATTTAGAGAAGTGTGTCTTTTGCACCGACCACGTAGTGTTCACAGACTTTGTTGTGAGTGCTAAGGGAGTGTAAATAGATGAAGAAAAGATAAAAGCCATTAGGGAGTGGCCTACCCCTAAGTCTGTGAATGAGGTAAGAAGCTTTCATGGGCTAGCTAACTTTTATAGAAGGTTTGTAAAAGATTTCAGCACCATAGCCGCCTTTTTAAATGAAGTTGTTAAGAAAAATGTGAGTTTTAGGGGGGGAAGGATCAAGAGACAAGTTTCAACACACTCAAAGATAGGCTCACTCATGCACCCATACTTGCATTGCCTAATTTTTCTAAGTCTTTTGAACTTGAGTATGATGCATCAAATGTTGGGATTGAAGCTGTTTTATTACAAGAAGGTTACCCCATTGCATACTTTAGTGAGAAATTGCATGGAGCTGTTTTAAATTACTCCACTTATGATAAAGAATTGTATGCACTCATAAGGGCTTTGCACACTTAGCAGCACTACCTTTTGCTAAAAAAGTTTGTAAGTCACAGTGATCATGAGTCACTAAAATATTTAAAAGGGTAAAGTAAGCTTAATAAGAGGCATGCCAAGTGAGTAGAATACCTTGAATAATTTTCCTATGTGATCAAACACAAGCAAGGAAAGGTAAATATAGTGGCTGATGCGCTTTCCAGAAGGTATACATTATTAGCTACTCTTGAAACAAAAATGCTTGGTTTTGAACATATAAAGGAGTTGTATGTGCATGATGATGATTTCTCCAAGATGTATGTTGTATGTGAAAAAGGGTCGCATAGGGGGTTCTTTAGGCAATATGAGTATTTATTCAAAGAAAAATATTTGTGTGTGCCTAAGAGCTCTTTGCGTGAATTATTGCTTAGGGAAGCTCATAAGGGGGGATTAATTGGTCATTTTTGGATCCAAAAGACTTTATATGTGTTGCATGAACATTTTTATTAGTCTGGCATGAAGCATGATGTGCATAAACAATGTGATAGGTGCATTATTTGTAAAAGAACCAAATTAAAGGTAATGCCTCATGGACTCTATACCCTCTTATCTATTCCTAATTCCCCTTAGACTAACTTGTCTATGGACTTTATGCTAGGTTTGCCTAGCTTAAAAAAAGGAAGAGACTCCATTTTTGTAGTGGTGGACAGATTTTCCAAGATGGTCCACTTCATTCCTTACCATAAGGTGGATGACGTCATTCATGTGGTGAACTTGTTTTTCAAAGAAGTGGTGAGACTTTATGGAATACCCAAAAGCATAGTCTCAGATAGGGACTCAAAGTTCCTAAGCCATTTTTGGAAGACTCTTTGGAACAAGCTTGGGACTAAACTACTCTTCTCTACCACTTGTCACCCACAAATCGATGGGCAAACTGAGGTGGTGAATAGGAACCTAATGACCTTGCAGTGATTAATCATCAAGAGGAACATCAAAACCTGAGAAGAATGCTTACCTCTTGTTGAATTTGCTTATAATAGGGTTGTACAAGCTACTACTAGCTTTTCTTATTTTGAGATTGTATATGGTTTTAATCCCCTCACTCCCTTGATTTACTACCTCTACCTAATGTTTCTTCTTTAATTCATAGGGATGGATAGGCAAAAGCTGAATATATGAGGAAACTCCATGAACAAGTCAATACTCAAATTGAAAGGAAGATGGAGTAATATGCTAGGCTAGCAAACAAAGGAAAGAGGCAAGTTATTTTTTAACCGAGAGATTAGGTGTGGGTGCACATGCGAAAAGAAAGGTTTTCTTTGTAAAGGAAATCTAAGCTCTTACCTAGAGGAGATGAACCCTTCCAAATCTTAGAAAGAATCAATAACAATGCCTACAAAGTTGACCTACCAGGTGAGTATGAGGTTAGTTCAACATTTAATGTGGCTGACTTAAGTCCTTTTGATGTAGGTGATGTGATGAACCTGCATAATTTTATATTTTTACGTTTCATTATTTTAGGTTTTTCATTCTTTTTAATCGGTTTAATTGAGTTTTGTCCTTAAGTTTATTATGTTTTTATTATTTTAAATTGTATCTCTTATTACATATTTTCTTATGTTTTTTATAAGAATTGCATGGGGACAAGATTGGTTTCGATTTCATGCAAGAACGGTTGGAATTGTTGTGGGGAAAGGCTCTCTGGACATCCAACGTTCAAGCGTTCAAGAGCCAACGCTCAAGCACTAAAAAGGTAGAATAAGGAGTCTCTCAGTTATCCCAGCGCTCAAGCGTTGGGAGTTCAGCGCTTAAGCGTTGAACTGGCAGATCCTAGCGCTTAAGCGCTAGCGCGTGCATTAAGGCAAAAATGGTCTCTCTGGTAGTCCAGCGCTCAAGCACTGGGAAGCCAACGCTCAGGCGCTGGACGCGAAACATCTAGGTTTTTTTTTTAGTTTATAAATAGAAACTTAAAGGAAGTTTAGAGTAGGAGCTGTCAGGTTTTGCTGGGCTGCTGAAGGGGAGCAGCCATCACTCTTTTCACTAATTATCAATGGAGTTTGTCTTAATCTTTCTTTTATTTTGTTCTTTTTCTATGTATAACTAATTTCTCTTTGTTAGGAGATGATGGATCTTGATACTTAGATGATGTAATTTCTTTTATGAGTTTAATTCATGTTTCTATTCTATAATTTATATGTTTATCTCTATCCTTAATGTTTTTCTAAACCTGATCAATTTGGGAATGAATTGTTGGACTGATGTTTGATTTGGAAAAATTTACATGAGCCTAGATCTATGATAAACACCATAATTTATGCAACCGCTAGGGATATACATTGTGAATTATGTGGTCTTTCTTGTAATTCCCTTGTTCTTGATAATGCCTTTCTATTTTGGAATTAAACTAAGGGATTAGTTAATTCTAAACCAACGTAAGAGGATTAGTAATCCAAGGGATTAGATATTAATTAATTTTAGGAATTGACCATAAATCATTTACTTAGAACATGATTAAACCAATATTTGAATTTGCATCTAAAGAGTTCAAGTGAAGTCTAAACCCTAATATTTTCCTATTATTGTTTTTCAACTCTTGTTAAATTTATTAGATTTACTTTGTTTAATTTTATAATTACTTTCTTTAATTGTGCTTTTATTTTTAGTTTTATCAACTCTCATCATTTGGATAACTCAGATAGTGTTAATTTAATGAACTTGGTAATTGATAATATAATTCTTGTGGGACGATACTCTACTAACTACTTTATTACTTAATGTGATTCGGTGTACTTGCCGATTTCACACACGTCATGATGAATGATCAAATTCGAAGACGAATTCTTTCGAAGGGGGAGGGCATGATGGAGACCAAGGAAGCTCAAGTGGAAGCCCAACGGGCCCAATGCCCAAAGATGCACTGTGAGGACTTGGAGGCTCAATGACAAGGTCAAGAGCTAAGAAGGCTAAGGAAGATTTGGACAAAGAAGTCAACCACTTTATCTCACTCAAGCCCATTCCAAAAGAAAGAGCACTCAAGATGGTCCAAATGATCCAAGTTGATGAAGGGCCCAATGTATGAGCATGATTTCTTCTTAGTCACTTTTATTTAATTATGTATTTGAACTTTTTAATTTTCTCACTTTTGGTTCTTATTTTCTTTTTGGGATAATTTTGTAATATGAGTCTATTGTTTAGGTTTAACTTGCGCATAACAAAGCTAGGGATATGTGCTGCCTTCTAATTGGGTCTGTGTCACATTTGTGTTAGGATTATGATTAAAAATGCACTAGTTTGCTGCCTCATTTAGCTAGACCTAACCGCATACCTAATGCCTATAAATAAGCTTGTGTTTACTGCATTTGTCACTTTTGAATTTGAGAATATTATTGCACTCCTTTGTGAGTTTTGAGAGTTTAGTTCTCTTGGAATTCTTGAAAGAACCATCTTGGTTCTTATCAAAGGTTTCCTTACTTTTGTGATGAATCTTCGCTTGACTTATTACTCTCCAAGAGTGTGGTGTCTTCTTCCTTCTATTCCTTGTCTTTTTCTATATTTTCTATTTTTTACTGTTCACGCATACTATTCATGTGTTACTGTTCACCCTTCATCGTTTAATTCTTTAAAACCCGAAATCAACTCAAGGACAATCCGTAAAAACAATATGCATCCAACTTAGATCATATCATACTTTTCCATATCGACAAGTCTAAGCTATTTTAGATACAATTTTACAAATACTATTTTTATAGTCATTTCATAAAATTTTCATAAAATGCAAGTAGTTATTTACAAACAATTTCAAATCATTCACCTCAACGATCCATTTTTGAAATTGTTCTTTATATAATCAAGAATGAAATAATTAAAAATGAGATTAAGAAATAACCAAAAAAAATTTAAGAAAAAAAGTATCTAGTAAATATATCATTAGATAATATGTAAAGATAATTAAAGTCTTTTTTGTTAGTTAGAAATAAATAAAATTAGTGTGTTTGTAATAAGAGTAATTTTAAAAAAATAAAGTGATAACTCTTATCATTTCATCTATTTTTCAAATAATAGAATGATAATTTTACTTCATTTTATCCTAAAATATTCAAACAATGGAATGATACTTTTATCACATTCTATTTCATCTATTTCAATATCATTTCATTACATTCTATCAATTATTAAATATTTAAACATAGTCTTAGAGATATTTTTTTTTTCTTTTACTAAAGTATGTCCATAGATATTATTGTTTAATTAATTTCTAAGTAAAAAATAGTGATTAGATAAAATCTTTTTTAAAATGAGAACTCCATGAAACTCCTCACAACATAAGGTAAATAAGATTCATCTTAGGAGGAGAAAACATTAAATTAAAACTTAAAAAGATAGATAATCAATTCTCATGTGGCCCTGTATCAATAACTAAATAAAAAACATGTATAAACAAAATAATAATTCCAGTGTAATTAATACATAATGCTTTATTGAGAATATTTGTTATGAGATGGGTTCAGAGGGTACCTGAAATAGGTACATATATGGTGGTTTCCTCTTATACCGCTGCTGCCGAGCGAATGAAGCCCAGGGGGTGGGTACCTGCAATGAGACTCCAACGCTCAAGTCAGACAATGCTCAAGTAGCTGTTAAGTAAAGGAAAGTATATCAGATAGTCAGAGATCCCCCCTCCTAGGTTTACTTAGCCTGATATATATAGAGAGCATGGCTGGAATCCTCATGCAATCTACGTAGGACGAAGGTACATCAGGATCATGCCTTGGCAGTGGTTTCAGCCCACGATCGTTGAGGTCCGTCTCTGACCTTGTTGGGACTGTCCTACGATCATTGAGGTCTATCTCTGACTTTGTCGGGACTGTCCTACGATCGTGGAGGTCCGTCTCTGATTTGTCAGGACTGTTACCTTGATGGCCAATCCTTGCTTGGGAGAAATTTGCGTAGGTCTGGCGATCGTAAGTGTCCGATGCCTTGGACTGAGGTCATGAGGCTTTAGCCGGGGTGTATACAAAAGAGTCCGGTGGTTCGTGTGTCGGGTCGATCCTTCAGGATGGGATCCCAGACCACGGTCCAGAATAATATTCTTGCCTACTTTCTAGGCAAAGAGTAAAAAAAGGGATGACGGGGCCAAAAAGGAGTTGCAAAAATCTGTGGATTTCTTTTACATTAAGTACAATTGATGTAAAGAATTACGTTTGCAATTTCACTCGCTTTGTAGGTATTTATCTTCTCTCACTTCGCAGGCCATTTCTAATATACACCCTCTAAAAGAGAGTGTATGGTGCACCATCAAATTTAAGCCATTGATTTATTCATAAAATAAATCAATGGCTTAGATTAATTACAAGAAACCTGCTGAGCAGGTTTCTTTTTTTTTCAGGTTTTTTGGCCGGAGCTGGCGGCGGTTGGCGGTGGTCCGGTGGCGGCCGGCAGAGGTCTGGCGTGGCGGTGGCGGCCGGCAGTGGTCCGGCGGTCCAGCAGTGGTCGTGCGGCGGTGGTCTGGTGGTGGTCGGGTGGCGACGCGGCGGTGGTGGCGGTCGCGGTGGTCGCGGCTCGGCCGTGGTCGGTGGCACACGGCCGGCGGTGATGGTTCTTGCCGGCCATGGTGCAGCAATGGCACAGCGGTGGTGGTGGTCGGATGGCTGCCGGCAGTGGTTTCCGACGATGACCTACTTGCCTGAAAAAAAAACACCCTAAAAAAATAATCTAAAAAAAAACTTCAAAAAAAAACCAATAAAAAAAAAAAAATTTACTGTTGCAGGTAAAAATTTGGGTGCATGATCTGCACCCAAACTTAACGAGATGCATGCATAATAGCACCCGCCCACTTTGCATAGTGTAGGTTTAAAACTCGCTTTGCCTCGATCAATTTGTCCTGCCTTACACTCCACTTCTACATAACCATTTTACTTAAACTTTTTTTATGAGCCCATTATATTTAGTTTAATTACTAATAAAGTCAACTATGTTAATTATTTTCACTAATTTAATGTTTATTATGAAATTTTTGATTTATACAAGATGATATAATTAATTTTTAGATAATAATTAATTATAATATAAATTTAATTTAAAATATTCATAAATATGAGACTAAGCAGAGTAGGTGCAAGTCTTGATATTTTATTTGTGGGGTTGGTACGAGTTCTAATTTCTAATCTTTGAAGATACGGGATAGGTTGAATTGAGCAAAAATTCATCTCAGTACAGCTTACAAGTAAAATACGACCAAGGTATAAATAAGGAATGTAGTAAGAGGTTGTTAGATGAAAATGAACTGTGAAGATGATGATTTATGCCGGTTAGTTTTGACTGGTTTTCTGTTTTATATTATTATTGTCAAATTGTAGGGTTTTGAGATCCAACTCCATGTCTCAAAGTTAATTGGGTCAGTATAAGGTTTTGAGAAAAAGACGCAGTATATTTTTGGATTGGTATGGCCTAATCAAATGTTAAATTATTTTTTAAGTTTTTTTAAAATGAAAATTATATTTTAAGATTTATAATTTTTTAATATATATATATATATTAAGATTTTTTATTTAAATTAATATCTTATACATAACATGATAATATTTTTATATTTATAATTTGTTTAAAAATGTATATTATAAAATATCTTTAGTTTTATTTTCTTACTTTTAAATTTTTTTAACTTAGCAATACATATTATTTAAATTTATACATTTTATTTAAATATTATATTAATTTAATTTCAATCTAATCATTAATTAAGTCATAAACTCATAATTGAGCTCAAATAATTAGTATGATCAAAGTGTCAAATTGGCATTGGGTAAGGTTCAACCCAAGCTTAGTGGGCTATGGCACCCCTATCAAATCATATAGGGATGACAACGTGGCGGGACGAAGCGGGACTGGGACGGGTACTAACTCCTCACCTCCCGTTTCTGTGGATAATATCTCCCCCTGTCCTCTTTTTCATATTCGTGTGGGTATTTATTTATTATTCTCTTGCGAATAAATAAGTATTCACAGATATTCGCAAGTACTTAATAAATTATATAAAAAATAAAAAAATAAAAAAATATAATACCATAAAATAAATGAGATTTTTTTAATAATTTTATATAAAATATTTTTTTTTTTTTTAACGGTGACTTCATGGGTATGGGAACCACTCCGCTCTCAGCCTACTCGTTTATTAAACGGATATTTATACTTAAGGAAGAAATTAAACGAATATTATCTTGTCCCCGTCACGGTATTACCTGTGAGTACGTGTAGGAGAGGGTAAAATTATCATCTCTATGTTCATATATAACTAAAAGAATTTAATTTTTTCATTGTCATAATCAAGTTTATTTAATAAAGTAAAAATACCCAGTAAAAAAAAAGAGTAAAATTATACTAGACTAAAAGATGAATGAAAATTAAATCCATATACGATAGGGAACCAAAATGAATAAACTTAATTTGGTTTATTTGTACCATAAAAAAGAGAACGAAAAAAAAAAAGGTCAGTAAAGAACTAAAGATGATGTATGGGGATTGGGGGTGTAGTGTGTGTAGGCGGGGACCGGGGGGTGAGGTAAAATATGGTGGATGCCCATCCGTTCATAGGGTACGCCCTAATAAATACTATAGGTGACCTCCCAACTACGTTACCCGTGAAGCATTCAAATTGCTATCTGTCTACAACTCAACAATTCCCACTTTATTATGCCATAATTTTCAACCGTATTAATAATAAAGGCAAGGTCAAGGAGGACTGTTTAAATAAATTTCAAGTTTTCTTAACAATTGCTCTTATGACATATAAAGGGGAAATGTTTTATTATTCTATCTAATTCTTTTATTATTATTTTTAATTATTAAATAAAAAATATTAAATATTTTTAATTCTTTTAAGGTGTCTCATAGATTATGAGAATTTTTTGTATAAATATAAAATACTTAAACTAAGTGTATTAGACCAATCATATTATTAATTAATAAATAACTATTATAATTAATTATTATAATATATCATAATTAATGATATAATTAATCTAATACATTGAACTTAAGTGTTTTAAATTTATACAAAAACTTCCTAACTAGACACTAATTCCTCTTGCATGACTAGGAGCCCTCCCAAATAGTATTTCATTTAAGGGTATTGTTTGGTAATCATATAATTTTTTATTAAATTATCTTAATTATTTAAAAACTAAAATATTAATTATTCATTTTTTTCATTTTTATTTGATTAAATACCTTTTATTATGATATTAAACATTTATAATTTTTTATTTTAATATTTTCTATTTTATTCTCAAAGTATTTGTTAACAAATTTTATAAATAAAACAAATAAAGAAACTAAAATATTTTCACATGTTAAAAATTCTAAAAATTATTAAATAAGCAAATAAAAGCTTTTATTTTAAAAAGTCAAAAACTATTTAATACTTTTTTAAAATAATTAAGAAAATTTAATAAACATAATAATTACTTTTTTACATAAATAATAATTACTTTACTTTCCATGAAAAATATCTTATTTTGGATTTTAAAAATTATTAAATAAAAAATAAAAGCTTTTATTTTAAAAACTCAAAAACTATTAAATAATTTGTTAAAATAATTAAGACAAATTAATGAAAATAATAATTACTTTTTTTACATAAGTAATAATTACTTTTTACATAAATAATAATTACTTTACTTTTCATGAAAAACTTCTTATTTTAGATTTTAAAATTTATTAAATAAAAAAAAAGCTTTTATTTTATAAACTCAAAACCTATTTAATAATTTTTAAAAATAATAAATACAATTTAATAATAATAAAAATTATTTCTTCTTAAATAAATAATAATTAATTTACCTTTCATAAAAAAATATTTTAGATTCCTTATTAAGTGTTAAGAAAAATTCTTTATAGAATTCAAAATAGGAAATTTTACATAAAAAGTAAATTTTTTTTTAATATCAAATACATTAAATACTTTACTTTTTATAAAAAAAATTTATTTTAAATTCTTTAAAGGCACTTGTTAAAAAAACTTAAAATTTAATACTATTTTTTTCTAATTAATTAATAGAATTAAGAGACTTATTAAGAATTTAACGATGAATTAATGGACCAGTGGCATTTGTTGAAGTTTATCTTCCATAGAAGGGCAATTTCATAGATTCCGAACTATATATGAGCCCCATTTATCTCTCTCGATCCCTCACAACAATCTGCATAAATTTTATATAAGCAAAGTCAGATCCAATCCAAATATCAGAAAAGATGTCTCTAGTAACAGAGGATATCAAAGCCAGAGCAGAGGTATACCATGGAGATGAACTGTGCCAAGTGAAGTCGAAGGAACTGCTGAAGGAAATAGCCCTACCCAATGGGCTATTGCCCTTGAAAGACATGGAAGAGTGTGGGTACGATAGGGAAACAGGGTTCGTGTGGCTTAAGCAGAAGAAGAGCTCAACCCACAAATTTGAAAAGATTGGGAAACTGGTGACCTATGCACCTGAGGTCACTGCCCACGTTGAGCATGGCAAGATCAAGAAGCTGTCTGGTGTGAAGACTAAGGAGCTGTTGCTTTGGGTCACACTGAGTGATATCTATGTGGATGATCCACCCACTGGCAAGATCACTTTCAAGACCCCTTCTGGCCTTTTCAGGTCATTCCCAGTCTCTGCTTTTGAGATTGAAGATAAACCCAAGCAAGTTAATGGAGCAGCTGCAGCTGTGCAAATCAAAGAGGTCTGATTCTGATTCTCAATCTCAATTTCGAAGACGTGTATTGGACTATTATGTCAATTAATAAGTTGTTGTTAGTACTTCAATCATATTCATATGCTCATGTTAGCATGGAAGGGCAATTCCAATTTCAGGGATGTTTGGCTGTTCACATTTTACAAAAGATTGATGATGAATCAAATCCATAGTTTTTTTTTTCCCTATATTTTATTTTTAGCTTTAAGTTCATGCGTGCAAATGTAAAGGAAGCTAAGTTTGTCTTCCAAGAAAAACAAAGTACTTGACTTTGAAGTTTAACCTCTTATACATGGATAAGCTCTAAGTTATCCAACCAAACCAAAATAAGAACAAGAAAAAGAAATGTCACTGGTGTGAGTAACAGATTGAGGCTTTTTTGCCCCATAGCTTGCAAGTTCCTTCTCCTTTTGTAAGAATATATGCATTTACTAATAATAATTAAGATTACAAGAATTTAAACTAGTTTCTCTTTCTTTAAAACAATACTGAGTTCACAATTTTCTAGCATTGGGAATTAGAATCTTAGGTTATGTTTGATATATCGTATAAAGAGGACTTGATAGTATAAGTTAATACTATCTGATTTTATTAGGTGTTTGGTATGTCTACTTGATAGAATAATCAAATACAGTCAAAACTTTTTATCCCATTCTCATAGTATAACTTTATCCTTCTCATGATCCCCTGATGTAACTTGATAAGATTTACCTTCCACCATTACCCTTCACTTTTATATCCAAAAATCAATAAACCCAACAACTGAAACCCATAGAAAATGAGCCCCACCACCGTTGGTAAACCCACTGGTCCAACTCACCGAAAACTTTACTCCGATATCGAAACAACCAGCCATCCACTCACTCCCCATCATCGGAACCATCCTGGGTTGCATCAACGGCGTCTACCTCCGAAACGGCCCCAACCCCTTCTTCAACCCCATTGTCGGTCACCACTTCTTCCATGGCGACAACATGGTTCATGCGGTGACCATCACCATCTTCCTCCCTCAGCCCCAATCTGGCCATGACAGATTAGATCTTTGCTTGAATCTTTCTCTCAAGGAGACAGTCAGTTTTGCTTGAGAAAGCTTTCCTTATATGGTTCATATACATGTGGAAATCAGGTTCTATTGTGTTGACACTATAATTGATGCACCTTTATGGTCCATAGTCGTAACATTCATTTCATGTTCCATCTTTTGGGGAGTAATGACATTTGAGGAAGGAGTATTGGATCCACATTTGGTATCGCTTTGTCCAGAATATAAGCCAATCCTCATTCCCACTACAACCCCAACACTCAACGCTGGTCTCAAGTTTCTTTTCTTTTCTTCTATTTTTTCGCTGTTTTCATAAATTTAATTACAAGACTCAATCTTGTTTACGATTTTTGAATTCCCAATATGATTGAAAAAAAAAAAAAAAGACCAGTACAAATGAACAATGAAAGAAAAAGCAGTGAAATATTGAAGGAGAAACACAGAAAATTTCTTTTTCTTTAAAAATGATTGAACTGAGAGTGAAGAAGGATCCTTGGTGAAGAAGAAGACACAGCAGACTAAGATTTGTAATTTTTTTTATACTAAAGGGTATTATAATTATGTTAAATAATTATTATACTATTAAAATTTTATACTATTAAACACTAAATATCTGATTGTATAAGAGTTAATCAAGTCTTTTATATAATCATCTTATTGTCTTATATCTTATTATCGTCTCTTATACTATCATCGTATGTCAAACGTAGTTTTATGTTTTCAAAAATTACGAAAGACTCTTACTAATGATTTTATGAATCATGCAACTCCAATTTATTATTTGTTTGTTAGTATTCTCTCAATTCTTTTTTATCTATCTTAAAAAAAAAAACTTATTTTGCTTCAATTTATCTATTTAAAAATTTTAAAAATATATTAATTATTTTTTTTAATTTTATCCTGTCATTTATTACTTTTACTACATCTAATAATTATATACATTAGTTAACTTTTATAATTTTTTACGCATATTAATAGAATAAAAAAATTTAATAATGTTAACCTATATTTTACTCAATTTGAAATTATTTAATAATATCTTTAATTCTTGTAAAAAATCTTAAAAAATATATAAAAAGGAACGGATAGGTAAAATACTCCAATCAGTAAACAGAATTTCGAATAGAATATTGAAAAAAAAAGAGAGCTTAATTATATGATAAATTTTGGTAGTACATTTATAGTGCTAGAAAAATCTGTTGCTCTAAGAATACATGAATCTTATATTGGTATTAGGGTGATATCACTCCTAAGTGTTGCTAACGTACTCATTGTACCAAACATATTCATTGGACATAAAAAGCAAATGGTGATATCAAGTGCCGGTTTTTAGCCAAAAGAAATCATAACTAGGAGAAGTCACATAAAGAGCATGAACAGTATTTCAGAATTGGTTTTGTTAGGCCACTTGTTAAAGCGATTAAAATAAAAAGTTTTGAATAAAAATAAGATATTTATTGTATTGAAAATTGAAAAAAATTTATTATTTATCTTGATTTCATCAAAAGTTTATTATTTTGACTTTTTTAATAAGTTTCCTTAACAAAAATCCTTCGAGAATTATGAAAATTTGTAATGTGGGGTGGGGAGACAAAACAAACCGGATATTGCTGGTAAAGGAAACGCTGCCACATTTAAACACAACTATGCAATTCCGAAAGAATGTAATGAAAACCTCAGAAGATTTCGTAACAGCATTATTAAATAGTAGCGGGTATACTAGTTTGAAAGACATTCACAGACTTTGCAATGTCTTTCATTAATTTTTCAGGCATCTTAATTTGACATGAATGCCAATGGTAGGTAATGCCTATCTAAAAATTTCTCCAGACAAAGATGAGGATGCAGACATAAAGCTAAAAGTCATTAATGCATACCAAATTTGGTGCAAGTTTGGGTAACGACCTAAAAATTCTTTTGGGCGTCCAAAATTCCGGACCACAAACACAACCAACCAAACATGCAAATCCACCTTGCTAAATTTTATTCATTGACTTAAATATAAGTTAAAAATTATCACTCCAATATATGCTATTAAATGTGAATTTTTCCCTGAGAAGCCATAGATTTTAAAATATCTACACCAGGTATTCGAGAGATTCTCATATATGATGAGAGTATTAGATCAATGCAATAAAAATATAACACGTGACAAAAAAAATATCACAAACAAACCAATTGTAGTTTATGAAAAAAGGAGAAAAAAAATTCCTTTTGTTATGAACGAGAATGGTCTTCCTTGAATAGTTATATATGGACAAGCGTCTAAGTTATCCAACCAAACCAAAATAAGAACAAGAAAAAGAAATGTCACTGGTGTGAGTAACAGATTGAGGCTTTTTTGCCCCATAGCTTGCAAGTTCCTTCTCCTTTTCTAAGTATATATGCATTTACTAATAATAATTAAGATTACAATAATTTAAATTATTTTCTCCTTTTTTTTTTAAAACAATACTGACTTCACAATTTTCTAGCATTGGGAATTAGAATATTATGTTTTCAAAAATTATGAAAGACTCTTACTAATGATTCTATGCAATTTCTATTATACATCTTACATTTTAGGGTATATGATATATTGTGTCATTTAAACAATTGATATATATTTTAAAAAAAAATCAATGGCTACCATTAAATATGAAACACCTTTTTAACATATTTTACAAAATTACAAAATAATCCTTGTTCCTTTATCATTTTCTATCTTCGCTACTTATCTTTTTTGCCCACCACTATCACCCTCCACCCTCAGCTTCCTTGCTGCCAACGATAGCTCCACCACCGCCAAACCTGAAGCAGCTACGAGCTCCACTGTCCACAAACTAGCGATAATACTTTTTGAGAGATCAAGCACAACATTATTTTTCCCAAGTCAGAACATCCATCCAGATCTGAGTCGAACCCCAAGCCAAAATCGCCATCCAACCTCATCAGAGCTGCCACATCATTTTTTTTCTTGTGAAACCGAATGCCTAGTCGAACCTAACACCCAACCACCAAGATCCATGCCCATCCAAAGCCGCCACCGCTAGATCCGAGTTGAACTCTTAGTTAGAACTGATGTCCACCCTCATCGGATTCATCGCGTTGTTTTCCCCCGCGAGCCCAGCACCATCTCTCCTCTGTGCATAATAGTCCGGTTTCTGTCATTCGACAAGGATAACAACTCACGAATCGCCAACAATTACCCTAGTTCTTCCATGGTATGTCACCTATGTATCGCGGCTCCATTTAGCTTGCGTTTTGGCACCTTCGCCACTCCTTGCAAAACCCTTTTCTCCATCACCTTCAACCCCAACTACCTTATGTGCGACGGCGGCTTGGCGATTTGGTGGCTGAGTATGGCAGTAGACATGCATGGGGTATGAATGGGTGTGTTGGTTCGGCCATGGGTGAGATGGGGAGCGAGGTGGACTCAACGGAGGCCACCGGTTTGGGTAGCGGAAGAGTTGGTTTCGATAAGGTAGTGGCGAGTCTGGTGTCGTGATGGCACCAGCTTGGCGATTTGGTGGCTGAGTATGGCGGCAGATATGCATGGACTCGATGGTTTTTGGCGATGTCGATCGAGTTGTGGTTTCTAGTGGTTCTTGGTTTCATAAGACAATTGTGGTGCTAGTCGTCCTGGTTTCTGGTTTCCAATGATTGGGAAGGAAGTCCAGTGGTTCGGGGTTGAAAATGGTGGTCGGCCGGAACAACAGTGACTAGAGTTTGTCTATGACTAGGTTGCAAATTGATTTATTTAAAGGATTACTTTTAAAATATTGTGAAACTGGTTATTGAAAGTAAAATACAAGGTGTTTGATACATTCATTCATTGAAGGGTATATACTAGCAATCACCATGATTCTATGAATCATACAACTCCAATTTGTTATTTGTTTGTTATTGCTTTCTCAATTCTTTTTTTATCTATCTTTTTAAAAAAAAATTATTTTGTTTCAATTTATTTATCATTTGATAATTTTAAAAATATATTAATTATTTTTTTTAATTTTATCCTGTCATTTATTATTTTTACTAAACCTAATAATTACACATATTAGTTAACTGTTACAATTTTCTACACATATTAATAGAGTGAGAAAAAGTAATTTAATAATGTCAATCTATATTTTATTCAATTTAAAATTATTTAATAATATCTTTAATTCTTATAAAATATCTTAAAAAATATATAAAAAGGAACGGATGAGGTAAAATACTCCGATCAGTAAACAGAATTTGGAGTAGAAAATTGTAAAAAAAAAAGCTTAATTATATGATAAATTTTGGTAGTACATTTATAGTGTAGGAAAAATCTTACTGAGTACATAAGAATCTCATATTGGTATTAGGGTGATATCACTCCTAAGTATTGCTAACGTATTCATTGTACCTAACATATTCCAAACATATTCATTGGAATAAAAAGCAAATGGTGATATCAAGTGCCGGTTTTTTAGCCAAAAGAAATCATAACTAGGAGAAGTCACATAAAGGGCATGAACAACATTTCAGAATTGGCTTTGTTAGGCGACTTATTAAAGAAATCAAAATAAAAAGTTTTGGATAAAAATAAGATATTTATTGTATTGAAAATTGAAAAAAATTATTATTTATCTTGATTTCATAAAAAAATTATTATTTTGACTTTTTAATTAAGTTTCCTTAACAAAAATCCTTCGAGAATTATGAAAATTTGTAATGTGGGGAGACAAAACAAACCGGATATTGCTGGTAAAGGAAACGCTGCCACATTTAAACACAACTATGCAATTCCGAAAGAATGTAATGAAGACCTTAGAAGATTTCGTAACAGCATTATTAAATAGTAGCGGGTATACTAGTTTGAAAGGCATTCACAGATTTTGCAATGTCTTTCATTAATTTTTCAGGCATCTTAATTTGACATGAATGCCAATGGTTAGTATGCCTATCTAAAAATTTCTCCAGACAAAGATGAGGATGCAGACCTAAAGCTAAAAGTCATTAACGCATACTAAATTTGGTGCAAGTTTGGGTAACGACCTAAAAATTCTTTTGGGCGTCCAAAATTCCGGACCACAAACACAACTAGCCAAATATGCAAATCCACCTTGCTAAATTTTATTCATTGACTTAAATATAAGTTAAAAATTATCATTCCAATATATGCTATTAAATGTGAATTTTTCCCTGAGAAGCCATAGATTTTAAAATATCTACCATGTGCCTACCAGGTATTCGAGAGATTCTTACATATGATGAGAGTATTAGATCAATGCAATAAAAATATAACACGTGACCAAAAAAAAATATCACAAACAAACCAATTGTAGTTTATGAAAAAAGGAGGAAAAAAAATCCTTTTGTTATGAACGAGAATGGTCTTCCTTGAATAGTGCTGTTTTTGCATACTATACAGTTACACATTCCAGGGCAAGTTTTTAGTTTTCAATTAGCTAAGTATGTTACAGTCATACCTTGGAAGCCATGACCTTATGTTTATGTAGCCTTAACTGGGATCTGGAAGTGCTGAAATTCCATCTCCTGAAGTAAAATATATACCTTAAGAAATGAGTAATGCTGTGCTTGAGCTCTCTATTGGATAATTGCAGTACCCTTCTATTATTAATGATGAGTTGAAGAACAAAATTCCAAATTGGAAGGATGTAATCTACTGCAATTACCCAATGAAGGCTCTAGCTCCAGCACTCAGTAGCATTACCCAAAATAAATTCTTGTGTGAGTCAGTTATGTTTATCAACAAGAGAGTATTGGATAATGCCAAGTTGTTGTTTGGGCTTCTACGAACAATCCTACCATGAAGCTATTGGCCACAATGCAGAACTGCTAAGTTCGAAAATGCAGCATTATATATGATAAAATAAAATCTATCCATCCAGACGTGAAAATATGCAGAGAGACACTTTAGAATTTATATATTATGATAATAATAGCAGTATATATAACATACACTGTTATGATTGAAGCAGTCAAACATCATCCACAATTTATACGTATTTATAGGAGTTAGTTTCTACTTTCTACAAATAGGGAGTTCTAATTTACACGAATTTTAGTTACACGAATATCGTATTTTAGTAGAGGACTAAAACACAGCAAAAGTATTCACTAATCTAAGGAGGACGTCTGAAACTCTTGCTGAATTTTATAATTTCTACAACCAGGACCAGTTTTTAACTAATGCTGAATTTGGTGACTGGAGCCGTTCTTGATCTTGGTGTTTTGTTACACATTGCCTCTGGCTCAGGTTCCTTTATTTTCGTTTTATCTTCTGACTGAATGCATGTGTTGCTTCTTGTTGTGATCGTTAAAGATGAACAACTTCAATGCCCTTGTATCCAGAAAGTCTAAATTTATTAGTCTCTCTCATTTTTTCTGTTTATATTTCTGCAAACACTTATGAAGTCTGTCAACTCTTGCATATGATCTAACAAAATCTTCGGTTTATCTGGGTTGCAGCTAAAATTGTTTAGGTCTTGTGTTATTTTTATTTCCTCCGCTGTATATATATGCCTTTGCTTACCAGTTAAGGAGAGAAACACGTCAATGGTATTGTTTCAAACTAGATGGCATATATTACCAGCAAAGTAAAAGATGTAACATTTCTGTGATTGTCCAAACCAAAAACTGATTGGCTTTTTGCGTCTTACTCAGTACGAGTATTGGTGTAAGTTGGACTTCACACCAACACAGAAGAGAGGAAGATGGCAGACTTGGAAAACATGCTTCTTGAGGCAGCTGGAAGAACCAGTTCTCCAGTGAGAAAGCGGAACAAGCTTCGAAACTCAAAATTGAAACGTGAGGGTGCAACATTCTCTGATGGTGGAAGTGATTCCAGAGAAGAAGAATCTGATGAGGGTGCTGGTGCTGCAAGCAAGAGGCCATCAAGATGTGCATCCCATGTTCCATTGAAGAAGAGGTTGGACCTCAGCAAAAGAGGTAGTATTAGTAATGAACATGGAGGAGGTGAGTTGGAGGATGGGGGTCCTGTTCGTGAAGGTGGCAGCAGTGAAGAATCTGATGTTGGCAGTGATCTTTACAAGAATGAAGATGACAAGCAGAGGCTTGCAAAGATGACTGAACTCGAAAGAGAGATGATTTTGTCTGATAGAGCAGCTAAGAAAGGTGAAAAGGAATTCAAAGAGCAATTGAGAATGAAGAGGGATAACAATAATGCAAGTGCAAAGACTAACCAATCACCTCTTCCATCATCTTCCAAGGTTCGTTCATCAGCTAGACATGCTGAGAGGACAGCCGCCAAGGGAGATGTCCTAAGCGAATTGCGCGCAAAAAGGATGAAGCAGCAGATCCTAGACACTCGTGGTAAATTGGGCAAAGCATCAAGAACAAGCTCAACTAGCAAGGGAGTGAAGCAAGAACCTGGAATTGCAGCTAGTCCAAGTAGCTCCAGTCAGAGTGAGAGTGTTATTAGGTCTGACAGTGAAAGAGAATCCTCTGATGATGGTGGGTTGGCGGACAGCGATGATGATAAGAACATGCGTGAATCAGAGATGCCAACATTTGAGGATATAAAGGAAATTACCATTAGGAGGTCAAAGCTTGTGAAATGGTTGAATGAACCATTTTTTGAGGACTTGATTGTTGGTTGTTTTGTCAGAATTGGCATAGGAAGGTCAGACAGTGGACCTGTCTACAGGCTCTGCATGGTCCAGAGAGTTGATAGTGGTGACCCAAATAGACATTACAAGGTAGAGAATAGAGTCACTCATAAGTATCTGATTTGTGTCTGGGGCAGTGAAAACTCTGCTGCAAGGTTTCAGGTGGCTGTGGTTTCAGATTCTGCACCACTAGAGAAAGAGTTCAGACAGTGGCTTAGAGAAGTTGAGAGAACTTGCAGCCAGATGCCTGGTAAGCTGAATGTATTGGAAAAGAGGGAGGCCATAAGAAGAACCAACACATACATTTACTCAGCAGCCACTGTGAAGCAGATGCTAGAGGATAAAAAATCTGCTCCATCTAGACCACTGAACATTGCAGTAGAGAAGGATCGTTTAAAGAGGCAGTTGGAAATAGCAAAAAGTAAGAATGATGAGGCAGAGATGGATAGGATCCTCACAAAGCTGCAGGAATTGGAGGCATCACGTCAAGCCAGGGAGAATGATACCAAGGCTATCAGGCTGGCTGAGATGAACAGAAAGAACAAGGTTGAGAACTTCAAAAACTTGTCTGAGCATAAAAATATGAATGCAAATTTAAAAGCTGGAGAGGAGGGGTATGATCCCTTTTCAAGAAGGTGGACAAGGTCGAGGAATTACTACAATGCAGATCATGGGAAAGAGAATAAAGAAGGTGAGGAGAATGAAGCTAAAGTAGAAAAGGATGAAACTGCAGGTGAAGTTAGTAAGGGGGAAGAGGGAGAAGAAAAAGAAAAACTTGTCATAGCAAAGGTTGGGGTTGAAGCCACAAAAGCGGCATTGCAAGCTGCTGCTAATGCAGGGAAGTTGGTTGATACCATTGCTCCAGTGGATCATGTAACAGAATCAAATATGCTGCATGATTTTGACTTGCCAATTTCATTGGCTACACTTAAGAATTTTGGTGGACCACAGGGACTAAGAAATGGGTTTCTGGCAAGGAAACAAAAAATAGAAGCAACAGTTGGATGCCGGGTCCCTGAGAACGACGGGAGTAGGCATGCTCTTACATTAACTATCAGTGATTACAAGAGAAGAAGAGGGCTTCTGTAAAGTTTGGAAAATTCAGTCTGAGCCTTGTGTCGTTTGGACATACTTCTAACTCGAGAAATTCCTAGATGTTCTTGACCATTTAATGTTCACCACCTCAGCTATGTGGGCCAAGCAATATCTTCAGCTGAATAAAGTAGACAGGGAATCAGTGTTGATTAATTTTTATTTATTTCTTTGACATAACTGGTCCGCTTGAAAGAGAAGGAAGACACTTTCCTTTAGTTACTCGGCATGTTTCTAAAACTTCATGCTTTTCCTCTTCTACGCGTGTTTATCTGTGTTCTGGTGGTTGAGATTATCCAATATTTCTTGAAAACACAATAAGCTGCTAAAAGTCTTCATGGTATGATGTATTCTTCATGGAATTCCTAAAACTTACCTTGCAGCCAAGCTTCTTTTTGAAAGAGCTAACCTTTTCAGCTGTTGGCTGTAAGAATTAATAATAAGCAAAGATATCACCTTTTCAGGTGCTTCTACTAGTTACTGTAATGTGCATGTTACAGTTGATGTTCTCTGTAAGATACTTGCATCCTATAAGAACAACATGAACTGTACGATTAAGAATATATCCTCCCTTTAATCTCAGCATCAGTGGTATGAAAAAGTAAAGTTGTAGACACAAGGTAAAATAATTTAGGTAGGCCTGCAAAGAAACTCGTAAAATAAATGCTCTAGAGAAGCATTCGATAATGAGAAAAATCAATTTGAACATATTTGCAAATTTACACACAGATGAGCAAGAATTCCCCTACCCCACAAAAAGAAAGCCTTATCTATCATATTCACAGGTTCACATCACAGCAATGTGGAACATATTGTTTTTCCAATGTAATTTTTACTGTATCCTATCAAACTCATATCATATCATGCCCTAAACTTTTGACAGTACAGCAGAGCCTCATCAGACGAGAATCTGGGACTTGGCAGCATCACGGGAGCATTTTGTCCTGCCACTCTTCTTGTTAAGTATACAAACACATGTCTCAAGAATCTCATAATCCTCATCCCAGCATAACAAGGATGCCATCTCAGGATTCTTCAAAAGCATCTTAGATGCAAGGAACCCAGCTAATGTCCATGATTGATAAAGCCGGGCTTGTTTTCCAATAAATCTTCCTGTGCGGGTGTCATAATATTCAGGCCAAGAATCAACTGGCAGCCTTTTCTCAGCCAAAGCAACTGCTTTCTGGGCTAGTTCATTTCTCCCCATTTTGATGCATGCCAGCGTGAACTGAAGATGATGCATGAGGACATAC
The DNA here is from genome assembly GCA_029884605.1 of Ormosia emarginata. Classification (NCBI taxonomy): domain Eukaryota; kingdom Viridiplantae; phylum Streptophyta; class Magnoliopsida; order Fabales; family Fabaceae; genus Ormosia; species Ormosia emarginata. Next base: position 30,123,595 of record JAQQTP010000080.1, on the reverse strand, counting down.
ATCAGATATTACACCAAAATTTAGTAGTGAAGATAAATGAACCTCTCACAATTAACAACCCAGAAAATAATCTCTCCTTTTTTCTCTTTCCTAGAATCTCCTTTTAATAAATGACAAACATTTTTCATGACAATACACCTAGGTCAAAATTTCAATAAATATAACAGTTCAACAAATGAACCAGCTTATGACACCATTCAACCTCCATGATAATACACGTAAACCTTGGAGGTAAAATTTACCTGCCACAGAAGGGTCGGCCAAGATCCACCATTGTGATATGACCAAGGGCTGCACAAGTTAAGCATGGAGTTTCATTTAAGATGCATACACCAATAGAAGCAATTCTGACTACAAACACTATGAATTCTTCAAAGCACTTTTTTATCCAAAAAAAAAAAAATCGAAGTACTCAGACATGCAAACAACAGAAATGAAAATTACAGAAAGAAATTTTACGTATTCTTTGGGTCACTGCCAGTAATAATGCGCCATTCTTCATTCTCCAAGGCAGGATAACATATCTTAAGGGGCATGTGCCCCACGAGATCATCCCATTTTACTTCTATCAGATTCAAAATAGCCTTGTTCTGTTTTGGGGTGCCCAAAGAGGAAACAATAGACCAAAGATTTCCAAGCATGAAAAACCTGAAATCCATGTGAGCTGGCTGCAGATTCCCAATCAGATATCCACCTTCCTCTGGAATCCAATCCATTAGCCACATTGGAATTTGTTCTGGATAGATGTTGAACTTGTTAGTGGCTTCCAGGGAGTACTCTTCTGTTTTATACCTGTATATCTCATTCACCTTTTTCATATCCAACCAATAATATTCTCTAATGTGGAATGACAGTGCACTGAGTCTGGTGATAATTTCTCCAACCAGATTCTTGGATCCTTCATCCACAGCAACCAGCTCACGGGAGCAGCGAAGGGCTGTGTAAAATAACGCCTGCAAAGTAACACTTACCACATATAAGGCCAACCAAAAGGTGAGATTCTAAGTGAAGCAATAGAGGCAGAATTCAGAAACCTCACCACCTGAATCTGTTTCATCTCATGTTGAACAAAGATTCATTAATGTCAATTGTAGTATATAAATAAATGAAAAGGACATGTATTAAATAAAAGCAAGAGTATATACCCTACCCTTAGACTAGGGCAACTGCAACTGATTGAAATAGAGCATCATTCAATTTTAAATAAAACAAGATCACAAGAACAACATAATTTCTAAATCCATATAGGTATAGCACCTAATACAAAACACAAGAATGCAAACATAGCTTAGTTACACTCACTTGAATCTCAAGGGGGTGACCATGAATACCCATCCTCCTGTCTATCATGCAAGACCCATCAGTTACTAACAGAGAAGGAAACATATCAAAGCCATCAGATAAACACAAGTTAAGGATCATTTGTAAGCCTGTTTGAACATCCACCCTTTCTTGCAAGCTGTAGTCACCAGTGAGCTTCCCATAAGCCCACAGCAGGATGATCCACCATAATCCTATCAAAGAAACAACTCATTTTGTGATGTTAATCAAATAATGTTCTGAGAATGACCGTTGTTTACAAGGCACAGACAATCTTGGAAAATATTATTCTTTTACATGCATATCATTAAAAAAAACTAACCTGAATCTACAGGCGCAACACGACCAATAGCTGATTCCCCAAAATCAGGATCTAAAACTTCTTCTTTCTTTTCTTCATCAAGTTTCCTAGTTTTAACTTTGAAACTAGCAGGCATCAAGCCCTGCCCTGGGCTATAGCAGTCCACTGTTTTCTCCCAACTCTGTTGCAATTGAATAGGGGGAAGGATGTAAAATGTTAAACATCACAACAATAAAGAGAAAGTTTTCATTGACATATTATCCGTGGTGGATTATTACGTGACACCAAACGAGTACATATTACCTGGAGTTGCAACGTGTGAAGGAGAAAGTTCTTGACAATCTCTTTTTCTCCCCTGAGCAAGAAAGCAAGAGCCGAAGGGATAAAATCCCGAATAAAGACCTGATCATAATTCAAAGCTTGCTGCTGACCTCCTGAATCATTTGCTGCCACCGTCCCCACAGGGGTGTCACAATACGTCACAAGAGCCTCCTGCAATAACTTCCATGCCTCTTTTTCCACCTCTGTCTCCTCACCTCTCTTCACACCCTCAGATACTACATTCTTCAAATCACCTGAATTCTCTCTGTTTGCATCTTCCTCATCAGCTTCTAACCGACACTCTTCCTCTACTTCAACATTATTCTCATCTTTATCAACTCTTTCCACCACTAATGGCTTCACATGTACGTAAACCCTCTCATCATTGTTGTCATTGACACGGGTCTTAACATCGCTTGAGAAGTCGCGAGCCTTGAAGGCAACTCCAGCAACAATGGCAGAGACATCCCCGTTTGTTCTTGTTGCTCTTAAACTAAGGGACCTCTTTGAGGTTACCTTGGACTGGCCAAAACTCCAAGAGGGTAACCCAAAAACTTTGTGGTTACCATTCATTATGCGTCCAAACCCCAACATGCGAAAAGGGCAGTAGTAAATGCTGTTGTGATCAAGATTGAGACCAAAAGGGTTAGACATAGTAAGAGTATGGTGACATCTTGTAGGGAACGATGAATTCTTGCAACCAATGAGAATCCTAGAGCATGGTTTCATGGTGCAATTGCTAATAAGCCTGATAGTGATCATAACAAAAGAAGCGAAAACACAAATGAAATATGAGCAAGTGGTTGATATAGATTTTTGAAATAAGCGGGATAATAGTTCTATCAATGTTAATGGTAATGGTAACCAGATAGGTGCAAGAAACGGTGTCTCAAATCTTGGAAAAGGAAGAAGAATGGTCAATAGTCGTGTGTATAATAGAATGTCAATGTGGCCTTTATTATGTATGTATGTATGTATGTATAGGAGGTGGTGCGACCTGTGAGGAAGAGAAAATGCTGCCTTGAGAACCAAGATTCTAATTTCTCACCACAGAATCCCCCTATTCAGATTGTTTTTTTTTTTCCCTTTTTGGCAAACAATTTATTTTAGATTGTAAGGTGAATTATCCAGATGTGGATCTATTTAGCTGCCAACAAAAATTTAGGTTACTCTCTATTTCTAACCTGAACATTGTTGGGGTTTGTAGTTTGCAGTACTTTGTTACTCTCAACGATGATCTTTATTCTGTAATCAGTGAAAATGTTGTGCATTTTGCTATATTTGAAAATCTCCGATATGTTCGGGTAAGCATTCAGCAAGGAGCATTTTTGCATTTTTCCGCTTTTGGTGGAAAATTATCGGCTTGGAAGATGATTGTTGAACAATTGCTTAATGAGAAATTTTAAGGAAATGGATAAAATCGGGTTTAGTTATTATTCTACGACTCAAAACCAATAATATAAGAAATTTACAAAATATCATATATATTTTATGTCTTTGTTCGGTATCTTATGTTTTCGTAGGTACAAACCTTTTATATTAACTGCTTAACTCAACCTTCCTCCTTATTCTTTTATTTATTTTTTTACCACACATACATAAAAATATAAACAAAAGCGATTACTCCTTGAGATGAGATGAGTTGATTTTCAAGCTTTTTTTGCCCCATGTTTAACTTATCGATGAGAGTTGCTAAGAATCAGGGAAATATGTAGCCTGACTCATCTGAACAATTAGAAAATAGAGCGGGTCTTATTTCATGGTTAAGGTTCACCATAATGAACTCACTCCATTAGTAGTATACGGTCCTCTTTTTTCACAATATATTAGAATTAAAATTTTAAATTGTACATATCTATACATAAAAGGTTCCATTAATATGAAATCATTTTGTATTCCATTAAAATGCCTTCAAAATCAACCTATATCATTTTTCAAATAAATAAAAAAAAATTATTATCGATTTGATGACAAACTTTTTAATTTGAATTTAATAGAATTGTGTACCATTTAATAGTTATATCTTGACAATAAGATTGATCAAACTTATCTTTATAAGAAATTATTGAGTTATATGTGACAAGCCTTATATCAATATTTTTTTTTAAGATAACGAGATATCTTCATAAATTTAATCCATTTGAACTGTTTATAGAATTATTTATTTTTCAATCACATAGCACCATCAATATTTATTTATCTATTCTAATATATAATGTCAAATTTTAAGTTTTTAACTTTGATTTTAAAGCCTAACATAGTCTTAAAAATATTTTTTCTTAAGAAAAAAAAAATCTAAATACTCATTTTATTATTTTTCCATTTAAAATAAAAGAAAAAAATAACAAGCGAATAATTATATAGTAAATCAAAAAGTTCAAAATATTTTAATTTTTGTCATTTTAAAAAAAAAGACAATAGTTAGATGAGTGAGAGAATTTGACAGTGGATGATGGGCTCTATCTATCTATCTCTCTATTTATCTATCTATCCAATTGGTGAGAGTGACCTCTCCGCCTCCGCAGTTGTGCTTCTGCGCCAATGGCTAATGCAAATATAATAATACTCGGTTTCCTGCCCCCACTCCCATTCCGACCCGTTACCCAGATGACGTCGTTTCAATTTCCTAATCACAGACTCAGTTACTCCTTCCATTTACCTCCATGCCAATCGGTAATCCTTTCTAATCCTACTCAAATTTCATACTTTAAGGTTTCTTCTTCTTATCTTAGTAACAATAGCAAATGCTTATATAATTCATTGCAGCATCTGACACTGATAATGATAATGATATGGTGTGAACTGTGAAACACACACTGACACATCAAAAGAAATGCGAGGATTTGGGATATTTATTTTGTTGTTGATTTCCTGCTCCTTCCTAGGCAAGACTATAGTTATACTATAAATCAATTTGCCCTTCACTTTTGTGTAGTATAGTGGAGCACAGATTTGCTTGTAGTATGTGATTTTCTATCTAATTTGTGTTAGTACTGCTTGCAATACAAATAGAAGCAACTTGAGTCTGTGATCCTTTTGTGCAAAACCCTGAAATTTTTTTTTTTTTTTTTTAAATGCAGAGGATATAGGAGATAATCTGCCATTGAAAAGAAAAAAGGAAAGCATAGAGAGAGTATGTGGTGGATATTTGAGTAACGAGTGCTAATGGAAGAGAGAGTGTAATCCTAATCCAGAAGAGTCATACATATAAGAACTGCCCAAACAATAGTAATTCAGCATAATAGTTTTGTGTACTTATACGTTCCATAGAATATTAGTCCATCTTGCATAAGCCTTTTTCTTCCCCCTTCTTTTTGCATCTTGACATGGTGCATCTGTAAATGGCCTTTTGATTCTATCTTTGCTAATATATAATCAGACTAAAGCTTTTGCAGTTCCAAGGAGGAAAGCAATGTCCTTGATCTTATCTAGTTACATTCTCTCAGAAGTTGGTTTAGCATTGGCTCAACAGTCTCCTGTGTTCCGCGAATATATAGACACATTTGATGGCTATTCATTCAAATACCCTGGGAACTGGATTCAAGTCCGAGGTGCTGGGGCTGACATATTCTTTAGGGACCCTTATGTTCTTGATGAGAATCTATCTGTTGAAGTTTCTTCACCTTCATCTTCCCGATACAAGAGTGTTGAAGACTTGGGTCCACCCCAAGAAGCTGGAAAGAAAGTGCTCAAGCAGTATCTGACTGAGTTTATGTCTACAAGACTTGGCGTTAGACGTGAATCAAATATTCTTTCCACATCTTCAAGAGTTGCTGATGATGGCAAGTTATACTATCAAGTTGAGGTTGGTTAACAACCACATTCAAAACATCAGTTGCATGAGTTAGTCTTGATTCACAATGATGAGTCTAACAAATATTGCTAAATGGAACTAGTTGGTTGGATTAGCATAAATTGATACAATGACAAGTGAAATGCAAAAAAAAAAAAAAAAAAAAGCTAATAAAATCATTCTGGATAAGTAGTGTATTATGAAGGAGTTCATATTAGCTTCCTCTCATCATCTTTCCTCTGAGTTCCTTTATTCAAGAACCGTTGTACCTTCTTACTCCTTATTGCAAAATTACATCTATTGAAGTATTGATTAATTGAATGTATTGTCTCTGTTGCTAGGTGAACATAAAGTCATATGCTAATAACAATGAGCTTGCTGTTATGCCACAAGACCGAGTGGTACGTCTGGAATGGGATCGAAGATACCTATCTGTTCTAGGAGTTGAAAACAACCAACTGTATGAGTTGAGATTGCAGGCGCCAGAAAATGTGTTTTCAGAGGAGGAAAATGATCTTCGTCAAGTCATGGATTCGTTTCGAGTAAACAAGATTGCTGTTTAGAATGTTGGATATATGAAGTTGTTCTATGCTTTTGTAATTTGATCCTAGTTCTTTATTTCTTCTTTATTCTAATGACCTGTTTCTATGACGTATGTTTTTGGCTTAATTGCAATTTTGTCCTTTTTTATTAAGGTTTAATTTTGGCTCATTAATTTTAATTGTAAAATTTTTGCCGTCATTTTCATATTTATGCAGTCTGCTTGTTAAATTAATGTTGACACGACACCTAATTTTTCTTATCGCTATTGTGGTTCGTCTCAAATCATTAAAGGCAAAAAAATTGTCAATCATCAAATTTTAAGCCAATATCAATATAAAATCTTTAAGAATAATATAACTACAATTGAAAATAGAAAAACCAAATCAAACTTCAGTAAAATAAAATAAAAATATTACCAATGAGCTTGTAATTTAATTGACATCAGTCCAATTTAGAAGATTGGAATGTGATGATAACGTCAGAAGTTCAATTTTTCATTAGATTATCTATTCTCTTCCTTTAAGTGCTTATATCTTCGATGTACCAAATAGTGACATTTTGTTCACTAATAATTACTCATCTGATCTCTTACCTTACCCACTTGGAACAACTGAAAGTTTGCATTATAAATTCCATTTTGTAGTAGATACTCAAATGATTGTTGGATACGATAAGGTGGTATAGATCACCCATCCATCTAAAAATCGTTAAACATGACATTTCATTCTCACTAATGTCAATCTTTAAGAAAACGTAAGATTCAAAATACAAGTCGCGTGGCTCTGTCTCGTAAAACCACGATATTTCAGATAACCGGGATATGGTTAACCACTAAAATAATTTAAAACCAGAAGAAAACACTATCAACTTTCTTTACAAATGAAACCAGCCATGTAAATGCAACAAAATTTCATGTCTAGAATCATGACAAGTCTCAGATGACTCAGTGGTAAATACAAAATTATGACCTGACTTCAAATTCACCGGCCCGAGTAAGAGCTCGAAAACCTTTATAGAAACGGTAGGGTACAGTCTTCAGATCCAGTTTATCTATTTGCAGACCAGAGAGGGCGACACTCATAATCTTAAAACCCACTTGAAATGTGGGGAACACATGAAGGCGCTCCAATCCAGTCTCAAGCACCAATGTTCCAGACATTGAAGGGGCTTTATCTTTTGGGATCCGACCAATGGACCAAGTGCATGTCTGATAAAACAAGATATAAAGAAAGCTTCAAATTACATTGCAAAAATAGAGCAAAGAAGTTTATATCTGACTATTTTAATTTTCCGGTTTCTACAATAGATTAAAAAAATAATAATAATAAGCAGAAATATTGCTGCTTATTAGTTACCTTGTTAGAAAGGATGTTTACTGTTCCATGATTTGAAGTCAGATCGGCTGATAAGACGCAAGAAGGAAGCTGAAACTGAACAGTAACTGAATCAATTGTCTTTCCAGGATCGTTTCTTATGCCAACCAATACACTAACACGGCATGTCCCAGCATCTGAAGTCAACTGTGGCTTTACATATATTGGGGTGTTCTTCAAGTTTCTAACTCTGAAAATAGGTGAAATGCCAGAATTTTTGAGAGAGAGAAAATTGGGAATACCATGGAATGTAATTCAACATTCACAATTGTATCTTTATACAAACTGACTACTCAAATGCAGCTTTCAAATCCTAATTCAGACATCAACATAAAGCTGGACACCTTACCTGTAACTCATAAGCTTAAATTGTCCATCAGGAGGCACAAATGAAAGAATTTGATGGGATTCCCAAGGCCGAAATCTAACACAGGGATGGAACCTCACACCATCTAGGATTGAAGGATTTGCAAATGAAAGAGTTATATCAGGAAGACCTGTGATATGGGAATTTACTTGAACTTCACCGTAGATCTCACATTTCACCAGAACTCCATCCCTGAATCAACAAAACTTTTTAGCAGTGAGTATTAAAGAAGTTGAAAGAAATGATGCAAAAGATACAAACTACTAAGGAGGAGTCTCAAGATGATCTTTGATAAAGTTTCAAACTTCCAAGAATCAGTAATATCCTGTTCACTAAGCTTGCAAAAAAGACGTCACAGGCTTAGGAGGGAAAATGGAAAAAGAGAGAGAAAAAAAAATAAAAGAATCCAAAGATCACTGTTTCTTCAACTCTTTTCTCTGTTAGAAATGCAGTCATATTAATTAACCAAAAAAATATATTAAATAAAAAAAATTCCCTGTCAACTTGGGTTGTCCACCCCCCTTTGATTGTTACATCTCTGCTAGATACCTAGCCATTTATTAAACATAATGAATGGCCCATATCCGGCTACAGCTTTGCCTAAGATATTTTATTGGAAATTTAGTACGTGCATAAGACTTTAAGCTTCACAGAGCTACATCCCCAATTGCTTAGTCATTGTACTATTTCAAGGAATATCCTGTTTGCAAGTTAAGGAGTGAAACAAGGCACTTTAATCCATTGAAAGAAGATTGAGTTAGTGCCAACCCAGATTAAGTTGGAAAAAGAAGTGTACACTAGAAGGTTATACGGTAACCTATCATACAAACAAGTCTTCAACCTTAATGAATTATAGTAATCCTTTCTTCTTCTTGAAAAGGCAAACAAATCTAACACATAATTTTATTTCTTTATGCATGTAGTCTTAGATTCAAAGTTTGAACTCTTTAACTTTCCAGTTTCACCAAAATAACTAATCAATAAGACCATAATTAAGAAAAAAAAATTAAATATATCGCCCATAAAATTATCGATGTTAAGAAGTGAAAGACAAGAATGAGCATATAGACCTGTTTATTATTGCGTCCATTTCTTCAACAAGATCTACATAAATTTCATTGTTGGCATACTTTGGGTCTGCTGTTCTCCAGGGAACACAAGATGCTGTAGCACCTGGGAGGGTGTCACTCACATTGGAACTGCTGCCAGTCACAACGCTCAAGACTTTACTAACAATATTTGGTGGAGCTATCATCTCTTGCAGGATATTAGGTTCTGTAGTTAATGGGAAGCCATTGTCTATCATCTCATCCAGCAGCTACAATAACAAAACAAAGTGATTATTTTTGCACCTAAACAACAAATCAATGGGGGAAAGTAGCCTAACAACATTTTGGAAACAGTTACAGAATGAACATTATAAGGACAATGGCAACGGATGAATAGTAGAAGAAAGCCTAACAACATCTCATGTCATTAAAAAGTCTACCACTACCCCTTAAAGTTATGATTGCAGGGAGGGAAAGTATTTCAGAGAAATACCTCATATACAATGACAAAGTTGTCTTTTATCAAGTCTTCATTCAAACCCCCAAGATAATCATTGAGGACATCAACTACCCTACAAAGGAACTAAAAATCAGAAAGATAGTTAAAAACAAACATAGTATTAGTATAGTAGCGTTCATATACCATCACATTATGAGTTGTATAACTGGGAATATACCTCAATGGCCATCAATGGTGGCATTTCAACTTGAGTGCAGGCCAAAAAAGTGATTCCCTCGCGAACAACTTGGAAAAGATAATGTGTAGGAGAAGCAATCACTGGTTGTTGCTATACAGAAAGAACAGAACAGAACAGAACAACCTTAATAAAATTATAAGCAGGTGCAGGAGCTAAGGTAGACAAAAATCAAATCAAAATTTGAAGATAAATCTGAAAAATATTATTATGTTAGGGATGAAGAAAAAGAAGGGAATAGAGAAGAATGATGAGAGCGAGAGGGTGCAGTTGAGTGATGGAAGAAAATAGTTACCTTGAAGGAATCGCCTTGAGAAATGGCTTGGTCCCAGAACCAGGCACATATGGAGCGATCTACGCGGTGCCCAGTCAGCTGTTTCTCTAGCATTACCTCTCTAAGCAATTAAATTTTGAGACTCAAGATCGATAAGCATTCATTAAATTCAAATGAAAAATAAAATAAAGGGCAGTAGTCTGAAATTAAAATTGAAGCACTGAATCGCGAGTTGATGATAATAGCTTAAATTGGTTCCAAGAAATTTACCCGGAATCCGACACAAGAAATATGCACTGCAACATTTCTTTATCTCTAAATCGAAGCGGAGAAACAAGGGAGAAGAAAAAGGCAGGCAGATAAAAATAATATTAATAGAATAGTTAACAAGGTTTGGGCAAGTTTGTCATGAAGGAGTTTCCATCATTTCACAAGACTAGGGTAGACAGATACAAGCTAAGCTACTTTGCTCTTCTTTTTTCTGAGATACCAGCGAAGCGAACCACTGCCCATCCACAAAACCATTTCGCAAGAAAAATTAATTTTGATTGTGCCCTGAAAAATAAAAAAATAAAAAAAATGTGAGAATTTTATCATTATCATTTTAAAACTAACACAAATTTATCATGTATTATGTATAAACAGATATAAAATTATAAGTAAAGTAAACCAAAACTAGGTATAAAAAAAGAGTAAACCAAAAAAAAAAAAAAAGATATAATGTAAAACTTCAATTTATTTGCTAACTTATTTTATTGATTTTCAAAGGTTAGCCATCACAAACGATGGGATTAAAAGAAAAGATAAGATAAAAAAACTTAAGATAGATTAAAAAGTAATAGAAGAAACACTTCAAATAAAAGCCATCGACATTTGTATTGTTTTCTATCCAAAATTAAATATTTTAGATTAAAATTTTTTCTTTTTTTTAAAAAAAAGAGAGAGTATGTTCTAGATCAAATAGTTTAAATTTTTCAAGTTTATCATTAACTTTTATTTTATTATGATCCAATAAATTTGAATCATTGGATCACAAACATGACTCTTTCTTTTTCTCAAAGAAAAAAAAAGAATCCTAATCCAAATGTTTTTCTTAAAATCTAAGCACAACAAAAAATAATGTTACTTACATTTTTCTTATGGTAAAAAAAATGTTACTTACATTTTTCTTTATAATTTCAAAAGAAATGCAGTTATGAAAAGTGTAAAATAGGTGATTGTAAGAATGTAAAATCAAATTCTACCTTCACTTCTTTGGAGTCACATGAGCAAAACTCAAAATGACTCCTCTCTCCAGGTGTAAAGTGTATGTGTTCCTATACGAATGTGTAGTGTAATCAACTAGACATACACAGAACAAAAAAAAAATAATCCCCAAATGATAAAAAATTCTTTTTATAGACATACTTCTTAACGTTGTCTTCTAAAATAACTTCGTGTACCTAACAATATGTATGTGTTTTTAGTTGAATATGTTGTATAATCAACTAAATCATGCATAGAAAAAGATTATTAAATAGGTCCTCATATGATAAAAACACTCTTCTCATCCACATACTTCATAACGTTTTCTTCTAAAATAATGTTCTCAACCTAACGATATGAATTACGAGGATTGTCATTAAAAAAAGTTTAGATTTATATAACATTTTTAAAAAAGAAAAAAAATAGTTTTATGATAAATCATGATGACATTATTAGAGCCATGCACTCAATCTCATATAATGGAGAAAGACTTTCGTTGTTTTGTTGTTGCATTTAATCGTGATGATACAACATCGTCTTTCATATCACCCACAATTTCTACCAATCAATATCATGATTGTTAAAAAATTTTATATGACTAACATAAATCATATTATAATTTTTATAAAATTTAGATTAGTTAGATGTCAAAATGATTAGAGCATTTCGTTTAGTCTAAATTGTGATCAGTATTGTTATTAGGTTTATTGTTGTTAAAATACTATTCATATGAGAATTTTATTTATGAGTCTTGTATATGGACTTTCTATAATTGGTATATTTAACTCATTTTAATTATTATATATAAATAGGGAGAGATATTTATGCTTAGTCACTCTAGTGTGTACAATTATCTCATTAATATTGACACATAAACGACTACTGTAGGATAAGAATAATATTTTTTCTCATCGAGATCACTTTTAAAAGTTTCAATCATGACAACCCCCATCAACACATTTTCAGGGTAACCCTATAACTCATTATATATTTTTGGGTATGTCATAAATTTGAGATTAATGGTTGTTAGTGCTTGGGTTCAGTCCTAACTCATGTTGTGAAACACATTTTCAAGACTTAAGTCTTAGTTGGTAACCTCGTGAATATTCGGAATTACTTCCACTTGAAGGGAGAGCATATTAATATTGAGACTCACACTTGAGAGGAAGAATGTTAGAAATTCAAGTCAGTGTTGAAGTTTGGAAATGGTTGTTCAGCCGGTCAAATCGGCATATGTGAGCTTGGGATATTTTGTTAATCCAACTCATGTAGTGAAACAACATTTTCAAGAACTTTTAAATCTTAGTTTTTTTTTAAGCTATAACCATCGTGAATATTTTTAATTTCTAATTAAGCCACTTGATAAAGAATAAGTTAAGTGAAGAATATATAAATAAAAAAACTCATAAACTTATAGACTTAAAATTTGGATAAATATGTGATGTTAGATCTACAATTGTAATTTTTCGCTTAACTCATTGATAAAAAATTTTCCTGCTTCTGAGCTCTGCCTATGGCACAACAATGATATGTGCAGTAAAAATAGGTAGGCTCGATACATTATAACAATATGTTTTTTAGATCTCCAATGCCCAAAAAAAAAAATTTACACCTGAAAACAAGTAATTATTTTACTATGTAATTTGATAATCATAGTCTTACAAAAGCCATTACATTATGATACAAAATTTTGCATTTGCTGTCTCGTAGCTCTATCTCTATGCACTGTTTACTCAAGCCAAAATAATCGTCATGTACAAACCGCCACCACATCTCATTACTTTCAATAATGCACTGTTCTGCTTGCATTTACAATGTTCATAGTAAACAACTCAGACAACACTGAATGCTGACTGTAAGGTAGATGAGACCCGAGAGGCAATTGTCCGAGAGGCAAATTGTTGAATTTGCTTCTTAGCATCTGAAAGGCAACTAAGCAGTGTTATCCATTGCAAGTTTGTCCATTGAATAACATGTAAAGCACTATCAGATGAAACGGAACATAAATGCAGAACGCAAAGGAATGCTTCCTGTTGGGGTAGGAAGGGGGACACGGGTAAAGCTCAAGTAGAACTACCAGTCTCAAGATGTGCGGTAAAACTATGCCTAGAGAAACTCCTAAGGCAAGTATGTTTGACGCACATCCATATCATTTGAAATGTAAAATGTATTGATGGGAAGCGGGAGCCATATGACCAGATGCAGTGCAACATCCAAAAATAACTACAAAACCCAAAGTTCCCATGCCAAAATAAAATTTTCTTGTCATTTAAGCATTGTCAGTACAACTATTTATACTATTTAAACAATGACAAAAACAAGAATATCTTCGATTTGAGGTAAATATAGACTGAAGACATACTTATGATTATATGAAATGACCGTGTTCACCCAAGAAAGCCCAATGAATGGGTTGTAAGCAACATATACGAGAATGCAGTTTAAAAAGCATCAATAATCATAAAATCCTAATGTATAACGTTTCCTTTGAACTAGATATCGTGACCCAACCAAAACAAATAGTGATTAAATAAAGTCATGTTGAGGCCTAATAGTTTTGGATAAAAATGTGATTTGTTAGAACTCTAGTTAATTATAATTTTGCAGCAAATTATATTGGCAACTTTCAAAATGAGGTGAGATACAGGTGCTATAAGATAAAAAAGATTTATGCTAATAATAGCTTTTGAGCTCTGCTTTATGACACTGGATCAAAGAAGTATCACAACAATGATATGTGCAGTAAAAATTGGTAGGCTCGATACATTATAACAATATGATTTTTAGATCTCCAATGCCCAAAAAAAAAAAGAAAAAAAATTTACACCTGAAAACAAGTAATTATTTTACTAAGTAATTTGATAATCATAGTCTTACAAAAGCCATTACATTATGATACAAAATTTTGCATTTGCTGTCTCGTAGCTCTATCTCTATGCACTGTTTACTCAAGCCAAAATAATCGTCATGTACAAACCGCCACCACATCTCATTACTTTCAATAATGCACTGTTCTGCTTGCATTTACAATGTTCATAGTAAACAACTCAGACAACACTGAATGCTGACTGTAAGGTAGATGAGACCCGAGAGGCAATTGTCCGAGAGGCAAATTGTTGAATTTGCTTCTTAGCATCTGAAAGGCAACTAAGCAGTGTTATCCATTGCAAGTTTGTCCATTGAATAACATGTAAAGCACTATCAGATGAAACGGAACATAAATGCAGAACGCAAAGGAATGCTTCCTGTTGGGCTAGGAAGGGGGACACGGGTAAAGCTCAAGTAGAACTACCAGTCTCAAGATGTGCGGTAAAACTATGCTTAGAGAAACTCCTAAGGCAAGTATGTTCGACGCACATCCATATCATTTGAAATGTAAAATGTATTCATGGGAAGCGGGAGCCATATGACCAGATGCAGTGCAACATCCAAAAATAACTACAAAACCCAAAGTTCCCATGCCAAAATAAAATTTTCTTGTCATTTAAGCATTGTCAGTACAACTATTTATACTATTTAAACAATGACAAAAACAAGAATATCTTCGATTTGAGGTCAATATAGACTGAAGACATACTTATGATTATATGAAATGACCGTGTTCACCCAAGAAAGCCCAATTAATGGGTTGTAAGCAACATATACGAGAATGCAGTTTAAAAAGCATCAATAATCATAAAATCCTACACATGTATAGTGGCATCCACGTTACCTTTGAACTAGATATCGTGACCCAACCAAAACAAATTATGATTGAGTGATTAAATAAAGTCATGTGGAGGCCTAATAGTGCCCATCGCACTACCCAGAAACCGACAAGAAAAATCATAAAATTGTCATTTGACACGTAATCAATGAACTCTAAACATGAGTTACTCAGTATCCACATAAGTCACATCTTTACAGGAATTTAGAAAAATGCAGCAAATTATATTTGCAACTTTCAAAATGAGGTGAGATACAGGTGCTATAAGATAAATTGCCATAACTTCAACTCTTCAAGATGACATATTACTTGTGTATGCTGTTGGGCGGTAAAAAGTCATAATAGGATCGGACCCCTTTACCAGAGAGTAGGGTAGCCCTATTGTGGAAAAGATGGGAGAATCTCGCCTTAGGTGGTTTGGACATGTAGCGTAAGGAGAAGACCCTACGGCAGGCTCAATAGGGAGGTCAATCCCATATGTACGCGGTTAAAAAAGATCTAGATTTGAATGGCCCGAACTTGGTTCATGATAGGACCGATTTCGATCTCCGACGACCACCCACCTAGTGGGAAAAGGCTTAGTTGTTGTTGTTTTTGTATGCTAATAATAGGCGGACCCCTTTGCCAAGAGGCTCCCACACTACGGCATGCTCGGGGGAGGTCAATCCCACATGTACCGGCCTTACCCCCCGAAGGAGAGGTCGTTTCCAGGATTCGAACCCTGGACCCCGGGTGCAAACGCAAGCGCTCCCACCACGGCGCCAAGGCCCGTCTCTTTGTGTATACTAATAATATAATGAATTAATTTATGTTGGGAGAATGGTGGAAAATTAGAGTGAGCAGGTCTTCACTTGAAATAGAAAATTTCAGTATCTCGTTATTTCCAGCAATTCGCCCCACCTTAAACCAATATTCTATGCAATATTAGAAGATACATAAATTTTAAGAACATCAATAAACTAGCATACCTTTTTGGCATTTGGTAAATCCAACAATATTTGCAACACTGAGCGTCAAACAAACTCCTACAACTAGGAGGTAATCAGCTTGAAGCCTTACGAGCGAGAATATTGCCAGCACAATCCATGCAATTGCCTATAGAAGAATACACAAAAAACCCTCAACTTTTATGCTGATTTACCAGAGAACATAATTATGCTTTTTCTTTTTGACGGGGGGGGGGGGTGATCCTCATACAATTCATGAAGAACTATTCACTATCCAGATCCAAATTTTAAGAGAATTGGTCACTCTATTCTGAACATTAATCCCTATTTCGTATTTACACCAAAGCAACACACGAACCATCTAATTAAGCCTGATCTGGACAAAATATTCAATGTAATATCCCCCTTATTCAATTTTCCACATACTACCGAAGGGCATAAGACAAGACTGGAATGTCATCACATGCTTTAACCAATCCATGTTTTCTTACTGTAAGGTAAAGGGTCCACCAGAAAAGCCATGAATCTTTCTTGTTCATCCGAGCCAGCGACTGGAGGAAAAACAAACATATGTAAGATGCAAGTATCTTTAAAGCATTTGGAGCGCAATCTTATGCAACTCAGCAGAAACATTACATGATAGAGATATTATTTCAAAAATAAGATTACAACATGCAAGTTGCAACTGATCAAAACATGTGATTCCTACCTCTTGGTCAAGACATTCAAATTTCCAAACACTCTCACCCAGATCATTTATTTCATTCCACCACCTCAAACCAACTAAAATTCTCCCACTCACATTCTTGACTACCCAAAAATCAAGAGCAGCAAGAAGGACAGTCACCACAAAAATGATGACAAAGTTATCAATAAAGAGGGCGAAGAGAATGTAAAATGCCAAAGCTGCAGCCTGCCAGACACAAAAGTATTACTTTTAAGAAGAAAACAAAAATGGCTTATATAGAAAGGTATTCAAACAGCGCAATTAGATAAACAAAACCTTGAAGAGAACATGAAAGAAGCAAGTCTTTGGATTGGCATAGTTTTCACCTACAGGCTGCACATAGAGTAAAATTTGACTAATAAATTATGTAAACTAAAAGGGAAAAATAATATGAGCATAGCATTCTAACCAAAATAAAGGCCTAAGAAAGAACTTGAGTTTTATTAGAAGACAAAAATATGGGGAAAAAATATAACAAATCCGTTTCGTTTGCTGTTCCTTCATATTTTCAGTGAACACAAATCTAAATTATATGCTGATTCAGGTGAAGCTATGCCTACATTAGATGGAATTCACAAAAAACATATCTGTCTGGCTAGGCACATAATTTTATTAGGCTCGGTTTGATTCTAAGGTATAGCTACTGAATCGTAAAAGCAACATTTATGAAAAAATGAATCTCAGAAACAAAAGCACGGGTGGATGAACAAGAAATTGAAACAAGCAACATAGAGCTAATATTCGCAAACCAGATCTAATCTAATAATTATCCAAACGACACAGGAGAAACAGGACGGGGGCAGGTACGTATGTTAATCGTAATGAAAGAATGTAATGCAGAAAATGGAGAATGAGAGGAGAGATAGTTGAGTTTACATTACCTGGCTGAAATCCATATCTGTGATTGTGAGATCTTCGGAGAGATTGTTACTATAGAGAGGGGAAAGGTTCTTACATACTCATCAAGAGACCTTGCACTCTCTTCTTCCATTTATTTGTTTTACTATAGCTGGCAAACTATTGGGCCAGGCCGGGCTGGTCGATTAGTTTTGATAGAATCTTAAATTAGCTATTAGGCAGGCCCAGATAGTTGGCCCGATTATTTTGTTTGGCCCATTTTGATACTTTAAGCTCCGAACTATGAAGCCGATGATGATCTGAATTCTGAAATTCTAAAGTATCATTTGAGAATTAATTTTTTTTAATAAACTAATTAAGAGATTAAATTTTTATTTTTATTGATTAAAGAATTAATTTTATTAAAAATATTTCTAATAATAAATATTCAAAACACAAAATATCCAATTTGACATATAAAAAAATTAAAATAATTTATAACATTGAAAAACAATCATGGTGGGTGTGTGTGTCTCTATATATATATATATATATAAAATCAAAATTTTTTATTCAAGTTGAGATATTTAATTAATTATTAAAATAAAATTTAAGTCCTTAACGAAATATTACATTAAAGTTAAGGGATCGCGTTTCTCATTTTCCATGGAAAGGGTGAAAAACTATCGTCCTCTATCAAGATTTACATGTTAATTTTTTTAATTTTTATATTCTTACATTAAATATTATATATATATTTTTATATTTTATTTAATATTATTTATTATATATATTTTTTATTATTTTTTATCACTCAATCATATTTTTTAAAAAAATATAAATAGTATTTATATTTTTAAAAGAGATATAAACTGATTATTTTTCTAATTTTTTTTATTTAATAATCTTATTATTATATTATATAAATATTATTAGTTAAAATTTATAAAAAAATTATATGTACAATTATTTGTGACAAAAAAAAAATTGGTCTAATTTCTTGTGTAAGTATGGATGTATATAAATATTGTTGGTTAAAATTTCAATGTTTAATTAGTTTAAGTAACTTTACATAAAGTTTTAAATTTAAATTTTGTGAATAGAAAAAATTAATATTATAAGAATTTTACATTTTTATAATCTAAATTGATTCAATTCTAATTAATCAAAGCCTAATATAACTTTTAAATACGAAAATATTTATTAATATAAATTTTATGTACGTGCAATATAAACTATACATGTTAACTAGATATCAATTATTTAATCACATCTATTTTTTATTTTTAACAGTAAATTAACGGTTCTCTATGTAACGGAGTATCATAAGTGTGGAGTATGTGAAAACTATAAGTTAAAGGCCTTACAAAAACACCTTTTTTCTCGGCCATTGTCTGTCTGTCTGTCTTGTTCTTCGCTTTGGAAACAGTAGTAGAGGATTAGAGGTGGTGATGTGGTACTATTTTTGAAAATGGATTATTATGATTATTATTAAAAAGAAAAAAAATGAATGTTAAAAGGAAAAGAAAAAAGATCATCTCATTTCTTTTTTAGAAGTATGAGTGTTATATATATATTTTTTAAGAATATGTAATTAAGAAGGAGAAAATGATAAGAAAAATAAATAAAATAAATAATATTAGATGAAGTATAAAAATGAGATGTACTGTTTGTTGAAAGGAAAATGAGAGGCTGTGGATGGAAAGCAAGTGAAGTGAGATGGTGAGATGGTGAGATGGTGGTATGGTGGGTCGTTGTCTTATCACAACAGCAAGACCAAAGAAGAGGTGGTCAGTTAGTTAATTGGGTGAAGGAAATACACTTCAAATTTCAGCCCCATACTTAATGGAGTACACACCAACACTGTCTGGAACTGGAACTCACAAGGAGGCATGGCAAAGCTGGTGGCACTCCAACAGAACCAACTACCTTTCTCTCCCTTAGCTTCCTCTCTTTCTGATTTCAGCGGAACCAGACTTAATACTCAAGTTCAGGTCCCTTCCCTTCACTTCACTCCTTCCTCTTTTCATTTCTATATATTATATTATATATCATCATGACTATGATTTCATGGAATAATTGTCTCTCAATTTCAAATCAAATTCAATCCTATATGGGTGTTTGTGCAGTTAACTCCCTTAACATGTGTGCATTAAGAAGCAGGTTGTGAACAATTCTTGTAATAGTCCAGTTGAGATGAATGAATTATATGCTTTCCGCAAACCTTGAGTTAACAAGTTTAAGAATTTATGTATTGGAGTAACAAATAAAGCACGCATTGGTCCCTAACTCCCAACATGCTTATTTTGGTTACAGTTGAAAAGAAAATTATGGCAGCCAAAAGGGTCTTTTTATGTCTCAGCAACAAGCACCAAGAAAATCCTCATAATGGGAGGCACTAGGTTTATTGGTGTGTTTTTGTCTAGGCTCCTTGTCAAAGAGGGTCACCAGGTATGACTTAGCCATTTCACATTAACTGGACATTTTGATGGCCTTAAATAAAGGGAAACTAAACTTATGAATTTGGCAGGTGACTTTATTTACAAGAGGAAAAGCGCCTATCAGTCAACAATTGCCAGGTGAATCAGATAGTGATTATGCTGATTTTTCTTCCAAGGTATGCTAATTGTAAAAACATGACTGTAAGGCATCATGAGATACTTTTCATCTTTGTTACTCTCATACTTGGAACATTTATTCTGTGTAATATTTATTATTTCCCAGATCTTGCATTTGAAAGGAGACAGGCAGGACTTTGAATTTGTAAAATCCAGTCTCTCAGCTCAAGGGTTTGATGTTGTTTATGACATAAATGGTGTGCAGAGTCTTACTTGTTCACACCTTCTGTGCTTATTGTTCACCTTACTCAATACCACTTCATAATATATATTACTCATCAGATTCAAATCATGATTTTGGCATATGTTTCAGGACGAGAGGCAGTTGAAGTTGAACCAATACTGGATGCTTTGCCTAAACTGGAACAGTAAGCTCTAGTAGTCTTTGATGTATTCTAGAAATCTAATCAGCTATAAATGCGAATTGTCATTGCTCTATTCACTAATAAGTTCTCTGGTTAATTAATATTAAGACTGAATTTTATTACACTTTAAAAAAATTGAAATTTCATTTTTTTTCCATGCAATTCTCATATCTCATATTCATTATGTTTAGCATTCAATGTAGAAAATCATTTGTAACAGGGATAATGTGTAGAGTTCCCTAATTCTCGCCTTATCAAGATAATGTTTGAAATCTAGATATAACTATCAACTGTTTATGTCCTGCCCTTCATCTGCTTTGATATGTAGAAATTGGAATTTGCTATTAATTAGATGGCTCAGACTTCAGATATATAGATGAAGATCAATATGAAAATGACTTGGATTTTTTATTTTAAAGTAAGTCAAAGTGGAATTGAAGTTAATGGTAACAAGGTTAAGGTTAGTCAGAATTTGTATGACAATTGACGTCTTAATAAAAGGATTATATTGAATTCTTCCATTTATAAAGGGAAGACTTCTATAAGCTTAAATGTGATTCATCTTAGCTTCACAAATGCATAAATTATAAAATTCTAATTACATATCAAGAAAAAGTCTCTATGGTAATATTATGTAATATGTCTCCATTTTGTTTATAATCAAATTTGGGTTCTAAATGTCAGGTACATTTACTGCTCTTCTGCGGGTGTCTATCTCAAATCTGATCTATTACCTCACGCTGAGGTCAGTTTACATTTTATTACACCTTTCTTCACGTGATTTCAGATATTTGTTGTGATAATGCAAATGTCTGGGGCCTGTCATTGTGTTTTATCTTTTAACTCCTTGGTTCCTGGTGATAGACTGATGCAGTTGATCCTAAGAGCAGGCACAAGGGAAAGCTTGAGACAGAGAACTTGCTGCAATCAAAGGGTGTTAATTGGACTTCAATAAGGCCAGTCTACATCTACGGACCCTTGAACTACAACCCTGTTGAAGAGTGGTTCTTCCACAGATTAAAAGCTGGTCGCCCAATTCCTATTCCTAGCTCAGGGATACAGATAACACAACTTGGTCATGTTAAGGTATGAAACTTGCAATGTTACTGTTCTTTAGCTGCTCATTCATTTTGCTACCAGAGTTTTGTATCATGCCTACTATGTCCCATTTTGTAATTTGAAGACTTAGAAGCAGAAATATTTGATTCAAGCTACCTTTCTTCTTGCTGTTGCTTCTTTATTAGAAGGAAATTTTAAATGCTTGTCTTCTAGGATGGTTTTGAAGATTAATAAATGATCTCCTATGAATGAAATTAATATGACAGTATGAAAATTTATGGCTTTTGTGATCTGGCTAAAATAGGGTTCAATTATGACAGGATTTGGCAAGAGCTTTTGTTCAGGTTCTTGGTAATGATAAGGCCAGCAAGCAAATATTCAACATCTCAGGAGAGAAGTATGTCACTTTTGATGGATTAGCAAGAGCATGCGCTAAGGTAAGCAATTCATGCCATATCATATTTAAGGTGACACACAGATAATAATGGAAAAACTCCTTAATAATGTTATGTATTTTGACTTTGAGCCAAATATTTTACTATCGTAGTTTTCATCTGTTTTGGCATTTTTCAGGCTGGTGGGTTCCCGGAGCCAGAGATCATTCACTACAACCTTAAAGATTTTGATTTTGGGAAAAAGAAGTCATTTCCATTTCGTGACCAGGTGAAAGACTACACAAATCTGATTCAATAAGAAAAAGGGCGGGGGCAAGTAGTTGTGAATTTGCTAGTTTATATAAAACTTACATCAATATATAGCCTAATGATGTATTGAATGAAACACCTAATATTTTTACACTCGTAAGGTGATAGATATTGTTTGGGACACTCCTTTCCCCACATAATATCAACAAAAAAATAATTAAATAAATGCTCTTTTTCCATTAGCGAAATTATGATGAATGATATTGATATGCTATTTTCTTTACTGTGCAGCATTTCTTTGCATCAATTGAGAAGGCAAAGAGCGTGCTTGGGTGGGAACCTGAATTCAGCCTTGTAGAAGGTCTTGCAGACTCTTATAACCTGGACTTTGGTAGAGGAACTTTTCGGAAAGAGGCTGATTTTGAAACAGATGACAAAATTCTTGGCAAGAGTCTTGTTAGTGTATGATTACTTTTCTTTCGATTTTCTGTATTTCACATATAATTAAAGATGCTGTTGGGGTTTGTTACAATGTCATCAGATAAAGTTGTGAAATGTCATGAGTTTTTCATTTAATAATTTTCTTTTGGTTTTAAATAAAGAATGGTTGTCTTCAATTTATTTTACTGATGGAAAATTGGTTGTGGATTCAAACTTGCACGCAACAGCATCTGAAGTGTTTCACTCTAAAATATCTCTAATGGATTATGAAAGGGATGCCCAGGGGATAAAGCTACAGGGATCATATTCAGTAGATTTATTTTGTGTGATTTTAACTTAAAACTAATTGACATTAAGTGGAGTGACTTAACAGATATATAAAATTTTGTGTGATTCTAACTTAAAACTAAGTGGCATTAAGTGGAGTAGCTTAACAGATATATAAATTGTACCCGAAAGATTGAGGCAGACGAAGTAAGACTTTTAACATAGAAATTTTTTTCAAGGTGGATATCATGACTTTGATACTATGTGAGATTCTATGACTTTTAACATAGAAAGTTTGGAAACCATAGAAATTATCCTCAAGGTGAACACCATAACTCTAATACTATGTGAGATTCTAACCTAACAGATATTAAGTGAAGTGACCTAACAGATATATAAACTACACTCGAAAAATTTAGGCAGGTGATGTGAGACTCTTAATATATTTAAGTTAGCAAACATATTTTAAAGAGTTTCAATTTGATGCTTTATAGTGTAAAGTTTTTTATATGATGTAATAGCATTAAAATAGTTAAACTTTTTAGATAGAGATTGTGAATATCAAACATCATCAACTTCTTTATACTATTATCTTAATGTGTTGCCAAAGCATTTGATTTGGCAACGATTTGGCAACACATTTAAGATAATAGTATAAAGAAGTTTTAGGCCGATATTGTATCAAAATTTAATTTTGTGTCAAAACTAACTAATAAATTTTTTTTTTGGTACAAATGAAGAATAGAGGGCTAACTAATAACTAGTAAATAGAAATATAGATAATAGTTATTAGTTAGAGACCCGCTAACTAATAACTAGTAAAAAGAAATATTTTAGCCATTAAATGGGCACATCCCCTTGTGTGATATACTATACTTGTATTTTTTTTTTTTTACCTGAGTCAACGAGATAAAAATGTCCAGTTAATCTTTTACAGCAATCCTTTCTGGGCCGTTGTCATCCTTAGAGTAGCCCATAAATCTATGAGAGATTCTTCATTGCTCTTGGAGTAAGATTTTTCTAGGAGTGTCAAAATGAGTGAGCCAACATCGGGTCAATTAATTTTTGGAACGGGCTTGGAATGTTGCAAGCAGGTAATTTGCTGGCTCAATCCGGTCCTATGTGAGTTGTGTGGGGGTTAGGTTAGGCCTGTCTATCAACTTGCACCATTTTTTTTCTTTAATTATCAATACTTAAAAAAAAATATTCTTATGTTTCAATATTTTTTTTTCTTTCCATAGTTTAAATCTTATCAAAAATTTTAAAAATCATTTTTATGATACTATCTAATAATTTCTCTAAATCTGCACACAATAAGAGGCAGGTGAGCATAGAAAGCACAAAGTTAAAATTAGATATCAGTTTTGAGTAGGGGTACCAAATAAATTGATTGAATCATAATTGATGCATAAAAATTAAATCACTAATCAATTTAAGATTTATTAAAACTTTTGTTAAAACCATTCAACTTATCCATGAACCATTTTAATTGATGGATTGTCCAATCTATTCATTAATTATTTTTAATTGATATTATGGATAGATATCCAATTCATTTATTTAAAATCATTTTTTGTTTAATGAAAAACCTAATACTCTTTCTCGGAACGAATGGGCTGAGTTAGCTCATGAAGTTTCTTGAAACTTGGTTCGTTAATGATTTAATGATTAAAAATCTTGACTCATTTATTAAATTTCATATATATTTAGTATTTTTTTATTTTTTTGTCAGATTATGTTATCTTTTAACTAAATTTATGCAAAATAAGGAAACAACAACAGTATTCATTAGTTATTGGATAAATAGTATATGTTATTAGTAGTATTAGTATTTTTTGTCAGATTATGTTAGTTGTTTTTTAACCAATTTAATATATATATTCCAAGTTATAAAGTTGAAGCTAACTTATTGAACATCAAACGCTTTATAGTTATAATAGTAGAGCCACATATGGTTGAAGCAGTGCATATGCACCCATTGAGACCCAACAAAATATTAGCATTTATTATATTTTTATGATATATCACTTGTATTAACATAGAAATTCACACAAAAAAAATATAAGATGTAAGTTAATAATATCTGATGGTATCTAAGGATTTTATACGGGTACTCATATGAATTAATATGATAGACATTTTGAAGTAACTGTATTTCCTAGACCAAATGATTCTAGATATTGCTTGTAAATCATTGAATAGAATAGTTGGATTCTAAAAAAAATTATAAAATTGCTTATAAAATATCTTAGGTATTTTTTATAAGTATTTTATAACCCTTCTAAATATTTAGATATTTTAAAAGTTAGATTGAGAAAGATTTAGAATCTAATCATCACCACACATTTGACTATATATCTACCTTCCATCACTCTATACTAAAAAGGTAATGCAAGTATAAATAGATGAGGATTTGTTGTAACCCTATTACTATCAATAGTTATAGACATGACCATAATAATAATATAAGTGAATTTTCTCTTACTACATATTTATAGGTAGAAATTAAAATTGAAAAAGAAAAAGAAATAGGCATCGACATAAGATAACATACACACACACACACACACACACACACACACACACACATATATATATATATTATATATGTATATCCTCATTCCTTAGAACAATAAATTATGCTTAGATAATCTAAACAATGATGATCATAGTGCATCATGTGCTAATCTAAAAACACAATGAATATAGAGTGAGAATTGAAAATTCTCAATTGGAAGTGAACATTTATAAAACGTTTGAAAACACATGGTGAGTTTCAGCTATGTAATAAGGTTTACTTAGAAGTGGATGTACACACACACACAATCTAAACAATGATGATCATAGTACATCATGTGCTAATCTGAAAGTACCATAAATATAAAGTGAGAATTGGAAATTCTCAGTAGGAAGTGAACATTTATAAAACTTTTGAAAACACATGGTGAGTTTCTGTTGTGTAATATATATAGAAAATTTCATGGCAACTCAAGTATGACAAGAATAACGAAAAATCTAAAACAATTGCTAAATAAATCATGTCATACAGTTCTATATATTAACATCAACAAAAATCAATAAGTTCCTCAAACCTCAATAAACAATTTTCAAATATTAACAAGCATTAACAAGCAAGTTTCTCATCACAGATAATCTACTTTTTACTTTACTTTTTATTTTCATGTCTGTTTGTCTCACATTTTAATTGAAGACATTCAATTTCATAGGGAATCCATCATATCTTTGGTGTTACTTTAACATCGTGACAATAAAGTCAGACATACTTACACTAACTAGGCAGGTAATAAAAAAAATCATCTCTCTGCCTCTCAATGGTTAAGTGCAATTTTTTTTATAAATCACTTACTTGTCATCACACACAAACATAAGAAATACAAACAACTAATATGTCACAAATAAATTCATAATAAATTATGACAACTAAATAAAACTCGTAAAATTTAGAATCATAAATTTAAGGGACCAACTATGATTTAAAATTAAGTTAACAATTCTTTTAGAAAGTTCACATCACAGTCTATAATTTGTGAGGTCTTCATCATCACCCATATTTTATCAGGTCCTCATCATGGTCCATAATTTGTCCTGATCCTGATAGTGCATTCATTGCATAAAAATCCTTTTGTTGTTAATAGTCAAAATAATAGTCATAAAATTGCTCTAAAGCCAAGGTAAATATAAGAAATTCAATGTAAATTAAGTACATATATCCATTGTCCAATATAATTAAAATACTTATTTAACTTAAGTCTTGAGTGATATTTTAATTTATTATATGGGTCTTATGAAAGAGTTAACATTCAAATTATAATAATTTTAAATTTTGTCAAATATTATAAATTTTTCAAGTTAAGCAAATATCAAGTTTTTATAACATTACATGTGTATAATAAATTTAACACGAATAACCGTATGCTCAAAATATTAAAATAATAAATTAAATAATAAAATATATAAATATACTCGAAGTCATGACTTTAATTTTAAAAAGAAGGTTCAACTCCTACCTGATATAAACTTTATTCTTTTTTTTTTTTTTTTTGTCTCTCTCCCTTTTCTTCTTTCTTTATTGGTTCTCACTGTTTTTTACTTTTTTTTTCTCTATCTATTTCTTCTCTTTCTTTTTTTTTCTCTCTCTTTTCTTTTCTTTCTTTTTCTCTTTGTTTCTTTCTCCTCTTTCTTTTTTTTTTCTCTCTTGGTTTACATTTATTGCTATTGCAGCAGCACTTCACTTACTCTTTCTTCTCTTTCTTGTTTATAACGTTCAGTCCCCCTTCCTAATTTATAGTCGTTTATGTGGTGCACGTTGCACTTGTTATTATTACTTTTTTAAATTAAAGAAAGAATTACTTTTAGATTTTTATATTAAAATAATAATTAATTTATAAATATCTTTTTATAATTATCTCTTCATAAAATACTTATAATCTTTATTGCTAATATTAAATGTTAAAATTTTTATTTCAATAAATTTCTATTTCTAGTTTTATAAACTATTATCAATAGGGGTGGAAATAGGTCAATGCTTTGTCAGGGCACTTGGCTACTGTCTAAAAATCTAATTTATCTAAAAACTGTTTGCTTTGCAATTTCATTTACTACTTTCCTATTAAATAAGTCAGTCAAGGCTTTTTTAAAAAGCTGTTTAGTTAAATAGACCAGACTTGTATCTAACAATGTTCATGTTAGGCGACAGTACACTACTGTTTAATTATATATTATTATGATAATTATAATTATTAATTTATTATAATATATTAATATTTTTAATTAAATTTTAATAAAAATAAAGGCTAGACCATTATATTTCAAACAATTATTAGTATATATAAAATATTAAAATTGTTTAAAGGTAGTATTAAGCTTTAAAGGCGCTTTTTTCGCAAAGTAGGTCTTTAAATAGATTAAATTTTTAAAAAGACCAGAAATCAACCTTAAAATTAGCTTTATATTTTAATAAGTCATTTCGATTATCTTTATAATCTGGTAGAGCGCTTTAAAAACAAAACCTACCACTTATTCTCACCCCTAATTATCAATTAAATTCTTACATATTTTATGTAATCTCCTTTAATCAAGTATCAACTATTGTAAAATAAAACTAAATATAATAATCTAGTTAAAATTTTATTCTTTACAAAAATATTTTATGAAAAATAAGATATTACATTTGTTAAGTCAAACTATAAAGAGTTAAACACTCAGCTTCCAAATTGAGTTTTCCATAATAAGCACTCAACTTATCTGATATAGATTCGATAATTATTTATTAAGCTCAAATAGATTGTGAAATTAATAAAATCCAAGCTCGAGCAAAAAAATGAGATCGATTTGTAATCACTGATCCCAATAAAAACAAAGTTACCATATAATAATAATAATAATAATAATAATAATAATAATAATAATAATAATAATAATAATAATAATAATAATAATAATCTTGCTTTGATTTCCTCCGATCAATCCTATTTTCACAAATGAAAATATGCAAACATCTCGCTATATTTATTTCATGCTATCGTGAAATATGAAATATGGTCAATTTTATTTATAAATGCATAAAAGCTTTAATATTATATCACATATCCCGACCAAAACGAAGTTATTATATTATAGAGATTACAAAAAGTATTGCTTTGATTTTCCTAATCACTTCTATATCAAAGAAAGATATTACACTAGCTATAAAGCAAAAAAATAAAAGAAAATTCAAAATAAAATAAAAACCCCTGAAAGTTTTCGGAATATTTTATAATTTGCCATTGAAGATTCCCGATTCTGATGAATAAGGAATGATAATAAACAAAAGGAAATTGGTGTAAAATAGTAAAGAGAACGGAATATTCTCAAAGGAATATTTCTTACTAGTCAATTTCTTTTAGACAATATTTAATTTTAATTTCAAGTTTAAGAAATATCATTCAATCTCATTTAGTTTATTATCATGTGTCTATTTTATTAAATTAATAAAATTAAAATATGTGAGCTACAAACAAAAAGCAAACAGAACTAAAACAAATGAAACATAATTACCTAACTGATATCATGAACTATGAGAGCATAACTACCTACTAACTACTACCCAAGTCATCTACTTTTGAGATAAAGTTGACATTTTAAAAAGAAAAAATAAATATCATTTTATGTATTTATTTTATTAAAGCGAGAAGGACGTATTATTGTATTAGACATCAAAGGAGCAACATTGCTCACTTTCTCGTCACATTCCAATACTAAAAGCTCATCAATAAGGTATTGTTCTACCACTTACGTATTATACCTAGTTTTTTTTAGTTTTTTTTTTTCATTTTGGTGGATTCTTATAAATTGATGAATGTTGTGCTTTCTTTGAAATTGCCATATATATATATGAAGGATTATTTACATCCGTATAAATTTTTTTTTTTAACTACATTTATTTTTAATCGTTAATTTTATTTTCATCTAATAGTTGAGATTATTTTATTAAAAATAATCATTAGATGAAAATAAATTAACAATTAAAAATAAATATAAAAAAAAAATTAATTTATCTTAATATAACTTGATCTTCTATATATATTACAAACTAAAAACTAAAACAAATGGGGCCCAACTTAACGACTACCACGTACTATCTCACAAATATATATATATATATATATATATATATATATATATATATATATATATATATATATATATATAAATAGAATCTAAATATCTAGTGAGAAGAGTTTTTATTATGAGAAGGTGAGAGGAGTAAATCTTGATCATACAATATACATTAGATTGTCGAAGATTAAAAGTTACTTTCTTAAAGGTCATGTGACGTTATAAAAAAGTCGCATGTATTTATGTTTCTAATCTTGATCATTCATATAAGATCCAATGGTTATGTACTTTCTCACCTCTTATAATAAACACTCACTCTCACTTGAAGTAAGATCTCATATATATATATATATGAGGAGGATCGACTTACACCAAATGTAAGTCTTTTTCACTTACACTCATTTTTCAACCATTAGATTTACTTTCATCTAATGGTTGAGGTTTTCATTAAAAGTAAATTAGATGAAATTGAATCTAACGATTGAAAATGAGTGTAAGTCAAAAAAAAAGACTTACACCGACAAAATTGATCCTCCATCTATATATATATATATATTTTGTGGAGTAGTACGTGGCAGTAGTTAAGTAGTTTAGTCTCATTTGTTTTAGTTCTATTTGTAGTTCACGTCTTTTAATTCTATTAATTTAATAAAATAGACACATAATAATAAATTAAATAAGATTAGAACTAAGTTTTATTTTTTTTGTCTAATTACCAGGAAATAATATTTTATTTCCTTGTTTATGAGGTCAATTTTAGTTATTTATTCCTCCAACCTAACCTTATAATTACACTCACAATGAAAAAATAGTATACTTGTCATTTTTAGCACAAACCATGCACTTATCCAAGGCTTGGTGGTCGACTCATTAGAAAAGTAAGCGTTAAAATGGATTAAGGTTGATGGATCGATTCAAATAACTTAATAAAATGAATGGGTTAAGTTAAGAAAATTTGACGTTTGAATATATTTTGACCTAATTGATTAGCTTGATTTTAGTTTAATATTTAATTATTTAATTAATAATTTTTATGATATATAAAATATTTTATTTTTATTTTTTAATGTGAATTAATATTTGTCACAAAAATAATTTTATTTAAAATTAAAATATAATTTAATTTATATACATTATCAATATAAAATTTTTATATTTACATTTAATAATGTATTGACATATTATTTAATAAATTGAAACTTATATAAAATGTCAAATTTATTAAATAATGTGACAATTAATAATATAAATTTTTTTATATTAACAATATATCAAAATTAAATTTTTAAAAATATACAAAACAGAAATATAATGATAAAATATAAAAATAAAATTTTTAATTATTAAAAATATAAGACAAAATTTAAATGAAAAAATATAATCAACGTTATTGGGATAGTTAAAAATTGACTTAACTCACCGATTTGACACCTATAAGAAAAGATTACTAGGATTATCCTTAAAAGAATTATAGAATAGATTAATGTTATATATATTTCACTTCATTATCCTAAAATTGTTCCGGTTAGTGTCCGATGATGACCTTTATCAAATTAGAATGGACTTTGCTTTTGGAACAACTAACCAAACCAGAAAAAACGTCCATGCGCCGAGCCACCGTTGGTCCAAGAAACACTAATCGGCAAATCTCCATGTGGCGCTACCAGGGCCTCTCTTCTAGATCAAGCTGACACATGTTCCACCGTAGGGGCAGATACTGCGCGCTAGACACGCAATGGATAATACGAGAAGATCAAAATTTTAAATTATATACTAATAATAATAATAAATAAAAATTAAAGTGAAAGTGAAGTCATTTGATTGCCACGTGGAATAACTGTCGACGTGGCAATTTAAAGGGATTGGCCCCACTGCAATTATGGACCCACTTCACCTGAGACCTTCACGTAAAAAGTAACAGCCGTGTCATGGAAAGCTACGTGTACAGTAACGGTCGACGACGTGCCTCATCATCGGGTGACTTTCGTGGGAAAAGGATTCATAAACTAAAAAAAAATATATTCATAAATTATTTTTAATGATGTATATATTATTTATATTTTTTAAAAAAATATAATTAAATGAGAGAAAATAAAAAAAATATATAAAATAATTGATATTAAATAAAATATAAAAAATAATATATATACTATTTGATATTAAAATATAAAAATTGAATCAAACATTGATCCCTTAATTACGTAGAGGTAAGGCCAGTTGGTGATGATGCCTCCTACTGCTTGGGCGGTGGCAGTTAACCAGAAAATAATAGTATTCTATACTCGCTTTAACGCTTCATAAATTC
Source organism: Ormosia emarginata (assembly GCA_029884605.1). Lineage (NCBI taxonomy): Eukaryota > Viridiplantae > Streptophyta > Magnoliopsida > Fabales > Fabaceae > Ormosia > Ormosia emarginata. Next base: position 30,091,780 of record JAQQTP010000080.1, on the reverse strand, counting down.
TTTTTGGTTAAATTTTAAATTTTTAGTTGAAAATGAAAAAAGGTTAGCTAAAGGTAGATTAATTTAGTGTTGAAAAACGTGTACATAGTTCAACGTATTATCACAATTTGAATTAAAATTTGATCAATTTCTTTAATTTAACTCCAAATTTTGATTTGTAAGTTTTACTCGTTAAATGCTATTTAGCTATAATAAAAATAATAAAGAAGAATCTATTGTGCTATTGGCTAAGAATAATTCGTTGAGAAATAATAACAGCAAAATCATGAGGTGTTTTGCTATGGTCTGTGGTCGCTTGCTTGGGAAGAGAAGCATAAAATCAGCAAAATGTCTTGATTTCAGATTTCATCTGTCGACTTCAACTTTGTAAAAATAGAAATTTCAAGTTTTGATCTCTATGGAAATAATTGATTGCATCATAAAAATAGATCACAATAATTCTGGTATGTTTGAATTGCTATTTGATGATATTTCGCCACGTTTATCTCTTTGAAATATGGTCTATATAAGCATAACAATTTCAATATTTGTCAAAAGTAAATAAACTAAAGAAACTAACTTATGGAGATTTTTTTTATTTTATTGTATTATCTTACCCATTTTTATCAAGATTTTTATTACACTGTTCCATTCTAACATTGAATAGGTTGAAATTGTCCAACGTTAAAGGTGGACTAAAATGATAATATTAATTAACCAAATCTTTAATGTTTAATTATTTAATACAAGGCCATTTGGCACCGTGGAATCCCAATAACATCTCCCTAACCGTTGGATCATATATTTGTGAGAAGGATAAAGTTCTATATAAGCCACCCTCCACCCCTTACCGTTTCCAACACAGCAATCCCAATATCTCTTCTTTGCTTAGCAAATAACTCTCTTAGGTACTTATTCTCTTAAACCTTTCTTTTTCTTCCCCTTCTCTTCTCTTCACTGAGATCATGGCACCTAATATCACCAATACCACCGGTGGCATAAAGGTTGCTGGCGCCAGAGGGCGTGCCTTCGTAACTTTCCTGGCAGGGAACGGTGACTATGTGAAGGGTGTTGTGGGTTTGGCCAAAGGACTGAGGAAGGCGAGGACCATCTACCCACTGGTGGTTGCAGTCTTGCCCGATGTCCCTGAGGAACACCGTAAGATTCTTACCTCACAAGGTTGCATTGTCAGAGAGATTGAGCCAGTGTACCCACCTGAGAACCAGACCCAGTTTGCTATGCCCTATTATGTCATCAATTACTCCAAGCTACGTATTTGGGAGGTATTCCTTTTTGTTATTTTACCATTGCATGTGTTTCTCCTCTATTGACTACTTTAAGACAACAGCTACAGCCACAGATAAAGTTTTTATACAAATCTCGCTGACCAAGTATTTTACTTTATATTTACTTTAACTGAGAGAGAAAAGGTTTATGTCAAAAAAATATTTGAAAAACTAAAACAGATATTCTTTTCGTAAATAATATATACATTATTTTTTACATTTAATTTAATACTATTTATTATATTTTTTTTTTATTATTTTTTTAATCATATATTTTTAAAAATTATATATATAATATTTATCTTTAAAAGAGATATAAAAACATCATTATTCAAACTAAAATTGTTAAATCTGGATGCATTTTTTATCTTTTGTAAGTAACACTGCCCTTAACTTTAATTTGGAGTAGTTTCGGATTCTGAAACCTTTTTCTGTTGTTTTGCGTGAGCGGACTGTCTGGTATAATGAAAACCGTCTTATGATTAGACCTTGTACAAATGAACACCTTATTTAATAAACAATATTTTATTCCCCCTTTAACTTTAACTTTAACTGAATATCGTTTTTGTATTTTCCCAATTGTAAACAAATGTTTGTTTATAAGTTATACCCAAGATATTTTTTTTTTACCAAAAAGCTGAATACTTAATATATTTTTATTTATTCTAGTGTATGCTTGATTCGTTTTCTATTTTCAATTATGGCGGCGGATTCTGATACGGGTTTCTTTATTGTGATTGAATTTTTTTCAGTTCGTGGAGTACAGCAAGATGATCTACCTAGACGGTGACATCCAGGTTTTTGAAAATATTGACCACCTGTTTGATTTGCCTGATAATTATTTCTATGCGGTGATGGACTGTTTCTGCGAGAAGAGTTGGACCCACACCCCTCAGTATCAGATTGGTTACTGTCAACAGTGCCCTGATAAGGTTGAATGGCCCTCTGATTTTGGTACCAAGCCTCCTCTCTATTTCAATGCTGGGATGTTTGTTTATGAGCCAAATCTGGCAACCTATTGTGACCTACTGGAAACACTCCAAGTTACGAAGCCCACTTGCTTTGCTGAACAGGTTTACTTAATTGGTAGCATGCTTTATAATTTTATATACGTAGTTGTCATCACTTGAAAAAAAAAACGATGGGAAACAGCAAACTGTAATTGTAAATTTGTTTTTATGTCTTGCAGGACTTTCTGAACATGTACTTCAGGGAAAAATACAAACCAATACCCAATGTGTACAACCTTGTGTTGGCCATGTTGTGGCGTCACCCTAAGAATGTTGAACTTAACAAAGTTCAAGTGGTTCACTACTGTGCTGCTGTGAGTGTGCTATTTTCTAAACTATGTTTCTCTATAAATTCATTAATTAATTAAATTCTGTTTAATTTTCAGTGTTAAATTGTTGATAATGGTTCGGGTCAATAATATTGTTGTTTCATTTATGTTACACTAGGGGTCTAAGCCATGGAGGTACACTGGGAAGGAGAAGAACATGGAGAGAGAAGATATCAAGATGCTGGTGAAGAAATGGTGGGACATATATGAGGATGAGACATTGGAATATAACAATGCCGTCAACTTGGAATGCTTTACGGATGCGCTTTTGAAGGCTGGTGACGTTAAGGTTATCCCCGCCCCATCCGCCGCCTAATATGCTTATTTCCACCAATAAATGCTTCACAATGTTCATATATATCTTCATTTCCTTTTCGTTTTTGGGTCTTCCAAGGGACCGAAGTATGGTTTTTTGTGACCATCCCGTATAGGAGTCACGTATCGTATATATCTTTTGATCCTTAAGATTTAGAGGACTCTTTTTTGTTTTTTCTTTGAGTCCGTCTACTTTGCTTTCCTTGATCAGTCGTTGTGGGCCTGTGAATATCTTTAAATTTATTAATGGATATTTTAATTTTTAACAGTATCTGATTTTATTAATACGCTTTTCTTTTTCGTTTCTTTTTTTTCCTCTTCATTGATTCCTTCCTTCCTTCCTTATTTCCGTTCTCGCTTTGATTCTCATTAAAAAAGAAAATTGCATATAATTGCGCTGTAGTGGAAGAAATTATTGTATATTGCTGAAACAGCAATGGAGATTTCTGTTACCCTCGGTTTTGCTAAGCAAAAAAAAAAAATTATGGCAACATTGTAATTTTGTCAAAATTAACTTTATATTTAAACCCACCTTCCCAAGCTCAAGAGAAGTCGTTCTCTGCAACCCTCTTTCCCCCCCCCCCTTCTAGTTTTTTCTTTTTTCTTTCTTTCCTTTTATTACAATTGTGAGTATTTTTTTTTTTTATTTTTTTTTAATTCTATTGAAACTTTCAATTGTTATTTTATTTTTTCTTTCTTTTACATTTATTCTTTTGAGTGATTTTTCTGAATTAAGGATTGTAGTTTGAAAAAAGTGGTAGTTATCCATTTGTTGGAATTTATTCTTCTTTAAAGTAAACGTATAATTCAAAAATTCTAATAATTATTTTAAATTGATATTTTGATAAATTATAATTATTAGATTTGGTTAAATATAAAAGTTAAAAGTTATGATATTTTTTATATTAAACTATCTTCTGAAGTTCCATAATAGCTATTGTTATTATTCTAATATGTCTATAAGAATTACAAAATTAAAAATTTATGTGACTTGGACTAACTTATAATTTATCTTTGTTACATGCCCATCATGAACCCAAAGTTTGAATCATGATAATTTCCTGACTAATAACAAAATGTAACTATACTAATTCATTTTGTATCAATGGGCGACCCCGTATTGGAGTTTCTACGCGCCAAACAGTGTTTGTGTTTCGTTGCTTACACTATTCGGTCCAATGTTTGCAAATTAATCAATACAATAAATATGATGCATACGGATATAATATTGTTTTTAACGATGTGACTATCTGATCTCTCCTATTGTGAATGTGTGTGTAGCAGTTCAGCGAACCGTCAATGACTCAATTGGATTGCTTTAAAAGCTCTCCAGTCTCCACAGAAATACTACTCATTATCTCCTCTCAGTAATCGCTAAATACCACATGACCTGCAGGGCACGTGTATCTACTTTGGTTGATACACAGATTGCAGATCTGCAGCTTTGCTACATATGAATCGGGAAAAAAATAAATGCCCCTCCATCTTCTACCTCTTATAATCTATACTAGTTCATGTCCTTAGAAAATAGTATGGATTGCAATTGTGATCTTAGTAGCAAGCCTTTCAACCAAAATGGTAGTGACTTACTGTAAATTCTACAAGTCACCAACAAACATATAATACCCTCCAAATTTTGCAACGCAATAGTTTGCCATTTTATTTTTTTCTTTTTGGACGTGGAAGGTGGACCATTCTGAGCCCGACATAACAGCAGATTTGACAGAATCTGGCCGACTTCATACTTAGGATCATACCGACCGATGTATAACGGGCAAATACGCCGGTAACAGTCACTTTCCGACTTAATTAATTAACCAACGACTACAAATCTGGCATTTAGTGAATAGATTGTAACTGAATCCCAACGTTCGGACTTTGAATGTCTTAAACGGCGGGAGTTCGGGTTTATCTGGGTTCAGAACATCTATATAATCCTGCCTGGCGATCTAAGCCGGGCATGTTCCATTCTTTAGCCTAATACTTACTATTTGCTCTAAAACTTGTCATACGATCCTTGTGCTGACTGACTAGCCTGGTTTTTTAGACATTGTGACATACCTGTTCGGTAACAAGAGTAGGGTCGTCATCAAAGCTATCTAGGCTCGGTCGGTACCCGGAACATCTGGCGCCCACCGTGGGGCTAGGTAAAACTTTCCTACTCCACAATCCTTCAGCTCTTTTCATAACTCATCCAACCACCTTCTAGACCTGATATGGCGAGCAACGAAAACGGTGTCCTGAATGGAATCAATCAAGAAAGCAACCAGCTCAGTACAATGGAGATGCTCCTGCAAGCTATTAGAGATATAAATAGCCGAATTGATCGAATGACTCAGACCAGCAGGATCAACAGAGGATTGAGCAGGAAGATCGGAGGAAATAATTCCCGAGAAGAAGATATTCCGAGCAAAGATTTTCAAGGACATACCAAGTATTCCCGGATCAAACAAAATATGACGGAAGGAGACAAGCAAACAACCCACCGGAGCGGATCATCCTTTCTCCGACTTCATTATGTCAATCCCACTTCCAGGAGGGATTCAGACTCCCGACGATGGAGCTTTATGATGGGACATCGGATCCACAGGAGCATCTGACGATGTTCAATTCTATGATGCTTCTAAACGGAAGCTTCGACCCGATCAAATGCAGGGCTTTTCCGACAACTCTAAAAAAAATCGGCCTTGCTCTGGTTTTCAAGCATTGAAACAGGTTCAATTTACGATTTTTCTGAATTATCTGTCAAATTTCTTAACCATTTTTCTACGAGCAGGACACACCAGAAGACATCAGCAAGCCTAATCAATCTGAGGCAGGGCCAAGAAGAATCTCTCAAAGATTTCATCAGAAGGTTTGGGGAGGAAGCCGTGCGTGATAAGAGATCTTAATCCAGCCAGCTTCATTGCATGCTATCATGGGCGGCTCAAGCGTCCCGACCATTTGCGTACTCCCCGCCGAAAAACCTCCTTTGGACCGGACGAGTTGAGGAACAGTCTGCAAGATATATCAACATGGAAGAAATCGCTCTTGCCAGGAAGCAAATGGAGCAACCTTTTTCGAACCTGAACGCAGGGGGAAAAAATAATCCCAATATTTCTATCAAACCAATTACTCATGACCGATCATATAACGGACGGGGATCGGAGATAAGAGGCAGACACTTACAAAGGAATGATCGGACGTACGAAAATGTACGTGCAATAACGGATAGAGTACAACCTTGGTTCAATGAATACACTCCGTTAAACTCTCGCCGAGATCGGATATTCCGTGAAATATACAACACGGGTCTGATCCGTCTCCCAAAAAACGCCGGATATCAAAGGACACCACCTGACGTTGATAAAAGTAAAAGGTGTGAATTCCATAAAACTTACGGACATACCACCGAGGAGTGCATCAGCTTGAAAAATAGGATCGAGCAACTTATTCGGGAGGGACATCTTGCAAAATATGTTTATCGCCGCAGAAGTAGAAGCAGGGAGGCAAAAGAAGGAGATCAATCCAACCGAAGAGGGCCAAGCCCGGATTTGAAGAAAAAGGCCGTGGATACGAGCACTGGTAACCGGGACCAACCCGTCAGAGGAATCATTGACTCAATTGTAGGGGGGTTCGCCGGTGGAGGGAGCTCCAATTCATCTAGGAAACGACATCTCCGAGAAGTAATGTCGGTAAGCTACCCTTCCCCAGTGCAGCACAAACAATTCAGCGATGGACCGGTCATCTCTTTTTCAAGCAGTGATTACGCCGGGTTAAATGAGAACTTGGACGATCCGATGGTCATATCAGTTATAGCAGGGAACTTTCAGATCAAGAAAGTTCTGGTTGATCAAGGAAGTTCTGCCGATGTTCTGTACATGTCCACGCTTCAAGATTGCGGAGATGTCGAAGACGACTTGACACCATTCAATGGAACTTTGATCGAGTTCTCAGGAGAACAGGTAAATGTCAAGGGGTTCGTCGAACTCCGAACAACTTTCGGGACAGGTACTCTACTTAAAATTATTCCTGTAAGATACTTGGTCATAGATTGCTATACTCCCTATAATGTTATCCTTGGGAGACCGTCTCTAAATCTTTTAGGGGCTGTTGTCTCAACCCCCCACCTAACAATGAAATTCCCAGTCTCTAAGACTGAGGTAGGTACAGTACATGCAGATCAGAAAGAAGCTCGGATTTGCTACAACGAAAGTCTGAGACCTAGACAAGATGAAAAGACTCGTAAGATTGACCGTAAGCGACCGATACATAACATTAACATGGCCGAACTTGACCCGAGAAGTGAAGAGAAAGACAGGCCTCAACCGATCGAGGAATTGCAAGCAGTACCATTGGGTCCTAAATCCAGCCATGTAACACATATCGGAGCTCATTTACCAACCGAACTTAAAAGAGATCTGGAGGAATTATTGAGAAATAATGCTGATATCTTTGCCTGGACTGCAGCAGACATGCCTGGAATTGATCCCGAGATCATCACCCATAAGCTCTCCTTGGATGCGAACGTCAAACCAGTAGCTCAGAAAAAAAGGAAACTTGGATCGGAAAGACAAAGGGCCGCGACAGAGGAGACCAAAAAACTCTTGGAAGCAGGTTTTATCAGAGAGGTAGAATATACCACATGGTTGTCAAATGTGGTTATGGTAAAAAAGTCGTCAGGAAAATGGAGAATGTGTACGGACTTCACAGACTTGAACAAAGCTTGCCCGAAGGATTCCTATCCTCTTCCCAGCATAGACCGACTAGTTGATGGGGCTTCTGGTTATCAATTCCTTAGCTTTATGGATGCATATTCTGGATACAACCAGATTAGGATGCACCCGGGCGATGAACAAAAAACTGCTTTTATAACTGAGTTTGGGAATTTTTGTTACAGGGTGATGGCTTTCGGCCTTAAAAATGCCGGAGCAACTTACCAACGGCTGATGAACAGAATTTTCGAGAAACAACTTGGAAGAAACATCGAAGTATATGTAGATGACATGGTTGCCAAAACACCTGAAGGCGGGGATCATTGTTCCGACCTATCTGAATGCTTTGCGTAACTCAGAAAGTATAATATGAAGCTAAATCCCAAGAAATGTGTGTTCGGGGTTCAAGCAGGAAAGTTTCTTGGTTTTCTCCTCACCAGCAGAGGAATAGAAGCAAACCCGGAGAAATGTAGAGCAATAATAGAAATGAGAAGCCCAGCAACGATTAAAGAAGTGCAAAGATTAACTGGACGGATAGCTTCCCTCTCCAGGTTCCTTTCAAAATCAGCTGACCGATCTCTACCGTTCTGTCAATGCCTCAAGAAGACCAAAAAATTTCAGTGGACGGAGGAGTGCGAGCAAGCGTTCAGTGAACTTAAAACTTTCTTGGCGACTCTGCCAATTTTGACAAAGCCCGAATCAGGTGACATCTTATTTTTATATATTTCTGTTTCTGACAAAGCCTTGAGTTCTGTATTGGTGAAAGAAATAGGAAAGGAGCAACGACCTATTTACTTCGTTAGCCGAGTCTTGCAAGGACCAGAAGGTCGGTATCAGAAAATCGAAAAGATGGCATTAGCTCTAGTCACAACGGCTAGGAGGCTCCGACCATATTTTCAAAGTCATTCTGTAATTGTAAGGACAGATCAGCCGATCAGACAAGTACTTCAAAAACCGGAGCTTGCCGGACGAATGATATCATGGTCCGTCGAATTGTCGGAATTTGACATTCAATATCAGCCAAGAGGACCTATCAAATCCCAGGTATTATCTGACTTTTTGGTTGAATTATCTTCCCCCACTCCTCAAAATGAGAATAATGATACTTGGATTCTTTTTGTTGATGGAGCATCGAATGTCAAAGGAAGTGGAGCCGGAATTATTCTGGAAGGACCAAACGAGATCTTAATTGAACAGTCCCTGAAGTTCAATTTTCGGGCTAGCAATAATCAAGCCGAGTATGAAGCGCTCATTGCCGGGCTAGCATTAGCAGCAGAAATGGGAGCTACTAGGGTAGTCGCAAAGTCGGATTCCCAACTGGTAACCGGGCAAGTAAGCGGCGAGTTCCATACTAAAGATCCGCAATTAGTCAAATATTTACTCAAGGTACAAGATGTGTTAAAAAAGTTCGAACAATTCGAGATTGTTCATATCCCAAGAGAGCAGAATACTAGGGCTGATCTCCTGTCAAAATTAGCAAGTACAAAAGGTCCAGGTAACAACCGATCCGTTATTCAAGAAATGCTTGACCGACCTAGCGTAGAAGAAGAGGAGATTCTTTCAATCGACAACAATCTAAATTCTTGGATGAGCCCAATCGTCAAGTATTTGGAAAGTGGTGAGCTACCAACTGATGAAAAGAAAGCAAAGAAATTGCGAAGGTCGGCGAGTTATTACACGATAATAGGCGGAGAATTGTTCAAGAGAGGTTTTCTCTCCCCCTCTTGAAGTGTATCAATCAGAACCAGTCTAAGTCGGTCATGAAGGAAGTTCATGAGGGAGTCTGTGGTAGTCACATCGGAGGACGATCGTTAGCAGGCAAGGTTTTAAGAGCAGGAATGTACTGGCCAACTATGAAGTCTGATTGTCTAGAGTATGTTCAGAAATGTGACAAGTGCCAGAAATTCGCCAATCTACACAAATCCCCACCTGAAGAATTGCACAGCATTGAGACTCCATGACCATTTTGCCGATGGTGAATTGACCTGTTAGGTCCTTTCCCTGCGGCCGCCCGACAAATGAGGTACATTATTGTTGCCATTGATTATTTTACAAAATGGATTGAGGCAGAACCACTTGCTAGTATAACTTCCGAAAAGGTTAAAAAATTTGTTTGGAAAAATATAATATGCCGTTTTGGTTTACCATATTCGATTGTGTCTGATAATGGAACTCAATTCACTGACAAGAAATTCTGAGAATTTTGTATGAGAAATGGAATTAAACAGGTATTCACCTCGGTAGAACACCCACAAACTAACGGATTAGCCGAAGCAGCCAACAAGGTTATATTACTCGGACTGCGAAAGAAGCTAGACCATGCTAAAGGCCTTTGGCCAGAAGAACTTCCGAACATTTTGTGGGCATATCACACTACACCACAGTCGTCAACACGCGAAACCCCATTCCGACTTACTTTCGGGGCGGAAGCTATGATCCCCGTCGAAGTCGGTGGATCGAGTTTTAGAAGATCCGCCTTTAATGAAGAGGTAAATGTTGCAGTCAGAAAAGCCGATTTAGACCTGTTAAAGGAAGAAAGGGAAATAGCACACATTCAGGAAGAAGCTGCCAAAGCTCTTGCAAAGCGAAAATATAACCGGAAGGTGAAAACAAGAAAATTCGTTGAAGGGGACCTGGTGCTTCGCAAAATTGAAGACTCTAGAAGGGTGCCGGGCGAAGGGAATCTATCGGCTAATTGGGAGGGACCTTTCAGAATACTCAAAGACATTGGCGGAGGAGCGTATAAGATCGACGATATCACTGGGTGTTCGCTTCCTAGAACTTGGAATTCAGCGTCACTTCGGAGATACTATAGCTAAGTTCTTATTTTATCTTTTCTTTTATGAACTTTTGTATTGAAAGTTAAAGGTAGTGTACTATTTTTCCTTATCAGGATTTTTTCCCGATGGGTTTTTTCCTGAAAGGTTTTAACGAGGCCTACCGTTAACTCAGTTTACTCAAATAAAATCGTCAACTTGAAACTTTGTTTGTATAACATTGGCCTTAGAGCCAATTCCGGTCAATGTCACCGATGCCCGGCCATAGTCACCGAAGAAAGCCGACCTTAGAGCCAATTCCGGTCAATGTCACCGATGCTTGGCCATAGTCACCGAAGAAATTGGCCTTAGAGCCAATTCCGGTCAATGTCACCGATGCTTGGTCATAGTCACCGAAGAAATTGGCCTTGATTTTAATTCCGGTCAATGACACCGATGACGGTCGTAGTCGCCGACGAAGATGGTTTTCGAGCCAAATCCGAGTTGATATCTAAAGTCTCCGATTCCGATCATATTCATCGCCGAAAATGACCTTTGAGTCAAGTCGGGAAAAGTCGCCAATACCGATAAAATTTGCTTGAGAGCCTAGTCGGGTCAAAATCACCCAGGACCGAACCCAAGTAAACAACCCAAAATTCTACAAGTGCCAAACTTTCAAAAAATAAATTATAGTTTATTCGATTAGACCTTTTGGCAATTCATAATTTTTCAATCGATTCTCTTTAAAACAACTTAAATGATGTTTCAAGGGGCATAAATTTCGATGTTATCGGATTTTTTGGATAAACGTTCCACCGCTAAGTATTATAGGCAACGTTGGCAGGCATTAAGATATTTTTTGAATAAACGTTCCGCCGCTAAGTATTATAGGCAATGTTGGCAGGCATTAAGATATTTTTTGAAATTTAAATTTAAACATCAGAAGCATGTACGATATCAAAAACTAGAGATATTTTTCATTAAAACGGCAGTGTTATACATTGAAATTTCGAATACTTAAGACTATGTTTCTTCTTCTTCTTCTTCTTCTTCTTCTTCATCTTCAACGATACGACCACCGACTACCTTGTGGAACGGCCCCATCTCACCCAAGCGATTGTCAAAGATTCCGTCGGGATTCAAAAGCTTGGCCTGTTGAAGGCAGGTATCAAAGCCAACAACTCTTTGGTTTGTAATTTCATCTTTCAATCCTTCCAACTCAGTAAACAGCTTAGTTTTCTCTCCCAAAGCCTCTTTAAGAGCTCGGTCAGACTCCTCCTTGTCCTTTAGGACCGCCGACAGGCTTTCTTCAAAAATTTTCTTTTCTTCCTCCAGAAGTCTTACCGAAGATTCAAGTGAATCGATTCGGTGTGCCTTCGCCTTTAAAACTTCTATTTCATTTTTTAACTCGGAAACTTCAGCATGATGAGCCTTCGTTGCTTTTTCCATTTCTGAACGAAAAAGAAGGTTGTTGGATGACACTTTCTTTTTTGTTTCTGCTACTTCAACCTCGGCCGACCTAAGTACACTAACGGACCGAAGAAGTTGTACTTCGGCCCATCGTATGAGCCCAATATCACCGACCTTGTCTTTGCGTTCCTTATCGTCTGGGAGAGAAATATGATCATCTATCAAAGACTCGAAGGGAAAGGTGGTTGACCATAGGGAAGACTTGTCTTTTCCAGCCGCAAAACCGCTTAATCCCTCGAAGGCCGTTTTTAAACCGGAGTTCTGCGAAGAACCTTCGACTACTGATGTCAAGGCAGGTTGTTTCATACTCTGCTGCGGGACTTCTGACCGACGTCTTTTTCGAACCATCGGATCCGAGTTGGTATCCGAAGTTTCTGGTTGAGGATTAGCAGATATAGGCTCAGGTTGGGGAATGATGTCATCAGTATTTCCTACCGCCGAGGTTCCTTCGTTCTTCAATTTCTTTAGTCTTCGTTGCATTTCGCGAACGGTTATCTTAGGAGCCATTTTTTCTGAAAAGAAATTAAAGTAGTTAAAATGCATCAGTAGAGATCCAATATTGGCAAAATAGCAAGAAAAAACAAGACTTGCGCATTATTTTTTGTAATTCGGTTGGATTGTTTCCAAACTTTACCAAGGAAGCAGTATCCAAAGACCTTTGAAGCCTCTTCCAAAAGTCGACCAATATTCGGTCTTCGGGTGACAACTTTCTATACTCTACACCCAGTATGGAAGTCGGGTTTGCACGCCAGTATAAAGGGAATTTTTCTATCCCATATTCGTCCAAGTAGAATGAAAGGTCGGTCGGAGTAGAACTCACTCGAAAAAACTTATTTTTAAAATTCTTGTACGACGAGTCTAAAGCAGAAAATAATCTTCTACGGGGATGACTGTTAATTGATACCCAACCCCCTTTACCGACCCCTTTGCATTGAAAAAGGGAAAAGAACACGTCGATACTAGGTTTCCGACCTATAAACTGAAATAGCACTTCGAAAGCTTTGACAAATGCCCAGCTATTTGGATGGAGTTGGGTAGGAGCGACGTTTAATTTAGTCAGAATTTTACATTGAAAATCTGAGAAGGGTAAACGAAGTCCGAGTCGGGTGAAAAAGGTCTCATATACATATATCCAACCTAGATCGTCATTCTTTCCTGGAGACATAAAAATCCTCTATTCAGGTCGGCAATGTCGGCATACGAATTTGGTCTCGTCTCCATTAGATGCCATCACTATACATCTTCGGAGGATGTGTATACTTTCGTACCGAATTAAAATCGAGCAGTAATTTTTAACAAAGGGATTTAACCCAATTGTATTCCTCCTCTGATCTTGGAGGTGACGGCTGACCTTCAAGATCGGGCGATTCTTCGCCGGTTGGGTTTTTTCCTTTGCCAGTGGTTGGGCCCGTTGTATGTTGACTGGAAACACCTACCGGAGATTCACCCAGAATCTCTACAGATTCACTACTACTACTGTCGCTTCTAACGGACATGTTACTACTTACGGTCCTAAAGCCTAAATTGAGGCAATTTACAGAGTGAAAGGGAAAGGTGAAGAGAAGTACCTGTTTTTGGAAGGCGAAATGCGAATAGCTTCGTTGCAATGGAACTTTGTGAGGAGATAATGAAGGGCCCAGGAACTTGAGTAGATATGCTTGATGAGCGAATGAAGAAGGAATCCAGAATGGAGGAAGGCACAACAATGAAATGTTCTGGAAAAGGGAGCAATACGGAGGAAGATGAAACGAGGAGTGTTTTCTGTAGAAAGTTAACGGTTAGACTTGGAAGAGTAATGAGAAGAAAGTGGAAGAAGGGCTTTTTTAAATAATGACTAGGCCGCCACAAATCAAGGGTAATAAAGTCAAGAGAAACGAAAAGTTGTGTTCTCACCCGTCAGATGAATCTTGCGCCCAGGATTGATCCTAGCCAAAATCAACGGTTGGAAGGCCGTTTCAGCGAAGATCAAAGGTTGCACGACGGTTACTGGTATAGTCGCTTTAATGGTGCAATAATGAAACTGACACTTGAGTAATAGATGAATCACACGTGGCACACGTCTTTTCACATCTTGGGACAATTACGAGTTACACGAAGCGTCTTGAACAACGAGCCCTAATGTACCTGAGCAAAGTAGGGTTGCAGGAAGCTAAGCTTGTCTTTTTGGTTTCTAGTAATTGATCAAAGTCGGCAGGATGATTTTTCCGATTGGTGTTGAAGACGTCCATTCTATGTTATTATTTGGCCCTTTCAGCCGAATCATTTTTGTACTCGGCATTTTTGATCGGGTCTCTTATAGATAGGCTCATAAATCTATATGGCCGATTTAGGGCTGTGGACCATTCTATGTTCGTTTAATCGGTCTTTTATAGCTCGGCTCATATCTTCTATATAGAATTAGAGAGCTAAAATTATGTGGACCATTCTATGTTCGTTTAATCGGTTTTTATAGCTCTACTCATATCTTCTATATGGCCGAGCTAGGCTAATGGACCATTCTATGTTCGTTTAATCGGTCTTTTATAGCTCGGCTCATATCTTCTATATAAGCCGAGGAGCTGGGGGCTCGTGGACCATTCTGGGCCAACATAACAGCAGATTTGGCAGAATCTGGCCGACTTCATACTTAGGATCATACCGACCGATGTATAACGGGCAAATACGCCGGTAACAGTCACTTTCCGACTTAATTAATTAACCAACGACTACAAATCTGGCATTTAGTGAATAGATTGTAACTGAATCCCAACGTTCGGACTTTGAATGTCTTAAACGGCGGGAGTTCGGGTTTATCTGGGTTCAGAACATCTATATAATCCTGCCTGGCGATCTAAGCCGGGCATGTTCCATTCTTTAGCCTAATACTTACTATTTGCTCTAAAACTTGTCATACGATCCTTGTGCTGACTGACTAGCCTGGTTTTTTAGACATTGTGACATACCTGTCCAGAACAAGAGTAAATTAAGTCATCAAAGCTATCTGGTTTCGGTCATCTGCCGAACGAAGGTGTGAAACTTTCATTCAACAAGGCAAAGCGGAAATTACATCAAAGTAAACCAGATTACATATTCTTCCCAACTTAGCAAGGGCATGAGCAACTTAAGTATCCCTCTCTACCTACATGAGAGAACTTTAGACTTTGGAACCTATGAGCCAGAGAGATATAGTCTGAGACCAATAGATCAAAGTAGGAGAAAAGCCGCTGGTCCCTTTCAAAAGCTTGAATCAATTCTAAGCAGTCAGAATCGACATCCAGCTTCCAAAAACAAAGATCCAGAGCTAACTGAAGGCCCAACTTTACACCCATGGCCTCTGAGTTTACCAATTTTAAACGTCAAAACAATATGAAAATAATTTATCAACCAACAAATATCTTGGTCTAATTCTTAAATTAATAAAATTATACTGCATACACCTTATTCAAATCTTCCGTAACTGGCCAGATTTCAGCTTCATGCATGACCTTTCTCTATAAGCGTACAAGTTGTTAGCATGTTTTGTTCCCCATTGACAATTCACAATATTAATTAAGCCTAATTTATTATAATGTCCAAACTTAGTATAATGTTTGGAACTGATAAAAATTACCTTAAAAGTTATACATATAATAAAATATAATTGATTGATGATTGAAAAAGAATTACTGACAGTGTATCAAAATTAAATTCTTAAAATGTTAGTTATACAACTAAAACTAAATTTTATTTTTCAAGAATTTTATTATGTTAAAAATAAAATATAAAACATACATGGATGTGAAGAGTATCCATTAGCCAAAAAATAATACTGCTATGGTTTCCCTTAGCCAAAAGAAAATATGTATATGAATCCATTTAAATATTAAATGAAATCAAAATAACATACATTACTTCCACGAATGGCCTATTAGCTCAGTTGGTTAGAGCGTCGTGCTAATAACGCGAAGGTCGCAGGTTCGAGACCTGCATGGGCCAGTGTATCTATTAATTTCGTGTGTCAGTCATTCCGCTATTTCTACCATGGCTGCCTTCTCGTGGGATCTAATGGTGCTGGTCTGTTCGTTCTAAGATCTTTTTTATTCTTGGGTATTTCTCAGCATCACAATTGGAAATTCAATCCAATTGGATATTTAGTGTAGTCAAGATTACCAATTCACCATCCTAAAGATATTAGGAGGGAAGCACCTTGTAAAACCAGGCTCCAGGATTGGTTTTTGTGCTTGGAAGATCAACTTTTCATTACATCACCTTAAATTAAATAGATTTAATTTAGTTTAATTTATATGGAGGAGTACAAGGACCTTTACTTTGTCAGACATAAAAACTGGAAAAATATTATTTAAATAATATTTAGTAAGACGAAAAAAAAATTAAATATAAATTAGTCATCAAATAATATTTAAAAATAAATTTAATGGTTCAAAAATATTAAAATTCTCTATATATAAACTAATACTTATATAAATTACCCAAAAAAATTTGATATAAATTTTTTTACTGAACACCAATCAGTTGGCTTAAGGCTTTTTCATTTTTTATTTAGTCAAATGCAAATTTTTGAAGAACAAAATTTAAGTTTATTTTTTATATTTGTTATATTTATTTTATCAATTAAATTATAATATGTATGTATTTTTATAAAAAAAATAAGAGAAAAAATATTAATATATAAAAGAGAAAATATTAATACACATATATCATAATTTGATTAGTAAAATAAACATAATAAATATAAAAAAATGAACTTAAATTTTATTCATATCTTAAAAAGTCCACCTAAACCATAAGGACAATTCCCATATGGTGCAGTTGCAAAATTTTTTTTGTTTGAATTGCTTTGTAGAAAAACATTAATTGTAGAATCAAGTTCACCTTGAGCCAATAGAGATAGAGCCCACTTGGATACACTTATTTTTAAAAATAAGTACTTATATTTTAAAAATATTTTTAACTGTGTTTGAAAGTTATCTTAAAAACAAAGAAAAGTTAAAAAAAATCATTCAATCGCTTATTTTATAAGTTAATAATCTCAAGCTTTTAAAATAAGTGAAAGAATAACTGATTTTAATATTAGTAATATTAGTATAAGCATTAGGAGGGAAGAGTAACTGATTTTAAGATATTAGGAGGGAAGCACCTTGTAAAACCAGGCTCGAGAAATGGTTTTTGTGCTTGGAAGATCAGCTTTTCACGACATCACTTTAAATAGATTTAATTTATATGGAGGAATACAACTGTACAAGGACCTTTACTTTGTCAGACATAAAAACTGAAAAAATATTATTCAAATAATATTTAGTAAGACGAAAAAAAACTAACTATAAATTAGTCATCAAATAATATTTTAAAATAAATTTAATGGTTTAAAAATATTAAAATTCTCTATATATAAACTAATACTTATATAAATTACCCAAAAAGAATTTGATATAAATTTTATTTTGAACAACAATCAGTTGGCTTAAGGCTTTTCATTTTTTATTTGCTCAAATGCAAATATCTGAAAAGTCCACCTCAACCACAAAGACAATTCTCACCGGGTTCAGTTGCAATTCTTTTTTTTTTTTGTTTGAATTACTTTGTAGAAAAACATTAATTGTAGAATTAAGTTCACCTTAAGCCAACAGAGATAGAGCCCACTTAGATACACTTAATTTTAAAAACAAATACTTATATTTTAAAAATAAGTATTTAAAATTTTTTTTAAGTGTATTTAGACTTTATCTAAAAAAAAAATAGAAGTTACAAAAAAGTCGTTCAATCACTTATTTTAAAAGTTAATAATCTCAAACTTTTAAAATAAGTGTAAGAATAATTGATTTTAATATTACTATAAGCATTAGGAGGGGAGAGTAACTAATTTTAAGATATTAGGAGGGAAGCACCTTGTACAACGAGGCTCCAGGAATGGTTTTTGACTTTTGTGCCTAGAAGATCAACTTTTCATGACATCACTTTAAATAGATTTAAGTTAATATGTGTTTAATTAAGTTGTGAAAATTTTAATTATTTTAATAATCGATTATAATTAATTATTATATAATTTTTTTTTTTGTTATAATCGATTATAATCGATTTATTTTTATGTTTGGATATATTAATTAAAAAATAATTTTAAATTAATATATTTTATTTAGTTGATATAAAAAAATTATTTTTATGCATTAAATTACTAAAATAAATATAAAATAATTAAAAAATTATTTAATTGAGGACAAAATAATATTTACATATCAAAATATAAAGAATAATCTATAAATTAGAATCATAAGTTTCAATCTTTAACATTATAAAAATTAACTTAATTTTTTTTTTTATTTTACATTATATTTTGTGTAAAAGTTAAAATTAATTTTATCAAACATGAATAAACATTATTAAAATAAATTTTTTCAAAACAAAAAATTCTAACTAAAATAAGTGCATTCAAACATGCACTTAGTTTAATTTATATGGATGAGTAAAAGGACCTTTACTTTGTCAGACATAAAAACTGAAAAACAAATATTATTTAAATAATGTTTAGTAAGACACAACAAAACTAAATATAAATTAGTCATCAAATAATATTTAAAAATAAATTTAATGATTCAAAAATATTAAAATTCTCTATATATAAACCAATACTTATATAAATTATCAAAAAATTAATTTGATATAAATTTTACTTTGAACAACAATTGTGATGTCTTATTCCTATTTTAATTATTTTTTTAATTTACTTTGCATGCATATTAGAACATGTTACAAAGTACTAATGTTAGTATCATTAGTTTTTATATACAATATTTTACATTATTATTGAAGATAAAACCCTTCGAGAGTTAGATATATTTACAGACAAACATTATTTAAGTTAAGTACTTATATTTAAAAAGTTAGACTTTTAAAAGCCTTTAAATGGTGCTACTATTCTCATATTTTCGAACATTAACTACTACAACTATTTATCAAAAAGTAGAATAATTAGGCACTTATTTTTTAGGGTGAACTTGATCACATAATCTCTTAACTAAGGCATATAAACTTGTTGCATACGTAAATCTATCAAAAACTTTATAATTGACATTTTTTGAAATTACACACTAAAAATATGTGAGATAAAATTCAGTAAAAATGAATAAAAATATTTATGAGTTTGAATTAATGATATTTTAATCGTCACATGTACATAAAATATTTTTCACTCTTTTCAATTCTTTGTTTCTAATACCTTATCTAAGAATCCAACATAATAATTTTTATTTTATTATATTATAAAAATTTTATAATTTTTTAATGTAATTTTATTTTAAAAGAATAAATGAGGGAGTAAGTAACTCAATATTTTCTCCTCATCCGATTTACAAGGTTTGATCATTATCATACAATTGTGTAAATTTAACTTCAATCAAGAGAAATTCTCTTAATAGTCTCTAATCGATGCGTCCTTAAAATTTTTTTAATCATAATCATAATAATCTTTTGCACATTGATTCACCTATTTTTATGAAATGACATTTCATAAGTGTTTACTCTATAGAAAAGAAATATTTATTGGAAAAGTAACCATTTACTTATCACATATCTTTTAATAGTTAAATTTTATATGAGAAATATTTTATGTACACCATAATACGTATATCGTATTTATATTATATGTTAATATAAAAGATGTTAAATTATATTATATACGATTGTAGTATTTTCACGACATATAAAATAATTTTGTGAATGAGTTAGATAAAGTTAAATATATTTTGATTAGACGAATAACATAACTAATTTTATATAAGGCAAAGATAGAAACTTTCTTTTAACAGTAATTAACTATAACATAGAAACTTAACATAGCAAAAATAGAAACTTTCTTAGAAACAGTAATTAGCTATAACATATCATGTTAATCCAACTAATATATATATATATATATATATATATATATATAGAGAGAGAGAAGAGAGAGAGAGAGAGAGAGAGAGAGAGGAGATCAATTACACCAAATAGGTGTAAGTCTTTTTTTACTTACTCATTTTCAACCGTTAGATTCACTTTCATCTAATGGTTACTTTTAATGAAATCATCTCAACCATTAGATGAAAATGAATCTAATGATTGAAAATGAGTGTAAGTCAAAAAGACTTACACCGATACTCCCCCTCATATAGAAACTTCACCGATATAAAGCGTCCTATATATATATATATATATATATATATATATATATATATATATATATATATATATATATATATATATATATATATATATACATATATACACACACGAACCAAAAACATCTCTTACTTATTAAGTACTTGAAAATGATAAAAAAAAAAAAAGAGTTAATCACGTTAAGAGTCTCAGTCCAAGATTCCCTTTAGTCTACTAATATCTATTATTCGAATAACTTATCAGCCTGTTTGAGTAACACTATAAATTTTAACATTTTGAATAAAGTCTACTCAAATAGACACAAAGTTTATTTCAATAGATTTTTTTAAAATCTCAATTTTTAGTGTTCTAACAAAATTTATTCAAATAGATTCAGGGTTTATTTGAATAAATCATTTAAAAATATATTTTTTGAAATATTTTTATCATAGTCTATTCGAATAGATGCAAAGTCTATTTGAACAAAGCATACGAAAATGCATTATGAACATAAGTGAATGTCATTTGTTGTCATTCCTTCTTTAAGTCAAATT
This sequence comes from Ormosia emarginata, assembly GCA_029884605.1. Lineage (NCBI taxonomy): Eukaryota > Viridiplantae > Streptophyta > Magnoliopsida > Fabales > Fabaceae > Ormosia > Ormosia emarginata. Next base: position 30,071,275 of record JAQQTP010000080.1, on the reverse strand, counting down.
AGAGAAAATAACAGTAGATGCAAGGAAAAGGATGACAGGTATGGGTAGAAGAAATAAAAAAGAAAGAGCGGCTTTTGCTCTTCTTACCTCTTCAGATAATTATAATAGATAAAAATGAGAGAGTTTGTTTATGGTTGAAAATGGAGAAGTTGAGTTGTAGAAAAACAGAACTGTTTTTTTTTTTTTTTTGAGTAGATATTTTCTGATGAGAAAAGGGAGGAGAAGAAGTATTTATAGAGCTAAGATGTTAGTCTAACATTAGGAAAATGACGCTGGGGTGTTTTGCTGTCAAAACGGGAAGCAATTCTCAAAAAAATTCTCTCTTGTAATCAAAGTTGTAATTCTAGAATTTTCTCTGTAACATTTGACGTGATTGGCTTAATCTTTTGTCTTATTTTTTATTCATTTGCTTGATACCTATTTCTATAATCATTGTTACCTCCTTAACCAAAATCTCAAGAGTCCACATGTCTTTTGCTGATCTCACTATGCTTATCTCATCATCTTGATTTTTATACTATTAGAATTAAAGAATCGAGATAGAAAAGAATTAAATGAAAACTGAATTTTTCATTCTCTTACAATGTGACATATTTCACATATATACACAACTAATTAATTATTCAAACAGTATAAACTATCTATTCTGACTAACTATTCTAATAGTAAGAGTATCTATTCGAATAACTTCAATTAAAAAGTTATATTTTATTTTATTTTGAGAGTTGTTACATTACATAGTTATTCTATATAAGGCATTTATTTTTTATATATTATTTTTAAATATTCCACATAAATATTTTTATGTACTTATTGTTATTATTATTATTAATATTTATAGAGATGTTAGAACAATCAGTTGGCTTAAGGCTTTTTCATTTTTTATTTGATCAAATGCAAATATCTGAAAAGTCCACCTCAACCATAAAGACAATTCCCATCTGGTTCAGTTGCAATTTTTTTTTTTAATTACTTTGTAAGAAAACATTAATTGTAGAATCAAGATCACCTTAAGCCAATAGAGATAGAGCCCACTTGGATACACTTTACTTTAAAAATAAGCATTTAAAAATATTTTTAAGTGTGTTTAGATGTTATCTAAAAAAAAATAGAAATTAAAAAAAATTGTTCAATCACTTATTTTAGAAGCTAATAATCTCAAACTTTTAAAATAAGTAGAAGAATAACTTATTTTAATATTAGTAATATTAGTATAAGCATTAATTGTAGAAAAACATTAAGTGGTTTTAATTTTTGTTTTGTTTGAATTACTTTGCAGAAATACATTAATTGTAGAATCAAGTTCATCTTAAGCAAAACAAGAACGAGTTCATTTAAATATAGGGATAGCAAAATTATCTGTACCCGTAGAAATTCGTAGAGATTACGAATGATAGAACAGAGAATGGATACCTGTTTAATAAATGAGAGCAATGATTATAATCTTCGCCTGCAAGATCTGTAAATCCGTCAACTATACTTTTTTATTTAATATATATAATATATTATGATTTTTTTTTTTTATTTTGAGATAAGATGAAAATACATATATTTTATTATTTTAAAATAAATTTTTTATTGAATGAACCCTTAATGATAAAATTTATTGAAAAAATATATACTATTTATGTAAATGATTATTACAAAATATAATTAAATTTAATTTGTTATTTATAATATTTTTTAATTTTATAAGAATCTTATATTATTAAACGAAATTGTAATATATAATGTTAAAATTTATTTTATTTTATTTTTTTTAATTTTTAAAATTTTATTTTAAATTATTAACTACCTATGCGTATCCAGTATACTCGCTTATATGTGAAAATCACAAATGAATATCCGTGATGGTAGTAGAAGAAACACTACTCATCTCCGCCCCATTGTCATCCTATTTAGATACACTTAATTTTTAAAATAAACACTTATTTTTTTAAAAAAAAGTACTTAGAAATATTTTAAAGTATGTTTAGATGTCATTTTTTTAAAAAAAGTAGAAGTTAAAAAATGGTGGTTCATTCACTTATTTTATAAGCAAATAATCCCAAGTTTTAAAAATAAGTGAAATAATAAGTAGTTTAATATTAGTAATATTAGTATAAGCACTTTTCAAATATTAAATCCAAATACAAAATAACCTTTTATTTAAAAATAAACTTATTTAGAAAAAAAAATTAAAATAAGTACCTTTTTTTATAAATATATCTACATCAGCCTTGTGACGGTCGTGAGAGATTGGAGTAATTCAATCCTCGATGTCATCATCATTGTTAAAAACAAAAAACAAAACAGACATTATTATAAAAAAAAGAAAAACATAAAAAACAAAGACCTTGAGGGTGGAGGGTTCATATCAGAGTTGATCAATGTAGCTTTTGTTAAGGGTGTTTATCATCCGTCTTACCTAATACTCGTTCCAACTCAAATTAATTAAGCCGAATTTGAGTATTTAAATTTTAATTCGGTATATTTTTGTATCGAGTTCAAATCACACTTCGGATTAATCAAATCCAATTTGACCCCAATACAACATAATGTTATAAAATTTATATATATATTTTTAAAAATTAATGATAAATTACAAAACTTTTATATATAAGTTAATATTTTTTGAATAACATGATAATATTTTTATATAAATATAATTTGTTTCATAATATATATTATAAAATATTCTTTAATTTTAGTTTTATAATTTAAAATTTTATAATTTAACTATACATAATATCTAATTTTGTGCATCTTGTAGAAATATCAAGTTAATTCATCCCGACCCAATCATTAATTAGGACAAGACTGAGTTGAGTATGGTCCAAAGAAATGACCCGATTAACATATTGGGTCAGGTTAAGTTAATCTAAACCCATCCCAACCCCATCTTTTTAACACCTGTAGTTTTTGCTAGTTAGAGCGTATCATGAAGTGAAATTTGTTAATGCATCCACCGGAACAACTAATAAATCAAAGCTCAAAATGAAAAGATAGTTTTGGCAATGTACACTAATGACGAATTCTGAAACAGACAGGATAGAAGCATGTATAATTTGTAATTCATTAATTATCTAGAATCTACAGGAACAAACACCGATTGCTAATATCATTTATCTAAACAAATATTAACCAGATAATTATATAAAACAAGCATCCATACGGGAGATGCAGAATTTAAGACTACCTTATTGGCTATATTGTTGGACAGCCAATCCAGTCCCTCATAGAGTCCTTCCCCAGAGGTGGCACATGTGCTCTGGATATACCTGCAATAAAAAACCCAACACCAAAATCCAATTATCAGAGTTTACAATAAAGATGAAAGCAGAGCGCAGACATAGTAAATGCATCTGAATACCAGTGGCGTTGACGAAGAGAATGAAGACCAAGCTTATCCGTGATTTCTGCAGCATTCATAGCATTTGGGAGATCTTGCTTGTTGGCAAATACAAGGAGCACTGCATCTCTCAACTCATCCTATAAGTTAACGTAGATAACTAAATTATTCCATAAAATGTAATGCTTAAATGCAACAGTTTTACCATCATTGCTCATAAGTTGGCAGTCAAGAAAGGCTACTACCAGAAGATGATTAATAACAATGGTTATAAAATAACAGCTCATCATGCTTCACTCTAAGCCAATTTCAGAACACACACAGTGCTTTTTTTATTAGAAATTCTTTTTCAATCTCCTTTCAATCACTGTTGCTGCCCACATAATTTAGATTCATGAGACACAAACAACACTCAGTGTCTTCTATTTACCTCATTTAACATCCGATGGAGCTCATCTCTAGCCTCAATAACACGGTCACGATCATTGCTATCCACAACAAAGATAAGCCCGTCTGTTTTGGAAGTAATGTCTCCATAAAGGACGTATCTGTGATTCCACCATACAAAACATCATTAACGGAGAAAACTTAAAATATCTATTTAGCTTGCAAGAATCAACATGGTTGGCACAAGAAGATTAGAAGCCAACCTAATAGACCTTACATATATACTGGGTGTAAAAGCCATAGCAACCATCTAAAAAGGATTGCAAAGTAGATGGGAAACACAGCAAAATTTTAGCTAGCTCATGAATTTGAAAAATGGTGTTGATCTAAAGCACATAACAGAATACAGATTTGGTAAATGCTTTGAGAGCAATGAGCAATCTAGGAAGTATGTATACAACACAGGACAACGATACGGGACACTGACAAATTTTGAAAATTATAAGACACGACACGGTTAAAGTACAACATATAAAACTAATGAGATTAATATGAAAACAAAAATCTTAAAAATATATTTAAGATATAACCACAGATCCTAAGACGAGCACTTATGTTTAAAATATAAGCATTGCTACATAGTCATTCCTAGCACAAATCCTAAAGACAAAATTAAAACAGAGACATTAATGTTTCAAAAGCTAGCATTAATCAATGTAGACAATATATATCCCACCAGCAAATGCAACTCCAAACAGGAACATATAAATCTTACGAAGCAATCTTCACAAATACATATGTAAATAGGAATTCTTTGTTTAACATCTACAATGTCAGCCACAACAGGGATAGCCTTCCCTCACATTTGTTGTAGGAAAAACTTGAAAGACAAAGATGGCTCCAGTTTGTAGCTTACGTATGTGTTGTGTGCTAATGAGAGAACATCTAATTAGCACAAGATAAGCACATTGCCAACAAAACAAAAATACTTCAAGAAGCAAAATCTATAGAAAGGAAATCTAATATAAATTCTGAAAGATAAATTAGTTAACATCACATATGTTCACATCTTTTATTTCAGGTTCAAAGTGATTGATTAGAGAATAAAAGGCTGAAAAATATATATATTATGATTCATTGTATAATTGAATATAATATGCTTCCCGAAGTTTTAATAGATGTCATAGAAAAACTACAAATTATACAAGCCACAAACCTTATCTTGGCCACCCACATCCCAAACAGTGAAGCTAATGTTTTTATATTCCACAGTCTCCACATTAAATCGTGTACAACAGCAAATATAAGTATCATTTGGCAAAAAAAAAAATTATAACAAAAACTTAAGCAAGAGAAGTTGCACGGTGAAGAAATCATATTATAAAGAATTCAAAGTTAAAAAAGTTTAGGTGATAAAAATGTTGGAACAGAAGCTAAAAAGTAATCATGCAAAAGATAAATTCAAAAGGAGCATACCAATTGTGGGAATGGTTGTCACAATCTCTCCCAGCTTGAGGTTGTACAAGATGGTAGTCTTACCGGCAGCATCAAGACCTACCATGAGAATGCGCATCTCTTTCTTGGCAAAGAGCCGGCTAAAAAGTTTTGTGAAAGACAGCCCCATCTCTTATTTCAACTGTATGGCAGAAACCATGATGAGTAATCACACATCAATATTAGTTTCTTTTTTGGCCAAAAATTGTCATATGGCAGCATATTGCTTCATTGATTAAATCTAACAGTTTAAAAAACAGGATATCATAGAACCATTCTCACCCTGATAGATAGATTCAGAAGCAAGAAATTAGAAAGTGCATCATATAGCTACATAGTTTTGCACAGACATATAAAACGCGAACAACCAGAATTTTAGGATACATTACTATGTAAGAGGGAAAAAAACGCAATGTTGTTTGTCAAATTACTTAAAATCTATCAAACACATACAAGAAACTCTATATATCCCATAAAATCTACGAAATGCATCCAACAAACTCGGTGCCAGTTGAAATTTAAACGGAGCTTGTCCTAGAGGGGGGGGGGGGCAGATCAGTCTGAAGAAAATTATGAACCAAACATGCTTGTTTTACTATGAGAAAAAGAAACGGGTTAATTAGAAGGAATAGATCTGCTGGAACACGTAACAAAACCTCAGATCAATCAAGTCAGAGTAAGCAGAAGTCGAATAAAGTGATTATTCAGATGTAAAGCACACAAAAAGAATGAGTACATAGCAAAAGCAAGACACATAGTGTTGAGTTGATAATGAGGAGAAAGCTTATACAGAGAGAGAAGTAGAACTTACAGGGAGATGAAGCTAACGCAGATCAGTGAAATTAACGAACTTGAGAGTGCGGTTCCGAGAAGAAGCTTTAGGGGAACCGCAGATGGATGCCAGGCTCTTGCAGTAACATCTGGACTCTTTATTTTTCATCCAACGTTCAGTATTTTTATTTTTATTTTTTAATATTAAAAAAAAAAATAAAAAAAAAAATACTAAACGTTGAATGAAAAATAAAGGATCCAAATACTGTTATAAGTTACTGCTAGACAGCACCTGCCGGATCCCCTCAGTTTAGTGTAGGACAGTATGAACCACGGTTCTACCTATACGTGTACCCGTACACACTCGCCTTTGACGTGGGTACTAGTATTTCAGAATTCATATTAAAAAATAAAAAATAAAAACGTGTCTAAAAAATATATATTTATTATAAAAAGTGAAAAAATAAATTTTAATCATTGAATCTTATATAATCAAAATTATAATATAAATATATGTGATTTTTTAAATAATCATATGACCTTTAAATAATTTTTAATATTAATTATTCATGTATGATTATATGATTAATATTTACTCTTCTCACAATAAAATTACTCTTATATATATATATATATATATATATATATATATATATATATATATATATATATATATAAGAGAGATCCATTTATACCTAATGTAAGTAAAAAATTTACATTTAATTTTATACCTTCTATTTTATTTTGATCTTGTGACTACTATTTATTTTACTAAATAGATATAGGATCAAAATAAAATGAAAGGTGCAAGATTAGGTGTAAATTTTTTTTACTTACATTAGGTATAAATGGATCTCCTCCATCTATATATATATATATATATATATATATATATATATATATATATATATATATGAGATTCACTTACACCTAATATAATATAGTATTTATTGTAAAACACGAAATGAATGAATCTTTACCATTTGATCTTTCATAGATGGTCACATGACATTTAAGTAACTTTTAATATTAATGATATATGAATAATTATATTGCTAAGATTTATTTTTCTCACACTCTTACAATAAAAAATCATCGCACTAGATATGCTTTATATATATATAGTGTTTATTATAAAAGACAAATTAAATGAATCTTTACCATTTGATCTTACATAAATGATCACATGACATTTAAGTAACTTTTAATCTTGATCATCTATGAATGGCTATATGGTTAAGATTTACTTTTCTCACACTCTTATAATAAAAACTCATTTACTAGATATGCCTTATATATATATATATATATATATATATATATTATATATATATATATATATATATATATATCATATATATATATATATATTCATTTTTAAATTTAGATTCATTTCATCTATTTTTTAATGAAATAATCTCAATCATTAGATAAAAGTAGATCTAATAAAAATTTTAAGTCGAAAAAGATTTACACTAAAGAATCGATCCCCCCTCATATATATATATATATATATATAATTCATTAATTTAATTGAAGTATAATATTTTATAGACTTAAATATGTTTTTAATTCTTGAAAATATAACACTTTTTATTTTGGTCCTTCTAAAGTTATTTTTTTAGTCCCTACCATTAGTAAAACTTGATTAAATACTTACGTGACAAACAGAGGTTCCACTTACTAATACTACATGTAAGTGGCTTTGTTTGCTATATAAACATTTAACGGAGACTTACTAACGGTAGACTAATAACATGGACTAAAAAAAAAAAAAAAAAATAGAAGGACTAAAACAAAAATAAATAAATTAGAGAGATCAAAACTATCAAAAGAAATTTTAAAAAGAGTCAAATAAAAAATACTATATTTTTAGGGACCAAAAACATATTTAAGTCTACTTTATATCTACCCAAACTAATTACATAAACTTGATAATGATATCTAGCGGGTTGGGTCAACATGTAAATCTACGAGTTTTGACCTAATCTAACTCACAAATTGTGGATTAGATTGAGTTTGTGCGTTGGATTGGGTTAGGTTGAAAAACATTCTAACCCACAAGATACAGGTTGGGTAGCGGGTTTAGAAAATGTTAATCCACCAAAATACCATTTAAAAAAAAAAGTTATTTAGCCATTATAGTATTTCAAGTTAATTTCCTCTTATTTTTTTATTGTGTCAATTAAATTTAGATGTAAGCATTGTGGTCACATTAAGAGTATGACTAATAAAATATTGATGAAAAACTCATAGAACATCTAACAGATCATTATGATAAAAATTTAATGGATTACTTGGATGACAAATAATATGTTAAGAAAATTGATAATGAAGTAAATGACTATGTCAATTTTGATGACAATAACTTCAATTGACTAATGTGGTTTGTTGTTTATAACTTTTAAAACTTATTAGCTTACTTTAATTTATTTATACTTATGTTAATTTATAGACTTGTGATGTTTATTTATTTTATTTGAGACTTATTATATTTGTATAAGATTGATTATGTAATTTTTTAATTTATTTAATACATATATAATTTTTAATTAAAATGTATTATGTATAACAAATTTTTAATTTTATATTTTAATAATTTTTTTAATATATATTAAATTTACGAATATAATCTAACTTATTAATTTAATAAACAGATTGAGTCCAAAATTTCTGCAAAACCCCCGAACTCACCCATCGTACACTCCTATTACAATTTAGATTTAAACCTATCAAAAAAAGTTTACAATTAAAATTTTCATTATTAAATGTAGATTTTTGCTAATAAGTAAGGTTTAATCAATTTAAGAGCACTTGTTAAAGAATACAAAATAAGAAATTTTAAATAAAAATAATATATTCAATGTATTAAAAATTAAAAAAATTCATCTTCATTTAAGATATTTTATTTTGATTTTCTTCACAAGTACCCTTAGTAAAACTATTAAATGTATTACTTGCACAAATTTTTAGGACCCATTCCTTATTTTACTAGTCGAATCGTCTAAAATTAATTTGGCCCACTTTGATCCCAATCTTTGGTTTGAAAATTGAGTTAAAAGCCTTTGAACGTAGAAAGTGCCAATAGTAAGGCTAAGATCTTACCAGTTTTTAATTGTTGCCTGAAACACGCAGTAGACTTTTGTCCAAAAAAAATACACACCTACACAGTAGACCAGAGTGACAGTCAGTAGTTTCAGTTTCACATATGTTGGTGATGGACATTACAAATCGTTTAGCAGTTTTGTCACGTGCTGAGTCTTAAAGAATGTGAATAACATACTTTTGTAGTATAAGTTGTTTGTCAATGAATGTTAGCTGCAGCGTTTTAAGAAAATAAAGACTACACCACGAAGCCTAATATTTTTTACTGTAATTAAAAAAAGATCTGTTGTTTCATAAGATAAATTCTTTTTGCAGGTTGTAAAGATTAAAAACCCAATTATTTATACATTCATTGGAGAACTGAAAAACGAATACCTCCATATAATTTACACGAATACAGTAATCAGCAAATACCACGCGATACACTACTTAACATATACCACCTGGGCGGCTAGGCGTGAAATCAGATCAGATATGAGTAGAAATAACATTCAAGTCTTAATAATAAATATTTCATGCATATATACAAATTGTTATATTTAAAATCCAATGTTTACTTTGTTTTTGTTGCAAATTCCAGGGAGGTTTATCATTATTTCTTAAAAGAAAAAGTTTTCCCCATAATTACATAATTACAGTGAAAATAATTTTACAACCAATTGTAGAATGTATGACCATTTAAAAATATCAGTTTTTCTTTTCTTAGTTTTTTAGTTACTCCTATAATCTTATAACCTATAATTCCTAATTTAGAGGTTTCTCAGGTATGTTGGGTATAGTACTATCCTCTAGATGGAACTCATGTCATTCTCCTGTGGGTTACACCTAGCCTGGGAAATGGATGGCAGAAATATCCTTTGTGAGACTGACTCATTAAATGCAGTCTTGTTGCTGAACAAGAATCACCCCCCTCTTCATCACTGCGGGAGCTTGATTTAGATATAAAAGACATGCTTCATTATGATTGGAGGGTTACTATCAGCCATGTCCTCTGGGAAGGAAACTCCTGCATGCGCGGATTTTATGGCTAAACAGCCTAAACTTGGTGCTCAAGGTACAGTAGGGCTTACTCAATTGTATCATCCTCCTCATGGAATCAAGAACCTCCTCTTGGAGGATGTTATGGGTGCTTGTTTCCATTGTAGTTAGTTATGTTTCTTTTGGATCATGCACTTTCCACTAACTTAGGGCTGCACCAATTTTGGACGCAATAGACTAGAATGTTAATTTCATCGAATCATAAAGGAGAAGCTGACTAAATAAATCCAACACTTTTCTTTTTTGAGTGTACCAAAAAAATAGGCAATCATATCAAACAAATGGAAAACTGAAAATGATTTTTTTTTTTTACCTGAAATTGACCTCATTGTTAATTAGATTTGGGGTAAAATTATAATTGAACATTTCTGGCAAATATTAAAGGGTGCTATAACAGATTAAAAATAAATAAAGGTTTTATAAATAAACTGATGTGTCTGGAAGGAATTTTTAATTCAAGGTCGATACCACGGTTGTGGATCACTTTCAAATGTGACACGAGATTACACACAGCACCAAAGAATGCCAGCAGATTTCAAATGTGACCAGGGGTATTAACCAGCCAAAAACAAATAACTGAAACGTCTCGAGCCTTTTGGTAACATCCTGCATTGAATCCTCTACCTGCCTCTTCCTTCTTCCCTTAAGTAGCAACATGATGGTTACCATTGGATGTCACATAGGATTGCAATTCCAGGTCATTCTTCGCATCCTTCTCGTTATCCTTCCTTGCTTCTGTGATCGTCACTTCAATAGCGTCTTTCTTATTTATCTCTTTGTTCTTTCCCCACAGAACAGAATAGAGCCCGGAAACTATCAGGAGAGACCCTATGGCACTAAACCAAATCAAGATATGTGATTAAATTCAAACTAAATTTATTTATTAGGCAAAGAGAATCGATGGAATACATAAAATAGTTATTAGTTATAGATGAGTAGGTAAAGTGCACATAATTTCATACGTTCCAACGTATAATTTCTCCTGAAGCAGAGCCCAGCTTACAACAGCGGTGATGACAAGCTGCAAGGGGGTAAACACAGAGACATAAAGAGGACCTTTCCTCTCAATGGCCCACGAAATGAGGCAATACGCTAGCCCAGTGCAAACTACTCCCTGGAACCAACATTACCATATAAGTATCACCACTATAATTAATAAAAAAGAAATTATTTAATTTTTTGGATTAAGTAAATTATAGTCAGTGTTTTTAGTGTCTTAAGAACATTTACAAAAAGAATCAAAATAAAAGTAATAAATTAAAAAAAATAACTTTTTGAGTTTTCAATATATTAAATATTATTATACTTTTAAATTCTTAATGATGCCCTAAAAATCCTTATAGTAATTTTTATATACGTACATTCAACTATTGAAGCATAAATTATTCGTTAATTAAATGCCAATCAAAGCAATCGAAGAAGCACATATACCGCATAGAGAGAAGAGGTGAGTCTCATAGCATTGTGGAGTGACCAAGCTGAGGCCCTGTGTTCAAAACACAAGGCAATGACCACACACTGAATGCTTGCCAAGAAACACATACAGGCGGTGCTCGTATAAGGAGCAGAAAACGTCTTGCTCATGTCTGCCTGAAACGGCAAAACAAGTATACGTAGTAAAACAAAGTATTTTAATTTATTTAAAGAGCCAGAGCAATGGCAGTTAATATAGTAATTAAGATCACTTATCACGATGCTTACTTGAATTATGAACCATACTGACCAAACAAGGGCACTACCAATTAAGGCGAAAGGGCCTAGAAGCAAATTTGTTTTGCCGGAGGAGCTTGTTCCTTCCATTTTCTCTGCATACCTCCAGTGAATACTTGATTCGCCTAAACCAATGGTTTTTCCATGGTAAAATGATAAAACCAGGGCTCCACCCACACACAAAACTGTACCCAACACCTTTGCTAGCCCGGCTTTCTTCTTGATTCTCACATTCTCTTGTCTACCGATAAAACCAAAAATTAATAATTAAATCATCAAGTACCATCTTTCTTTTTTGGGCCATCATTATCTAACTTCTATTTAGAAGGCCTATAGCTGCAAAGTAATGTTATTTTGTGGAAATAAATAATAGGTGGAGTTCATTTGCCACCAACCTGAAGATGACTGCAAGGACAAAAGTGAAAGCTGGGAGCAAATTGGTCAGTGCACATGCAATCGTAGCGGTTGAATATTTTAGCCCCACGAAGAACAGAACCTGGTTACCTGTAACTCTGCATTGAAGCTCAAGTGTTAAATTAAAATGATTTTTTTTACAACACATGCTATTCTCACATGTTGTTTCTATTTGAATCATTTATAAAACTATTTCTTATTCGATCACATGACTACGAGAGTTATGTTATTTCTTTACAAAAATTATTTCTTTAGAATTTAAATTCACGTTTTTATCTTAAGAAATCAATGTTACTTATCATCCAGACTGTTTTTAATCTTTACTATTTAATCTAAAAATGATTATTTTAAAAATAAATTCTATAAAGGATTTAAAAGAATTATCGTTTAATTGACTTAAGTGTTTGATAAGTAGTCTAAAAGATTATGGGTTATAGATTAATATAAAATAAATTCACACCTCTAAATAATTGAATTTCCATTTTTTCCCATTATTCTTGTCACCTACTTTGCATCTTATATATAAAAATTCTGATTTTCTTATCACAAATAGTGCATACATTTTTTTACACTCTTTTTAATATTATTTATTATATATTTTTTTATTACTTTCTCTCACTTAATTACATCTATCTAATATGAGTGTAAAAATATATGTGAGATGAAAAATAATGTAAGAATACTATTTTTTTATATATAATGTGTTATTTCCTAAGTTGAAGTTGAGTTGAGCATGCTAGCCAGAATAAAGAAAACAAAAAGAAAAAAAAAAAGAAAGGAAATTGCAACTTGAGCATAAAGGAGGGTAGAAACACCCAAAGCTTTACCCTGTTAAGGATGATAATAATATCTGGAACATAATGCGCCTTGTCATCCTGGGAACCGTATTCCTAAGGATGGAAACAAACAAACAAATAAATAAATACATAAATATATAAATAAATAAATAAATCATTAAATAAAAGTTTGTTTGTTTTTACATGGATTAAATAAAAGTTGACTTATTACTGAAACGTAATAAAAAATATATATATACGATATAATATGATGCAATCACTGATTGGGGTAAAGGGTTTTCTTCCTTGTTTCCTTTCACCCCTCACAGATGCCAAATCCAGTCTTTTGCCTCTTTCATAAAAGTTGATTTCTACCTCGTTTTCTTCCTTAGTCATAAACCTGATGCCAGAAAGAATCTGACGATTTCCACCGAACTTTTTTCTCGTAAAAGTACAAGACAAAAATAAATGAGACTGACACATCCAAATCACGCATAACTACAACCGTATGCAGTTTGTCTATGACTCTCTGCGGTTATGCTTTCAGAAACTCTGTGAAACGTGTACCACCAGTTTGAAAAGTAGAAAGTTGCTGGCATGTAACATTCCCAGAGACTCAACGCGTCAAACATGCATGCCATCAACGTTCTGCGTTTATGTTGTCTATACAAAATGTTGTACGGACAAAGAGAGTGAAATAAAGTGTCATTAATTAAGCTTGGAGGTTACCCATTGAATCAAAAACTGTGTAACTGTTCTCAGCATGCAAGCGGCCTCATTCATGATTATTTTTTTTTCAATTCCATTAACCAATAGAAAATATTTGATTTTGATAGAGTCTAGTGAAACTAAACACGTAGAAAATGCTTCTTTCCTTTATTTTAAAATTTTGTCGATTTTGTGTAATAAATGGAAAATACTTCACTTAAATCAGAACGACAAAAACAATAGTGATCGACGACATTCTCTGAGTCAGAATCGTAGTAGTGCTTCAAACCCTGCTTAAATCCAAAGCAACTTAGCATTTAGAAGCCGCATGTGTAAGGCACTGACCGAAGTAAAATATGCCAGTGTTACTTGATTCTGAACATGATCAATATTTCATGCATGCATTACATTTATTATATATATGAAATAAAGCAAGACCAGAAGAGTATGAAATAAAACTATTCATGAAATTTATATATATTTGGGTATGCATATATTACCATTCCAGCCAATAAGCGAAGGGAACAATGGATACAGTCGCAAAGATTTGGCGATAAGCAACAAGGATAAGAGGGTTCATCCCAGATTGTAATGCAAGCTTTGAGGTAATATTCATCCCTGCATAGCTCAATTGCACAAGAACCATTGAGAAGAAAGGAATGAGACCACTAGCCATTCTCTCTCTAAAGTTTCTTCTTCACTCTTCTGCCTTTGAACTTTGGAGAGAGATGTTTTATAGAATGGGACAAGGCAGATGAGAATGAAAAGAAAGGAAGAAAGATATATGTATATATAAGCTAGGAGGAGCGAGGAACAACTAAAAAGTGTAGGACATCGCGCGGGAAATAAGAGGAAAAGAAACGGTGGCAATTATTATTCCTATTTCTTTTTTTAAGAAGGAAAAGAAACAGTTACGAATCGATTTCTTGCAGTACCTTGGGCTTATGCGCAGATTTGGCAGCTTTTGCTGCATTCAGAGTCTTGAAGCAACTAAATTTGTTAATATTCAGTCACGCTCATGTCAGCAAAAACCATGAATAAACGGGACCCGTCACAATTCTCATTTTAAGTCCCTGCATTCCCACCCCATCCCCGGGCTTGTTCCACGTTAACAGATTGTATGCAGCTTTATGCTTCTCTTCCCTAAATTAAGCAAGCAGTGTTTCAAATTAGAATATAGTGTGAGAAACATCTTTGTACATTATTCTAGTATACATATTTTTTATTGAACATGATATTTAGATGAATTGTTAAGGATTTTGTTAGTTATTGATTATATTTAATAAAATTAAATATTTATTATGAAAATCAATTTTCAGTAAAAACTTAATAATCTTATGTACCATACCTATGAACTTGCATAACAACGTGCTCCCTTCTTTAAGCCTATCAAGTTTGTTATTATTCCAAGCTTCAAGGCCAAATTAATTAAAGATTTAAGAACTCATTTATCAGTCTTGGGAAAAGGATCTAATGGCAGTGGAGTAAAATTTCCCAGTTACAGTAAAGATTTAAGACTCTGCACGCTGCAGGCCTCTTGTTCATATAGCCCGATATAGGGTCCTATTCTAAGTAGGGGAGGGCTTTAAAGTTAAGCTGGCAATGGCAAATTTTCAAAATGAAGGGTTTTTCTTCGATTTTACTCCATCTCTCCATCATCTTCACTTTCCCTCACGAGAAGTTTGTTTCAAATTCGGAATAAACGTTTTGATAATGCTATCTGAATACATATATAAACATTGCTTCTACCATGTAAATCTCATACTTTTCTATATATATAGCTAAGAGTCATCGTCTATATTTTTTCGACGCATGATTGCATCAAAATTGTCACTATATAGATAGTGAAATGGGATTCAACTCTTCTGCCCTCTTTTTCTGCATGTGATGTGTGCAGATTAAATGCTGCTTATCCGAGATCAATATCAGCCTATCAGGTGTATATTCATTTATTACGGCATTAATCCGGGGTCTTAATTTACACGTAACGCTATCCGTCCGCTTATGATCCAAAAAAATGTCGGGGTTCATTTGCAGGAAGAAGTAATGCAGCCAAGTATAATAGTCGTGAGAAAGAAAACCAAAACGTATAGATAGAGTACAAGAGATGAGAACCATTTTTAACAAGTGTTTCTAATTATATAGTATTTGATTTGTAAGTAGCTATTTATATGAACGGTAAGTAGTATTAGACAAACACATTTCCAAAAGTTCCAGTTACTTTAATTTGAACAAAACAAGGTTGTTTCGGAAGGAAGGGTCAAATTAACGGTTGATTAGCATGGTAGAGAGGAAGTAATAATGAAGAGGGGTAGTAATAATGAAGAGGGGTAGTAATAATAGAAGAGGGGTCAGTTACAGGGCTATAATAGCTGGAATAACATATTAAAAAAACAAGAAAAAATAATCGATTGAGAAGGGGAAATAAATACTGATATGCAGGTTAGTCTATATAATGGGATGCAGAGGAAAGCCAGAACAGCATGTCTGCAAGAACAGTCATGCAGCCCCTCTGCCTTTGCCAATTGCCATGTCTCGTATGTTGTAACTGGTATGCAATTACCCACGCTATATATAGAGTGATAGGGAAATTCTTAACTACTTAAGTGCTATTATAGTATTAAAATTAGAAATGTTTTATGCCCCGGATGGATATTGGCTGGAATGCCTGAATGATGTATTTTTTTTTTTAAATTCCATTGTGTGGGACTCACTTATATTGTGAATGAGGCTAGGGATGGCAACGAAACGGAACGTGGAAGGACGGGGTGAGACAGGTACTAGACGGGTGATAGTCTTCCGTCCTCTGTCTCTACGGATAATATTTATTTTTATCTTTTGTCTTTATATTTGTACGAGTATTTATTTATTATTTTTTTATGAGTAAACGAGTATTTACGGATATTCGTAGATATCTCAATAAATTATAAAAAAATTAATAAAATAAAAAATTTATAATATTATAATATTTTAATTTATATATTAAAATTTTTAATAATTTTATATAAAATATTTTTATATTTTTTTATGAGTATCCACAGATGAGAAGAACTACTCCTGCTTTTGTCTCCATTTATTAAACAGGAATAATATAAACGATTATTTATATCAGCAAGAAAAATTAACGGATATTACTCGCTCCCGTTACAAGTATTACCCGTGAGTACACTGCGGGAACGGATAAAATTACCATCCCTAAATGAGGCTCACTAAAATTGAGTTTATGTGTCTCATTCGGGAAAAAAAAAAAAAACTGACTCTCTAATACTATTCATTAAAAGTATAATTAAAGTGAGAAAGAGTAATATGTAGATTCACATAACTATTCCAGTAACAATCAATCATATAAAATAAATAATAATAATAATAATTTGAGATCACTTAAAAATTTCTCATGAAACAGTTATTTTCTCCTTCTTATCTAGAAAATGGCACACATGATTAAAGTTGTTTACTTAAAAGCTATATATATTTATTATATAGGATTTAATACAGTATTTTTTTTTCTTTTATTGCAGAGGATCACAGCCCTTAAAACATTTTTTTTATAATAAAATGTTGAAGGCAAATATAATTTAATGAATACTAACTCTTAGATCATTACTATACGGTACCTGCTGCAGTTCTTTTTAAAACTACAAAGAATCTATATTCATACTATATAGCTCATCGATAATATTATTAATAATAGACTATTTCTATAAGTGTTATTTCTAGAACTTGAAATTTTGTTTTTTTTTTTCACTTATTATTATGTCCAACCCTTATTTAGTTCACAAACCCATACTTCATGTGTATATTAGTACATACTTGTATAAATATAGCTTAAAAATAAACCAATTCAAAGTTTAAGAGTTAATCACATTATTTTTAGAGTTTAATTTTGATACGTTATTAGTGTGAAATTTTTTATATTATTAACCAAGCATATATTATTACAAGTGTGACTTTTATAGTAATTATTGTGAAAGTCATTCATTTTTAATAATGTAACAATATATAATTAATTAATAGTGTAAAAAAACTTTTACATTGATATCGTAACTCAATTAAATCCTTACTTTTATAACATCCAAATATCACTAAGTTATCATTAAGCATGAATCCAATATCCCAATACAAGGTGTCATTGTTGTTAGGGATGGCAACGAGGCGGGCGGGGACGGGTAGTAGCCCCCCGTCCCCCACCCCGGCAAATAATATCCGCCCACGTCTCTATCTTCATATTTGTGTAGGTATCACTGCTTTATTATTCTCCTCATGAGTAAACAATACTTACAGATATCTCATGTGATACTTAATAAATTGTAAAAAAATTAATAAAATTAAAAATAAAATAAAAAAAAAAAAAAAGTATAATATCATAATATTTTAATTTATATAATGAGATTTTTAATAATTTTATATAAAATATTTTTATATTTTTTTTTTGCGAATCTAGCAGTGATGCGGGAAACTACTTTCGCCTCTGCCCCATTTATTAAACGAGAAATAACATAAACGAGTATTTATATCCACGGGAGAAATTAAACGAGTATTACTTATCTCCGTCACGAGTATTACCCGTAGGGATGGGTAAAATTGTCATCCCTAATTGTTGTTTCATTTGTTATAAATCTTTTTTTTTAAAAAAAAACTTTTCTTTATATATTGGTTGATACAAATAAAATAATGAAATATAATTATTTATTATTTTCATGAAAATATTATGTTTTCTTGTTAATTAAATGTATATTTTTATGGATTTAATTTTGATACATTATTAGTGTAAAAAAATTACATTATCATCCAATTATGTACTACTACATTATTAAAAATGTGTGATTCTCACAATAACTATCTAAAAATTACATATATAATAATGTATGATTAATTGATAATATAAAAAATTTTACATTAATAATACATCAAAATTAAACTATATATTTATTTATTTTTATTTGACTACTTTTTAATGTGAATTAAGCCAACCACTAATAGCATATATTACTATGTACCAGTCAATTGAAGAGTGAAAAAACAATACATACTTAACGGTATTTGTGGATCTATTTTGGATGGAATTTAATTTGGGGCAGAAAAGTCAACAAATCAAATATTATTAGTTTTCTTATATTTTCATTCTATTGATTTGGTTCAAATTGGAAAAGTAATCTATAATCGAAATCAATTTTGATTAAATCTGTTTTTTTTTTGTCATAATTTTTAAGACAGGTCCAAATTCTATGCTTTTTTGTATGGCCCAAAGGACAAGTTAGCTTATTTAAACAATGAGCACCCAATGACAAAAAAAAAACAATTAAACAAGCCCACTTAACTGGTAAACAAGTCATTTAAATAGCAAATAATCAAATAATAATCAAAATGGTACTTTCGTAACATAGTGCGATAGTCACATAAATAAAATATTCATCAAATACACAAATTGAATTTCTAAATTAATAATCAAAACCATATTGGAGAGGTGTCAAACTAGCATAGTTAGTAATGTCATTTGCTAGTGAATACAAGGATCTAATATCAAATATCGTCTTCACATTTCACTTTTTTCAATGTGTATGAATCATTTACTGATTTAAATCTTATGATTTTATGATTTAAAAATTAAAACATTACCACAAATAAATCCATAACTCGTTTTAGAATGCTAAAATCACTAAAAACCTGATTTTAGGTAACATCAACATCCACAACATAAGTTCAAATCTTCTCACATTTTATCACCCTTGCTATTTGTTAGTGCATATGACTTTGACGTTTTGAGTTTGATCTTTTTGTAGTTGAGTTTCACGATGATTCGAGGTCAATGGTTCCACATTAGTTATGTGCTTAATGGCCACTCATTGGTAGAGCTTACTTTGTGTCAATGAAGAATTTGAGAGCTTGTTAGTTTTACAATTCTTCCTTTCTTTAGTATTCATGATTTAGTTCTTATATGATTTAACTGATTTAATCCATATATTCGTATATGATTTAACTTAGTCTATGTCTAATAAAATTTTAGTTATAAACTTATGGATTTTTTGTTAATTTAATACTTAAATTTAAGTTAGAATTTTGTACATAAGTATTTATTTGTACATGTATTATTTTTAAAATAATATTTCATATAGTATATGTAATATTTACGTTTTTATGTATCGTTTTTTTCCTAACCTTTCATCGTTTTTTGGTCAAAACTCGTTTATGCAACCTTGTCTAGGGTTTCTAAGAACAAGTATTTATGATAAAAAAATAATCAAAACCATATTAAAATTTCCAATGCAATAAATACAAGTATAAATAAAGGATTTAATTTTAATGTCGACATTAAAAAAGTTTTTATATTATCATTTAATTATAGATTTACGTATTAAAAATATTAACTTTCACAATAATTATTTCAAAAGTCACACATATAATTATATATATTTAGTTTATGGTGTAAATTTTTTTTACACTAATAATGTATTAAAATTAAATTCATAAAAAATTACCAATTCTATAATATATGTTTAAATCCAATATTTCCTCGATTAAATTTTTGGTCAGTTTGAATTGGATTGAATTTTCAAAATCAGAGCTCGAAAATCAATCCAATCCAATTTTTTCAGTTTTTCCATTTGTTCATTTTTTTCGATTTGATCTATTTCGAGTTTTGATTTTTTCTTTTTAAAATCGGATTAGGTTTGTTTTCAACATCCCTAATGATAATGTAACAATATTTAAATATATGTTTTTATAGGATTTTAAAACTTATTATATTATAATATTTAAAAAATGATTAAAATTTGAATTTTGTAATTATTGGTATTTTCTTACTCTTTTTACCAATAAATAAATTATAGTTCTAAAATAATTCTAAAAATATTTTCTTAAATTGAAATTAAATTAGATAGAGATAAAAAGTAAAGGTTTAGTGGGAATTGGTTAATAGCTTTTTCCATTATAAAAGTTGTTTTCACTGAATCATATTTGAGTATAAAGATTAAAAAAAATCAAATCTTAGAGTTGTCATTAGGGAGTGTTTTACTCTATAAAGCACTAATACAAATATAGAACACGGATATAACATGACATAAATACGTTAATATGATAAAAGTTTAAAAATAATTGAAAGATATATAGATAAAAAATATCTAAAAATATTAAAATATCTAATATGATACATATTAAATATCAATACAACAATTATTTTAAAATATCAATATTATATAAGTTTTACTTAGTTATCACTCTCAGTCTAAAAAAACATGAACAATTACTTGCATTAAAAAAATGAAAAAAAAGTGTTGATTATTATTATTATTATTATTATTATTATTATTATTATTATTATTATTATTTATAACTTATCCAAATCTTTTGAGTTTTGACTAAGTACTTGCGTACATCATTATTTGCACTTGTTTGTGATGATAAAGTTTAATTTAGATTTAAATCACATTTTAGTCCTTAAAAAATGCATTTATTATCAATTCAATTCCTTACAAATTATTTTTATTGATTACATCCCACAAATTAAGTTTGAATTCTCAATATTTTAGTACATCCATCCAAATAATGAATGTGAATTATGTGTGGATTAAATTTGTTGAAATGACTAAAATATTATATATTTGAACTTCGATGAATCAAATTAATAAAATTAATATATAAAAGAATAAATTGATAACGAATGCATTAAGGAGTCAGGCTGACTCAATTTTAAGATAGGCTAAATTAGATCAAACTAGGTAACTCAATCCACATATTTAGCTGAGTTATTTGGATTTATTAATTAACGTCAACCTATTTTAAAAACTCTAATGAGAGAGGATAATAGAGTTGCTGACTGGCTTGATAATTATGGTCATTCAACTAAGCTTGGACTCCATATTCTGGATGCTCCTCCAGCTGGATGTGGTTGTCTTCTTACAGAGGATTTAACAGGTGTTAATGTTAGTTTTTCCATATTGTTGTGGCTTCCTAAAGGCTGTGCTCTCTTTGTAAAAAAAAAAATTTAAATTTAATTAGTTATGTATTTGTTGTAATACATAAGTAGGTTTATTAAATTATTTAATTTTAAGAACTCAGTTGTTGAATAAAATTACTTTAGAATGAAGGATATATTGTTTTTCTAAAAAAGAAAAGAAACAATTTTAAACCCATTTTTTATGAGAAAAGAAACAATTGATTGATGCATGATATTTATCAACAAGCAAGCCCCGTGGGTTTTAACATACTGGGTCCCAGCTAATTAATGCAGATCCAAATGCGATTGATCATATTTCAATAACATTATTAATTAATAATGAGAAATAAAAGAATATTTTGATATTAATTTTATTTTATTATCTTACAGCTATATGATAGGTGTTAAAATAAAAATGTAATTAGTTCTTAACTTCTTATATAAAAATTAAAACATTAGTATAAGATTTACACTAATTTCGCAGCAATTGATTATGGGAAGACCGAAGACGTATGTCTGGCCCAGAGGAATTTTGGGTTGGGTTCAAAGTTTTGTTTAAAAAGGCTCATCTCCAATTCCAAGTTTACTTTTATTTTTATTTATTATTATTATTACAATAATCCTTTTTTGTGTGTGTGCATATATTACAATAATCTTTATTCAATACCTAAGTTAATCCGGTTTAAAAACTGATTATGAAATTAAAAATAATGAAATAAATATGTAGCAGTGGGAGTACAAATTTTTGCAGCCGCTTAAAAATATCATTACATTAATGAATGTTTAAAATTTTAGAATGGAAAAATATAATTCACACTTTTTTTTAAAGATATATAATTTAGTGAAAGAAAGTGATAAAAAAAAATATGTATGATGAATAATATTAGAAATAATGTAAAAAGTGATGTTAGAGAAAAATGAGTAAAAATATAAGAGTTATTTTAGAATATATAAAATAAAAAAATATACAGTTACTTTAAACTTTGACCCTTTTGCTAATTAACATCATGAATTTTAAAATATTCTCAATTAATTTTTGAACTTCTACCTTTTTACAAATTATCATAACAAACTTTAAAATCTTCTCAATTAGTCTTTGAACTTCGACTATTTTACAAATAGTTATCACAAATTTTAAAATTTTTTCAATTAATTCATAAACTTTAATTAATGTCTCAATAGATCCTTCATTTAAGTTGAATACGTTAATTCACTAACGATAATATCGTATAATAACATTTTATCAATTTTAACATTAATTTTAAATTATTTATTAATTTATTTAATTTTAAATACATTTTATTTATTATAAAGTATATAAAAAATAAATTTATTTTAAAACAAAATTAGTTTTTATTTATTTTATAATAATAAAATATATTTATAATCAAATTTTAATAAATAAATTAATAAACAGTCTAAAATTAATATCAAAATAAATAAGATATTATTATATAATATCATTTTAATGAATTAATATATTTAAATTAAATATAAAAATTTATTAAAATATTAATTAAAATTTAAAAATTAATTAAAAATATTTTAAAATTTGTAATAATAATTTACAATAAAATCAAAATTTAAAAACTAATTAAATTTTTTTAAAACTTGTAATAATAATTTATAAAAAATTAAAATTTAAGAATTAATTAAAAAATATTTAAAATTTATGATATTAATTTATAAAATAGTCAAAATTCAAATGAATACTCTTTTCCTACAATAAATATCGTATGATACGCGTAAAAAAGAAGAAGTAGCAAATAGGCAAGTACTAGAAGTAGAAAGGGTTGATTCGTAAGTCCCAACCGACAACGCTATGGATTCTGGCGGTCACTCTCACTCTCAAAGTGTTGCATTCTCATTACTGCTGCTATTTCTATTGGTGCTTTCTTCTTCTTCTTCTTCAGCTGTGGTGGGTGAGTGCGACAAACCTGCAGTGCTATTCGTGGTCGGCGATTCCAACTCAGACACGGGTGGACTCGCCTCCGGACTCGGTTTCCCCATCAATCTTCCCAATGGTCGCACTTTCTTTCACAGATCCACTGGTCGCTTGTCCGATGGTCGCCTCGTCATCGACTTACTCTGTAAGTGCTCTTCACTTCACACCATTCCTTTACTTCTCTCTCTTCTTATTTTCTTTACCTCCAACTTTATTTAGATTATAATTAGATTATTCAAATCATACAATACATAGAGACAGATATATTAATTTGAACTTATGGTTGATAGTTAATAATGCAAACAATGTCTTAGTATCAGTACAATAATAGATCGTAATAATAAAGCCACCCCCATTCTTGGATTCGCTTTGGAGAGTGACATGAACGACGACACTTTTAGTGAGTCCATCTTCTCTGGCTTCCGGTTTAGCAGGGATATGATGTCGTTTCGATTCGACTAAACAAAGCTCCAGCAAGACAAGATAAAAATTATTTGGTCGACCTTGACCGTCAGATGTGGATCTGACGGTGAGTTTTGTTTTATTGTGGCCTGAAGTAGGGCCCATGTTTTGGATATCTCGATTCTTGTGTTCAAACCCAGCCCATCATCACCAAGACAAAAGGATCATGCAAAGTCAATTTTCCTAAAATGTCCTTTCCTTTTTCAATTTTTCTAATTACTTTCTAATTTCAGTAATTTGCATTCTCACTGTTTGGAATCTTTAGATTAATGACAAAAGGCAAAAAAGAAAAGGAAAGTATGACAAAAAATTTTAGTGATGATTCTCGTTGATGAGTGAAGACCATCGAGGCACGGGAACTTTTCGAATCAAGAACTTCTTTTTTTGGGGTGATTTCTAGTCAATAATTTTGTTCAATATTACAAGTACACTCCTATGTGTTTATGAAGAATTAGATTTTTATTTTCAACAATTTTGTCCTAGTTTTAGTTAATCAAAATAGGGAGAGATGGCGGGTTGATAGCGAAGATACATAAATTAAAAGCACTAGTGTACAATTTGTACAAAAGTATTTTAATATATTAAAAATAATTTTTATTGACAAATGGAGGTAATAGAAAATACTGCCAGTAAAAACTGTGGTGATGGAGAATTGGGTTGCAAAGATGCAAGTTTCGTACTGTGTCTTCAAATATCCTTCAATCTGAAAATATTTTCCTTCCAACATTTGCAGGCCAAAGTTTGAATGTAAGTTTTTTGACCCCATACTTGGACGCCTTGTCTGGATCCACATTCACAAATGGAGCAAACTTTGCAGTGGTGGGGTCCTCTACCCTCCCCAAATATGTTCCCTTCTCTTTGAATATACAGGTCATGCAGTTCCGCCATTTCAAAGCCCGTACCCTTGAACTTGTTACCGCAGGTAGATTTCCTTCACTATTTTATTTTCTTAACTTGAAAGAAATAAATTAGATAAACTGTCTTTGTGGCGCCCTTTTTTAAATATTTCACTGCTACCTTTCTTTTCCTCCGGATAGTATGCATAGTCAAGTCTGATTTTAGACACTTATTAAAGGTTTAATCTGTCATATTTTTCTCCAGGATATGTATTCATATTGACTATCATTAGAGTGTATGCTAGGTATCTAATGTGACTTACATACTCTATTTATTTCTGATCATTGAAGCGGCAATGTGATTAAGGAAAAAAAAAGGTCAGTAGTAGTATAAACAGAATTATAACATTATATACACCTATTATTAAGGGAGTTTTATTTTGACATGAATATGCCATTGAGTTCTGACCCCTATTAATGTATTAAAATTAGTTTTTTCCTGGTCAAAGAATTTAGACTGATTCAGTGATGCTTTTGCATAATTGCATCAACTTGAAATATTACATTATTGCTATCGGATTGGAGTGAATGTTATGCTAGTAAAACTATTCATGTATGAAATTTGAATTTAAGAATGAACTGATTGCACTATACGAACTTAATAGGTGCAAGAAATTTGATCAATGATGAAGGCTTCCGGGATGCACTCTACTTAATTGATATTGGGCAAAACGACCTTGCTGATTCATTTTCCAAAAATCTGTCATATGCGCAAGTCATCAAGAAGATCCCAGCAATTATCACTGAAATTGAGAATGCTGTTAAGGTCAGTCTAGTGTTCTGTAAAATTGTTGAGTAAACCTGCTTATTATCTATGAAACTGACTGTTTTTCTTTGTTACTTGTTAGTAATGGTGATTTGGGCCCCTAGAAGGGGCTTAGTGTGATCATTAAAGTGATCCCAATTCTCTTCTCATTATATATGATCAAAAATATAATTTCACCTTTCTCTACTAATTTATTTCCCTTTTATTGAGTATTTTCCTTGCAACAGCAAATTTTCTTTGTGTTTTTAGCTGCATGCTTTGAAATTATCAGAATTCGATAGATTATAGATAAGAAAGATAAGAAATGTGTATATAACTACTAAATTGTCCTCCCAAAATCAAAATCTGAATGAAGAACTTTCAAGGTATCTTCAGTACATCTAATCTGATTTTATACTTTGTCCAATTAACACATTGTAATTCCTTCTTTTCAATAAGATTCCTGATATGCATAGATTGATATCACGCACAACATAAGAAGTTTACTGTATATTCTTTCGTTTAGGATGCTGCAACCATGAATTTTTATTTATTACTCAAGGTACTGCATCTTTAATTGGGTAAATGGTATTGCAGTCTATTATTTATGTTTATATCATATTTTCATACGATTTTTACTGAATCACTTGGTTCTGATCATTAACAATTCAATTTCAACATATGCAGTTTTGTCTAAAAAATCTGATGGTAGTATTATTTCTTTCATTGACTTATTTGTCCTTCATGGAGTATGATGCTTGGTTCATATATCTGTATGCAGAGTTTGTATAATGAAGGTGCTAGGAAGTTTTGGGTTCACAATACCGGGCCCTTGGGCTGTCTTCCTAAAATACTTGCGCTGGTTCAAAAGAAGGATCTGGATTCATTTGGATGTCTTTCTACTTACAACTCTGCTGCAAGATTGTTTAATGAAGCGCTGCAACATTTGAGTCAGAAACTAAGAACTGAATTGAAGGATGCTACTTTAGTCTATGTTGATATTTATGCCATTAAGTATGACCTCATCATAAATGCTTCCAAATATGGTAAGCCAAGCAAGCACTTTCTTCTTATTTAAGTATCGATTCGATTATGATTTGACTCACAATTGTGAAGCTAATCTAAATCAAGTTTTCCTGACTTTTAACTCCGTAAATTATGATGACTAATTGGCAGATTTAGATAACTATATGGGTTAGCTGGCAAATAGTCCATGTTATTGGATTTTCCTCTGGGAAACATTGTTCACTCTTATTATTATTATGATTGTGATGAAGTTTGTAAATGCATTATTGCTTAGGTTTCTCAAATCCGTTGATGGTATGCTGCGGCTATGGAGGGCCTCCTTACAATTTTGATGTAAGGGTGACATGTGGTCAACCTGGCTATCAGGTTTGTGATGAAGGATCTCGGTATGTTAGTTGGGATGGAATCCATCACACCGAGGCTGCAAATACATTGATTGCTTCTAGGATACTTTCCACGACTTATTCCACACCACGGACACCTTTTGATTTCTTCTGCCGCCACTGATTATCATGGTTATGTACGTTATGTGTGTGCAATGCAGTGAATCTACAGTTGCTTCATTCATTGCTGTCTTACCATCTCTGTAGTTCTCCAAGAACATAGTTTGTCATTTAGTCACGCGTACGCTGAAGCTCTAGCAAATTAGGGTCATGCAATTGGGCTGTAAAACTGGCCCACGTCGCCAAACATTGTTTTGGTTTTTTATTTGCCAACAGCGATGTATGATGTATTATGTAAACAATTGATGACACTGATGAATGTCTTTTTGGCAATGCTATAATTATGAATAATACAAGAAAACAATAATTTATAGATCAACAAGTGCTTATAACATGAAGTGGGAAAATGGATTTCACGAAAGAATCTAATTTTGATTTATGTTTAGTGCAGTTTTTTTTTTTACATTATTAATAAGTTATGTATTGCTATTGCATTAAAAAACCTTGACTATGTAATGACTAGATTAAATTCTTTTAATTTGTAACATATAATTAAATAAAAATATAAAATTTCTTTATAATTACATCACGTAGATATTAAACTCTATTAAATATTCTTCATTGTTATATCTTCTTTCACATGTATTATTTTACCATTAAATATCACATATTATTTGTCTTCTAATTTATCAAAACGATAGTTAAAGTAATGACTGTATTTATTGTATGTTTAGTAATACTTATTTTTTAAGAAATAATTATTTTTTTCTTTAAAAGTTCTCATGAATTTTTTTATTGTAAACTATTTTAAATATAAAATAAATTAATCTAATTACATAGGACTAATGGTGGGCCCATTGTGACAGGTGTATTTCCAACTTCCAAATACAGCATATGCCGAGTTGATGCGGGTTATATCTTTATTTTGACTTCCCAAATTCCACTTATTGTACTTGTACATAGGGCCCTTGCTTCAACTGGGGCCTATGTGGTTTGTAGGCTTCCGAACTCGGTCCCATGTTCACGGCCGTACATCACCCCTATGCCATGCCCTTATCGAGTTATCGTTACTCAATCATTTACTTCAAGACTCATAGTGTGATATAATTAGAAGAATTTCTAAAAAATAATTTGGCAAGTCATTTTATTTTCCCCACAGATACAAAAAAATTATATTAGGGTACCTAATATTACTTGAGAATTAAGACTTTTACTTGCAAAGATTGGATACTGAATCAGAAACTCAGAATCATATAACCTTGTAAGCAATACAAGTGATGAATGACTGGTTTCAAGTATTTCCAAAACAACAATCCTTCCTTGTTACTGATTCTATAACTTGGACTAAAGATTTTATGAAGCTAACCCCCTCATGCTAGCCCCTTTCATTACATCTATGCAATTACTGTAAGGAATCTAAATCTAATTTATGACCCAACAAACCCGATCTCCTCAATGAGACTTACATAAATTTTTGGATAGAACTAATTTTGAAATCTCGTACTATACCAAATCTTATGGACATTACTAATGCTGCACCTTTTTTACTGTAGATATTTTTAAGCCAGTTTTTCCATTATTTGAGACTAAATTTCTTGAAGGGCAATTTTAAGACGCACTCCTCATATCAGTCTTATGCATTTAGGCGAATAAATTCCTTAAAAGTACTAACTCAACGCTTAAATGAATAATTTCAGGACAAAACAAAACTCCTTACACAAATAGTTACTTATTCTGAGCACTTTGGAATCACTATATATGTTTTGTATGTTTTCAATAATTCATTAAAATGCTTGTAAACATATACAGTCCAGTCGAAAGCGAATAATAAGCACATGAAAAATCTATCAGACTGTCACCACAATTTATTGGTGGTTAATAAAAACATCATTTTTATATGTTCAATCATGAAGTAGCAGTGAAAACTGGATTAATAAGTCTAAGACAATCCATCATATATATGGTATTATTATAAAGAAAGATTTAAGTCTAAATGATCACTTGCTTTCTCTTTATCTTCACTTTCGGCCGGCGCTGCTGTGGTTGCTTCTTGCAAATATTCTTTCTCTTTCTCTTTCTCTTTCTCCGAAGGACCTGCATGTGGAGTTGAAATATTACTCCTTCCGAGTTCTCCATAATCAATGAAATCTTCTGGTTGAAACGTTGGAATCCAAATACCCTTTGCCTTCTCATCCTCATCCTTCTTATCTGTTTTCTCCTTAGAGAGGAGATCGCGTACATCTTTAGTGTTCTTTATCAAGACAAAGAACTTCTCCATCTTCTGCTCCTCATTTTCTTCTTCATTCTCTAATTTTCTCTTCCTTCTTTCTCCTTCCATGCTGCTTAATTATTATCTCAACTCAACACACTGGCTGTGAGTATATATGCCGTATAGAAATCAAAACAAGAACTTAATATCGAGAAGACTAAGGATCTAGTTGCCTATATATATAACAATGACAGGAAGAGAATATATATAAAATCACCATACGAGTCCTTCATCTCCTTTTCTTTTTCTTTTGCCCTACAACAAGATATATTGGCAGTTGAATGAGAATGACCTGGTCGATGACCTACAAAAGAAAGAGCGAAAGTGAAGGGAACACCATGAACAAGAAATGAACCCAAAATAAAATAGGCTTCAACAAGTTCAGAACCGACTAACGTAGAACTTTGCTGTAGACAGCAAACGAACTACGGAAATTGCTTATTGAGTTCAATGAAGCAAAACCGTGTTAATTGACTCGGAAAAGAGGTCAATACCGCGTGATTTTATTTACTAGCCAGATTATTTGATTGACAAGAATACCCATGGGGCTTCAACATCAGTAAAATGAAAGTGAGGATAGGATGGTAAGTTGGTGTAAACGATATATTGTTTTTTTTATAAAGTAAAAGATATATTGTTTGAAAGCAGTAAGCATATATATCATGCATCTTTGGTCATCCCATATCGTAATATTTCCACCTATATAATAGATAGTGAGAAATTTTTATTTATTGTTGTATTATTAAATGAGTGTTATGTTAGATTTATACACATGAATTATATTTTTAATATAATTATTAAAATATAATTAAAAAATATAATTTAAATAAAAATAAGAATAACTCAAATTTTAAGTAATAATCATTCAATACTACAAAAAAAAAATTAAATATCTTGCTTCAAGTACACCAAAAATATATAGTCTCTGTCATGGCTGATTGGTTGCTTTATGACAAATGATGCGGCGGCATCTGGTTACCAAAATTAAAAAATAAAAAATAATGCGG
Organism: Ormosia emarginata; assembly: GCA_029884605.1. Lineage (NCBI taxonomy): Eukaryota > Viridiplantae > Streptophyta > Magnoliopsida > Fabales > Fabaceae > Ormosia > Ormosia emarginata. Next base: position 30,040,815 of record JAQQTP010000080.1, on the reverse strand, counting down.
CATCTTGCGGGGAGATGGATTCACAAAAGGCAATAGTTTAGGTAGGTCACCATATATGGAGATAAAGATGGACCCCGTATAAACAATGATAAAACTTAAAGTAAAATTCTTTAAATGCTTGTGATGTTTATTTTTAATAAAAATATAATATGTGTATATTTTTTATAATTTAAAAAATAAAATTTTAAAAATAATGATTAAGTTTTTTTTAAATATATATATATTATATTTTTATTAGAGATAAATATTACAAATATTTAAAAAAATTTACTTAAATTTTATTCTATAAACAATTGCCAGAGAAAATTAAATCCTTAATTAATTATGTAATTCTTAATATAACATCTCATGTGTTCGTCAAACAAGATATTTACTTAAAAATGTTCAGAACTTTGATTTTAGTAAGTTGATATATATATATATATATTATATATATATATATATATATATATATATATATAGTTGAAATAACTTGGATTTTAGTAAAAAGCAAACAAAACTTCCTTGATTTACTTAGTATTGTCTTAGTGGACCAATTTCAAGTCTAAGTGCGAGTAAACCAAGCCAATCTCCAATTCTCCATAATTATTTAAAAAAAAAATGAAATGATCTAAAATATGCTTAGCCTTAGATGACTTGACTCAACTAATGGTTTAATTAAAAGGGCTTATGAATGATAGGTGGGAATTATAATATCCACCATGGTTAAAAAAGTAAAAGAAATAATTTATTCTTTTACTTAATTTTTTTATTAATTTTTTTAATTATTAAATAAAAATATTAAATATTTTTTATGTTTTTAAAATATTAAATATATTTAAATTTTTATTTAATATTTTTTATTTAATATTAAAATAATTGAATAAAAAAATATAGCATTACTCCAAAAGTAAAGATGAGGACGGAGGAACACCATACTTCCATAAGGGGCATGGAATCAGATTTGTATATTTCCAAGATGTACGTATGGATGTATGCAACGTCAACTCATCTTGATTGCTGTGGTCCCTATAGTGGAATGGAAGCGGGGATGATCCATATTACATCTCCTCTTATCTTTTCCGACAAAATATAAAAGAATGAGGGAATGATTTGAGTTAGTGTTTGAAATTTTAAGTTCACAAAAATAAAATTAATTGATTCTTTTTAATTTTAATTTATGATATATATATTAATTAATTAATTATTAAATTTAAGATATAAAATTATTTTATATTAAAGAGAAAGATAGTTAAAAAAATTATTTTCATTAAAAAAATTATTCTCATTTTTTATATATATAAAAATTCTTGTAATTTTAATAAATCAATCACAATATATATAAGATAATAATAAAAATCTTGATAAGTGTACAAAAATATTTTTAAATATTTTATTATTAAATTAAAATATTAAAATATGAATATGAATCATTAAAATTAATGTATATTTTTAATTTGAGTTTATATTTATTTTAAAATATTTTTTATGTTTTTTTAATTTATAAAAAATAAGTCAAAGTCTAATTAAAATTAAAATTCAAATAAAAAGTTCAAATAAATAAATAAATAAATTAATAAAAATATTCTTGTGTGTATATACCACATCGTATATACACACAAAAAAATTAGAGAGTGAATAAATTTCACTAACTCTACTCATTATAAAAAACATTATCTCGTTAATTTTTTTTATATATAAATATGACATAATATACTTTATATACACATAAAAATATCTCAAACTAATACTAAAAACTGCAGGAAACAACTTATAAATATAGAGCTAGGAGTATTAAAACCTGTCGGCTCAGCCTATTCCGATAAATCTATTAGGAATTAAGCATCAATCTATTTAGATTATGTAAATTTTAGATTAATATTTTATTAGTCTAACGTAATTTATTTAATATTATATAATATTACAAAAATATATTTAATTATTTGAATTTAATCTATTCAGATTATGTAAATTTTAAATTCATATTTTATTAATTTAATGCATATATTTTACTAAATTATTCAAACTTACTTATCAAACTTAACCTCTTTTGACACCCAGTATAAAAGCAACAATTGAAGGGGCTGCGCAGTACATAACAAAAGAAGGAAAAGCAAAGAAACAAATTGAAGAAAGGAGGACGTGAATAGCGCTGTACGCAAAAGAGAAAAGAAACAGCAAAAAGAGAAGTCACGCACGGAGTGAGAGAAAGAAGAATTGAGAATTGAAAGAAGAAAGGACGTGCAGCAACTCAGCACGTTGTTCAAGAGCGCAATAAATAAGAAAGGACGTGACACAGTAACGACGTAACAGCAGATAAATTATTTGACTATTTGTGATATAAAATTTTATTGAAATAATTTTATTATGTTTTAATTTTATTATATTTTATTAATTTTTTATTAAAAAATAATAAAATTTTGATTATTTTAATATTATTATATTAAATTATTTTTATTTAATTTTAAAATTTAAAATTTATTAATTTTATTATTTTATTAAATTATATGAATAATTTTTAAGATGAATTTAGTTATTTTTTTATATTTTATAATTTTTTATATTATTTGAATATTAGTAATAATTGTTAAATATTAATTATAATTTTTTATTAAAATATATTTGATAATTTAATAATTATTATTAATTAAATTATTTTATCATATATAATTTTTATTTTTAATATTTTATTAATATATTTTTTGTGGGTTCATATTTATCGTTAAATATTTATGAATTAAATTATGTTGATAAAATAATTTAACATAATAAATGTTAAAATTAATTTTAATAAGTTATGAACCTTATTCATCTTACATATGATATAAATATAATTTATTTATTTTGTTTCACTTTAATTTACATTTTAAATTAATTTTTATTTATTTTTAATCATTTAATATATTTTTTAGTTTCTTTGTTTCTTTAAGTACTCTTTTAATTTGCCTTTATGTGGAATGGATATCCTAAAATTGTGTTACAATTATCACATTATTCTTTGGACGTAATCAAACCTCTTATTGTGTTTATAATATGGGTTAACTTAATTATCATAGAAAACTTATATACAAAACCCACAAACTTAAAATAACATTATTCACATGAGTTTAAATGTTTATAAGAATCCAATAACAAAATTAATTACAAATGAGCTAAACCAATAAATGTTTTATAACATTTGACATTCAATTAATCTGGGTTTTAGAAAATTGATGACTATACTAGTCCACACATATTAAAAATAATCTAACAATCTCTCACTTAAACAGTATAGACACTTAATTTTCAACAAAACAACTCTCTAGATTAACATAGCCACAAAAATATCAACTATTGGCAAGCACTTCTAACTATTGGTCTAAAATAGATTTATAAGCATCTCAATAATGTAAAAAATCATATTCGATAGGAGCATTAATATCATACATGCAAGATACTTATAATCTAGTGACCTAACAAAATGTGGAATGTGGATCAAAAGAAAAACACAATAAAATTGCATACCTAAAGTGTGATCAATGTACAATTCCATTCAAAATAACCTAGGCATCTACCAAGGATGTATAATGAGATTCAACAAAATAACTTAAATAAAATATCTCAGTACAACAAAATAAGACCTAGTACTAAAGTCTCCAATAATAAGCCATATCATCACAAAAACATACACGATAATAATATATGGCAACAGCAGTTTTAATGAGTTTAGAGATAATATAATAATTATAATTATAATGTACACTCTCTTACTAATCCAATTTATCAAAATAAAATAACAATAACAATCACATTAGAGTCCAAAGTTTTAAAAATACTTTAATAGTAACATCATTATTAGTGAAATTATCAGCTCTGTGGTAAAGTATTCAATGTGAGTCTAAAACTCACCATCTCTTTTTAACAACATAACAATTTGAGTTGTTATGTCATTATGATCTTGCCCAAGGGTCTCGGATTACAATGAATAAGCAAATTCTCACAAATCATTAAATATCATATTCCTAAAACTAGTATCGAGATGATATTGAAAACTCTAAGGGCACAATCATTTCATGCATTCAATAAAACATCAGAAATCATATTAATAAAGACAAACTGATAGAGTAAGTACATTATTAACATAATTTTCAATGAAAACACAATAACATTATTAACAATACAATATTTTGTTGTAATTGGTCCCACGAATGCGAACTCACAACTATACAAAATGCCAAAAATAATTATAAATATTCTGGATGAAACTCTTAGATATTAGATCTCACAAGATTTACAAAACACAATATTAGTTTTACAAAAGGTGAGCATGTGACCACAAGAAATTACAATAATCAATGACAAAATTGCTTATATAGTTTCAAAATCTTCACGCCACATCAATCAGATAATTTTTACACTATCATACATAATTGTATATTCTAAAATAGGCATGAAGATGGAGAAGAAAACCTTAAGAATAAATTTCTTCACTTATGCAATTATACAATATGTAAATAATCATATAAGTTTTATAACTAACCTTAGATAGTGTGTTGTCTATCTTTGTGTGTAGAGCTAACAAAATTAGATGTTAACTTAGTGAGATTCATATCACCAAGACTTTATACAACTCTCACAAATGGCTCACAAAATAAATATTAGAAAGCAACAATAAAATCTTATTAAAATAAGATTTACTTTTCAATTTAATGAGATATATAAAACTTAGCAACAATAATAACTTAATATAAATTTACCATTCCTTAAATATTTCTCAATAATCAAAATATTTTAAATAATATTCTCATAATAACCATATTGAAAAAATTATATAAATTTGTAATGATACATTATACAATAAAATTAATCACATACAACTATACTTTAATTCTTATCAAAGGACTTTAATATTGACAATACACAAATGTCTAATACCAAAACAATTATATGCAACACATGATACAATACCATGCTCTTTATAATGACAAAATTATTTCAAGAATAACTCTCAAAATCAGATTGCACAATTTACATAATCCAACAAGCTCAACTAATAAAATTGGCTTTGACAATTAAAGAGGAGTAAAATATGTCTAAATAAATAAATTTTAATATGCCCAAACTTATTTAAATAAGTCTTCCATAAAAATATTTCTCAACAACAATAAATGGAACAATCAACATGAATTTCTTGGCATCAAAATAATATATTTATCAATATCAATACTTCTCATCATACAAAATTTATCTAAATAATAAAATATACAAAATTATTATTTTAATTATAATTCTCACTTGTCTATTACATGGAGTGAAAATAATATCAATAGTTATCAAGCATCATAAAAGATAATATTCAATACCAAAGTATCTATAGTTATGTGAGAATTAATTAAAAAAATTTATTTCATGATTTAGATAGTATGTATGCGCAAAATTATTCAAAACAACTCTAAATATACCAAATGAACTCTCAGATTTTAATTTGAATAATAGTTTATAAAAACGTAGCAATTTCAACACATATACAACATTATACACCTAAAACAATCCAATATATATATATATAGAAAGTGTATTAGGTGAGAGGAGTAAATATTGATCATTGAATCTTATATGAATGGTCAAGATTAGAACATAAATGCATGTGATTTTTTTAAGTGGTCATATGACCTTTAAGTAACTTTTAATCTTAACCATCCATGTATGGTTGTATGGTCAAGATTTTCTCCTTTCACACTCTCACAATAATCACTCATCTCATTAGATATATCCCATATATATATATATATATATATATATTGGTATCTAAACTAAGTAACATATGAGAGTGTGCCACATATCATAAGACTAATTATTTAAACAAACTATCATCAATTTAAATTGTACAATTTAAAGAGTACAATAATTTTAATATAGGTTAAAACAACCAAAAAATAAAATTATTTGAGAACTTAAAGAACATCACATGTGAGAATATGAAAATTATAACATGCCCAATTCTACACAAAAAATTCTCAAAGACAAGTTTCGAGACTACCCAATTTTATATATATAAATTGGGTCGAAGAAAAATAGTTGTGACTCGTTTTCTCAACACCAAGCAACAATTGTTCTCGTAGAACTTTGAAGTCATTTAAACCAATTTTATCAAGAATAGTCCACTGAAACCTCAAACATGATTTTCCATTAAGAATCATATAGAAGGAATATTGATAAAGATTGTGATTTAACCACCAAACCTCATCAAAAAATTATATAAAAAAAATCCAACCCATAATTTAAAGATAACAAAATCTTGGTGGAATCCAAAATTAAAATTGGGTTTTCTACCCCTTAGTCCATTATTTTGAAGCCTGTAACATTGAGTATCGATAATTTTATATAACCATAATCAAAGTTAAAAGAACTCTAATACCAATTGTTAAAAATTTTAAACTCACAAGAATAAAATTAATGGATCCACCATTAATCTTAATTCATGGCATGTATATAAACTAATCAATAATTAAGATTTAAGATATATAATTACCTTATACCAAAGAGAAATTATATTTTTGAAGAGACACCATGAGAGAAAAATAGACAAGAATCATTATCGTCATAAAAGAGAGAAATTGCTCTCATTCTTTATATGCACAAAAATTCTTATGATTTTAATAGGATAATCACAATGCATATATGATGAGAATATGTGTCTCTCATTGTGTTACGAGTTCGCCTAACCATCATAAAAAACTCATATACAAAGTCTACAAATCTAAAATAACATTATTTATGTAAGTTTAAGTGTTTATAAGAATCTAATAATAAAATTAATCACAAATAACCTAAACTAATAGATAAAATTATGCCATTAACATTCTCATTGCTTGATTAATATGCTTAGTTTTATTATGATTATTCCTTTTTGTTCTCTTTGAGTAATTGCAAAGCTACCGTCATTTGAGATAGCCTTTGGATAGACTTGATCAACCCGCATGTTCTCATTATAATGCTGCACAAGTGGCTAACAACGTTACCCACCCACCACGCATACATGAGGATAAATTTTAGGGTATGTTTGATAAAGAAGATGGAAGGATAAGGGAAAGTTTTAGGTAAACCTTCTTGTTAGATATATAAAACTAATTTTTATTTTTCATAGTTTAAGTTTTTAGGAGAGAATCTTTAGTATAGGATCAAAATCTCTCTAACTAAATAATCAACAATTCGACTTCTCAGTCTTCTAATAAATATTTAAATTTTAGCCCAAAGTAAAATGCCTTTACCAAATAGGTTAACCTTCCAAGAAATTAAAGTTGGCCCTCAACATTTCTCATCTTTAAAGTTATGAGTAATATACTTCACCCTTCTACTTGTCTTATATTTTATTTTATTTTTTTTTTTAAAAATTACACAAAACTTTATTAACATTTACACAGACATTCATTTTATTTTAAAAAAATGTTACACAAAAATTTAATTAAGCACAATAAATTTAAAATTAACTAACAGAATCATTAACTAACCAATAATGACATTAAAATAATATTTCTACCATTAATTTTATTAGTATTACTTGTAATAGTGATGAAATTAAGAAATATAAACACAATTAAGGGTAAAAATGATATTTTAAGCATAAATTATTTAATATTACAAATAATATTGATAAAATTAATAGTGAAAATATTATTTTAAAATTGTTAATGATTAGCTAATAACTCTATTAATTAATTTTAAAACTTATTATACTTAATTACATTTAGGTATAATGTTATTTTAAAATATAAAGAGTTTATGTAAATATTAACAAAATTTTGTGTAATTTTTAAAAATAGATAAAATTATGTAAAAAATCAGGCATATAAAAGAAAGGTGGAAGTATTTTACTCATAAGTTTTATATAAAGAAGAGAAGATATCTAAACACCCCTCCCATCTCCACCTGCCCCCCTCCCCCCAAGGCCCCCACCATAAAAAAAAAAAAAATTTCTCTTTTCCTTGCTTTGCTTTGCTTTGCTTTCTATTCTATTTTTCCTTTGTTTTCTTTTCTTCCTTTCTCCTCCCAAGAGTCAGTTTAAAACTTCTCGACTTTAATTAACTGATTATAACTTACAAGATTGTATAATTATTGAATATGCAATTGTCAACATATATATATAAGACAATGATTATGCATTCACGCTGGTAAAGTTTCTTTCAAGATAACTTACTACAAAGCCTTGGTAGTCCTTACGAGGCAGGTAAAATAATAGAGAGTAACCAGTTATCGGAAGAAACAAGGAGGGAAGTGCTAGTCCTCTACCCAACGGACACCGTGTTTTGCCCAGAGATAGTATGCTCCAACTGGACCGCGACCCCCCAGCTCATAAAGCTCCAGTGATATATTTTCCTTGTTCATCTCATTCAGAATTGAAGTTAGAATGCTCCACGCAGCTGCCAGCTCATCGCTTCTCATAAAAAGGTGGTTATCCCCATCAATGACATCAAGTAGAAGATGCTCGTATGAATCCGGCACCTCCATGTTGTACCTTTTAACATTAATGTCACAAATACCAGGCAAATAAATAAATGATATTGTTATGGTTAGCATCATTTGGTCAATGTTAAGTGTGATGATGAAAACAAACATATAATACAACATTTAAGTGCTTACTTGTCCTTGTAAAGCAAATTTAGTTCTGAAGAGTCCAGTTGTAACCCTAATCCTGGAACCTTATTGTTAACTCTCACCAGAATAGCTTCATCAGGAACATCACGAAGAATGAGCTCATTCGTGGCACGGTCAATATTATGCCCGATGCACTCATGGTAAACATTTCCTGGAACACGACGAAATTGAATCCGTATCTCCATTCTGCATTATATTTTCTAACCTGGGTGAGCAAATAACATATTTGGACCACTAATTTTACAGATCTATACTACACAAGCCCATAAATTAGAGTTGTAAAGGAATTCTTGCATTCAAACATATCCATAAGCAACTCTTAGATCTCCAATATTTGTGCTCAGTGTATAACTTAAACCTGGGGGGCAGGGAAGGAAGGAAGCAAGCTATTCAGCTTTTCCAAGATTGACCTTGAAATAATAACAAAATATCTACCTACCATCCTTTTCCCTTTTTATTTTTGGCCAGCTTTTCAGAAAAAATGTTGGAATTTTCATAATTGTTTCAAGCTCAATACACTCCCCGGCTAGAAGAAGTGAAGAACCTAAATTCACTGTGATAAGAAGATTATTGGAACAGGGATAGTCATGCCATGGAATCTAAATAGTAAATACCTAATCTAGATGTACATAAAAAATCTATATCTAAATAAAATAGACACAAAAGATAATGATTTTTACTGGTGTTTGATGAGTCCCAAGCCTGTTTTAACCAAAAATGGCACGCCATCCCATCGCGCATTGTCAATGTATAGTGCAGCAGCGAAATAAGTAGGTGTCAGACCATTTAAGCACACATCGACCTTGTCTCTGCTACTTGCTTTATACTGGCCAAGAATGACATCTCTAGGCTCCAATTTGCGAATCGACCTTAGAACCTTGACCTGAAAAAAAGCTTGTTACTAATGATACTAGGTATGTTAATCTATAATCTGTATGTGTACCTTTTCATTTCGAATGTCTTCTCCATCAAGGCTTATTGGTGGTTCCATGGCAAGCAATGCAATTGTTTGGAGCACATGACTGTGAACAATATCACGGATAATTCCATAGCCACCAAAATACCTGCATGGTTAACAAAGGACTAAGCTGATGTCATATCATAAACAACTACTTGTGGAGGAAAAAGCTCTTTATACATATTCAGTACATAATGAGTAATGACACATTGCATTATATTTACTCAAATGACAATATAGCCACTATGATCACCTTCCTGGCTGCACAGCCAAGTCCTCTGATAAAATGACCTACAGTAATTTAATTAAACAATTTGATTACAAACATTTAAATTGCAGAAGAGACGTGAATTTTCATTAAAATATTAGAAATTAAGACATGCTAATCAGATTAAACAAGGGGGGCTGACCTGTATATTGTGTATGTAAGTACGACTCCAGAGTGGCTCAAAGACTAGATTTGAAAACCTTAAAACTGTGAGATTTTCAATGAGATTCCTTCCTAGAAGATGATCAATCCTGACAACAGATTGACATGAATCATCAATTTATGTTGCAGTATTTCTATGTGTGCTTAAGTGGTTTATCCATCTGTGTCTGTGTGCATGAGCTGATGGGTGAAAAGGGGGGAGGAGGGTATAAACACCTGTATATTTGCTTTTCCTCCAACTTTGAAAGAAGAGATTGTGTCATCCTATGGGAAGAGAGTGCATCAAAGCCAAATGGCTTCTCAATTATTATGCGATTCCATCCCTTTTGGGTCTGAGCACTGCTAGCAAGACATGATGCAACATCCAAAAGTGCTTCTTGTGGCACAGAAAGGTAGAATATCCTGTTGGCTTTGGATCTTCCCTGAGGTAGACAATAAGCTGTAACAGAATCAAATATCAAAGGGCATACAGCTTTTGAAACAGCAGAGTTTACAGGAACCCATTTGAGAATTAAAGAACTTGCATATATACTGGTGAGATTTGCTCAAAGTTACCTCAATTTGCTCCATTCGGGAATTCAGCAAGGACATCCCATATTTGTTGTCGAAGCCTCCATTAATGTAGTATGTTCTATCAAGGAAAGCCTCCATTTTGTCCCCACAATTCTGTCTGAAAGTTTTTATATTTCACATTAACAAAAAAAGCTAGAATATAATATAATATTGACTAAGCACAGGACAAAGATGAATGGAACTGGACATTATTTTTTCTTTCTCAAGCCAGAAAGATGTACAATTTTCTGTTTCAAATGAATTGAACCAATTTAATTGCAACTTTGGAATTGGTTAGTTAGACACATATAAATGTTTACATGTAAAAATAAATTTCCAGAAGATTTTATCTGCTATAAGTTGGGAGTAAATTTTCACAAGCCCAAGCAGTTTCCCAAGTTGCCATATGTAAGATTCAACGCTAAAGATTTTGTCCATGAATGGGAAACAGGACATAGAAGCTAATAATTTGGGAAGTAATAAGAAAATCATACTGATGATCAACTCGGCATGTTAATGTTGAAGCTATAATGGATCGCAGATCTTCGTCAGTCATATTCTTCCTTGAATACCCAAAAATGCCTACATTCTGCAGACATGGCAATGCAAATTTAAATATTTTAAAAAACAAAAAAGGTAAAGATTCACTACGAACTGGCACTCTTGATATGTTCCAATTTCTTTATTATAGTAAAAAAAAATAATTTGAATAAAATATCATGCCAGTATCCAATATATTACTATTCACAATGATTCTGTTCAATGTAATTTTAGGGCATTTGTATAAAGTATCAACATATGAAGTGAGGTTTTCGAAATGCATGTAGGAGAACTTTCAAGTGAATAAATGAAAAATAAAAATCCAACAAAAAGCTGTTGTACCTCAGGAAGAAAGCCACTGTAGTACAGAGCAAATAAAGCTGGAAAAATCTTCCTCCTTGCCAGCTCACCAGTGGCTCCTATGACAGCAATGCAAAGTGAGGGTGCTCTACTAACATCCACGGGAGAGCTTGAGGAACTTGTTTGTAGCAAAGATGGAGACTCCATGGAAGTGACCTTATCTGTGGGAAAAATATGATGAAAACTGAGTGAAATTAGTTTTGGAAATGATCACTTCCTCTTTCCCCAATTCTGATTAAACTTATAATCAGTGCGAAATTTCAATGTGAAAAACGTTATGAAGTTTAAACACAAATACATGGAAGCCAAAACAGTAAGAGAACTCAAGATTGGTAAAAATTAAAAGTTAACTGACCACCAGGAACATGAAGAGTTGAGGATGAATCAGAAAGTGATCCCTTTTCATTCGATAAACCTGTTCCCAGATTATTTTTGAAGTGATTTCTACTCTTAGACTGCTTTGTTGGTTGAAAATTTTCATTCAGCAGTTGAAAGTTGAGCCTCTCAAGTATCCAGAGTTTCAAACCACGAAATCTTCGACAGAAGCTGGCACCTCCAACATTCAGTACAAGACGACCACCACCTGTTACTGAATGAAAGCTGTTTGGTGCACCCTGCAAGAATTAATAATGTTCTCGGAATTTCATTGTCCAATTCAAATATCAGTACATTTCAAGCAAGAAAATATCGAAGAAAAGAAAACAAAGCTCAGCAGTTAACAGCATAGCTACTCAACTCACCGTGATTCGGTGACCATTTGAGCAAAGATGGATTGGTCTTGCGAATGAAGATTCCGAGAACGCTACCGAGGTTGAACAAAAAGACACTGACATTCCTACGACTCTTGTTGTGTGAGAGTTTTGTCTGAACTCTAAAGTTTAAACTAAACTGAGCTTTTCGGACATCAACATATGTAAGTATTGTCCGAGGTAATGAAATGGCGGACAGTTGCAATCGGAGTTCCTGGTTTCGGATGCAGGGGAGACATTCTCCTTAAAGCGAAAGTGGGCTCTTGGGGTTGGCCCGATCAATTTTGGGCCAAGGGCCTAAATTTCAAACAAGTATCTTCTGGCTCGATGGATAGGATAGGCTACATACATGCACGAAGATGACGTGGGTGGAAGCAGCTGTGATACAGTCATAGAACACAATTATCAGTCCATTTATTATTAATTTAATCTAATAACTATAAATAATAAGGATTTGTTTCACGAGTATCCTAAGGTATGTTACAAGATTAAATTTTAACATAGAAAGATTTATGCAACAAATTTTCTTGAAGTAAATATTAATGAAGTAGAATTTTCTTCTCCTTAAAACTTAAAAGATATTTTGTACATAAAATAAGATTTTAAAATTTTTTTTTTAAAAAACAAAGCCACCAAAGTCTTCGAAGTTCAAATCAAAAATTAATTCTTAACGCAAAATCTCAAGAAAGAAAAACTCATAGGAGAATCGTGAGACGATTCTCAACACACAAATGGTTGTGGTGGCTAATGATGACGACGGAATTGTGCTGGTTGGCAACATAAATCTTGTTGTTAATGATTTTACGACAACAATACGTGAAGTCATTATTGCAGCAGCATCACGCTGTGCACGACGTTGTTTAGCCATCTAGAACTGGGGTCAACAAATCAGACAATGCATGTTTCCGACATTAATGCCTTTTTCGTGATCTTTATCACATTTGGCGATGGGGTGAGAGAGAGAGAGAGAGAGAGAGAGCATGTTGATGTGAAATACAAAATGAAACGAACTATAAAAAAAAAGTGAGGTCTGAAAAAAGTAAAAGATGAGGAATTTTTTTTTATCTTAGTTAAATGTAAGGTAATACTTACTTTTAAATTTGGAGAAAATTTTATTCTTATAATTTTTTTCTATTTTTCTTTATCTGTAAACCATATACTCTTATTTAAAATTTTACTCTCTTAAAAATTCTCCCCCTTATCACTCCCTAACCAAACGCATCCAGAATATTTTTTTGGGTTTGGTTGGTTTTGGGATGGTTAACAGGTTAAGTGCCGTTTGGAACATACACCAAGCTAATTGGCTGAAGTTCGGCACAGCATTCGTGCTGCGAAATAGGTGTATAGTAAGAGCATTAATTAAATAATTTAAAAATATAAAATATTAAACAGAAATTTAAATATTTAATACATTAAAATGAAAAAAAATTACTCTTCATTTAATATTTCATATTCTTTTTTTCTTAACAAATACACCTGTTAATAAAAGCTAGTGATAACTTTTAGCCACCTACCAAATAACGGCACAGTTAAGAAATTTCTTTTAGGCAATTTTAGAATAAAACGTATTTTTCTTTTTTCTTTTTGTCATTTAACATTATTATATCAATTTTTTTATTGATTTAACTATATCCAAAAAATTTTAAAACTGATTTAACAATATTAATCTCTTTTTTTATCTGAATAGTATGATTACTTATTGCATAAATCAAAAGAAAGGATTATGACCAAAGTTTGGAGGGTCCTCAAACCAAATACAAGAGCTATTAATTTTAGTATATTGAGCAATTAAATCAGCAGCTGAGTTACAACTTCTGAGAGTAAAACTACTATCAAAACAATCCAACTAAGAAGCATACAAGAAAATGTCCTGCAAAATACCTTCATTATATGTCAAGTCCCTAATCTCTGCTGATATACTCTTTATCACCCCAAGAACATCTCCTTCTAAGTGAACTTTCCAACACCCAAGCTCTCAAGTGAACAAAAGACCCTCTCTAACTACCATGACTTCTCCTCTATGAGGATGGGGTGATGAATCCAGCTGGTGTGCTTTTGCTGCAATAAAGTGTCTTTCATCGTCTCTAATCACAATTCCAATACCAGAAACATGGTCTAAACAAGAACCTGCAAAATCAAAATTAACTTTGATCATCCCCCTGAAAGGTTTCTGCCAACAAGAATGGTGAAGAGTTGTTGTTTTATGTGCATAAATCTCACTTCTAGCACCCTGAAAAGCTGCCAGATTTGCTGCTGCAACAACATATAGATCCTTTGATGGACGAGCAAGTTTTCCCTTCCAAACTAGATTGCGTTGGGACCAAATAGCATGCTATAACATGTTGATCAATTCCTTTTGTCTCTGGTCCAGACCAGCAAAGTATACAATGATTGCTGTTGAATTCTCTTCATGGGCTAAGGATGACCGCAACTCAGGGTGCTAAGCTGCTAGAACTGTGTTCTTCATGTAAGGACATTGAAAAAAAAATAGTATATAGATTCATGGCCATTGCCATATAGGTAGCATCTGTTTTCAACTTCAATTCCTTTACTCTGTAGTCTGGACAGAGTTGGAAGAATATCTTTGCACATGCGCCACATGAATATCTGAATTTTTGGAGGGATATGCAACTTCCAAATACCCTTCCAATGGCTTGCATGGTTGCTAAGACTGTTGAATTTATCATATCCCCTGCTATTGCAATCCATTCTCATCTGGACACTTTTAGTCTAATGCACCTTGTATGCGCTTTTAACAGAAAAATTTCCTCTTGTATCAGGGAACCAAAATAGTGAATCCTGACGAGAACATCGACCCAAGGGAATAGCGACAATGGAGTTTGCTACTATTGGACTGAAACTTGACATAATAAGATCCGCTTTCCAAGACTTGGTTTCATCGTCAATCAACTGAGAAACTGCAAGTCATGGTCACCGGATGGAGTTTGATGAATCCATAAAGATCTATGATTTGGCAGCCAAGGATCATGCCAAATTTGAATAGATTTGTCATCACCAACCCTCCAGAGAGTATCTTCTTGCAACACTTTCCTTCCCTCCAATAGGCTTCTCCATGTAAAGGAAGGATTTGAGCTAGGTTGAGCATTCAAAAAGTCTTGGGTTGAGAAATACTTAGCCTTGAGTACTCTAAAGACCAATGCATCCGGATTTGAGAGGATCCTCCATCCTTGTTTGGCTAACATCGCTATGTTGAAAGAGTGTAGATCTTTGAAGCCCAAACCCCCACAACCTCTAGGCCAACACATTTTATCCCAAGAACAGCCAGTGAATTTTTTTTTAGTCCATATTTATTCCCCACCAAAATTTAGCAATCATTTGGCCTAAGTCATAGTATAGCGAGATTGGAATTTTGAAGCAACTCATTGTATATGTTGGGATTGCTTGTGCAACGGCTTTTATGAGAACTTCCTTCCCTCTATCAGAAAGCAATCTTTCCTTCTAACCTTTAATTTGCTTCCAAATACAGTCCTTCAATGATTGGAAAGTATTATTTTTTGACCTCCCAACCATTGTAGGGAGCCCAAGGTATTTTTCAGATAAAGCCACCTGAGATATCAGGGTCATATCTAGAATTGTATTCTTCGTTGTTGTAGCCACATTTGGACTGAAGTAGATTGAGGATTTCTCAAAGTTTATCTGTTACCCAGAAGCTCTGTCGTATAGTTCAAGCATTTCAAGAATTCTAGCCATATCCTCTTCTGATGCTTTAGAGAATAAAATATTATCATCCACGAAAAAAAGGTGAGTGATCAATCTTGTACGTTGTTATAATTAAAAAAAAAATAAGCAAACACCAAAAATGAATGATATGCAAAGTCAATGTCATTAACGTTAAATAATGCAAGATAAGAGATATGTTGGTGGTAAACATATCTCCAAAGTCCAAACACATATCTCAGAATTTCTTAAAAGTATGTAAGAATTTCATCCCTAATTAATTCTAAATGTGACATATTCTTAATAATTTTCTTTTCATGTTTAAAAATAAAAACTAATCACATCTTTTTTTTCCCAAAACAATGGTTTGTATGGATTCAAACGCTTGAAATTGAATAACCTCAATGAGTTGATTGCTTATGAATGAACATGCGGTATATAGATAAATATATGCTTGAGTTTTAATTTTAGTTATATTAATTTTTTGGAATCAGACAGCAAGAATATATTTGTGAATTTTTCAGTCTCGACGTGAATGACTTGTCTTTAATCGAATTGAGAAAATAAATTAGTTAAAGTGTTTATGAACACCCAATTTTATCCGGAGTATTTTGTAAAAAAATAAAAAAAGAAAGAAAAGAAAAAAAATGAAATGAGAGGAAAATGACCTATTTTTCACTCAACGACTCATCAAATAGCTCATTATCCAACCTATAAACCTATTAACTTATAGCCTATGATCCAACCCAACACTCATCCTAAACAAACAATAACTTATCATCCTAAACAAACTATAACTCATCCTCAACCCCAACGCTCATCCTAAACAAACAATAACTTATCATCCTAAACAAACTATAACTCATCCTCAACCCCAACACTCATCTTAAACACTTCACAACTTATCATCCTAAACAAACCTCAGTCACACTTTAACTTAAACACTTCAACCTAATCCTCTATTATAAAAACTCATAACCCACACACAGAAAAGCACCTGACTTTAAGCTTTTAACATACTTTTGCTTACTTTTCTCATTCACGTGACCTGCCCCTACCGTTGCCAAAGTTATTTTTTTTTTCAACTTTCATGAACATCATCCAGCACCCCCATAACCAAGGTTCCATCCACCAAAACCACCATTAAACCAAGTCTTCATCCTCACCATTCCATCATCTCCATCCGTCATCATCTTCAATCTCTCACCATTTTTCCATAACCTTTATCCTCTCCATTACCATTTTCAAAGTATACACCAACTTCACCAGAATCACCATTCCAAAGACTATTATTATCACTAAGCTCACAACCTCCAAATTTCTGCCATTACAAACACCCCAACTCATAACCACTCCTCCAAAACTTTCATCTTCATCATCTTCTCCATAACCATCCAAAACACCTATCACCACCATTATTAAAGCCACTACGTGAGATCTGCCCAGACTAAACTGCACAACCGCGAGCCACCGTTTCCGCATATCATAAACCAACTTGGCCGTCGTCATCGCGCTTCAAGTATAGATCCAACCATTCCATGCCTAACCGCGGTCCAGATCTGCACTGCACCACCAACACTGTGAAGACCAGCCTTGCCATTGATCAGCCATAACTGAAGCTATCCGGCGCACAACACCGTGCAACCTGCACCGTCTAGCAAGATCCGCTCTGGGTTGTACTGCGCAGGACCGATTACATCAACCCAGATCCACAACTGCGCCTGTGTCACGTTGTCTGCACTGTGCCGATCCAGCTGCCTGCATTGCGCCACCTGACTGTTAAACTATCGGCTCACTGTTGTCCTTTACACCGCCACCCTTCATCTCCAAACCTAGTCATCCCACCTTTGCAAATATTCTAAACAAAAAGACCCTTTTTTTGTTTTATCCTTTCTGTAAGCTCCTGGGTGTTTTTTTTTTTTTTCAAATTATGTCATTTTTTTTGGAAGAATAGGCATAGGCTAATGGGCCCATTAGGCCAAAGAAGGTAAAAAAAAATAATCTAAAAATGAAAAAGAGATAAAATTAAAAAAGTAAAAATACAAAATAATTAAATTTGTTTTAAAGAATAAAGTAGGATTAACTGACTTGTGACAGTTTGTTAATCCTATAACTTTTGTAATCATCTGAGTTGTGACAATTTGATGATTCAAATGTTTTCAAAATTAAAAATAATTAATCCATAATAGAATTTTATAAAGAACTACGTGACTTTGAGTTCCTCATTGCACCCGGGGATACGTAAAAGCAAAATATCTATTCTGTCAAGTCAAATTTTAATTTTTCGCAAATGATTTGTTTTTTAATTTTTAATAAAAAGGGTAAAACAAATATATTATGAGATTATTAAGTTTTGCATAACTAATTTAGGGTAACCGTTTTAGGATGGACGCATTACGTAATGATGGGATATAATTATATAGTTTCAAACCCAAGTGTAGGTTGTCTCAAGTTATAAATTCTCGGGAGTCCGAGATCGATCCACAGGGAATTGATGAAGAAAAATATATTGATTTGAGGTAAAAAGAAGAATTGTCACAAAATTAAAGATGCAATAAGTTGTTCACAAATAGAAAAGGATTTGCTTGGGTTAGGAGATCCACTCTTGGTAATAAATTAAAGATAAGATTATTTCGTTTTATAACTCAATTGAAATCATGCATAATGAAGATTCCAATCGGAAGATTTAACATTCAAAGTTCAATTATGTAATCATATAATGGTTCCAATAACTATCTACCAATACTTGTAAATCGTCAAAAGCATCCACTTGTGCCAATCCTATTGTCTACAATGGATCAAGATATTCATTATACAAGAAAAGTTTCTAAATTAATTGGAAACAACATACAACTCATATAAAGATCACATAAAAATATATCATTTAAAGCACAAGAAAAAATTAATCTAACCTTAACTTATTACCAAGAGCTTCACCTTTTCACCCAAGCAAGAGGAAAACTTAGTTACTCATAGACAAGAAGAAAGAAAGAGAGAAGAAGAGAAAGATGAACATAACTTCACTTAAGAACAAGAGAAAATTACAACAAAGGAAGCAATCAACATACAAATATTAAAGTAAAATCTAGACTAACACTAAGCTAACACCCTCAAATGATCAGCCATTGCCTCTTTTTATAGAATTAGAAGAGTACAAATAGCCAAAAGAGATGATGGATGATGATAACAAAATGATAAAAGAGATAAATGGTGGGTGGATTCTTGTCTCCGAAATGTTTCCCTTCTGAACTCATGGCATGCGTCATTTTTGAGTCAAGTGGTCTTCATGAAAGTTCTAGCACATTGTCTCAGCTTTCCAGAGACACCAAGTTTAGCCAAATCCAATAACCACAGCCCAAGATATGGCCCAATTACTGCTCATGGGTCAGGCCCAACGTCAGCACCTCTGTTCTGACTTCTAAGCCCAATATCACCTTCAAGGAATCCGAACTAGCTTTTGTGTTCTTCATGAAAGTTGTAGATATGGGTCTTAACCTTCCACTGTCAAAATTTCAGAATTATTGAACTCCAATAGCCCGAGATATAGCCTAATGAGTGCATAAAGGTCAAGCTGTCAGGTTCAAAACACTAGATTTTGCTTCAACTCCAATTTGAGTTATCCAAACATGTGTTTCTGGTCTTGAGGCCTTCATGAAAATTGTAGAAATTTATCTTAGCTTAAAAACAAGACCAAAATCACATCCATCGGATATTTGTAACTCAAATTATAGCCAGTTCTTGAAAAAGCCAAGTAAGAAGGTTATCTGATGAATGAAATATATTCTTATTAATGTGGTTCTTCTTTATCAGTGAATAGTTATTAGAGAATTATATTAACTTTCCAACAAGACCAGAATCACATTAATCAGATAATTACAACTCAAGTTGTGGCCACTTTACTTAAGAATGCAATCACCCAAATTAATGATAATTCAAGCAATAATTTCTTTAATGATCCAATTAAGCTTAATTTCATAAAATGTGACAAAATCAACTTAATTAAGCCAAATTGAACCTTAAGAAGCCTAGTTAGAGGATTATAAAATGCATAAAATACATTGTTATCAAATTCCCCACATTAAACTTTTGCACCGAGCAAAACACATAAGAACAAAAAAACTAAGGAACAAAAAAAATGACACAGACTAAAGCTAAAAATTCTAAAAGATTTAATGAAGCAAGAAGAACCAACCAGTCATTCAAGGGAACAAAGCAATTTTTTTTTTTTGAGGTAATATTTCTTCACATCTCAAACCAACAGGCAAGGAAATTTCGGTTAAAAAGAACGAATCAAGAATGATAGATCCTCTCAAGATTCACTCTTAATCTTTCAAGCATTAAAAAGGTAAGTATTTCACTCAATTCAACCCATGAAAAATTACTACCATAAGCTTGCTTATCTTCTACTTCTCCACTACTCGAACACATGCACACAAAAATCAAGAGGACTTTATTCAAGGTTGTAACGGGGTCAAGGTAAAGAAGGAGGATAATATGGACATAAGAAGATAAATACCAAAGAGAATAAAAGAAAGCGTTATGGTATAGTTAGAGTGGAAAAGATATTTGAGAACATTCATCAATAAGGACAATGACCAATATTTGACTAATGTTTTGTTGAAGATTAATCCCAAATTGATGAGTTGAATTCATTGTTAGGCATAAACCTTCTCCTTCTCTTCTGTTGTTTCCAAGCATCCATCTTTATTCTAGATATGGATATGTTACATAGTGTATTAGATGGTCAGCTCTTTCTTTCTTTTCTTTTTTTTTTTTTTTTTTTTTTTACTTTTTTGCTTTTTTTTTTTTTACACACACACACCCCCACACTTGTTTAAGAACAAAGTCAGTGCTCTCTTATTCCCTAAGGTCAGGTAGAAACATGTTCTTTTTTTTTTCTTTTTTTTTTTTTCTTTTTTTAAAGGTACGTAATAAGCTAAAAACAAGAACTAGTCAAATAAGCTCAAATGGGTTACACAAGGAAAAATATACAAGGATGGCTATTTGGTCAAAGTAGCTATTTTAAAATGCCTCAATCATATTTATGTATGCATGTGAAAATGTAACCTCAAAAGAATCAAAGTAAGTTCTAGAGTAACATTTTCACAGGTGAAAATCACACAAGAAAAAGAAGAGAATGGTACAAATGTTCAATCCATTCATCAATAGGCTCAAAATCTCACAAGGCATATTTCTATCATTCTCAATCCATCAATTCAACATTCATATCCAAGCATGTGATTTATAAGAAAGAAGAAAATTTATGCTATGACCCAAGATATGCTTTTTGCTACTTCTAAAATGATTTTTTTTCTCAACTATGATGCGTCTCAAAAGTAAAATTACCTTAAGGGCAAAATTTACTCCTTACTCTCGCCATCCTTAATTGGTTTTGTTGTAGGTTTCGACGGTCTCACTAAACATACTTTCTTCAACTAAAATGCGTCTCGGGAGTAAAATTACTCCTTACTCGCCAATATTCATTGGTTTAGCAAGTTCATGAAAATCATATCATACTTCCCTACTTTTTTTTTTTAACTATCCTTATCCTTCCCCCAACTGATTACAACATTGTCCGCAATGTTAAAATATAGATGAGTAAAGGATAGAAGATATTACCTATTTGGAGAAATCGACACAAATTTAAACCGAGAAACAAATGACGATAAATAAAATCAAACCCATTAAAGATGAAGTGTCGATCTCGGCTTTTTTTTTCTTTTTGCTTCCTCATCGCTTTCTACGATGACCAATTTATCGAGCTAGGACCTTATCGGGTTCATACTCAAAAGCTTCTAATTTATCAATGAGCTCATCAATAGTGGAGGCGAGAGATAAGAAGTTTTCTTCTTAGAAGGAGTGATAAATTTACGTTCCACGACTTTATCAAGAAAAAATAACAAAAGATCAAAGAAATTATTAACATTTAACAAACCAATGGGTCTATGGTGGATGTTCGGTTAGGCCCAAGAGACAATTTGAAAAATTTCTTCCAAAGTACCAAAACCACTGGTAAGGCAATGAATGCATCGAGTTGTCAAGCATTGTTTTCATTACGCCATGCATAGATGATACACGAATTTCTTCTCCAACTGTCTTGCAGGTGATGTTATTTTGAGCTAAAGGTGTAGGAATGATACCTAAAACTTTGATTGCCTCCTAGAAATGCGAGAGAGTGATACAGCCCCCATTAACCCACGACAACCACCCCATATACAACATGAATATTCCTTGCAGCAAGTGTTCGACCAAGAACGGTAGGCTGCGTTTATAAACTCTAAACCCTTCCCATAACTTGACCCACAAAAAACACGGACATTTTTAATGTTACGAACAGAGGAGGTCCCATAATTTCACCTTCCTCTCGAATGATTATGAGTTGGAGGAAAGTGAAGAGAATGAAGTGTTTAAATAGGGAAAAGAAGGGAAAAAAATAATCATAGCACCTATATGGGTAGGTTGGTTACATTGTCGAGAAAAAGTTTGAAAATAAAAAACGAGAATCTTTTTTTTTTTTCTTTTTCCTTTTTTTTTTTTTTCACTATTTGATTTTTTTTTATTTTTTTTTTAACTTCAAGAAAACCATCGGGGTAAAGAAGTCTAGAAACCCCGAAGGACCCCCGCTCAAAGGATCGTCTGTCCAAAAATCAAAATACAACAAAAACATACAAAGATAAAAGAAATATAATAATAAACGAAGACATACCAGTATGTACGGTTTTCATGGCGTATCTTTATCTTTGCGTGTCATGAATGCGATAGTGGCATGTATTTGAGTTGCGTGTCACCAGTGCAACATATGAATTCCACAAGGATTGCCGAACAGACAACAAGAACCTTTGAATCCTTTCCGTCCTTACGGAAGAACAACCCTCTATCTTCCTGCAAACCTAATTAAAGGCCTGTATTCTAAGAAGATGGTACGACCGCGGCCGTCGAACTCGCCATAGAGACCTACTAATTAAAGTAAGTATACAGCTCAGATAACAGTTTCCGTTTACTGTAAAGACGGGACGCTTCTTTCTGTCCATCAGCGCTACAGAGCCTTGGTTCCAAGAACTGGGAATGTAGCACACGGCTCTCTATAGAGCATGGCACACGAACTTTATTTACATACTGGCGTGTGAAGGTCTCCTCCTGAGTCTATGACAGGACGGGCATCCGCCCGGGAACTCCTAATCTAATTAAAGACCAAGTACAACCGTAGTTTCGCCTCTATTTTTTTTTTTTTTTTTTTAAGTTGTGAGAAACCTGATGAAAGATGGGTGTATACTCACTTGAGATTGGGATGGAGGTAGTCTGCTCTTTCGGCTTTGGGCCAAAGCATTGTTGACCAAGTATTAGACCCATTCAAGACCAGGTATGAACATAGGGCTCCCAAAGGGACAAGTGGCCATAATACGACCGTTGCCTCACATGTGGGATACAATCTACCTTCTTTGTTTTTCAATTAAGAAGGCCGGATCGGGATGCATGCATTTCCCATTCACGTTGTGTGTTACCAAAGCCAAACCCAAGATGTATACATACTTTTTTTTTTTTTTTTTTTTTTCTTTTTTTTTTTTTTTTTTTTTTTTTTTTTCTTTTTATATTTTTTTTTTCTTTCTTCTTTTTTTTGTTTTTTTTTCTCTTTTTTTTTTTTGAACATGAAGAAGAAGAAGAAGAAGACGAAGAAGAAGAAGAAGAAGAAGAAGAAGAAAATATGTACATGTTGTTGTGGATGTGGCTCACATCTGCCTCTGGTTTCACGTCCAGAAACGGCTTAAACGCCTTCTATGAGTCGAGGATAAGCTTCCCATCCAATTTTCTTATAAATTGGCAAACAGGGTCTTTTAGAGTCAGATTCCCAAGACTATATTGCTTTTGTTCATCCTTGAAGAGATTCCACAAATTAAGAAGTTCACGATGCACCAAACCACAGAATGCGTATCAAGAGTCAATAAGATATCATCTAATGACTCTTTACTCAGTCCATTCTTAATGAAGAAAATTTTATCTTCTCTGTTTTTGGAAACCATCCCCAAAGAACGACATCGCTTGTTACAATTCCATCGTCCACATATGTGACATACTTGTAATCTTTTTGCTCTTCTCCTTTTAGAATATGAACTTCTACCAAGACCTGGCATGTATGAGTCAAATGAGATTGAAGACTCACCAGCTAATCGGACCTTTGCTTCGATTATCCAACGTACATCTTCTGGTATACCTTTGTGCATTAACAATCTCAATCTTTCACATCTAGCCTTGTAAATTTTTGTTAGAACATTTTGAGGAAGAGAAGGAAAATGTTTTCTCAGGTTTGAGAGAATGATATCCATTTTGAAGAAGAAGAAAAAGAAGAAGAAGAAGAAGAAGAAGAATTCAGTTATTTTGGGAAACTGAAAGAGAGCAAACCGACTTGAGAGTCACGAGTACCGTCATCCGCCATTTTAGGGGAGCTAAAGAGCTACACAACAAAATAAAGCTACAAAATTAGAGTAAATTTTTCACATAACAAGGATCGAAAAGGAAATGAATTCTACCTCAAGACTTGATTTTCTAGAAATGGTTTAAGTCTTTGTCCATTGACCTTAGACACATTACCATTCCTAGGATTCTCAATGTCTATGGCCCCATAAGGATATACATGTTTGACAATAAAAGGACCAGTCCACCTAGATCTCAATTTTCCAGGGAATAGGTGAAGACGAGAATTATAAAGCAGAACTTTTTGACCAATTTCAAAAGATTTCCTCAAAATAGATTTGTCATGAAAAGCTTTTGTTCTTTCTTTATAAATTTTTGAGTTTTCATATGCATCATTTCTCAATTCCTCAAGTTCATTTATTTGTAATTTACGTAACTTGCAAGCATCATCAAGATTTAAATTGAAAGCTTTAATGGCCCAGAATGCTTTATGCTCCAGTTCTACAGGCAAGTGACAAGGTTTTCCATAGACTAACCGATAGGGTGACATACCTAAAGATGTTTTAAAAGCAGTACGGTAAGCCCAAAGTGCATCGTTTAGTCTTAAAGACCAATCTTTACGATTTGAGTTAACTGTTTTTTCTAAAATTTGTTTAATTTCCCTATTTGCTAATTCTACTTGTCCACTTGTCGAGGGTGATAAGGGGTAGCAACTTTATGGGTAATACCATATTTCTTCATTAAAGATTCAAATGGTTTATTACAAAAATGTGTTCCCCATCATCACGATGATAGCTCGAGGATTCCAAATCGACTTAAGACATTTTCTTTTAAAAATTTGAGAACAGTTTATGATCATTTTGTCGACATGGAATTGCCTCAATCCATTTTGAGACATAATCAACTGCAACCGAATATACAAATATCCAAATGAGGATGGAAATTGACCCATGAAATCAATTCCCAACAATCAAAAATTTCAATGACAAGGATAGGGTTCGAGAGGCATCATATTTCTTTTAGAAATGGACCCTAATTTTTGACAATTTTCGCAACTTTTGCAAAAGGTATGGTTTGTCTTTAAATAAAGTGGGCCAATAAAATCCACACTGCAAGATTTTCGCAGCTGTTTTCTTTGAAGAAAAATGACCTCCACATGCTTCTGAGTGACTAAATTTTATGACACTACCTACCTCATTGTCGGGTACACATCTCCGAAAGATTTGATCAGGAGAATATTTGAACAAATATGGGTCATCCCAATAAAAATTTTTCACCTCAGTCAAAAACTTTTTTCTGTCTTGATATGACCATTGAGTGACATCTTTCTTGTTACGAGAAAATTGACTATATGCGCAAAACCAAGGCATAGAATTGACATAAAATAAAAACTCATCGGAAAAGAATCATTGATAGGTGTGCTATCAAAAGATGAGCCTGTTGTAAGTCTGGACAAATGATCTGCGACAACATTTTCAGCTCCTTTCTTATCTTTTATTGTGATGTTGAATTCTTGAAGCAACAAGATCCACCGTATCAACCTAGGTTTGGCATCCTGCTTAGACATTAAATATCTAACAGCAGCATGATCAGTGAAAACAACAGTAGAAGAACCAATTAAATGAGCTCGAAATTTGTCCAATGCAAAAATTACAGCAAGTAGTTCTTTTTCAGTAGTGGTGTAATTCATTTGTGCACTATTTAAAGTTCTACTTGCGTAACAAATCACATGAGGCTTACCTTCCTTTCTTTGGCCTAAAACAGTATAACAAAAAATCACTTGCATCACACATTAATTCAAAAGGCAAAGACCAATCGGGGATTGCATGATAGAGCCGATGTTAGAAGACTAATTAATTTTTCAAAAGATTTTTGGCATTCTTGAGTCCAATCAAATAGTGCATCTTTTGTCAGAAGATTGCATAATGGTCTAGATATGACACTAAAGTTCTTAATGAATCTTCGATAAAATCCTGCATGTCCTAAAAGGAACGAACTTCTCTGACTGTTTTTGGGGAAGGCAAATGAGCAATTAATTCAACTTTGGCCTTATCAACTTCAATTCCTTCAGAAGATATCACATGACCTAACACGATTCTGAAGTAACCATATAATGACATTTTTCCCAGTTTAAAACAAATCCTTTTTCTTCACATCTTTTAAGAACTTTATCCAAATTATCAAGACAATTTTCAAAAGAATTTCCAAAAACTGTCAGATCATCCATGAAAACCTCTAAATAATGCTCAATCATATCACTAAAAATACTTAGCATGCATCTTTGAAAAGTTGCTTGGAGCATTACAAAGACCGAAAGGCATTCGTCTATATGCAAAAGTGCCAAAGGGGCACGTAAAAGTAGTCTTTTCTTGATCCTCTAATGCAATTGGTATTTGATTATACCCGAATAACCATCAAGAAAACAATAGTATGGATGTCCTGCTACTCTTTCTAGAATTTGATCAAGAAATGGTAAGGGAAAATGATCTTTCCTAGTGGTTTGCATTCAATTTTCTAAAATCAATACACATACGCCAACTAGATGAAACTCGCGTAGGTATTAACTCACCTTTTTCATTTTCAACCACTTGTTATTCCAGATTTCTTAGGCACAACTTGTGTAGGGCTTACCCACCTGCTATCGAAATAGGGTAAATAATTCCAACATCAAGTAATTTAAGAACTTGACCCTAACTACCTCTTTCATATGTGGATTTAATCTTCTTTGAGGTTGTTGTGATGTTTTAGCATTATCCTCTAAATGTATTCTATGTGTACAAATTAATGGATTAATGCCTTTTATATCTGTTAATATCCATCCAATTGCACTTTTATGCCTTTTAAGTACTTCTATCAACATACCTTCTTGTTCTTCAGTAAGGATTGATGAAATTACTACTTTGGAAAGCTTTGGTCTTCTCCCAAAATGTGTACTTCAACCCAGAAGGTAATGGCTTTAGTTCCAAGTGTGGGTACTTCTTCATGAATATTATCATTCATGGGTTGTAACTCTTCAAATCTTGGCTTCCATCCTTTGTATTCCATTGCTTGTGTACAATCAAGCAAAGAGCATATTTCGGAAATATCACCATCTACTTGCATATCTGAATCAAATGAATTAATTAAACAAACTTCTAATGGGTCGAAGAACTCCCTTTTAGAAGATGATCATCTACAATGGTCTCAATCCCGTCGACTTCCTCATTTTCATCATTGACTTCATGTGGTTGCTTGCATAAGTTGAAAACATTAAGCTCAAGTGTCATGTTTCCAAATGTTAACTTCATCAATCCATTTCTACAATTTATCAAAGCATTGGATGTTGCTAAAAATGGACGACCTAAAATAATAGGAATTGACTTGGAACAATTAATCATAGGTTCGGTTTCCAAGACAATAAAATCCACAGGATAAATGAATTTATCAACTTGTACCAACACATCTTCCACTATTCCTTTTGGAATTTTAATTGATCTATCGCCAGTAGAAGAGTTACGAAGTTGGTTTTAACTCTCCTAGATTGAGTTGTTGATAAACTGAATATGGAAGCAAATTAACACTAGCACCAAGATCAAGTAAAGCTTGTTCAATTATATGTTCTCCAATAATGCATGAAACCGTAGGACAACCAGGGTCTTTATGTTTCAAAACATTATTGCTTTGAATAATGGAACTTACACTTTCGGTCAAAAGGCTTTCTTTTTCACATTTAATTTTCTTTTAACAAAGTGCATAAGTCTTTCAAAAATTTGGCATAAGAAGGAAAGTGTTTGATAGTATCTAACAACGGAATATTGACCTTCACTTGTTTAAGAATTTCAAAAATTTCAGTTTGGTGGTCCAATTTCTTTGGTTTGCTTAATGCTTGAGGAAATGGAAGTGGAGGAGATGAGAGTTTGGTTTCATTTTGGCTAGATGACATATCAACCTCTTCCTTATCTTGGGGAATTGATTCACCATCTTTCTCACAAGGTTCAGAAATTTCTTTTTCAATAACTTTCCCACTCCTAAGAGTTATCACAGAATTGACTTGATTTATTTGTTGGTTTTCTGAACTACCCTCATTTAGACTATGTTGACCTTTGGGATTCGGTTGAGGTTGAGAAGGAAATTTTCCTTTCTCATGAATGGTGAGTGCAGAAGTAAGTTTGGAAAGAGTGTCTTTTATGTCAATCATGGTTTGAGTGTTTTGTTTAGATGGCCTCTTGCTTTTCTATGAATGCACTCAATGTTCCTTCAAGGTTTTTCCTATATGGTGGGACATAAGGTGCATATCCTTGAGAATTTTGAGAATCTTGTTGCTCCTGAGGAGGCGGTGGTTGCATAAATTGTGCTTGATTATTATTCCTCCAACTGAAGTTCGGGTGATTTCTCCATCCTGGATTGTAAGAATTTGAAAAAGAAGAGGTGAATGGCTTTTTAAAATTGTTCATTGCATTTACTTGCTCATGCACAACTTCTTTAAAAACAGGAATATTAGGACATTCATTTGTCGAGTGTCCTAATTCATCACAAATGCTACAAATTTCTTCATTTTGAACAGTTTGACTTCTTTTACTTTGCCTAATTCTATGGATTCAATCTTTCTAGCCAAACTAGCATACTTTGCATTTAGATCTTCTTCTTGACTAAGATGGTATTTTCCTTTTCCTGCATTTGCAAGGTTATATCTAATTGAATTTTCGAAAGATTAGTACCATGCCAAGATTGAGAATTTTCAGCCAAATGATTTAAATAATCTAAAGCTTCTTCGGGTTCTTTATCAAGAAACTCGCCATTACACATCGTTTCCACAAATTGTTTAGTTTCGGTGTTAAACCTTCATAAAAGAAGCTTATAGTTCGCCATTTTTCAAAACCATGATGTGGGCAAGAATTTAACAAATCTTTAAAACGTTCCCAACTTTGAAAATATGCTTCATTTGAATTTTGGGAAAAATTTTGGATTTGTCTTTTCAAAGCATTGGTTTTATGTGTTGGAAAAAATTTCTTTAAAAACTCACTTTGCATTTCTTGCCATGTGCCAATTGATCTTGGTTTCAAAGCGTTAAGCCAAGTTTTTGCTTTATCTTTCAAAGAAAAAGGAAACAATTTAAGCTTGACAATCTCTTCACCAACGCAATTTTGATCATTGAAAGCAATACTGAGACTTCCTCAAATTCTTTTAGATGTAAATATGGGCTTTCATTTTCTAAACCATGAAAATTAGGAAGTAAAGAAATCATACCCTAACTTAAATCTAAAATTATTAGCGATAAGTGGAAAGATAAAACATGATGGACTAGAATTTGAGGTGGTTGCAAATATGCACGCATAGTTCGCAATGGTTGATTTCCTTGTTCATCATGTATACTTTCATTTTCAGCTGCGTTGTGTTTGATTATCATGTTCAATATGTGCACCTTCAAATTCAGCCATTGTGTTAATTGTGTGTGTTTGTGATTCAAATAAATCAATATATAAGTTACTTGGATTAATTTTAACTAAACGACCAAATTTGAATCACGATCTGGAGTTAAGCATAAATAAGTGACATAAAATAAAAATAATATACAAGTAGGCGGATACACCTAGTTAAATATTAAGTAGGATGTGGTATAAACCAGCCACCCAAAAATAAAAATAAAAATAAAAATGCAGAAAATAAAGTGCGAAAAATAAAATAAAAAAAATAAAAATACGAGAAATAAAAATGCGAGAAAATAAAGTACTGAGAAAATAAAGTGCAAAAAGTAAATTTAAATATGAAAACCGGAGAGTGGCAAAGCCCACAAGCCGTGCGTGAAGAGAAGAGAAGAAGAAATATTATTTCATTAAGTTAGAGACAGAAAAATAAATGACGAGAATTTAAAAGTTAGATTACGAGAAAATAAATGATGAATTTAAAAGTTAGATTACGAGAAAATAAATAATGAGAATTTAAAAGTTAGATTGCAGAAAATAAATGATGAAATTTAAAAGTTAGATTGTTAGTAAGCGAAAGCGTAAATAATAATAATAATAATAATAATAATAATAATAATAATAATAATAATAATAATAATAATAATAATAATAATAATAATAAGCGAGAAAATGTAAATAAAAAAATAAAAAAAAACGAAAATAAAAAAAAATAAAAAATAAAAACGTAAATAAATGACAAAAATATAAAAGTTAGTTAATAAGTTAGTAAGTAGTAAGTTAATTATAAGTTAGTTAGTAAATTAGAAATTGAAAAGTGTAGAGGAAGAATATACCTGTTGGTGAAGTTTTCTTACGAGAGAAGGAACCTTAATATATTAGAACTTCAAATCAAGTTCCCCGGCAACGGCGCCAAAAACTTGATGGGATATAATTATATAGTTTCAAACCCAAGTGTAGGTTGTCTCAAGTTATAAATTCTCGGGAGTCCGAGATCGATCCACAGGGAATTGATGAAGAAAAATATATTGATTTGAGGTAAAAAGAAGAATTGTCACAAAATTAAAGATGCAATAAGTTGTTCACAAATAGAAAAGGATTTGCTTGGGTTAGGAGATCAAACTCTTGGTAATAAATTAAAGATAAGATTATTTCGTTTTATAACTCAATTGAAATCATGCATAATGAAGATTCCAATCGGAAGATTTAACATTCAAAGTTCAATTATGTAATCATATAATGGTTCCAATAACTATCTACCAATACTTGTAAATCGTCAAAAGCATCCATCGTGCAATCCTATTGTCTACAATGGATCAAGATATTCATTATACAAGAAAAGTTTCTAAATTAATTGGAAACAACATACAACTCATATAAAGATCACATAAAAATATATCATTTAAAGCACAAGAAAGAAATTAATCTAACCTTAACTTATTACCAAGAGCTTCACCTTTTCACCCAAGCAAGAGGAAAACTTAGTTACTCATAGACAAGAAGAAAGAAAGAGAGAAGAAGAGAAAGATGAACATAACTTCACTTAAGAACAAGAGAAAATTACAACAAAGGAAGCAATCAACATACAAATATTAAAGTAAAATCTAGACTAACACTAAGCTAACACCCTTAAATGATCAGCCATTGCCTCTTTTTATAGAATTAGAAGAGTACAAATAGCCAAAAGAGATGATGGATGATGATAACAAAATGATAAAAGAGATAAATGGTGGGTGGATTCTTGTCTCCGAAATGTTTCCCTTCTGAACTCATGGCATGCGTCATTTTTGAGTCAAGTGGTCTTCATGAAAGTTCTAGCACATTGTCTCAGCTTTCCAGAGACACCAAGTTTAGCCAAATCCAATAACCACAGCCCAAGATATGGCCCAATTACTGCTCATGGGTCAGGCCCAACGTCAGCACCTCTGTTCTGACTTCTAAGCCCAATATCACCTTCAAGGAATCCGAACTAGCTTTTGTGTTCTTCATGAAAGTTGTAGATATGGGTCTTAACCTTCCACTGTCAAAATTTCAGAATTATTGAACTCCAATAGCCCGAGATATAGCCTAATGAGTGCATAAAGGTCAAGCTGTCAGGTTCAAAACACTAGATTTTGCTTCAACTCCAATTTGAGTTATCCAAACATGTGTTTCTGGTCTTGAGGCCTTCATGAAAATTGTAGAAATTTATCTTAGCTTAAAAACAAGACCAAAATCACATCCATCGGATATTTGTAACTCAAATTATAGCCAGTTCTTGAAAAAGCCAAGTAAGAAGGTTATACAATGAATGAAATATATTCTTATTAATGTGGTTCTTCTATCGTCAATGAATAGTTATTAGAGAATTATCTTAACTTTCCAACAAGACCAGAATCACATTAATCAGATAATTACAACTCAAGTTGTGGCCACTTTACTTAAGAATGCAATCACCCAAATTAATGATAATTCAAGCAATAATTTCTTTAATGATCCAATTAAGCTTAATTTCATAAAATGTGACAAAATCAACTTAATTAAGCCAAATTGAACCTTAAGAAGCCTAGTTAGAGGATTATAAAATGCATAAAATACATTGTTATCACGTAACACCCCAAATTTTCGTATCTCTTAAACAGTAATTTTGACAGTTAACAGAATTTCACTGTTTAGTGATTTCTGGATACTGTAAAATTATTTTGATTATTTCGTTAGCGTATTTGATCGTTTTGAGTGATTTACTCCGTGTCAGGAAAATAAAAATTTTCGGGCCTGGAAAAACTTTACGTAATTTAATTTTTACCATTAGGTAATTATTTTACGTAATCTGATTTGATATTTGTGCATTTTATAATTTTTGTGATTTTTGTGGATGATTATGAATTTTTTTCTGTTTGTGGGCCCAGGGGGTGTATGTGGGCCCAGGTGGGTCCCGCAAAGTAAAAATTTTTCTACGCATAGAAAAATTTGTACTATTTAGACGGAGATAGGGGATCTTACTAAACCTGAATCCGGAGACAGTTTTAGAAATTTCTTGTACTTTGTTTTGTACTGTATTTATTTATCGGATGATAAAAATACAGTAAATATATTCTTTCGTGGGGTTTTTAGCAGATAAAAATAGAAATTATATTGCTTAAGTCAACATTGGTGGTTTGAATATCCACCATTGATTTAATTAATGATGGAGACTTGATCTTGATTTAATCAACGGTTGAGAAATAAACTTAATGAATAAGCATTGGATGTTAACCATTGATCTAATCAATGGTGGAGATTTAATCTGCATGCTTAATAATAAAGAAGGCTTAATATCAACCGTAGATTTAATCAATGGTGTAGAATTGGTCATATAAAGTGGTATGACCATTTATAACCATTGGATTTAGATTAAATCAAGGAGATTTAATCTTAAAAAGTAACAAAGACCATTTATGACCATTGGATGAAGAATCAATCAATGGTGGAGATTTGGTCTTCTAAAATGTAAGAAAGACTAATTAGGACCATTGGATTTAAAGTTTGAAGAAGCAATCTTGTGCTTAATTTTGGAGACACATCTAAATTTAATTTAAAGGAAAAAATTCAATGACCTAGATTTAGTCTTCTAAAATTAAAAATCTACCTAAATCCTAACCATTGAATTAATCAATGGCTAGAAATGCTTCAAATGGTGGAAAATAATGAAGACAACTTTATTGAATGCATTATGAAGAGAAGGTGATGGTTTTGGAGTGTTTAGAAGACAAAGAGACAAACTTTATGTCATTTTTGCATGTCTTTGGTCAAGTTAGACATCATAATGACTTACTTTTAATTTTTTTTGCACTCAAGAAGAATGCAAGAAGGGGGGTGGTCTGAATTTAGGAGCTTTGAAGACCATATTGGTCACCTTTGGTCATTATTGACCATACTTCATCATTCTTGAAACTTTCCTTCAAGCAAAGCTCTTAGAAAATTTTCTCTCATTATCCTTCTAGCATGCTTCG
This sequence comes from Ormosia emarginata, assembly GCA_029884605.1. Classification (NCBI taxonomy): domain Eukaryota; kingdom Viridiplantae; phylum Streptophyta; class Magnoliopsida; order Fabales; family Fabaceae; genus Ormosia; species Ormosia emarginata. The sequence goes on along the minus strand of JAQQTP010000080.1, from coordinate 30,007,153 downwards.
GTCTTGACACCCAAGAACACCCTCCATCACTCAAAAATTTCATCTAACCTAGTTTCTTGAATCCTTACCTTATTCTAAACAACTTTCATGTTGAAGGTTTCTTCAAAATCCAACATCTAGTACTTCAAATCCAAGCTTCAAGATTCTACAAAAAGATGGTAAATTTCATGTTTCCTCTTCTAATCTTTTAGTCTTGATTTTCTAAACCTAAACATCATTCTAAGAACATCTCTAGTTATGAGTTTTTCCAAAATCATTCATCTTGAGCTTCAAATCCAAGCTTCAAGTTTCTATCAAAAATCAAAAATTTCATCTTTGTGCTTCAAGAGAAACCATTCGGTTATCTACCCTAAAATCACCATCCAATCTCTTTTAATTTCATCCAACCATAGATCTTGAATCTACATGATGTTCTAAGCAACTTTCATGTTGAAGATTTTCTCTAAATCATTCATCTTCATGGACTTTCTTCAAGATCAAAGTTATTGGGTTTTTGAGGTGAAGTATAAGGAAACTTCATTTTCTTCTCTCTTTTTCATGATCTAAACCATGTTTGATCCATGATTTTCTTAATCAAGCTTAGTATAGTAATTTTTATGTATTTTGTTTTGAATTTGAGAAGCTCTTGGTGATGAAGGACTTGGAAAAAGAAGCAAATCAAGAAGCTTTTGATGATCTTCAAGAGGTAAGAGGGAGATCCATCTCACCAACCAAGCATGGTGGTGAGAGATGGTATTTTATTTGATGGATGTGGAATCCATGTGAGGATTTATGTCCATGATCATGTAATTAATTTGTGGGTGTTTATGAGCTTTGATTAATTTTCTATGCTTGATATGCTTTGCATGATTTTATAGCTTTAATGATATGCTTGATATGCTATACATGCTTTTATGGCTTTGATGGTATGCTTATATTGTTTATGATGAAATATATATGCATATATCATGACTTGATGGTGGAAAGGAAATTGATTTTTGGCTCCAATAGCCAAGGAAGAGCTACGGTTTTGATGCCCTTGATTAGGGTTCATGTTGAAAATTTTCAAGAACAAAAGAATTGATTTTTTGAGTACTTAGAACATGGTGGATTTTGAACAAGACACCTCAAAATAGGTGTTCACAAATTAATATTTTCATGAAAGATGAAAATGGATGTTTAGAAAAGTAAGGAAAATAAACAAAGAATTTATTTTTCAAAGAGTACATGAATACGGTTTTAGAAGGATTTCTATTGATTTATTTTGTGTAAAAAGTTTCTAAGTGTTTTACTAAACATGAGATTTAAATGAAAATAGCAATGATAATTTTAAGGATTTGCAAAGAAAGTGAAAAAGGATTTGTAAGGAAAGTAAAAATGAATTTGAACAAATGGGTTTGGTTTTTATGACCATCGGTATTTCGGTTTTGAAAACAAAGAATTTTTAATGGTTTTGTTTGTGTAAAACCATATCAATTTAGCAGAAAAATATTTGATGGCTTCAATGGCCAAAGACTCTACGATTTTCAGAGGTTGGAATAATTTTGGTTTTATGAAACAAAGTAATTATAAAGTGGAAACAAAATGTTTGAATAAAATGTTTTAGTATAAGGATTTTGGAAAGGGAATCAAAGTATTTTATCACTTGAGAAATGAACTTTCTTATGAAAATGAAAAAGAAAAGTTGCAAGGGTTTGAATCTTAATTTGTTTTGAAGAGAATTGATTTTAGAATTGATTTGAGAAAAATGGAGAATATAATGGTGTTTTGAAAATTTACTAACATATAACTTATTTTCAAGTTTTGAAATACGTTAGAAAATGTTAAGTTTTGAAACATTGATTTACATCAATGGAAAAGTGATTTTGTGAATTATATTTTGAAAAAAAAATTCTTGAGTAAAGAATCATGGAAAAATATTTTCTTGAGTAGTTAAAAATATATTAAATGAAGATATAAAGTTATATTATTTTGAGAAAAATTAAAAAAGAATTTTTTAAAGGTCAAGAAATATTTTCAGAATGAAATTGTGGTGAAAAATTATTTACGATCTTAAAAACGTGATTTTTAAGTTACGTGATATGAAAAATATTTCTATGTGATTTTAAATATGTTGAAATATTTATACGCGATTTGAATTTACGTTTAAATATTTTACGTGATTTGAACTACTGTTGATAAATCACTACGTGATTGAATAACGATAGAATATTTTTTTTATACGATTGTGAAAATGGGGGAAAATTGTTATGAGATTTGGAAAATGTTTTAAATATTTTGAGAATGATAGAAAATGATTTACGTAACGTAAAAGAATGATTTTTAAGTTACGCGATTTTGAAACAGTGAAAAAAAAATATTATGCGATTTGATAAACGTATGTTTTTACGCGATTGAGAAAACGTTAAAAAATTTGTACGTGGTTTAAAAGTGCAACAGAAGAGTTGCGGTATTTTGAAAACGTAACAGAAATGTTACGAAATTTTGTAAACGTAACAGTAATGTTACGGTATTGTGAAAACGTAATAAAAATGTTTTGAATTTTAAAAACGTAACAAAAGGGTTACGATTTTGAAAACGCAAATGTGTTTGTGGAATTGTGAAAAATGTAACGGGAATATTACAATTTTTTGTAAAAACACGACAACAGTGTTTTATAACTATGAAAAAATAATAAGATGATTTTGTTATTGAAAAATATAGTATGATTACTGTGAACCAGTGTCCATACACTGTTTATGAAAACAACGAGTTTTTCCTGTTATTGGCACGTGGTGCAATTTAGATGCATTGAAAAAAATATATACATATATATATAAAATTATGAGATATACCTGTGATTGGTATTATACCTGTGATTGGTATTTGGTGCATTATACATGTATTGGAATGGTCCGATGAGGACTAGATATGGCTGATTGCCTAGGAGAAACACACCTCTTGAGTGGGTGTGATATGCGTAGTGTAAGTCACTTGTTGACCTTGGGGGCATCGGGGTGCGGGTTGCCTACACGGGTGGTTGGTCGCGCTTCTTCCCGTAGGTTAGACCGATGCAACACACCGATGATCCTGACCAATACACTATTCTTAATCAAGATATGATAAAGACTGTCATGTATGTGCTAGATGTGCAAAAATTGAAATGAGAATTAAAGCACGTGGTCTGAGGCACGTGGTACCGGCAGGTCTTTTCGGTCATTTCTCCGACCTGAGTTTAGCTCCATGGAATAGGAAATCGAGTCTTGTGTACATGCATAATCTGAACATTTATATTTGTGTGATATATTAATTGAGGAATATTGGCTATGACAATTGTTTTGGATACTCGGATGATGATGATGATAATCATGTTGATGACATTATTGTGTGATAATAATAATGTTAATGGTATGATAATGATAGTTGATTAATGTTGAGTGCATTATTGGAATTCTGGTATGATATATCTGTATGATATGTTATTGTGTTATCTCTCGTCTTTGCCATGTTGAGTGCTTGGTGTAGGTGATCTCACCTCTTTGTTTTGTTGTTTTGTTGTGTCTGTACTTTGTTAAAATCAAATAATAGAAGGATCGAGTTGTCTTAGACATAACTATGGCGATGGATACTTCGAGAGATTGATGAAAACATTGAAGAGTGGCTGTCTCAAGTTCGAAGGTGTTCTAAGTAGACAAGGAGTAGAGTTCAGATGCAACAAGCTGGATACAAGATAAGGAATGAGTATGTTAAGTTTTATCGTTAGTGTTATACCGTGTTATTAAGTAGGACCCGTCATGGGGTTTGCTACTGTAAAAAAAAAAAGAGAGTCTGTTAGTTTTATATTCCTCTTTAAATTGTGAAATATTAATTGGTGTCAATATTGCATAATGAATAGTTGAAATATGATTTTCAATATTACCTAATATTTTCAGTAAATTTATGTTTCAGTAAAGAAGAAATTTTAAAACCCATCTTTTTTATAACTCAAACCTTGTGTGAACTTCTTTTCATATTATGAGTCGGGAGTCTGACATGTGATACCCTAGGGAGGGTGTTACACATTAGGGGTGTTGTGGGGTTAAGTCTCTACTCTTCCCTATCCATAACCGACTCCCAAATCTAATCTGGTTTCAAAGACCATTTTTTAAGAGGATTTTCTATTTTTTTCTAATTTAAATAAAACTGGTGGCGACTCCTATCAATTTATTTGTTCGCTGCTGCCACCGCGATTCTGATCGCGACAGATGGTGATTCCGTTATGAATACTTGAGAGTCAAGTCCATATAAGTTTATTGTACAAAATTTTGTAATCTTTGTATCTTTATTTTACCTTTTTTTTGTTTCTCATTTTTTAAATTATTTTTTAATTATTTTGTTGTTTAAAACTTAGGATAGAGAATTTTTTTTGAAAATTTTTGTTTTGTATTTGTTTTTGTTATTTTATTTGTATGCTATCTACACCCATTGCACCTACACGACTATAACACACATTTGAGTGGAGCCCTATACCTGGGTCTGAGTGCAGCCTAAGTTAGGTAGAGGTTGCGTAGTGCTAACCATTTTAGATGTACATCCTGTTTGGATATCGCGAAAATCTCATCTAAAGTGTGTCTTTTTCATCAATATTCCACACCTAATGGTTTACTTACTGTTTGTGATCAACATTCTGAAACCGGACTTAACTCTAGAGACCTTTAGAATAATAGAGCCACTGATTGAGAGTTCTCACGAATCAAAAAGAACCTTAGATCCTTAAGATGAAATCCCTCAATTTAAGGCAATCCTTTAGGACATGAAGGGAGCATATTTCTTCTTTATCTAGCTATCCCTCGTTATTTTTCAAAAAAAATCAGCATATTACATTTTCATGACATTGCTATCATTTTTTAAAAAAATAACAAAAAATAAATCATGCATGACATCATTAGCTTTCTTTTAAAAAAATAATAATAAATCATGCATTTTTGTGACATTCCTAACATTCTAAAAAAAAAGACACATTATCTTACATTTTCATTCCTAGCATTCTAAAAAAATATCATATCACATTTTCTTGGCATTCTAGCATTCAAAAAAAAAGTTTTCATTTCATTTTATGCATTTCATGAATCTCATTCATTTCATCTCATTCTTTGTTTGATGTTACCGTAATAAGGAATCATTGCGCGACCAAGGAAAGAAGATACCAATCAATCCCGAGTTCACCACACAATGGCTCGAACAAAGCTTGCAGTTATGGCAGCCGAGAATGAAGAAAGAAACCTAAACATAGAAATATATGAGATGAAAAGGAGGATAAATGAAATGACAGAGTCTCAAAAAAGAATAGAGGAAATATTGTTGGCCTTGAGGGAGACTCTCAACTTGATTGGGGCAGCCGAAAGTACGGGAGTAACTAGAGCACATTCGCACCCGCCAACTATCAATTCTATGAGGACAAATCTTGAGGTCACCACTGAGATGCCTTTTGTGGGAGGAACATCAAATACCGCATCACTAGTGATTCTTATCAGAGAAGAGTATTATTCATTGGAAGGTACTCGAAATAAGGTTCATGGTAACACTGAGTTCACACGGGAACAACTGCATATATCAATTCCAGTGTCAACGAAATTTCTTGTTGGAACTGGTCATACAACCATTCAAATGGATAAGATGAATGAAGAATGAATGGAAAAAATGGAAGAAGAAATCAAAGCAATTAAAGGTTCCAACACCTATGGTTCCATTAGGGTATAATAGTTGTATCATACTCTTAACATTATCATCCTAAAAGACTTTAAGGTTCCAGAATTTAACAAATATGATGGAAGCATCAACCCCTTTTTTTTTATACCTAAAAACATATATTACCAAAATGCCAATTTGGTCAAAAGACTGGAAGTTTCTTATCAGCTTTTTTCATGAAAACTTGACTGGACCTGCTTTGGAATGATGTATCTAACAAGACCTCTCTAAAATCTCTTCTTGGGATGACTGAATAAACCTGTTTATGGGACAATATCGGTTTAACTTGAAAACAGTTTCAACTCATGAACAATTGAGCTTAATGCACAAAGGAAATGAGAAATCTTTTAAATAATACGCACAAAGGTGGAGAGCATTAGCGGCTCAAGTTCAACCCTCATTGACACTGTCTGAGATGTGCTTATATTTTTTGGGAACCCTGGAAAATCCTTTTATCCAGGCAATGACCAGAACAACCTATAAAGATTTTGCTGACTTGATCACTGCTGGAGAAAGGATCGAGATTTTATCCAAAGCTGAGAAGTTGCTAGTAAGCAATACAGAGGATATCATTATTAAGAAAGGATTTCAGCCTAAAAAGAAAGAGTCTGAAGTGAATTATGTCAAACATTAACAGACCTTCAAACCTTGGTATTCACCACAATTCCCAAGTCATCAACCTCCATATAATCCTAATATTCACTTTCCATATCAAATACCTACATCTCCTTATTATCCACCCCACCAAATTATGTCAACCACAAACATCACTCCAACTCCACAATTCCAAATCAACAATGTTCCTACACTACAACTATATGTACCAACTCGCCAAACTTATATCCAATATCCACCTACCCCTATGCATAATTACCCAAGCCACCCACAACCTCGGCCAAACTTCCAAAGTCAAGGTTGCTTCCGGTCTCAAAACCTACCCTTTTTCCAAAATTATCCATTTCAAATGCAGACTTATTTCAAAGGTTGTTTGACGCTCACCTCATTTCTACAAATCTTGTACGTCCCCTAGAACCACCGTTTCCAGTATGGTACAACCCGAGTTTAACTTACAAATATCACATGGACATCACAGGGTACTCAATTGAAGATTGTGAATACTTCAAGACTGTAGTAAGGAAGCTAATTGCTTATGAGAAGCTTGACATTGAAGAAGTAGCTTGGCTTTATATTGTTAATAACTTCATTTCTAATTATGGTGAGGTAAATGCTTTGGATATGGAAGGATCAACCATAAGAAAAATCATGAGCTTGTGTATGCCAATGGCTAAAATATTTGATGGGTTGAAGAAAACAGGTTATAGTATCACTACACCGGCTGCAACGATGAAAGAAGAGGAGAAGCAGGATGAAAAGTCAAGTTATGCTTTTCATTGTGGAGGAATAGGACATGATATCGAGAACTGTCGGGACTTTAAGGTTCGAATCCAAGAATTGCTCACTTCGGGGGTAATACAAGTTGGACAAGAGGTAGCGTCCTCCGAAGAGATCAATGTAGAATTGGAGGAAAAAATGAGGAGTATAATTCTGAAAAAAAGAAAATGATGCAGCACATTCCTCACATGTTGGAAACATTTCCAATATTAGTCGAGATAATCATATCTGAAGAAGTCATTCGTCCTTTAATAATTCGAAACATCTAAACAATTAGAGATCTGAGGCTGTTAATTGAAGTGATTACCATAAAATAATTTGTGATGTTGGACTCATGTTAGCTTTCTTGAAACATTAATGTAATGAATTTACGTGGGTGCCTTGTTTCCTTTCATTTTCATCACTTTGTCTTTTTTGATATTTATTCTCTTTCATTTCTTTAAAGTGTCTTCCTTAGTAAATCTCATTTTGGTAGATGTCAATAAATTCTGTGTGTGTAAGTGTCCTTTGCAAAAAAAAAAATGAATAAAAAAGAAAAAAAGAGCATATAAGTAATCACTTAATGTGCACTATCTTTTTGTCTTAAAATTAAAGTTTTGAAAATAAACAATCATGATTTGAAAATGAAGACTGACCATTTTCCTTATCTTTTACAAAGTTTTATCATCTTTATCCCTTGTTACCTCTTTTAAGCTTGTAAATTTCTTCAATAAACCCTGGATAAGGATCATCTCTACACTATGGGATAACATAAAACAAAGGTTGATTGTCATGGTGACTATTTTGAAGCATAATGGAAAAGGAAGAAAAGGTGAAAGGGGCAAGAAGTAAAAATTAAAAAAATGATGAAAAACTAAAAAAAGAAAAAAAAAGAGAGAAGGAAAAGAAGGAATGAAAGAAAATGAAATTAAATGGGAAAGAAATGCAGAAAAATAAGAAAAAAGTGTGCTTGAAAGTGTAAAAACAATTGTCAAAGTTTAATTTTGAACAAGGATCCTTAGTCTCATTCAACCCTTAAACACTTGTTTAAGCCTTATATCTTTCCTTTCATAACTTCTAGTCTTGGTCATGTTACAAGTCTCAAAAAGTCTATTCTGATCAATAAAGGGTTATTGTTATTTTTGTTAACTTTAATTTTGAGACAAATGTTATGCTTATCTAAGTATTTAGTTCCTTTAAAAATAAGAGAAAAAAAAGAAGAAGAAAAGAAAAAAAGAGGCTTATATTAGGACAAGTTTCTACCATATTCGAGCTGGCCCTACACTGAGGCATTCTTTTCCCTGTTTCAATTTAACCTACATTGGGGCAAATCTTTTAGTTACTAGGACGAGTTCCTACCCTATTCAATTCTATCATAGACTGAGGTAAATTTCTCTTTGGTTCAATTTGACATTACACTAAGGCGAGTTTTTGTCTTATTCAACTCAGTCCTAGACTAGGATAAATTTTCTTTTCTCTGGCTCAATTTGACCTACACTAGGGCAAATCTTTTGGTTATTAGGGCGAGTTTCTGCCCTATTTAATTCGATCTTAGATTGAGACAAATTTCTCTTTGATTCAATTTAGCTTGATGTATATGCTTAACAGAAAGAAATCATTGACTATAATGGCTAATAGGCGACTAAAGATCATTTTCATGAAGGTCAAACCAATCCATAATTGGACAATACCTCTTTGAATCCTATATCATCGTTTGTGTCTTTTTTCGATATATATCATTTTGTGTAGTCAAACTTCCAAGATTAATTTTGAAAGTTGTTCACTTAATAAATTTCTTTTCTGTTGTACTTTTAAATCCATGTTTGTCTATTACGTAATGTTTCAAGTAAGGTGAATATGAGTACAACACTATGATTTGACCATCTAATGACAATTCCCTGATGAGCAATTCAGATCGAAAAGAACTTAGAAGTTCCAATTAAAGATGAATATGATATTCTAAGGGATAATCCAGAAATAAGATGTACCTGAACAAAAAAAAAGAAGGAAAAGAGCCAGATAAACTGAAAACACGAAAGAACAGTTTAAGCAAAAATTAGGGCAAATAAATTAGAATTGCTTAAACTTGGCAATTTTATTTGCATTCAATTGGCTACATAAGGAAAACTTTGTTTGTATTCAATTGGAAGTAGCAACAAAGACAGCGATTGAGTCATCAGGCCGTTATAGGAAATCAATTGGATGAGGATCAAGGAACAAATGCTGGGCAAAAATTTTCTTGCAAATACTTAGTAGCTCCAAGCAAGGATTCACAATAAGGGATGATCATCTTACTTCTCAAAAAGAGAGATAAGAAAAAAAAGAAGTCAAGAGGATTTCAAGTCAACCGAAGGGTCTGATGAAGAAAAACACGTGAATAAGGATTTGATTAGTCAAAGTTTTCCGGAGTTGTCACTGGTTCAAATGATTTTTAAGAGAAAAAAGAGAAAAGAAAAGAAAAAAAAAGTGAAATGAAAAAAAAAGAGAGAAAAATAGAAAAGAAAGAAAAAAAGAAAGAGAAGAAAAAGATATTAAGTCCACAAATGGTTTCATGTTGTTTTGAGTGCATTGGCTCCATGCATCATCGAGTGCATCAGCTCCATGCATTTTGAGCGCATCGGCTCCATACTTTTAAGCGCATCGACTCCATGCATCATTGAGTGTATCGGCTCCATGCATCATTGAGTGCATCAGCTCCATGCATCACTGAGTGCATCAGCTCCACCCTGAGCGCATCGGCTCCACCCATTATGAGCGCATCAACTCCATTCATTTTGAGCGCATCAGCTCAATTCATTTTGAGCGCATTAGCTCAATGCATCATTGAGTGTATCAACTCTATACAGTTTTAAATTCTTTTGAGCGCATCAGCTCCATGCATTTTGAGCGTACCAGCTCTATGCAGTTTTAAATTCTTTTGAGCGTATTAGCTCAATGCATCTTAAAGTCTTTTGAGTGTATTAGTTCCATGTATTTTAAATTATTTTGAGAGCATCAGTTCCATACATTTTTAATTTTTTGTCATTTATTTTAAGTGCATTGACTCCTTGCATTTACTTTTATTGTCATTTCTTTTGAGTGCATCGGCTCTATGCTTATTTAAATTTTTGTCATTTATTTTGAGCGCATCGACTCTTTGCATTGTAATTTCTAAGCACATCGGCTCTTTGCATTTTTAATTTCTGAGCGCATCTGCTCCTTAATTTCTGTCATTTGCTTTGGAGTTCCATTGACTTCTTGCGTTTTAATTTCTTTTGAGCGCATCGACTCTTTACATTTTTGTTCTCGTATTGTTTTGTTTTTGTTTTTCCCGGACAAAATTTGAGTTTATGTCTTTACTTGTTACCATGATAAAATGAAAAGTTATGGTTATTCTTTTTATTTAATAAGAAACAAGTAAAGAAGGGCAATTATGAATACTCAATTTTGTTCGGGACATTTTGTAAAAAAAATTAAAAAAAGAAAGAAAAAAAGAAAAAAAGAGGAAAAAAACTCATCTTTCACTCGGTGGTCCATTATCCAACCCATAAACCCATTAACTTATAACCCATGATCCAACCCAACACTCATCCTAAACAAACCATAACTTATCATCTTAAACAAATTATAACTCATCGTCAACCCCAACACTCATCTTAAACACTTCACAACTTATCATCTTAAACAAACTCTAGTCACACTTTAACTTAAACACTTCAATCTAATCACATCTTATAAAAACTCATAACCCACACACAAAAAAGCACCTGACCTTTTTAACATACTTCTGCCTACTTTTCTCACTCACGTAACCTACCCCTACCTCTGCCAAAGTTATTTTTTTTTCAACTTTCACGAGCATCATCCAGCACCCCATAACCAAGGTTCCATCCACCAAAACCACCATTAAACCAAGCCTTCATCCTCACCATTCCATCATCTCCATTCGTCATCATCTTGAATCTCTCACCATTTTTCTATAACCTTCATCCTCTCCATTACCATTTTCAAAGTAGACACCAACTTCACCAGAATCACCACTCCAAAGACCATTATTATCACCAAGCTCACAACCTCCAACCTTCTGCCATTACAAACACCCCAACTTATAACCACCCTTCCAAAACTTTCATCTTCATCAGCTTCTCCATAACCATCCAAAACACCTATCACCACCACCATTAAAGCTACCACATGAGATCCGCCCAGACCAAACTGCACAACCGCTAGCCACCGTTTTCGCACACTGTGAACCACCTCAGTCGTCGTCATCACGCTTCTAGTATAGACCCAGCCATTCCGTGCCTAACCGTGATCCAGGTCTGCACTGCACCACCAGCACCGTGAAGACCAGCCTCATTGTCGATTCGTTGGAACCGAAGCCATCCGGCGCACAGCACCGCTCAACTCGCACCGTCTAGCACGATCCGCTCCGGGTTGTATTGCGCAGGACAAACCAGATCAACCCAGATCCGCGACTATGTCTGTGTCACGCCATCCGTACTGTGCCGATCCCGTCGCTTGCATTGCGCCGCCCTATTGTTGAACCATTGGCTCACTGTTGTCCTTTGCACCGTTGGCCTTCATCTCCAAACCCAATATCCTACCTTTGCAAATGTTTTTTTTTTTTTTTGGAAGAATAGGCCTAGGCTAATGGGCTTATTAGGCCAAGGTAAGAAAAAAACAATCTACAAATGAAAAAGAGATAAAATTAAAAAAGTAAAAATACAAAATAATTAAATTTGTTTTAAAGAATAAAGTAGGGTTAATTGAGTTGTGACAGCTTGTTGATCTTATAACTTTTGTAATCATTTGAGTTGTGACAATTTGATAATTCAAATGTTTTCAAAATTAAAAATAATTAATCCATAATAGAATTTTATAAAGAACTACGTGACTTTAAGTTCCTCATTGCACCCAGAGATACGTAGGAGTAGAATTTCTATTTTGTCAAGTCAAATTTTAATTTTTCACAAATGATTTGTTTTTTTAGTTTTTAATAAAATGAGTAAAATAAATATATTATGATATTATTAAATTTTACATAACTAATTTAGAATAACTGTTTTAGGACGGATGTGTTAGAGGTATTGTGAGATTAAGTTTCTATCATTTCTCTATTCATAACCAACTCTCAAATCTAATCTGATTTTAAAGACTATTTTTTTTTATTTTTTTATTTTTTTAATTTAAATAAAAATAATAACGAATCTTAACAATTTATTTGTTTGTTTCTTTTGCCGCGATTCCGATTGCGATCATGTTTACAAACTAAATCAGAAACTACTCAAATGTAATAAAAAATAAAAATACTCATAAAATTGAATGAAAGGTTTGACTAGAGAAATTTGTGCGAAATTTAAAAACATTATACTACTTTAATAAAATTGTGACACGTGACATCACATAATTAAATATACTGTTAGATTAAAAATAAAATCTTATTTAATTAAATCTAAATAATTACAAACAACTGTAAGCATTACTATTAAAAGATATAATTTTTTTTTCATTAACCTAATATATGCCAGGAACCAAATTTGTAATACCCCTATGGTTACATGTTAAAGCATTATTATTATTATTATTATTGATCTGTATGTTAAAGCATTAATTATTACAAGAAAAAATAGTGTTTTCAATTTTTGTCTTTTTTCTTCGCCACAATTATGATTCCAAAGTGACATTTTCTTCTCCTTCTCTCTCTTTCTTCTAAATCGAATCGGAATCTTGCCAGTTAATCAACTTTGAGTAGATAAGACTGGTGGATGTGTCCACTCTAACATTGAAGATTGTTCTAATTGACTACTTCTCGGTGAGGAATAGCCTCTCTCTCTCTCTCTCAATTAAAGTTCCTTTTTTTGTTCCCTCAATTCTTAGAAGTAGAACACATGCTTAATTTTAATCGTGTTGTTTTCTGTATCGAGGTAATATTTATAATTTCTGGGTCTTTGATCATTTGGTTGTGTTATTACTTATTTTAATTTTAATGGGGTCTTGGGTTTAAGGTGGTTTAGGTTTATTACTTATCAACAATAACCCAAGTGCTCTGCCTCCTCCAATTTGATTTTCATGTAAAGCCTCTTTTCCAAAGTAGACTTCTTTTCTGGTACTTGATGCAATTAATCAATAATCAATAATATCTAAATTATCGGTTGAATCAAAGTTTGATAGATGTCTTTCCTACATGATTGAGGGATCATAATATTTTCAAAAGAGATGATTAAGGACTTTGATATGATTTCTTTGGTCATGATCCACCATTTAGGAAACTAGTTCAAATTTTCTGTCCCCTTCACTCAAAATTGCTCCTCATTTAATTCAGGTATTTTGGAAAATAGTTTCGAGTTGAAGCTCTAAAATTACCAGCTTTACAATGGGGTCTGAAGATCCTCCAACACCAATAACAACAGTTCATGTGACTGGATTTAAGAAATTCCGTGGAGTTTCAGAGAATCCAACAGAAACAATTGTCAATAATTTAACAGAGTATATGAAGAAGAATGGTTTGCCGAAAGGTTTAATTATTGGGAGCTGCAGCGTTCTTGAGACTGCTGGTCAAGGAGCACTTGTTCCACTGTACCAGAGATTGCAATCTTCCATTACTGCCAAGGACTCTGAATCTTCAAATTCCAATAGAATTATTTGGGTGAGCTGCCCATATACTTGATATATAACTTGACAGTTTATGTTCATAACTTCGCATGTTCATCCTTCTATAATGGTCATTTATGTAATCCGATACAAATCCATACCTCTCCATTAATTTCCTGGTGAACCTGGATATATTATGTTATTATATTTGAAATATCTTACAATTAAATAAAAGAAATAAAAAACGTTTCATAGAGAAATAAATATCACCAAGAAGGACAATTACAATATCATCTAACATGGTAGATAGCTCAATCCAAGACTGTTCAGTCACTTTCCTTGTGCCTGTCTGTACTAATTAAAGTCTGCAGTAACTGCTGAGGAAGCTAATACTGCTCTAATAACTTAAAATAAGCAACGTTGATCCATAGTATGGATAATCTCTTTCTGACCATAACAGTATTACTCTATCAAAGTTTGCTCATTAAAAGCCAGCCATTTTGCTGTGGAATAGTAATTCTTAGAGTGTGATACCTTAAGAGCTGATTTATGCAATTATTAGTGTCTTAATATTTAAAGTGACTGAATCCATGACCAGATGTGAAGATCATATGGTGAATGAATTAACTGTGATTAAATCTCACTGGACTCTGAACTCAAGTTTCTTTAACAATTAGTTTCTTTAAAAATTTTAGCAGAGCTAGAATGAAACTCATACTGGACTTAATTTTTAAGTACTTCTGCACATTAATTCAAAGGCTGAACTAAAATGGACAGTTAGAAAGAACAGTGAGAGGGTAACCAGTTGACTGGGATTTTGCCTTGGTTGGATTCAGCTATATTAAATCATTATTTATTTGATTATATTTTCATTTCTCCATCCCTGCAAGTTTCGTTCTGGCTGTTTCTGATTTATGTTTATTCAGCTGCATTTTGGGGTTAACAATGGTGCAACAAGGTTTTCTATAGAGAACCAAGCTATCAATGAGGCTAATTTCGGTTGCCCTGATGAAATGGATTGGCAGCCCCAGGTTAGATTGGATTAGTGGATTGATTTTCAACTTGCTTTCTTCAACAAACTGATGTCCAAGGAGCATGTTCTCATTCACTGAAATTTCCGTAATTTGTATGTTGCAGAAAATCCCCATTGTTCCTTCAGATGGTGGAATTTCACGAACACGGGAGGTAAAATGGACCACTTATTTTTCACTTACACTTAATTCCTAAACTAATGTGTACTCTTGGGCTTAGTGTTTAGTCCTAATATAGTAAAATAATGTTTATTGTTTTCACATTAAAGAATTTTGTTTGTATCATTTCAAGTATATTAAGGTGCTTGTCTTTGTTTTAATGGCCCTAAAGCTGCAGCTTACTGCTTACGCCATAGGCAGTTCTCTTATGCTATTCTAAGTATCATTTAGGAGACTTTTCAATTGTTTATGCCTTTATGGGGCCAAAGCTTATTGAATTTTTGAGCTCTTCATTTTGTCAAAACTCGAAACTAAGGAGGTATAAAGGAATTTTGTTTTGTCGGGCTGCGCCTCTTGATGGAGGCATATATAGGTAGAAAGTTATTTGTATGCGTAGACAACACAAAGCAAATCAGTTCATAAAACATTGTTCTGCTTACTGTATGAGAATTTGGGCAAGAGAATTCTTCCCAATTTTCAACTGTCATGATTTTGAGTCTTAACTTTGTGCAGACTTCACTTCCTGTTGAAGAGATCACCAAGGCCTTGGCAAAGAAGGGATATAATGTTATGATATCAGATGATGCAGGCAAGTTTGTGTGCAATTACGTTTACTATCATTCCCTTCGTTTTGCCGAGCAGAATGGGACCAAATCCCTTTTCGTGCACGTGCCACTCTTCTTGACAATAAATGAAGAGACTCAAATGCAATTCGCTGCTTCCTTGTTAGAGGTACTTGCTTCTATATGTTAGTATCATGCACTCAGGCCCTCAAAACTGGGAGCTCGTATAATTGTTCTGGTGTTGGCATGCTTATGAAAGTGGATGAATGTACCTTGAATGAAATATTTATAATAAAAATATTGTATTTAAATGGAAGCGGTTTAATGAAAATGGCATATGTATCAGAGGCATTTGCTTTAATCGGTAAATGTTTCTGATTGAAGGTTCCAGCACATTGTGAAGACAATTTGACATCTTCAATGTTTACCTTGTGAATAAATGTTCATTTTCTTCATTACTTATCTTTTGTTCATTGTAACATGCTTCTGAATGAATTGTATACGATACACATGTCCGACTAAAACTGAAAAACAATATTGCACAACGTGCTCTTTCAGTTGGATGCTCAATATATTGCTGAAGCTATTCACAGGCCTGATAAAAGAATAGATTTAATTTGAATATACTATGAGAATAAAAGTTTTTTATACTATTATTTAATTATATATTGTTATATTATTAAAAGTATTTGATTCTCATTATAATTACTTTAAAAGTCACAAATGTGATAATGTATAATGATTAATTAAGTAAAAACTTTTATATTGATAATATATGAAAATTAAATTCTGATTGAGTTTTATCATTCATATCACTGTCTATCCTCTCCCATTTGAAAGTTTTCGGGTAGGATGTCCATAACAATGTGTTGAGCTTCTGCGAACTAATTAAGGGAGAAAGAATGATTTAACCAATCCCAACAAAAAAGAGGGGAACAAAAATTAAGAACTCATTTTCAGAAGATTCAGAAAGAAATCCCTAGCAATTTTTTTACGCAACATGTATAGTGTAATTTTTTCTTCTTATTTTTTTAAAAGAGTAAAAACAGCCTATAGGAATTGAGATAATTGGAGGTGAGAAAAAAACCTTGTCCAAAAGGCCTACCACATTGATTTTAAATAGATGATCTTAGTGGATCCAGTTTGACTTGTCTAAGTTACCCAAACTAATTCATGATTCATAAAATATGAGTTGGGTTGGATATTAGATTCAATTTAACATAAACAAACTTTTATTGATTTGAGTATTGAATTTTATTATCTATCATATCAAACTTGAACCAACCTAAATTACCATGTTTTTATACTTGTTTTAAAAATATTTCAATATAAAACAGGGTGACTTCTTCGGTGGAATCACAAATGTGATGTCATCGTTGGACTCAGTTATCATTTTGTTTTAATTCTTGTAGTCTATTATCTATTCTTTCTAAATGATGACTTAATCAATTTAATTTCTCTTTCTTTTATTTCTTGACTTATATTTTTTTGTTTTTATATAATATTTTAATCTTTCATCTTATCCTTTTAATACACTAATTGTATGTTCAATTTGTATTTCTTTTGTTCTATTTTTACTATTTATTTTCTAAATCCTTGCTCTGATACCAATTATTTCGTCCATTATTTCTTCAATTATTTCTTCTAGATTTTCTTCCATTCTATATATCATATTTTTTGTTTTAAATATTGTGTTAAATCATTTACTTGAGTGGATAACTTATTAATTTCATTTTCTTCATCAGTTTTCTCTGATTCATTAAATCTAATAGGTTTTGGTATTTGCTTTTCTTTATATTCTAATAATGTTGGATTAAAAGTTCTTAGTTCTGTTATTTCATTTTTCTTAAGATAATAAATTCTTCCTATATCTGTAAATAAGTATGGTATGTCAATTTTATCATTATTTCTGAATGTAATACTGTGATGTGAGTTTGTTAATGCATAACTAACACAATAAGTTACTGAAAATTTTTTATCTCCTTGTCTTATCAAATTCTTTCTTAAAAAATTATGTTCTAGTGTTAATGATTGTTCTATTCTTTGGGTACTTAAATGTATTCTAATATTTAGTCGGATTTCAAATTTTAATTTTTCATAAGCTAAATTTCCTTCTATTATTCCTAATATTTTATCATTTGGATCCATAATTCTGTCATCCCTTAATATTAATTTTATTGGTGAATTTATTTCTTCTTGGAAGGTGGATTTTATTAGTACTTGAACTGCTCCTATATGTATATATCAGATTTTCTTTCTATCTTCTTGTCGTTTTATATTTCTTTTTAATTCCATAATTTTCTTTTTACTGAGTAACTGTATACTAATATTTCCTTGAGTGTCAGATATATCTATTGGTGTTTCACTACTTGATTTACCGTAATAAATAATATTATCTCTTTGATTAAATCTTTTTAATATTTTACTTACTCCTCTCTTTTCCTTTCATAATGGCATTTTTAGTTAGATTTAGTTCTTCTTTTTGAATTTTCTTAAATAATGATCGATTTATTAAAATACTTTCTTCATAATTTCCTTCTTCTTCATTAGTTTGTAAGTATTCTATATCATCTATTTTTTCAATTTCCATTTATTTTGTTATTTTTAAATAATCTTTTATTGTATGTATACTTAAATTAATTCTCGAATTCTAATTTTTTGTTCATTTAGAGATATTAGTATTTCTTCATATCTGATTTCATATGGTTTTATTACCTCCAGAAAATCTATTCCTAATAATAGTTTAATATTTGTTTCATCTTCAACATATGCTTCAATTTGAATCTTTGTATCTAGTAGAAAAGAACATTCTATAATTGTTTTTTCATTAAAAGTTTTTTTTTCTTTTCCTTTATATCCAATTATTGTTCTTGGTTTTATTTCTTCAGAGTTATATATTAATTCATTACTTACATAACTAAGACATGATCCAATATCAATAAGTATAGGCATAATAATTCCATTAATTGATCCTAATACATGATATTGACAATGATTATCCAGGAGAAGTTGAATAAACATACCTGATATAGGTTTAAAATCTACTGTCCTTTCTTTTCTCTCCCCACTGCTACTTTCGTGCTTAATAAATTTAAATGATTTGGATGAAGGAGATAGCTTGAAGGTTTGAGTATGAGTGAAATTTGAGTAGAATAAGTATTTATTAATAAGTAGTAATAAGTACAGGATAGGTGGACATACTCTCAAATGCCCGACTAGCTCTCTAAGAGACTAGCACAGTTTTCCGAATAAAACACTCTCAATTGAGATTTCAGAAAAACTTCCAAAGTATGAGTTGCCTTAGCATAAGAGAGCTTATTTATAGACTAGAAGACTATAAAGTAATTTACAAAAATATCCTTACAAACGTAAGTGCTTACATAAGAGCTTTAATAATTTACATAGTGACGTAAGGGCTTACATCACTCTTCAATTATTGCTTCATCCGAGTCTTCATCTTTAGTTTTGTCGGTGTCAGCCATTGCTTTTTCTGAGGCACACTTTTCACATGCGTGGTTCCCACTAACTTTAATCATTGCACTGAGACCATTGAGGACAGTTGGCCTATATTCCATATGTGTCCTTGTAGTGCGTAGAAAGGTAGCTCAAAAGTAGTCAAGAGAGTCATATCTTTATCTTTTATTACTTTGCTGCTAGTTTTGCTTAAAAGCAAAGTATTTGGTCCCTTATACAGGGTCTTGATAAAAGATTCCTTTTCGATATTTTGACATTGTGAGTAAATGCTTGCCAGTTGGTTGGATAATATCTGAGTGATCTGATCTTCTTCATAGATAATACCAGTAGGTTCATCTTTTAGTGAAAAATTATTATTGCTTACTCCAATGAAAATTAGGTGCTTGGCAGATTGCTTAGTGATGAAGTCTGGATAAGCTGAGTAGAACTTCAGAAAAATGCTTCGATCCTTTGCAACATTTCTTTTGAACATCTGAACTGCTTCCTTAAAACTATAGAGAAAAAGGTTAACTTCTTCTAAATTTGAGCTCAAATAAAGACAGTCAATAAATTCAAATTGATACATATTGAATGTCAATATTGGAGGAGCTCCTGCGAGGATAATTGATTTGATGTCGAAGAGTTTTCGGTCAACCATATAGAAACCATTAACTGTTTCCTTATCATTCCAATTAACAAGTCTTTTAAAATTTTCCCAGAATATTCTTTCGAGAACTGTACTTGTAATTCATGCTCCTTTCTTGAAGTAATTTGAAAATTATCTAGAGCAGAAGGAATCCTTCCTAAGACTTTAAGTGAGGATTGTGTTACCGGTGGATTCTTTGTTGCATCAGAGAAAGTTTTTGATCCGAGATAAATCTCTTTCCCTTTGGATGAATACTCCTTGAGTGCTTTTTCTGCTTTGTCTTTAGTTGGGTATGATTTGTATACAACTCTAGAAATCTTTTGACAGTGCGGAACTGCTTCATACCAATCATCATAGACCCCTAGGAATGGTCCATCAAAAATTACATACCATTTTTTAATTTTCTTTTCTTCCTGTTGAAGTGTTTCTTCAAGAAATCATTCTGCTTTGAGTTGTAGATTTAGAACTTTGATGTTAGCTTCAATAAGTTCTAGTTCTTTCAACTTTTGATCTTTTAGTGCTTTTTTAAGCTCTAATTGTCGCTTGACTAGGTCGGCTGTGCTTCGCTCCATTATCTGGATAAAATATCTGCAAGAACATTCTTTTCACCCTTGATATATGAAATTGGATAATTATATTCGGCAAGTTTCATTTGTCATCTAATTAATCATCCTTGCTTATAAGTTCCTTTATGATTAATATTCTTAAATCCTGCAACATAAGTAGAGTCAGTTCTGATAATAAATTCTTTGTCAAGCACATAGATTCGATGTTTTTCTAACATACGAATAAGTGTCAGTGTTTCTTTTTCATGAGTAGGATAATTAATTTCACTGTCTGAAAAGGTTCCAAACATATATCAACATAGTAATTCTTTCTTTTGTCCAGGGGGTTTTGCCTTCATTACACCACCCCCAACATTCATTTGATGCGTCAGTTTCAATAATAATTAAGTCATCATCTGATGGATGATATAATTCAGGAAGACCCTGACATAAGTACTGTAATTTAGTAATAATTGCTTCATCCTCTTCAGTTCAGGACCAAAGAGCATCCTTCTTTAGCTTTTGCTGGAGTATTTTCTTTTCGGTTGCAAGATTTTTTATAAAACCTTCATTAGAAATATATGTCAGTAATCCTAAAAATCTTTGTAACTCCTTTTTGTCTTTTAATTTGACTGGAAAATTTTGAAGTTTTTCTAATACATGTTTTTGCATTATTATTTTTCCTTTTTCAATTTCTAATCCAAGATAATTAATTTTGTTTTGAGCTAAAACAACTTTTTTCTTACTTAATATTACACCATGATCAAAACATTTATTAAGTACTAATTCAATTTTTCAAAAATGATCATCTAAATCTTTATTTGAAAAAACTAATATATCATCAATATAAATAAGGCAAAATCTTTAAATTCCTTTAATATTGAATCCATTCTTCGTTGAAAAATTCCTGGTGACTGCTTTATTCTCATAGGAAGTACATTCCATTCATATTGCCCTTGAGGACAACTAAATGTTGTTAATGCCTTAAATTTTTCTGTAAGTCTCATTTGATAAAATCCAGACTTACAATCAAAAGTACTGAACTAATGCATATTTCTTATTCGTTCAATAATTAAGTTTTTTCTTGGTAAATAATATGCATCTCCTTCCATTACATCATTTATCTGCTTATAATTAATTACCATACGTCTCTTTCCTCTTTTTATTTCATTATGATTTTCAATATAAAATGTTGGTGCAGAATGTTTACTTTCAAATGGTTTTATTAATCTTTTTTCTTCCATTTCTTTAATATCTTTAGCAAATTCATCTCTATCTTATTTTGTATAAATCATAAGTTTACATTTTATTTCTTTTGTTGGATCTTTTAATTTTAATTCAATTAGTTCAATATTTTTTATTAATTTTTGGATCTAAAGGATTTTCACTACATATTTTTTTTCTAGAAGTTCTTCAATATGAGCTGGGATTCTTCTTCCAGGTTCTAAATTAATTAATGCATATCGAATTTTTCTACATATTATTTCGACTAAATCACCACGATTCAGCTTGCTAAATTCGGATTGTTTTTTAGAGTAAGTACAGTCTGAATAATGAATAATTAGGACAGTGTCCAATTCTTTCAATTTGTTTTCCTCGTATGTAAGGTGTTTTGAGTGAGATATACTCTAAGTATAAACAAAAGGGTGAGTAGAGACGTAGAAAATTATTTCCTAGTATCATATCTAATCATGTTTCTTGTTGATAGATAGTTGGGACAATAAATAATTTAGTTTGAATATTTAGAGTTTTTCGTCTGACTACTAAATATAAAAGGTGTATAGATCCATATGCAATTTGAATCTTTAATGGTTTCTCTAATTTTTTTCATTTGTCAATGTCGCGACCGTGATCGCGGCGGGATAACGACTTAAATTACAAAAAAATAAGGGAGTCGCCACCAATTTTATTTTCTTTAGGAAAAATTAGAAAACCTAGAAAAGATGGTCTGCATTCAAAAACTCGAGTTCGAGAGTCTAATTATGCATAGAGAAGGGTGGAGACTAAATCCCAGAGCACCCCTAATACATCCGTCCTAAGACGGTTACCTTAAATCAATTGTGTAATTTTTATAACTTTTAAAAATATTTATTTTACCCATTTATTAAAAGATAAACAAACAAACAAATTATGAAAATTTAAGTTTTGGTTAAAAAAAATCATCGAGTTGTCACAACTTAAATGATTCGAAAAAAAAGCAAGATTAACAAGCTGTCACAACTCAGCTAATCCTGTTTTATTCTAAAAAAAGATAGAATAATTAAAAACATACACTGGCAAAAAACAAAAAAAAACAAAAAAAATAATAAATATAGACATGTAACGATTTAAGCAAAAATCTCAAATAAAACTCAAGATAAATTATTTATTGTTACCACTTTAAAAAAAAAAATTTGAAAACAAGCTTACAAAAACGAAGAAAGAAGAATGAAAAAAAAAATCTATCCAAACCCAAAAGAAAAGACTCTGGATCACACAAAAAAAACCTACGTAAAAAATAAAACAAAATCTAACTAAAAGAATATATATATATATATATATATATAAATAAAAAGAGAATTAAATAAAACTGTGATGCACTTTTATTACTACCTTTCTCTTTACGTTTTTTTTTTTAAACAGAGAGTTACCTAAAGATATAATAATATTAATGATAATAAAATAAAACAGAGGCTTCCGCCTCTGGAATGAAAAAAAAGAACAAGAAGAAGCTTCTAGCTTCTGGGATACGAAGAGAGGGTGAGAGAGAGAGGGGGAGAGAGAGAGAGGGAGGTCCTGGTGGGCGTGACGAGCGGCGGTCATGCGGCGCGGGGCACGAGTGGGCTCGTCGCGGCGGCTTCTCGGGTGCGGGTGGAGGCGTGGAGGACGGTCCCGAGCTACTTGGGGCGGTGCCGCGGTGGCTTTCCTTTTCCTTGGTATTTCTTCCTTCAGCCCACTGTTCACTCTTTTCTTTTCCATTAAGGATTCTCAAACCGAGAAACCATATTAGAATAACCCCCCAACCCTCTTTGTTCTTTGCCTTCGAGTCTTTATATGCCAGAGTATGTGTAGGGTGTTTTGTCTGAATTTTGTGAAGAATGGTGCAGTGTGTTATGTACGTTAGTGTGTGGGAGAGTTTGAATGACAGAACGTGAAGAGAAAAAAAAAGTAGCAACTCAGATGCAAACAGTAATGGCAATATGATGCATAATGGAAAAGAGAAGTTGTTATACCTCTAATTTAAAAAAAACGTTTACAAATTTCTCTCACTGAGTTTTCCTTTTTGCTCTTTTCTCTCCAACCAGAAGAACTAAGAAGGAGAAAAACCAGTAGTTATAGACGAGTGCTTCCAAGCAAAAAAACATAAACAAAACTAGCCCAAAAATTCAACCAAAAACTCGACCAACCCCTTTCTCTACTTTGCTCCCTGTTATATAGGCACCAGAATTATCTGTCTTGGCATGCCTGAGAGCAGATTTGTGTAGTCTTTTTCACTTCATTTTTTTTTGGATTGCCTCACTCTTCTTTTTCTCCTGCAATGCTTTGACCTTCCATTTCGGTGTTTGAGCCTCAAAGACGTTGACAACAACTCTATTCCTTTTTGTGCTTCATTTTTGAAAATTTCTACCATCCCCTTTTCCTTTCTTCTGCTACCATCGGAAAGTTTGTTTTGTCTTTTGTGTTTGGCTTTGTTTGCTGGCTTGCTCGTAGTTTCCCACACGTAGAAGCTGCAGCTCCCTGTTTTTGTCTTTCAAGATTTGTCAATTGTTTTTGCCTTTCATGCTTTTTTGTCTTTTTCCTCTTGGCTTGATGTATGCTTGATATATGCTGCAACGTCACCTTCCCTTCTTTGTTTCAAATTTTGGAAACTTAACACAAAACGGACCAAAGTAGTCAAATGGATATGAACATACTTTCTATTGGGTTGTGCTTGATCTGGATCAGAAATTAAAGAAGTGAGTGTAAAATAAAACAAAATAAGGTAAAATAAATAAATACAAAATCTTTTATTACTTTTTATTTTTATATTTTCTAAATTAAAAGTTTTAAGGACCCGGTCAAAATTGGGTGTTCACAGTTGCCCCTCTTTACTTGTTTCTTACTAGATAGTAGGAATAATTATAATTTTTCATATTATCATCGTAAGAAACGAGTAAAGATGTGAACTTAAATTTTGTCCGGTGATGAAATGATGCTAATTGCCAACTAGCGAACTCAAATGGGGATTTACGAGCTGTCGCAGCGTCGTTAATCCCACCAAGGTGAAGCTCAGCGTAAAGCCAGAGACGTCACCGTAATATCAATAAGCTGTCGCAGCTCAATTGACGTTTATTGATCAAGATATTTTTTGAAAATAATGCTGGATGACCTGGAATTGCAAAAAGGCAATGGGCTTGACCTGGCACTTAAAAGACAATGGGTATCTGATGTCCCGAAATTAAAAGCAGTAGATGTCTGGCATCCTGAAAATTAAAAGCAATGGGTATATGGTGTCCTGAAAATTAAAAGCAATGGGTATCTGGCGTCCCGAAATTTAAAAGATAGTGGGCATCTGGCGTCCCGAAAATAAAAGGCAATGGGTATCTGGTGTCCCGAAAATTAAAGGCAATGGGCATCTGGTGTCCCGAAATTTAAAAGACAATGGGCATCTGGCGTCCCGAAAATAAAAGGCAATGGGTATCTGGTGTCCCGAAAATTAAAGGCAATGGGTATCTGGTGTCCCGAAAATTAAAGGCAATGGGCATCTGGTGTCCCGAAATTTAAAAGACAATGGGCATCTGGCGTCCCGAAAATAAAAGGCAATGGGTATCTGGTGTCCCGAAATTTAAAAGACAATGGGCATCTGGCGTCCCGAAAATAAAAGGCAATGGACATCTGGTGTCCAGAAAAGGCAATGGGCATCTGGTGTCCCGAAAATTAAAGGCAATGGGTATCTGGTGTCCCGAAAATAAAACGGTGGGTATCTGGTGTCCCGAAATTTACATTTCTTCTTTTTTTTTTACTTTGTCTGTTCTTCCATAGTGAAGCTCGGCGTAAAAGTCGAAGACGTCACTTTCAGCTTAATGTTTCTTGAACATGAAAAGACATGGTCGTGTTCATTCCTGTAACTCAAAAAAGAGATTGAAAATATTATGTCAAAAACCTTCCACTTACGTACTTGATGCCAAGCGCTTCCTCGAAAAACTTTGATCCATCAAACCCGGGCGTAAGCTCTTGCAAACTAGGGCTCGTCAACTTGTTTCCAATTCCTTGGGACCTTCAAACGTTGGGGTAGCTTCATTTCTGAGTTTGCTCATCAGGCACACGATCTCTCAGATTGCATGGGGAGTAAGTTCAATCTTCTAGAGTTTTCTTCTAACTCATTCTTGACCTAACTTGTTAATTGGAGGATTGCCATTAAATTTGTCAAATCAATGATATTGAATTCATATTCCCTTTTATCGAAGCTTTGTAATAAACTGTATGATTTCACAAGTAAAAAAGAAACAAAATAAAGAAAGAAGAAGAATAAGAGAAAAGAAAAGAAAGAGAAAGGTATTCTCATTCATTTGAATGTTCACAAACACATAAAGGCATTAAAGATGACAAAGAGTACAAAGGATGACACAAAGACAAAGCGAAAGGTAATTGCCCCAGTTTGGATTCCTTCGTTCTCATTAGATGGGTCCTGATTCTCATATGGATATTACAACCATCGACTGCCAATGACACGAATTCTCTTCCACTGTTCTCTACTTAAATTTGCCCCGGTTTTGCTTGTAACACTAATTCATCACCACTAAAAAAAAATTGCCCCAGTTTTTCATGTTTCCTTTATGTTGTCTCTGTGAGTCCCTCAGGATGCGCCTCTTAGGAGAACCTTTGCCGACTTTAAACTTCTGCCCAGTTTAAATACCCTAACTTTTGCTTAGGTCGCCCTTGCGGGTTTTCGACCTAACGGGTCATTTTTTTTTCTTTTTTCCTTTAGGCATAGAACTTTTTTACTGCATTGGCATTTGTTGGTCTTGGCAATTCATTTCCATCTATATCTGTCAAAATTAAGGCTCCTCCAGAGAATGCCCTAACAACATAAGGTCCTTCATAACTCGCCGCCCATTTACCTCGGGCGTCCTCTTGGTTTGGGAGTTTCTTCTTTAGAACCAAATCGCACCTTGGAACTCCCTAGGACGAACTTTCTTGTTGAAAGCTCTTGCCATTCTTCTTTGATACAGTTACCCATGACAAATAGCTTTTAATCGCTTTTCTTCAATCATGTTTAACTGCTCATACCGAGTCTTTACCCACTCTGATTCTTCTAACTCGGCTTCCATCAACACTCTCAAGGATGGGATTTCGACCTCTATAGGGGAAACTGCTTCCAACCCATATACCAAGGAAAACGGTGTTGCCCCAGTGCTAGATCGGATATTAATGCGATAAACATGGAGAGCATAGGGGAGCATCTCATGCCATTCCTTGTAATTGACCACCATTTTAGCTACTATCTTCTTGATATCCTTGTTTGCTGCTTCTACCGCACCATTCATCTGAGGTCCAGTAGGAGCAGACCGATGCTTGATCTTAAACCTCTCGCATAGACTCTTAATTTCGGTGCTATTGAGATTAGGGGCATTATCTGTGATAATCCTTTCTGGAATTCCATATCTACAGATGATGTTTGCCCTCAAAAACTTGAGAACAACCTTTTGAGTGACCTTGGCATAGGAAGCAGCTTCTACCCACTTGGTGAAGTAATCAATTGCTACCAGGATAAACCTATGGCCATTGGAAGCTTTTGGATTTATTGGCCCGATAACATCGATTCCCCACATTGAAAAAGGCCAGGGTGCCACTATATTATGCAATGGGACAAGAGGTGCATTAATGCGGTTAGCGTAAACTTGGCATTTATGACACTTTCGAACATATCCTATGCAATCAGATTCCATAATGGACCAGTAATAACCACATCGGAGGATTTGGCGAGCCATCATGATACCATTGGCATGTGTTCCACAAATCCCTTCATGAACTTTTGTTAAGATAGCGAGAGCCTCTTTAGCTTCTACACATCTGAGGAGTGTACCATCATAATTCCTTTTGTATAGTACCTCCCCATTCAAAAAGAAAGCCATGGAGAGTCGACGAATGGTTTTTTTGTTTGTCTCATTTGCCCCTGATGGATATTCTCTAAACTTAATGTACTGCTTGATGTCATAGAACAAGGGCTGACCATCTTCTTCTCTCTCGACATTAGAACAATAAACTGGTTCACTCTGTGCCCTTACTCGGATAGGCTGCACATTAGCATGAATATTCAGATTAGTCATCACAGCTAAAGTAGCCAGAGCATCTGCGAATTGATTCTTATCCCGGGTCAAGTGCGAAAAGGTGATCCCTTCAAACTTCTCGACCAACTGCATCAAATATTTCTGGTATGGAATCAACTTTGGATCTTTGGTCTGCCATTCCCCGTTCACTTGATAAATTATCAATGCTGAAT
Organism: Ormosia emarginata; assembly: GCA_029884605.1. Lineage (NCBI taxonomy): Eukaryota > Viridiplantae > Streptophyta > Magnoliopsida > Fabales > Fabaceae > Ormosia > Ormosia emarginata. The sequence goes on along the minus strand of JAQQTP010000080.1, from coordinate 29,979,665 downwards.
CTCCATACACTTGTAATTCTTTCACTCCCAATTCTATTGCAACTTTCAACCCTTGCGCACATGCTTCATATTCTGCAATATTATTAGTGCAATCAAACTCTAACTTGATGGAAACAGGGTATTGCTTCCTACTTGGTGAGGTGATTACTGCTCCTATGCCACTCCCATACATGTTGACTGCTCCATCAAAGAACATCTTCCATGTGTCTTCTTCCTCAGACTCTTCTTCTTTAATTGCTAAAATATCTCCATCTGGGAATTCAGACATTACAGGTTGCTTGTAATTAAGCGGGTTCTCAGCTAAATGATCTGCAACTACGCTCCCTTTGATAGACTTTCGAGTCATGTGTTTTATATCGAACTCAGAAAGAATCACTTGCCACTTGGAGACTCGTGTGGAAACATGAGGACTTTCAAATATATACTTTATCGGATCCATTCTTGAGATCAGCCAAGTTGTATAGTACAACATGTACTGCCTCAACCTTCTTGACGTCCACGCTAGTGCACAACAAGTCTTCTCGATTGCCATGTAGCGGGACTCGCAATCGTTGAACTTCTTACTCAAGTAGTAGATGGCATGTTCTTTCTTTCTTGTTTCATCCTGTTGCCCTAACATTGCTCCCATGGATGTCTGCAGTACCGTGAGGTACAATATCAACGGCCGCCCAGGTGCAGGTGGCACCAAAATAGGAGGACTTTGCAAGTAAGCTTTTATTTTCTCAAAAGCTTCCTGACAATGTTCATCCCATTCTCCTGGTTTTTGTTTCTTTAGTAACTTGAAGATCGGCTCGCAGGTGCTAGTTAAATTGGCTATGAACCTAGCGATATAGTTTAACCTCCCGAGAAAACTTCTTACTTCCCTTTCGGTCTTAGGAGCAGACATCTCTTGTATTGCTTTGACTTTGTCTGGGTCCACTTTGATCCCTTCCTTGCTAACAACAAAACCAAGCAACTTTCCAGTCGATGCACCAAAAACACATTTTGCTGGGTTTAGTCTCAACTTGTACTTTCTGAGTCTTTCAAACAACTTTTGCAACACTGCCACATGACTTTCTCCTTCTTTGGACTTGGCTACTATATCATCCACATATACCTCAATTTCCTTGTGCATCATATCGTGGAACAAGGCAACCATGGCACGCTGATAGGTAGCCCCAGCATTCTTCAACCCGAACGGCATAACTGTGTAACAAAAAGTTCCCCATGCCGTGATGAATGTGGTCTTCTCTTTGTCATTTGCGTCCATGGGAATCTGATTGTAACCAGAATATCCATCCATGAAAGAGAATCTATGGCCTCTTGCTGCGTTATCGACAAGGACATCAATGTGAGGCAATGGGAAATCATCTTTAGGGCTAGCCTTATTCAAATCCCTATAATCCACACGCATCCTGACTTTTCCATCTTTCTTTGGAACGGGGACGATATTCGCTACCCATTCTGGGTGTCTAGATACTTCTAAAAATCCTGCTTCCAATTGCTTGGTAACTTCCTCCTTAATTTTTAAAGACATTTCAGGGTGCATTCTCCTCAACTTCTGCTTTTTCGCCTCAGCATTGGGGTGTAGCGGAATTTTGTGGGAAGCTATGCTCGGATCCAACCCTGGCATATCGCGATAAGACCATGCAAAAACATCCATGTAGTCTCTAAATAACTTGATCATGCTTTCTTGCTCCGGGTTATCCACTAACCTCAGCTCTTTCTTGTCTTCATCAGTTCCCATATTGATCACCTCCACTTCCTCTTCATCCAGGCTGAACTCTCTTTCTGACCTTTCTACCAATTTGACAAACTCCTCAGTGGCATTCTTATCTTCATCTGAGTCATAGTTATCTATATCCATCATCGAATAAGAATCCACCTTTGTGTTTTCAGGAATCCTTTCATGGGATAATACCTCTACAAGACTCAAATCCCTGGAAGATTTATTTATTTCAGATTGGAAATTATTGACAGAAAAAAAATATGGTAATTGGACAAGGCTAAAAAACGTAAGTCAAAGATAGAAAAGAAACAAAGTAGTGGATCAACTGAGAAGCACACAAGTTCATTGTATTGAAATTTTGATGAAAGACAACATGAGTAGAGAATCATACTAAGAAAACACACAAGTTCACTACATTAAAGCTTCGATAAGAGTTAACATAGATTCAACATTACAAAAGTCTAAGATAGCTTCACGACTAAACAATTACTTTATGGCAATCACATCAAATAACGCCTCAGATCTCCAATTGTTTAGAGGTTTTGAACTGCTGGAGGGCTGGATAGCATGGTCTTCTCCTGAGTCTTCCTCCACATTGTTAATGATTAGGTGGACCTGACTGGAAGTTCCATTGATAACTTCAGTAGGGACGGGGAACGTCTCTTTCAGATGAGGAATCATCTTTGCCATTTTATTCTCCCCTTTTCCCTCATTGAGAGTCAAGTCATGCTTCATCATTCCTTCCAAAGATGCCTCATACCCTAGACCAAATCTGTTCTTATTCTCTGGCAGGGTGATCATAGACTTGATTCCTTGCAGCTGAACTCCTAAACCTTTCCCGGCTTGGTAACCATTATTGGTCATGATGCGAGTCATAACTTGGTGGACATCTTTGGAGGACGATTCGTCCTTCTTCGTTTTTGCTTCTACTAGCTGGAAGCTGTGCAAGAAGTTGTCCACCTCCCGTTCAGTGTTTTCAACATAAGGCACTAAAGTAGGCTTCATCAGTAGGATTTCTTCCTCTCCTCGAATCGTAACCAGGCATCCATTCTCAATGTATTTCAAGCATTGGTGCAAGGTTGAGCGAACAACACCAGCAGCATGGATCCATGGTCTTCCTAAGAGCATAGTGTATGTAGGCTCAATCTCCATTACTTGAAACAATACTTGGAAACAACTTGGGCCTATCTCAAGTGGAAGGGTCACTTCTCCCAAAATTCCTCTTTTCCTTCCATCGAAGGCTCGCACCGTCATCTCTTGAGGCTTTATGTCTTCTACAATCATAGCCAGTTGGGACAAGGTATTCCTCGGGAGGACGTTCAATGCTGAACCTCCATCAATTAAAACTTTTGCCACTACATACCCCTGACATTTCAAAGTGATGTGCAGAGCGCGCGGGTTATTTCCTGTCAAACGTATGACGAGCGCCGAACTCAGTCAAAATTATAACCGAAGTTATTACCTAAGCTTGTAGCACAGTGACAACACCGGATCGTCTCCTCAAGGATCGTAAATGCAATTTGATCAAATCAAGTGAAAGTTAGCAAAAAAGGGGGGTTTGACAGTTTAAGATCGCACTTAACAAAATTAAAGGAAGAAATAACAATTAAAGAAGCGATCAATTTAGAAACCTATCCAAGATTGGGTGGATTCAATCATAGACCCTTCATAAAACACTTGAAGCGCAATTGAATTGTTAATTTGGATCTAACCGAGATCTCTCGCATCAAATCCAAAATTCATACTAGACGATCGTCTAGAATTCAATTAACAAGTAATAAACACAAATCCGCATGATCGCACCATTCATGAAAATCTATGTTAATTTCAAGTACCGAATTCAATTAACTTAGGCACAAATCAAGAACCTAACCTCTTCAATTGCGTGATTAATTTAAATTAATCAGTTCTAAGTTTCATCACAAATCTCAATCTTCATTTATGTGATTAGTTTAGATCAATCAATTCTAAGTTTCATCACAAATCTCAATCTTAAACCAAGATCAATCAGATCAACATAAATAGAATCACCATTCATGCATTCAAGATCAAGAAGAAGAAAAAGAAGAAGAAAGGAGGAATTCAATTACAAATCAAATACAATACATAACCAAGGTCTCAAGAATCCAAACCACAATCTCTTCAAGAGTTATAAATTGACCCAAAGTAGCTTAGCCCTCCATTACCATGAAGGGGAGCATCAAAATATACGAAACTATGAGAAACTATGAAGAAGCAAGAAGAAACTTAAAGAGAAATGAAGGAGAATTACATGTTGTTCATGATAAATGGTGCCTTTTATAGAAGTCTAAGGTAACAAAATGACAAAGGGAAGTGGGTGGATGAGTGGATGAGTGAGTGGAGTGTTTGAGTGGATGGATTAGTGGGTTGGTTTAGTGGATTGGTTTAGTGGATGAGTGAGTGGAATGGTTGAGTGGTTGAATTAGTGAAAAATGCCAAAGGACTTTTGGTGAGTGGGAAATTATGGACATGAATGGGTGAGTAGATGGATTAGTGGATGAGTGGGTGGAGTGGTTAAGTGGTTGGATTAGTGTATGAGTGGATGAGTGGGTGAGTTAGTGGATGAGTGGATGAGTGGATTAGTGGATGGATGAGTGGATTAGTGGATGGATGAGTGGGTGGTTGAGGACGAAAATTTCGTGTCTGACTTGGAAGCCAAAAACGACCCACTATACTTCAGAACCACGAAAAGTGTTCTTCATGAAAGTTGTAGATCCTTGTCTTGGCTATAACATGGATAGCTGGTTCGTCCAATTTGGCTTCCTTAAGCCCAAGATATGTCCCAAATACCATAGGTTGTTCAAACCCAACTTCAGCTCCTCTGTTCCGACTTGCAAGCTCAAAATGACCTACTAGACTTCTTTTTCTCAAAATGTGTTCTTCATGAAAGTTGTTTATTTGGATCTTGACTATCCACTGTCCAAATTTCAGCCCATCTCCATTATTACATCTTGAGATATGATTTTATGAGTGCACACTGTTCGAATTCTACTGACAGAACCCGTATTCTGACTTCCATGTAAACTTAGGTCCCTTAGACATCTGAATCGGACTACGAGCTCTTCATCAAAGTTGTAGAGCTTCCTCTTAGCTTTCCTACAAGGTAAAATTAATGTTCATCAGATATTAGGAACTCAAGTTATGGCCAAAATACAGAAACAATGTCAAATCTCAATAATGCTGAAAATATTCAATTAGGACCAATTTGAGCTCAAACTCACAAAATCATACCAAACTCAATCAATTAAGAATATGGAGAGTGTAAATGACTAAACATAAGGGTTTCTTAATGAATAAAATATGTGATTATCAAATTCCCCCACACTTAGCTTTTTGCACTCCTGGGCAAAACTCAAGACCAAAACAAGGACATAAGAGATTAAAAATTTAAATTCCAACGACATTCAAGAGCCCAAAATTTTATAATCAAGAAGAACAACCAAAGGTTCAAGGGATCAAAACATTCATGAGTTAACAATTCTCCACATCTCAAACCAACAAGCAAGGTATCTTCAACATGAATCGAGAATGATAGATCTTCACAAGATTCCCTCTCAATCTCTCAAGTGTTTAAAAGGTAGGTATTTCACTCAATTCAACCCATGAAAATTGCACTACCATAAGGACTTTATTCAAGGTTGTAGTGAGGTCAAAACACATGCACACACAAATCATGAGGACTTTATTCAAGGTTGTAGTGAGGTCAAGGTAACAGGAAAGGATAAAATGGATATGAGAAGATAAATACCAAAGAGAATAAAAGCAAATGAGAGCTGAGTTCAAATAACAAGCATAAAAGTTCATCCTAACTCTAGTGTATATCCCTTTACATATTCATTTCTCAATCCTTTTTTTTAAACACTTGGTTTTTTTTTTCTTTTCTTTTTTCTTTTCTTTTTTTTTCTCTTTTTTTTTTTTTTTTTTTTTCTTTTTTTATATATATGAACATAACTATATACATACATTTTTTTTCTTTTTGGGCACTCTTTTCTTTTTCAACAACCATTTTGTACACGCACCCCACACTTGTTCAAAAACTCATCCATTAACCAAGCTAATGTTCTTTTATTCCCTAAGGTAAAGTAAGAACACGATTTCTCATTTAAGGCACATAATGAGCTAGAAACAAGGAATGGTCAAATAAGCTCAAAGGGTTAAACAAAGGAAAATATACAAGGTTGGCGGGAATCGAGAGAATTTTCAAGAAGTCAAAAGAGTGCTTGATATCATATTGAAAACAAGGTTGGCTATTTGGTTAAACTAGCTAATTAAGAAAGAGGGCCTCAATCATGTTCATGCAGGCAAGTGAAATGTAGCCTCAAAAAGAATCAAAGCAAGTTCTAGAGTGGTCATTAACATGAGTGAAAATCACACAAGAAAGAAGAGAATGGCATAAATGTTAAATCCATCCATTAGGCTCAAAATCTCACAAGGTATGCATCCATCAAACTCAAGTCATCAATTCAATCATCCATCTCCAAGCATATCAGGTTCAAGAAGGAGAAAAGTTATTCAATCATGCAATGAACCCTTTTTTGTTTTTTTTTTTTAACAACCAAAAGAAACATGCTAAAATCTCTCCCCACACTTAATATAACATTGCCCTCAATGTGAAAGAGAGATATAGAAAAGAGCAACACAACCGATAAGAAGTGAATCAACGCAGCGTAAAAGAAGCACACTAATCGTTAGTTACGCATCGACCACGAAAAGAAATCAAACAAGAAAACGTTAGTACTTCCACAATTTAATACTAATTAATTACTACCTAAAAAACTCCTTACTCTGCCACCAATTAAGATGCGTCTCAAGAGTAAAATTACTCCTTACTCTGCCATCACTAATTGGTTTAATAAGTCCATGACAATCATATCATACTTTCCAAACAAAACAACAATTTTTTTTTAATAAAATCAAACCCATTAAAGAGAAAGTGTCAGATCTGCCTTTTTTTTTTCTTGTTACTTCCTTCGCTGCTTCCTGTTGACCAATCTATCTGAGCTAATACCTTATCAGACACATACTCAAAAGCTTCTAATTTATCAATGAGCTCATCAATAGTGGAGGCAGAGATAAGAAGTTGTCTTCTTAGAAGGAGTGAGAAATTTACGTTCCACGACTTTGTCAAGAAAAAATAACAAAAGATCAAAGAAATTATTAACATTCAACAAACCAATGGGTTTATGGTGGATGTTCGGTTCAAATTTCAAGAGACAATTTGAAAAATCTCTTCCAAAGTACCAAAACCACCTGGTAAAGCAATGAATGCATCGAGTTTTCAAGCATTATCTTCATTCGTTCATGCATTGATGATACTTTAAGTTCCTCTCCAATTGTCTTTCCATTGATGTTCTGTTGAGCTAAAGGTTCGAATGACACCTAAAACCTGACTGTCTCTTACATATGCGAGCAAATGATATAGCCCCTATATACAAGATGAATATTCCTCGCAGCAAGTGATCGACCAAGAGTGCTAGGCTGCGTTTACAAACTCTAATCCCTTCCCATAACTTGACCCACAAAAAACACAGACGCTTTTTAGGTTACGAATAAAGCCCCCATTCTATACTCTTCCTCCCTTTGAGTGTTTCGAGTTGAAGGAAAATGGAGAAAATGGAGTGTTTAAATAAGAAAAAGAATGGAAAGGGAAATAATTGCACCTATAAGGGTAGGTTGGCATTGTCGAAAAAGGTTGAAATTAAGAAACACAAAATCTTTTTTTTCCTTTTTTTGTTTTTGTTTTTGTTTTTTTTTTGTTTTTTTGACTTCAAGAAAACCATCAAGGTAAAGAAGTCTAGAAACCCCTGAAGGACCCTGCTCAAAGGATCGTCTGTATAAAAATCAAAATACAACAAAATGATACAAAGATAAAAGAAATAGAAAATGATGACATACCTGTATGTACAGTTTCCATGGCGTATCTTTATACTGCGCATCATGAGTGCAGTAGACATCACGTCCTTCCTTTTTTTTTTTTTGAAATTGTTAGAAAAACTTGATGGAAGATGAGTGTATACTTACTTAAGATTTGGATGGAGGTAGTCTGCTCTTTCGGCTTTGTGCCAAAGTATTGTTGACCAGTATAAGACCCATTCAAGACCAGCGCAACATAGGGCTCCAAAAGGGACAAGTGGCCATAATACGACTGGCTGCCTCACATGTGGGATACAATATACCTTCTTTGTTTTTCAATTAAGAAGGCTGAATTAAGATGCATGCATTTCCCCATTCACGGTGTGTGTTACCAAAGCCAACCCTAAGACGTATACATAATTTTTTTTTTGAGAGATGACATGAAGAAGAAGAAGATGATGATATGTACAGATTGTTTGTGGATATGGCTCACATCTGCCTCTGGTTTAACGTCCAGTAACGGCTTAAACGTCTTCTATGAGTCGAGGATAAGCTTCCCATCCAATTTTCTTATAAATTGGCAAACAGGTCTTTTTAGAGTCGATTCCCAAGATCGTAGCGTTTTTCTTCATCCTTGAAGAGATTCCACAAATTAAGAATTTCACCCCGCATCAATCCATAAGAACGCGTCTCAAGAGTCAATAAGATATCATCTAATGACTCCTTACTCGATCCATTCTTAATAAAGGATTTATTTGCGGAAATCATCCCCAAAGAACGACATTGTCTTGCATACAATTTCATCGTCCACATTTGTAACGACTTGTAACCTTTTTGCTCTTCTCTTTTTAGAATATGAACTTCTTCCAAGACCGGGCATGTATGAGTCAAATGAAATTGAGGACTCACTGCTAATCGGACCTTCGCTTCAATTATCCAGCAGACATCTTCTCGCATACCTTTGTGCATTAACGGTCTCAATCTTTCACATCGAACTTTGTAGATTTTTCTCGAGCATTTTGAGGAAGAGAAGGAAAATGTTTTCTCGGGTTTGAAAGAATGACATCCATTTTGAAGGAGAAGAAGGATTCGGTTATTTTGGGAAACGAAAAAATAAACCGACTTGAGAGTCACGAGTACCGTATCCGCCACTTAACCCAAGCAACACAAAGAACTCAAGAACTTGGTTTTCCAAGAATGGTTGAGTCTTTGTCCATTAACTTTAAGCGCATTACCATTCCTAGGATCCTTAATATCTACGGCCCCGAGAGGATACACGTGTTTGACAAAGAAAAGAACCGCGCCACTGGATCTCAATTTTTCAAGGAGTAGGTGCGATGATAATCTCAAAGCGAAACCTTTTTGACCAATTTCTCGCAACTTTTGCAAAAGGTGTAACGGACCTTGAATAAAGTGGGCCAATAAAATCCATACTGCAAGATTTTCGCAGTTGTTGTCGTTGAAGAAAAAGTGACCTCCACTTGCTTCCGAGTGACAAAATTTAATTGCACTACCTACCTCATTGTCGGACACACAACTGTTTTTTTTTTTTCTTTTTATTTTATTTATTTATTTATTTTTATTTTTTTTTCATTCATAATGCGGATGGAGAAGGTTCATCACCTCCACTTCTGCATTCTCTGGAAGTTCATGATACTGTTTGAGGCGGTGTCCATTTACGATGAAAGCTTTGCCAGTGACCTCACTTTTAATCTGAACAGCACCAGAAGGAAAAACCTTAGTAACAATAAATGGTCCATCCCATCTAGACCTTAATTTGCCAGGCATTAGTCGGAGGCGGGAGTTATAGAGGAGAACTTTTTGACCAATCTCAAATGTTTTCCTCAGAATCAACTTATCATGGAAGGCTTTGGTCTTCTCCTTATAGAGTTTGGAACTTTCATAAGCCTCCAAGCGGATCTCCTCCAATTGCTGTAGCTGCAGCTTCCTCTCCATACCTGCTTGATCTAGGTCCAAGTTGCATCTTTTCACTGCCCAGAATGCATGATGCTCAATTTCCACCGGCAGGTGGCAGGCTTTTCCAAAAATAATCCGATACGGAGACATCCCGATTGGTGTCTTATAAGCAGATCCGGTAAGCCCATAAAGCATCCTCAAGCCTCTTGCTCCAGGTCCTTTCTACATTAGGTTGAACTGCCTTCGGAGTATCCGCTGATCTCCCGTTAGAAATCTCGGCTTGCCCATTAGTTTGGGGATGGTAAGGTGTAGAAACTCACGTGCAAGACCCCATACTTTTTCATCAAAGCTTCCATGCTTCGATTACAAAAATGTGAACCCCGATCACGATGATGGCCTTGAACTCCAAACTTGCGAGAAAATATGTGATCTAACAAAATCCACAACAACTTTGGAATTATCAGTCCGAGTAGCTTTCGCCTCCACCTACTTGGATACATAATCAACAGCTAGCAAAATGTAAACAAAACCAAAAGAAACAGGAAAGGGTCCCATAAAATCAATACCCTATACATCAAAAATCTCACAGAATAATAAGGATTTCTGGGGCATCTCATTCCTTCGAGAAGTGTTTCCTGTTTTTTGGCATTGATCACAAGATTTACAAAACACATATGCATCATGAAATAGAGTGGGCCAATATAATCCAGATTCCAAAACTTTTCTAGCAGTCCTTTGGGGACCAAAATGACCGCCACATGCAAGTGTATGACAAAAGCTAAGAATAGAATGAAATTCATTATCAGACACACATCTCCTAATGACTTGGTCACTACAAAATTTCCACAAATAAGGATCACCCCACACATAATATTTTGACTCACTTTTCAATTTATCAATCTGAGCCCTAATAAAATGTGCAGGGAAAACACCAGCAACTAAGAAATTTATCAAATCAGCAAACCAAGGAGTGTTACCTTGCAGCTTGAAAAACTGCTCATCAGGGAAGACATCATGGATAGGAAAAGTATCTACCTCCCTTTCAATTCGGCTTAGGTGATCAGCCACTAAATTCTCTGCTCCACTTTTATCACGGATTTCAATATCGAACTCTTGGAGGAGCAAAATCCACCTAATCAACCTAGGCTTTGCATCAAGCTTCTTCAGAGAAACTTGAGTGTATGATCTGAAAACACAACCACTCTAGAACCAAGCAAATATGATCGAAATTTATCTAAAGCAAAAACAATTGCTAAAAGTTCCTTTTCAGTGGTGGTGTAGTTGACTTGTGCAGGATCTAAAGTTCTTGAAGCATAGGAGATGACATGAGATATTTTGCCGACCCTTTTTATGCAAGAACACTCCCAAAGCATAATTAGAGGCATCACACATGAGCTCAAATGGGAGTGTCCAATCTGGTGGCTGGATGATAGGTGTACTGGTCAATGCTTGCTTCAAGTGATTGAAGGCATCCTTGCATTTCTGGTCAAAATGGAACTCCACTTCTTTTTGTAGCAAGTTGGATAGTGGAAGAGCAATTTTGCTTTGAAATCCTTTATGAACCGCCTATAGAAACCTCGCATGACCAAGGAAAGAACGAACCTCCCGCATGCATGTGGGGTAAGATAAGCATGAAATAACATTTATTTTTGCAGATCTACCTCGATACCCTTGCTAGATATTACATGTCCTAAAACTATACCTTGTTCTACCATGAAATGACATTTCTCAAAATTCGAACAAGGTTAGTTTCAATGCATCTATGTAAAACCCGAGCCGACTATCCAGGCATGCATCAAAGGAAGAACCATAGACAAGTAAAATCATCCATAAACACATCCATGCAATTCTCTAAAAAGTCGAAAAGATACTTACCATACACCTTTGAAAGGTGCCCGGAGCATTGCACAGACCAAACGGCATCTTCCTATATGCAAATGTGCCAAATGGACAAGTGAAAGTAGTCTTCTCTTGGTCTTCTGGGGCTATATGAATCTGAAAATAACCTAAATATCCATCCAGAAAACAATAATGTGACTTGCCAGCTAGCCTCTCCAACATCTGATCAATGAAAGGTAGCGGAAAATGATCTTTTCTGGTAGCCTAGTTAAGCCGCCTATAATCAATGCAAACAACCTTTTACGAACTCTTGTGGGTAGAAGTTCATTATTCTCATTCTCAACTACTTTGTGACCCCAAATTTCTTGGGAACAACCCGCACGGGCTCACCCATTTACTTGTCGATATGGGATAAATAATGCCACCTTGAAGTAGCTTGGTCACTTCCTTCTTCACCACATCTAGAATCAAGGGGTTCAGTCTCCTTTGGGGTTGCCTTACTAGTTTCGTATCCTCTTCCAATAAAATCCTATACATGCATGTGGAGGGACTAATACCAAGAATATCTGCAAGTGTCCATCCGATGGCTTGCTTATTCTGCCTCAAAACCTGCAGCAATTTTTCTTCTTGTTCAGGTTGCAGATTCTTAGCAACAATCACTGGCAGCTTCTCACCATCTCCTAAATATGCATATTTAAGATGGTCCGCAAAGTCTTCAACTCTAAGGATGGGGGCTGTATAATGGAAGGCAAAGAAGCTATTTGAAACAACTAATTCAAAAACATTAAATTCAAAGACAGCTTCGACTTCTATTTTCACATGTGGTATCATTTAAGTCGTTAGCGTTGCATCATCACTCATACCAAAGATAAATCTCAAAGACATGCAAAGACATGGCTCAACATCACAAGCAACACATGTATCATAAGAAACGAGAATCCGAAAGTCGAATATCGGGGAATTCAAGATATAAATCGATATAAACATCATCAACCAGCATCTTAATCACATCAATATGAAAAACAAAATGCTCCTCTAGGGGATGTCTCATGGCATCAAAAATGTTAAACTGTACCAAATCATCGCCAAACTCCATAGAAATGGTGTCAGCATGCACATCTATCTTGGTCTTGGCGGTCTTGAGGAATGGTCTGCCTAGAATTAATGGAGCATGGTTTACTGAAGACTCATCTTCCATGTCCAAGACATAGAAGTTCGCTGGAAAAATTAGCTCATTCACCCGAACTAATACATCTTCTAGCACTCCTGCAGGATGAGCTGTGGTCCTATTTGTCAATTGAATCACTATACCAGTAGGTTGCAAAGTGCCAATGTTCAAGGACTAATAAATTGACATAGGCATGACATTAATCGAAGCACCCAAATCTAGCATTGCATGTTCAAATTTGGAGTTACCTATCGTGCAAGGAATTGTGAAAGTTCCAGGATCTTTGCATTTTTGTGGCATGCTTGGTAGAATCATTGCAGAAACATTTCTGCTCATGCTTACTTTCTCAGTACCCTTAAGTCTTCTCTTGTGAGTACACAACTCTTTGAAGAATTTGGCATACTTGGGAATCTGCTTGATTGCATCAAGGAGGGGAATATTGATTTCCACCTTCCTGAATGTGTCCATGACTTTTCTTTCTATTTCTGTTTGTGCAGTATGCTTGGACTGTGTGACTCTGTTTGGAAAAGGTAGTGGAATGGCCATATTTGAATTCTCTGCACATTTCTTCTGTGTCATAGATTTTTGGACTGAGCTATCCACTTTTTTCTGTTTCTGGTCACCTTCGTTCTTTGCACTTGTAGTTCAGGTTGTGGTGGAGTAGGACCGTCAACTTCTCTACCACTTCTCAAGCTAATGGCACTTACATTGCCTCTTGGGTTGTTGACTGTTTGTGAAGGCAATTGGTTCGACCCTTGACTTTTCAGCTCACTTAGAGTGGTTGCCATCTGCCCAATTTGAGTTTGTAAATTCTGGATGGTGGCATTGACATTCTGCTGAAACTGTTTCATCAAGTCTTCGAAAGGTGGCTCAACTGGAGTGGCTGCTGGAATAGGTAGTTGGAGGGGCTGCTGCATGGGTGGCGGAGCAGGTTGTGCTTGCCTAAATGCAGGTGGTTGGTACTTGTTGCTAGGGCCTGTAGCTTGGTATCTAAACTGTGGTTGTTGCTGTTGGTAGGGCTGTTGTTGTTGTTGACCGGAATTTCCATATCTCAGGTTGGGATGGTCCCTCCAGCCAGGGTTATAGGTATTAGAAAATGGATCATATCTGGGCTGCTGCTGTGATTGCTGATATTGGGGTCTACCAGGAAAAATACCAGCTGCTGCAACAGATTGTTCTAGAAAAATAGAACCACCATCCTGAAGTGCAGGGCATGCATCAGTAGGATGAGATGAACAAGAGCAAATGCTACACACAGTTGCAGCCATCTGCATTGGTGCTTGTTGTCCCATTGCTAATCGCCTCACCAAAGAAGTCAATTCATCAAGTTTGTGTTCCATTCTCTGTTGGTCTACATGAGACGATTGAATTTCATTGACTCCTCTAGTTGAGGTAATAATTCGTGTGCCAAATTGTTGGGTGTTGACTGCCATGTTTGCTATCAAATCTCTCGCCGTCATGCAGGGTCTTGTCTACTAAGGCTCCTCCAGAGGCAAAGATCCACCATGCTTCGTCATTTGGCAAAGCAAGCCTTCATAGAAATATTGAATTAAGAGTTGATCGGTGATTTGGTGGTGGGGACACTCGAGCACGCCTTCTTGAATCTTTCCCAATATTCATGCAAGGTCTCTCCTGTCATTTGTCTTATGCCACATATATCTTTTCTAATGGCGGCAGCCTCTAGAGGCGTGGATAAATTTCTCTAAGAACAACCGCTTCATGTCACCAACTTGTTACTTGAACCTGGTGAAAGATAAAATAACCAATCCTTGGTCAGACGTTGTGAGAAAGGAAATGCCCTCGGCTTGATGTGCTCTTTTCGAGATCCCATGTGGTTTCATGGTTGAACAAACCACATGGAACTCCTTTAGATGCTTATGGGGATCCTCACCGCAAAACCGTGAAACTTGGGCAACAAATGTATCAATCCAGATTTTAACTCAAAATCAAATCAAGATCCGGGTATTGAATACACAAAGACCGGTTAGTTATATCAGAGCAAAGAAGTTTCTTAAGAGTTCTATTTTGCATGTTATCGCCATAGTTTCAGAATTATTCAAGATCTCAAGTTCACTCTCAATATTAAGATCAAATTCAAAGCAATTCTTGCACTTAGCCTACGAGCTCTAATCAACCTATGCAAGGTTCTATCAATCTCAGGATCAAAGTCAACCAAGTTATCAGGCTCAGACCTAGTCATGCATCACACAAAAATAAATAAATAAGCAAAATACACTAGACAATGGTTAAAAATGTTAGAAAAATTAATTAAAAAAAAAAACAAAAGTTAGTAAAAACACTTCAAATGAAAAGATTACACTTACTAATCCCCGGTAACGGCGCCAAAATTTTGACGAGCGCCGAACTCAGTCAAAATTATAACCGAAGTTATTACCTAAGCTTGTAGCACAGTGACAACACCGGATCGTCTCCTCAAGGATCGTAAATGCAATTTGATCAAATCAAGTGAAAGTTAGCAAAAAAGGGGGTTTGACAGTTTAAGATCGCACTTAACAAAATTAAAGGAAGAAATAACAATTAAAGAGCAAATCAATTTAGAAACCTATCCAAGATTGGGTGGATTCAATCATAGACCCTTCATAAAACACTTGAAGCGCAATTGAATTGTTAATTTGGATCTAACCGAGATCTCTCGCATCAAATCCAAAATTCATACTAGACGATCGTCTAGAATTCAATTAACAAGTAATAAACACAAATCATAATCGCACCATTCATGAAAATCTATGTTAATTTCAAGTACCGAATTCAATTAACTTAGGCACAAATCAAGAACCTAACCTCTTCAATTACTCGTGATTAATTTAGATCAATCAGTTCTAAGTTTCATCACAAATCTCAATCTTCATTTATGTGATTAGTTTAGATCAATCAATTCTAAGTTTTATCACAAATCTCAATCTTAAACCAAGATCAATCAGATCAACATAAATAGAATCACCATTCATGCATTCAAGATCAAGAAGAAGAAAAAGAAGAAGAAAGGAGGAATTCAATTACAAATCAAATACAATACATAACCAAGGTCTCAAGAATCCAAACCACAATCTCTTCAAGAGTTATAAATTGACCCAAAGTAGCTTAGCCCTCCATTACCATGAAGGGGAGCATCAAAATATACGAAACTATGAGAAACTATGAAGAAGCAAGAAGAAACTTAAAGAGAAATGAAGGAGAATTACATGTTGTTCATGATAAATGGTGCCTTTTATAGAAGTCTAAGGTAACAAAATGACAAAGGGAAGTGGGTGGATGAGTGGATGAGTGAGTGGAGTGTTTGAGTGGATGGATTAGTGGGTTGGTTTAGTGGATTGGTTTAGTGGATGAGTGAGTGGAATGGTTGAGTGGTTGAATTAGTGAAAAATGCCAAAGGACTTTTGGTGAGTGGGAAATTATGGACATGAATGGGTGAGTAGATGGATTAGTGGATGGATTAGTGGATGAGTGGGTGGAGTGGTTAAGTGGTTGGATTAGTGTATGAGTGGATGAGTGGGTGAGTTAGTGGATGAGTGGATGAGTGGATTAGTGGATGGATGAGTGGATTAGTGGATGGATGAGTGGGTGGTTGAGGACGAAAATTTCGTGTCTGACTTGGAAGCCAAAAACGACCCACTATACTTCAGAACCACGAAAAGTGTTCTTCATGAAAGTTGTAGATCCTTGTCTTGGCTATAACATGGATAGCTGGTTCGTCTAATTTGGCTTCCTTAAGCCCAAGATATGTCCCAAATACCATAGGTTGTTCAAACCCAACTTCAGCTCCTCTGTTCCGACTTGCAAGCTCAAAATGACCTACTAGACTTCTTTTTCTCAAAATTTGTTCTTCATGAAAGTTGTTTATTTGGATCTTGACTATTCACTGTCCAAATTTCAGCCCATCTCCATTATTACATCTTGAGATATGATTTTATGAGTACACACTATTCGAATTCTACTAACAGAACCCGTATTCTGACTTCCATGTAAACTTAGGTCCCTTAGACATCTGAATCGGACTTCGAGCTCTTCATCAAAGTTGTAGATCTTCCTCTTAGCTTTCCTACAAGGTAAAATTCATGTTCATCAGATATTAGGAACTCAAGTTATGGCCAAAATACAGAAACAGTGTCAAATCTCAATAATGCTGAAAATATTCAATTAGGACCAATTTGAGCTCAAACTCACAAAATCATACCAAACTCAATCAATTAAGAATATGGAGAGTGTAAATGACTAAACATAAGGGTTTCTTAATGAATAAAATATGTGATTATCAACGTACCACTTCTTCCTCAGAGAAAGGGATCACGTTGACGTGCCTTACTGGGTCTACCATGTTTACTAAGCTTTCTGGGGTAACATCTGGCTTCACATAGGCTTCGTTTAGCACTTTCTGCAGTGCTTTGCGATGAGGTTCAGAGTTCATTATGAGTGACAGAAGAGAGATCCGGGGTTTTCCTAAGTTGATCTACAATATCATACTCACTTTGCTTCATAATTTTTAGGAATTCTTCCTCCTCTTCTTCCTTTGTTTCTATATTGATTGCTTTTCCTTTCCCAGTCTTATCTTCTTGCCCATAGCATCTGCCACTTCTTGTGATCCCTCCTATGTCCCCAATACTTGGCACTGCTTGTGCGAGTTCTGCTATCTGAGCGATAGGGGCTGAAGAGGTTTGTCCTACATTATCTTGTGTCTTTACCTCGACATCATACTTCCAAGGTACAGCATGGGTATCACTGTAGGAGAAAGGTGTAGGCTTCTTTATTGCTATGACAATCTTTCTAGAATTTGGGACTTCACCAGCACGCGGAAGTTTGAGAACTAAACGCTCCACAGTATCTATTTCTTTTATGGATTTTCTTGCTCGAGTAACATCCACTATACCCAGAGCCATGAATTTCTGCAACTGAGTTTTGAACTTCTGATAACTTTCAATATCGTGTCCCTTCTCCATATGGTATTCACAATAAGCTTCAGTATCATATTCAAACTCTACATCCCTTAAGGTTATTGAAGAACAATAGCCTGCTTGGACCAGACCTTGGAATATTAACTTCATGGGAGTTTTGACATTTGCTACCTCTCGAATTCCTTCCTTGTCCTTTTCTAATGCGTTTACAACTCCTTTCCCATGATTCGGGATTGGGTTGCTGGTGATGCTAGGCCCTTTCTCTTCTTCAAAATCTAGCTTTCCGCAGGCAATCAGTTTCCTCACTGTTGTTTTAAATACCTCGCAATCCTCGATTGAGTGTCCTGGGTTGTCCATATGGAACTTGCAGTTTGCATTAGGATTGTACCAAGTTGGGAATGGGGGTACCATGGGGCGAGCAGGGATGCATGCGACCAAATGCGCATCGAACAACTGTTGAACAAGTCAGCATTGGAGATTGGTAATTTTGGAAAAGGGGGTAGATTCGACGGGGGTCGAGCATACCCTTGATTTCCTGGATTTTGAGGTGCAGGAGGACGATTAGCATAAACAAGACGAGTGGGGACATATGTACGTGGTGAGGGAACATGGTTCACTTGGTATGAAGTTTGGTAAGCTGGAAAGGTGGGTGAAGGGGCTTGATAAGCAGGGTATGGTTGTGGATTACGAGGAAAACATGAATTTTGTTGTTGCACATAGCTGACTTCTGGTTCTTTCTTCTTTATCGGCGCCATCTTCTTAGGAAAATTGCTCTCCGTATTTCCAGTAGGTAGTTTTCCAGCTTTCGCAAGATTCTCAATCCTCTCTCCAGCCACAATTAGGTCAGAAAAATCCGTATAGGTTGCACCTGCCATCAATCCAATAAAAAGTGCTCCTAAAGTCCCCATAAAGTATGAGCTCATTTCTGACGAAGTCAATGGTGGTTGAACTTGGGCGGCTAACATTCTCCACCTTTGGGCGTATTGCTTGAAGGTTTCACCATGCTTCTTTTGCATTGCCCCTAGCTGCTCTCAGGTAGGTGCTGTGTCGATATTAAATCGATATTGGCCTAAGAATAGATTAGTCAAATCATCCCAGCAGAAAATCCTCGAATGGTCAAGTTGCATGTACCATTCCAAAGCTGGCCCGGTCAGGCTTTCATGAAAGAAATTGATCAGAAATTTTTGATCACGCGACCAAATGGCCATCTTTGTGATGTAGGTCTTCAGATGAAACTTTGAATTAGTACTTCCGTCGTATTTTGAGAACTCTGGGATTTTGAAGTCCTTAGGGATATTAACCTCAACCTCAGGACATAATTCATTGATTCCCATCGAGCCATATAAATTAGGACCTTGCATGGCTTTAATTTGCTCTTGCATCTTTCCAATTAACTCATCTCTTAATTTTTCTTTTTCGGAATTGTTGCCCAGGAATATTTTTACTGGCTGCTCATGAGTGACTTCTACATTGTTATTTCCCCCTTCAGGATTTCCATTCATAGAATTATTTTCTTCATTCACATTACTTTTTTGCATTTGCATTTACCCAGCGCCGACAGGGGTTCCATTTGTTGCTCGAGGGTCGCAGCTTAACTGTCTCGAAATCTTCGACCCTCGATTGTCCTTTCCGCCATTGCATCCATTCTTCCCCTTATTTCATCTATCTCTTGATCCAAATGTCTTCCTGAATTTGACATCTCTTGCAGCCTAGTTTGCAACCTAGTCTCATAGGTTCGGGTTTGTGTGATCTTCGTTTTTCGAGGACGAGCAATGGTTCAAAACTTTTTACCTGAAAGCAGTATAATTCCAAATTATGATTTTATTTTTTAAAAAAATAAATAAATAATTGGACTCATTATTTGTTAGAGGGCCGTTAGTGATTTTAAGCCGAGTGGACTTGAATTGAGTATCTTTGATCCTTGTCTTGTCAGTACTATTACCCAGAACGTCTCGTTCAAAAGTATTAAGTCTCAAGTGAAATATAGGATCAGAAAATAAGTGTCGAAACCATCAATACTTCATTCATTCAACTGAAAAGATATGACAATCAAATACATTGTTTCATAGCTGAATACATCGTACCCTAACCGAATAAGACTATTCTCTATCTGAATACACATTGACCATCTGTTTCATTTGTCCTATTAGGTCTTTACAATATCCAATGAAGTCACTGATTTCTACTGGTGTCTCAAAAGGATTAACCATCTTATCAGCTTTCCTCAAATGATATGAGGTACCCGCAATTGCTGAATTAGCCAAACATGCTAATTTTGTAAAGCGACTCCTCCAAAAATATGCTTCTTCCTTCCATCCATTGATGTCGTCCTTTTGTTGTTCCACCTGATTCATCAGTTGCTTCATTTTTTCCTGCTCCTGTTGTAACATTGCCTCATATTTTGTAACCATCTCTTTCATGTGGAGCTTCTTGTTTTTGACCATATCTTCATATCTCTTAGACGTCATTTCCATCTGTTTTCTCATTTCCTCCACCAGTTGCACTGCATTATTCCGGGTTAACTTGGCATTCTCGAGCTGTTCCCTAAGTTGTTGGTTTTCAGCCATAACTCTATCTCTTTCCTGTCTTCGAAGCCCTAATTCCTTATTCGCGGCCCCTAGACAATGCTTAGTCTTCAGCAGGTAATCATGTTCCGTCTTCATCTTTTTGTTAGCCCTTTCGAGAATGTGATCCTTTTCAATGTTTTCTCGCTTCAAGGCTGCGTATTCATGGTGGGTTTCTCTGAGTTCCGCTTCCATCTTCTCATTTTCCTTTTCCATCTTCGCGATCCTAGCTTTCATATCTTTCGTCTCTTCACTTTCAATTAAGACCGAAGCTGAAGATCCATCAATCAAAGGGATTGCCGGGGCCCTGAATGGTAACTTGATTTCCTGAACTCTGTCTTTAACCCATTGGCGGTAACTTTCCTTGGCCGCACAACTTCTAACCCCGCTTCTTTTCCTTTTCGGATGATTCTGTCCCAAGCACTTCGGATCTTCTGAAGTGACTCAATGTTTTCCATGTCAGCATAGTAAAGAACAAAAGGAGTTATTTGGACTTCCGTAGGTGGTCCCATTATAGGATAACCAAGTTGTCGCTGTACCAAGGCTGGGTTGTAATTGATACACCCTCGTGTACCCATGAGGGGTACGTTTGGAAATCCTCCACACTGGTAGATGATAGCTTCTACATCTTTCCATCGAGGATACCATCTAATCTGCTTTTCATCCAATTCCGCCAAATGGTCCGCCCATTCACGACTGCTCTTGGTCTTTAATTGGTACATGTTGAAGTCAGCGATAGGGCACTCTGTTCTGTATGATCTATTAAAAACATGAGTCGTGAGCCAAACATATAGCATTGACAAGCAACAAAGGATTCTTTTGCCGTTCTTTTCGTGGCAGAAGTTCAGGGTGCAATAAACATCTGCGAGAATGGCTGGAACCGGGTTGTCGGTGTTAAACTTGCAAGCTAGGAACACATCAATCGCTGCATAATCCACATAGTCATCAATATTAGGGAACAAGACTAGGCCATAAATGGTGAGAGCTAGCACATCCATGAAAGCATTCCAATCTTCACTTTTGGCTAAGTGATGCATATGTCCCTCGAGGTATTCTCTTGAAAATCCTTTGGTTCCATTCCTATTCTGTTGCGCTCCTTGTAGATCTCTGGCGTGCACCTTCAG
The DNA here is from genome assembly GCA_029884605.1 of Ormosia emarginata. Taxonomy (NCBI): domain Eukaryota; kingdom Viridiplantae; phylum Streptophyta; class Magnoliopsida; order Fabales; family Fabaceae; genus Ormosia; species Ormosia emarginata. The sequence goes on along the minus strand of JAQQTP010000080.1, from coordinate 29,958,561 downwards.
AACATTTGCTACGGTTTGGATGGATGCGTAGTGTCCTATATAATAGTATGGCTTCTTACCCTCCAACGGCAAACCTAGAATCTGCTCAAATTCTTCCAAAGTGGGGGCTAGCTGGAAATCCTGAAAGGTGAGACACCGAAGAGGTGGGTCATAATATTGGGCCACTGCAGTGATCGCTTCTACTTGCACATTCACCTCTAACAGGTCCAGGATCTTCCCATACTTTACTGCGAGTGTCAAACGTTGGGTCTTCTTCAGCATTCGGCCCATGATCACTAGGCTCTCAGTGTTAACTTTTCTGGCCTTGAGTCGCAGAGTCTTCTTCAAGGTCATATCCTTATGATCTGATCCCATATTTCTTTTCATCAAAGATACTCACTTCAAATCTTGATTGACTTTAACGGTTCTCTAACAAATTTTCCTGAAAGATGACAAAAAGATTAGAGTGTAGTAAGAAACATGATGCAAGGATGCAAAACATTATTATTTTTTTATCTTCTTTAGAATGAATGCAATGATAAATAGTTGGTCCATTAGTAGTGACTTGCACCTCCTTTTTTTAAAAAAAAAAAAATTCTCTCCTTTTATTTCCAGATAAAACTTGTCTTTGAGCGGGGTGCGATTAGGTTTATCATATTAATGGACCACACTACTTATTATATATATGTACAAAAACAAATATGACATGGATAAACTAGAAGAAGGTGTGCTCCCTTTGTGCCCTAAGGGATTGCCTTAAATTTGAGGAGTTCTACCCTAAAGATCGATAAGTTTTTTTTGATTCGTGAGAACTCTCATTGGGTGGCTTTACTATTCTAAAGGCCTCTAGAGCTAAGTCCCATTTCATAATGCTGACCACAAACAGTGGGTAAACCACTAAGTGCGGGACATGTATGAAAAAGGCACACTCTAGATGAGATTTTCGCAATAACCAAATAGGATGTACATCCAAAATGGCTACCACTACGCAACCTCTACTTAACTTAGGCTCCACTCAGACCCGGGTATAGGGCCTCACTCGAATGTGTGTGAAAAATGTGTAAGTGTAGTGGGTGTAGGGAGCATACAAACCTTTATAATCCTAAATATTACCCACATCCTGCAAAACAAAATAGCACAATACAAATTCCCAAAGGTTCTCTACCCTAAGGTTTGCATAACAAATAAGAATTACAATTAAAATAAATAAGAAAATAAATTAAATAAAAAATAAAAAACAAAACAAAACAAAACAAAAGGGTAAAACAAACATTTAAATGTCACAAAATTTGCACAATTAATTTACAAAGGCTTGACTCTCAAATCTCCCCAGTGGAGTCGCCAACTGTCGCGACCGTGATCGCGACGGGATAACGACTTAAATTACAAAAAAATAAGGGAGTCGCCACCAATTTTATTTTCTTTAGGAAAAATTGGAAAACCTAGAAAAGATGGTCTGCATTCAAAAACTCGAGTTCGGGAGTCTAATTATGCATAGAAAAGGGTGGAGACTAAATCCCACAGCACCCCTAATACATCCGTCCTAAGACGGTTACCTTAAATCAATTGTGCAAATTTTTATAAGTTTTAAAAACATTTATTTTACCCATTTATTAAAAGATAAACAAACAAACAAATTATGAAAATTTAAGTTTTGGTTTAAAAAAAAATCATCGAGTTGTCACAACTTAAATGATTCGAAAAAAAAGCAAGATTAACAAGCTGTTACACAACTCAACTAATCCTGTTTTATTCTAAAAAAGATAGAATAATTAAAAACATACACTGGCAAAAAACAAAAAAAAACAAAAAAAAGAATAAATATAGACATGTAACGATTTAAGCAAAAATCTCAAATAAAACTCAAGATAAATTTTTTATTGCTACCACTTTAAAAAAAAAAAAATTGAAAACAAGCTTACAAAAACGAAGAAAGAAGAATGAAAAAAAAAAATCTATCCAAACCCAAAAGAAAAGACTCGGATCACACAAAAAAAACCTACGTAAAAAATAAAACAAAATCTAACTTAAAGAATATATATATATATATAAATAGAATTAAACAAAACTGTTGATGCACTTTTATTACTACCTTTCTCTTTACATTTTTTTTTTAAACAGAGAGTTACCTAAAGATATAATAATATTAATGATAATAAAATAAAAAAACAGAGGCTTCCGCCTCGGAATGAAAAAAAAAAAAAAAAAACAAGAAGAAGCTTCTAGCTTCGGGATACGAAGAAAGAGAGGTGAGAGAGAGAGGGGAGAGAGAGAGAGGGAGGTCCTGGTGGGCGTGACGAGCGGCGGTGCGCGCGCGGGGCACGAGTGGGCTCGTCACGGCGGCTTACTGGTGCGGGTGGAGGCGTGGAGGACGGCCGAGCTACTTGGGGCGGTGTCGCGGTGGCTTTCCTTTTCCTTGGTATTTCTTCCTTCAGCCCACTGTTCACTCTTTTCTTTTCCATTAAGGATTCTCAAACCGAAGACCATATTAGAATAACCCCCCAACCCCTTTGTTCTTTGCCTTCTAGTCTTTATATGCCAGAGTATGTGTAGGGTGTTTTGTCTGAATTTTGTGAAGAATGGTGCAGTGTGTTATGTACGTTAGTGTGTGGGAGAGTTTGAATGACAGAACGTGAAGAGAAAAAAAAAAAAAAGTAGCAACTCAGATGCAAACAGTAATGGCAATATGATGCATAATGGAAAAGAGAAGTTGTTATACCTCTAATTTAAAAAAAAAAAACGTTTACAAATTTCTCTCACTGAGTTTTCCTTTTTGCTCTTTTCTCTCCAACCAGAAGAACTAAGAAGGAGAAAAACCAAGTAGTTACAGACGAGCTGCTTCCAAGCGAGAAAAACATAAACAAAACTAGCCCAAAAATTCAACCAAAAACTGACCAACCCCTTTCTCTACTTTGCTCCCTGTTATATAGGCACCAGAATTATCTGTCTTGGCATGCCTGAGAGCAGATTTGTGTAGTCTTTTTCACTTCATTTTTTTTGGATTGCTTCACTCTTCTTTTTCTCCTGTAATGCTTTATGCAACCTTCCATTTCAGTGTTTGAGCCTCAACACGTTGACAACAACTCTATTCCTTTTTGTGCTTCATTTTTGAAAATTTCTACCATCCCCTTTTCCTTTCTTCTGCTACCATCAGGAAAGTTTGTTTTGTCTTTTGTGTTTGGCTTTGTTTGCTGGCTTGCTCGTAGTTTCCCACACGTAGAAGTTGCAGCTCCCTGTTTTTGTCTTTCAAGATTTGTCAATTGTTTTTTCCTTTCATGCTTTTTTGTCTTTTTCCTCTTGGCTTGATGTATGCTTGATATATGCTGCAACGTCACCTTCCCTTCTTTGTTTCAAATTTTGGAAACTTAACACAAAACGGACCAAAGTAGTCAAATGGATATGAACATACTTTCTATTGGGTTGTGCTTGATCTGGATCAGAAATTAAAGAAGTGAGTGTAAAATAAAACAAAATAAGGTAAAATAAATAAATACAAAATCTTTTATTACTTTTTATTTTTATATTTTCTAAATTAAAAGTTTTAAGGACCCGGTCAAAATTAGGTGTTCACAGTCAAATAATACTTTGGTTGCAAGACAAATACTTGCTCCAGTATCGATATAAGCTTAAGTTTCTTTATTACTTTTTGCAATACTTATTTTAATATAAGTACTATTTGGATTCTGTTTGTTTTTTGTAGATAATTCATCCTCCGAATATTCATATATGTTGTTTTCAGTAGTGCTTAATTCTTATTCTAATGGTTCTAACTAATATATTTTATAAACTTGTTTTATTATTTTTTATTTTTCTTTAAAATCTTTCTCTTTCTTTTGAGGACATTCATTAGCATAATGACCTTTAACATTACATATCCAACAAACACATTTCTTTTTACCCTTTGGACAATATTTTCTTGGTGTATTTCTTTTTCTCTTAAAATATTTTCTTTTAGTATTTTTATAAGCTCTTCTTTTAGGGTAAGTTTTTCTAAGTCTAGGTATTCTCTTATAATATCTTTTCTTCTTGGAAGTTTGATTACATCCATATTTTCTAGGATTTTCTATTTCTGGCAAATCACAACAGATTACATTTCTTCCCCTATTTAGTTGTCTAATTATCTTTGTATATATTGTTCTCTTAATTGATGATAAAGAATTTGTATAATTCCACCTAAAGTGTTAGCAGTTTCTTTTGGTTGAATTTGCCAAATAGTTTGTATTTTAGTATTGAGTGGATATGACAATTTATCAATAAAAATATCCATATATATATGTTTAGACTCAGTATTTAGCTGATAATAATATTTTTTATATTCACAAATAAAACTTTCAATTTCACACATGTTACATATTTGCATTTGGTTTAGATGTGCTTTAGCCTTCTCATGTAAATATCTGTTTACTTCTTCTTTATGTTCAAATGTATTATATCCAACAAATTCTTGATTGTTTCTCACAGTTCTTGAATATTGTGTCCATGTTTCATCAGTAATACTCATTAAATATTTTTGTACATTTCCTTCTGTTTTGTAGACTATTAAATTTTTAACATCTATTAAACTTAACCCATTAAATCTTTCATCGGTTGCAATAAGTAAAGTAATTTCATTTGTCCATTGTAAAAGTACATCTTCTTTATTTCTTGCACAATCAATATTTAGTCTAGCTCCTGTTCTAATATTTTCGTAATGAAGATTAAATTATTCTGCCATTTTAGTCTATTTTCCATTTTTTCGAGAATATCCTTGACTATACATAGTCTCTTGTTCATATTTTTCCCATGTTTCTTTTGGATATCCCCAATAATCTTCCAATTTTCTTTTAGGTTTTGAGTTACTTATTTCTCCTTTTTCCATAAATATCTCATCATATTCTGATTCTGATTCTAAAGTACTATAGTTTAGAATTACTTCTTCATTTTTATTATTTGTTTCAATATGTTCTACCTTTTGTATTTGTTTATTTTCTTCTTCAATTATTTTTAATTGTTCTAATAATTGTTCTAATAATTGTTGTATTTCTTCTATATCATTTGATTTTCTTAGTGATTCTAAATATTCATCTTTTATCCCTTCCATGAAGTTACTTGATTTTAAAAATTTTAAAGGTTCTTGTTCCTCTGTTTTTATCAATTCTTCTCTTGGTTTTATACTTAATATTTCTTCTAGATCTTTTTTCGTAATATATTTATTAGTCTGTTCTTCCTCTAGAAGACTTTCTAGTTGTTGTAAATTTCAATTCTTTTAATATTTTCATTTTTATCGATTTGTTTATTCTTATTAATATTCTTTAGTGTTTCTTTAATGTTATTTATTTCATTCTTTCCATTTTGTATTCTATCACATGTACAATTTGTAATTCTATTTGTATTATCAATTAGAAGTATTATATTTTTATTAATTTCTTTTAACATTTCTGTTAAATTTTTATTCATTACTTCAATTTCTTTTGATATTGTCATTTTTTTATTACTTTAAATTCAAATTTATTTTTATTTTAATTCTTTTTTTCCAAAACACGATGTCTCCGAATTACCAAAGAATCCTCCATAAAACAATGCCATTTTGATTATTTTAAAAAAACTTTAATACAAAACAACTCTATTTTCATAAAATTATTTCGAAGAAAATTTGAAGTTGTCAACCTAATCACCTAATCCAAATCAATCAAATCATAATCGAGTTGGATTATTTGTTTCCCTGCCCCCCCCTCTAAAATACGATCCCAACCCAATCCAATTAAATTCTCGATCATTTCAGTTTTTATTTTCTCCCAAAATTAACCTAACCCAATCCTTGATCATCCTTAGTAACATGGGGGAAGAAAAAATAATAAATGGTACGGACCGGTAAACAATAATAATAATAGTAGTAGTAGTAATAATACAAAAGTGACCATGGCTATATTTCTTATATAATTAGATATATACTAGATAAGTTTAATTATTTGATATTCATGTATCTTTAATAAGTCTTATTATTTTCATTATCTCTTTGTACACAGAAGTTAAGAATCAGGGACACTTTTAACATTAAAAACAAAAAGAATCAGGGACACTTTTAAAATGCATTATGTTCAAATTATATCATGTCACCGTGTAACTATTTTTTAAGCTTGTTATATCATATGAAATTATGTTATATCAAGTTATATATTCCTATAAAAAAAAGTTATATATGTTCAAATTATATTCATTTAAGTGTTTTTTTAAATTTTATCATGTCACCGTGTAATTAGTTTTTTTCTTCTTCCTCTTTTTCACGAGTCATACGTTCTCCAACTTGATGCCTTACCCCCGACTACAAATAGCATGAATGGGAGCAATGATGATTTAATAATGTTATTTACACATTATTTTTATTACATCATTTTTATATTATTTTTTATAATAAAACAACAAAAAACATACATTTTAATATACTCTCTTTTTATCTTTATTTTCCCCATAAAAAATATAAAAATGATGTAAAAAAATATAAGAATGATGTATAAATGTTGATGTGTAAATAACAACACCCATGATTATTTACCTTCTAAGATTAAACTTGAAATCGTAGCAGGTGAAAGTGACTTCATAAGAAACACGGTAATGAAATTTGTACATCATAAATTTTATATCATTTTTAAACTTTTTAAGTTTGAGATAAAAAAAAAAATAGATTGAGACAATATGTGTTGAAATATATTATTTTATTATTTTATTATCTAAAATAAAATAATATAAAACAATTATGTGTGAATACATTATTATATTTGTAAGAAATGTTTTTGTACTATTCATTATTTATGTTATATAAGAATTTTAATTAAAGGAGAGATTTTACAATATTTTTAAACGATTTTCGTATTTTTAGGTGATAAGATATAAAATATGATAAAATTAATAATATAATATTTATTTACAACATTTAAATATTATAACTATTATGTAATTAAGTTAATTATACTTTATCACACATCACTTTAAAATATAAATATCACTTAAGGGTGTTCATAATGTTACCCTGTAATCAAAGCAGAGAGAGAAGTGGGATAGAGCCAGCCTATAAGAATTTTGACGTATACATATCATTTTTGTTTGAAAAATCATGTCCATGTCTTATCTAATGTCAGTTTGGTGTAATATCGCGTTGCATTCCTTTGTTTTGCAGTCTCAAAGGTTTAACCTCTGACTGTATGCAATCTTAACCTTTAAAAATGTTTCTGACAAAAAAAAAAAAAACCCTTTAAAAATGTTTTATTCTATAGTAAACAAAATTTATAAACATATTTCAAAAACTCTCTTTCATTAGATTCAAAATTGCACCTCATGCAGTTTTTTATTCAACTACAGGTGATTATGTTCCTAAGTCATATATATGAAAGCGAAAATATTTTTTCCACATCATTTTTTTACATAATTTTTAATATTTATATTTGTTTGGAAAAAAGATACAAAAAATATGTATTGAAAAGTATATTTCTCTTATTTTATTGCTTAAAAAAATAATGAAAAAGTGTAATAGAAATGATGTGAAAAAATAATATTAGTTGTACACAATTTTTATTACATCACTCTTAATATTATGTGCAAAAAAATAGTTGTACTATTTATATTTTTTTAACACCACTTATATATTTCTTAATTTACATGTAAATAAGTATTGATTTTTATGTATTATATAGTAGTGACTGAGAATATTAATTAATGTGTGATTAAATCATGATTAACATATAAATAATTAGTAATTAACATATATTATGTAATGACTCAATCATCAATTATTTATATATACATATTCTTAATTGGTGTGTATTATATAATGATTCAATCACTAATTATTTATACATATATATCTTTCGTGAATACATAATATACATCAATTACTAATTATTTATTCATGAATCATTGTATATGTAAGAAGTGTAAAAAAAGTATGCATATAGACTTTTTTTTTTGTAAAAAAAAAAAAAGATTGATATCCCAACTAAAAATATCCAAAACATATATGATTTCCCTCAATTGGTCAAACACATTTCAACATCCTTTGTAGCCACAACCGGATTTCCCTTCAAAAGGCACAGAACTTGTGGAACTGTACGTGTCTTCAAGGTTCCAAAGGCCTTCCAGCAAAATGGGTTGTCCGAAGTCTTTCCCTGTGCAGGACGCAGTACCACTTCAGAAAGTGTGAGGTTGGCGCATGGAACATAGTCACTGCAAGCAAATTGCACTGCGGGGCTTCTCACGTCGTAGGTGCCTTTTATGTTTGAGTACAGAACATTGCTTATAAAAACTGCAGAGCTCTGGTTGAAGCACTCCTTTGACTTGGAGAGGCAGTAGTATTGGTCTATGATAATTGGGTTGCGCACCGTGTCCATTTGAATGTTATTAAAGGTTATGTTAAACACAGCTCCTCCTCCACCCGGCCATGTTTTTATCCGAACTCCATTATCCGAGTTCTTGATAAATGAGTCCGTAACTGTTATATTTGAAACACATGCTCGAGAATTGTGACTCCCAAGACTGCCAATGCTGCAGAAACCAGAAACCAGAAACGTGTCATGAACAAACTCTACCATAAGCTTAACAGGGGAAAGCATATTAATGATTATATATATATATATATATATATATATATATTACATAGCTATTCATGAGTCGAAATTGCTCTTGCAGTCACGGTCACGATTGTTGTAATTACAGGCATTACGATTATTGTATGTAAATTATAGTTTTTTATTTTTTTTTGTTAAGTTTATACAAAATATAAAAAAAAAAAATTATAATTATTATAATTTTTATATATGTTTATTTATAATATTTTTTAAATTTTTATTCATTTAATAAAATTTTGTATCATTTAAAAAATAATTAAAATTGAATTTATAATCAAAATAATATAATTATTATTATAATAATTATTAATAAGTCTTTTAAAATTTTATTTAGACATATATAAATATAAGAGAATAAAAAACTAAATAATATATAAACTAAAATAAATTTCAAATAAATTTTATAAAATATGTCATATTTTTTATACTAATAAAAAAATCTAACTCCCTTAATATAAGTTACTAATTAATTATAATTATTCTTAATTCAATTTTCATACATTATTTTCAAAATTTTAATATTCTTACAATTTTTTATTTAATTTTTCTCTTCCCTAATTTTTCCAACTCATTTTCTCAATTTTTACCTAATTTTTCTCAATTTTTTCCCAATTTCCACCCTTCATCTGTCTCCAAATCCCTATCAAGTCCAACGTCCCTTTTTCTTTTGATATCCACCCAGTACGCATTCACCCACCAGCCAGTTGCCAGCCCCAAATTCCACTTTCCCCAAAATTTTCCCCATTTCCTTTCTCTCTCGGCCTCTCTCCATCACCCCCCAAATCCCACTCTCAGCCTCTCTCCATCACCCCCTCTTCCTCTCTGTTTCGTTGCCGCAAATCGCGCCCCCCACCCAGCCCCCTCTTCCTCTCTATTTCACTGCTGCGCTCGCGCCCCCACCCCGGTCTTCCTCTCTGTTTGGCCGCTGTGGAATCACACCCCCCCCCTCTTCCTCTCTGTTTGGCTTCCGCGAAATTGCAGCCCCACCCCCTCTTTCTCTCTGTTTGGTAGCCGTGAAATTGCACCCACCACCCCTCTTTTTCCTTCTTTTTCTTTTGAGTCTCTACATCTTTCATTTGAAAGAAAAAACAGAACGGAGCACCGTTGCGGCCTGTTGCAATCACAATACTGTTACGTTGCTGCCGCAACACCGTTACGTTACGATCAATTCGTATGATTTTGGTTCACAATGCAATTACGGCTTGATGCCGTTGCGACATAAGTCGCAATCGCAATATTACAGCCGCATCAGGTGATGCTGATGCATTTTAGAACCATGTAGCTATTGTTGGAGAAAGTTATAAACCTTATAATTTGTAGTATTTGTTTCACTAGCGAAACGTTCATACCTTATTCCATGACTTGGACCGCAAGTTATATTCTTTATGTAAACATTAGTAGAACCAGCTCCAATTGACACACAATCATCATCTGCACACATGAATGGAGAGCATTAACAGGAATTTGTTGGCTTTACACAAAGACAAGAAGACATAATATTAACTATTGAGAGTTTTAGGGTTACCACTGGAGATGAGTGAATTGTATATTGTGACATTATTTGTGTTCTCAATGTGAATTCCATCAGTGTTGGGACTGAGAGCAGGTGAGTTTATGTTAAGCATTTCTATATGGACCTTTGTACAGTTATCAAACCGTAAATGGAATTCAGGGCTGTTGTTGATTTTAATTCCTTGGACAGTCAAATTGGAGCTCCTTAAGAATCTGATCGCCTGCATATAACAAAATCTCAAGGACGAAAGTTCCAGTGATTCATGCACTCGAAATTTTCAGTGAAAATAGCTTTCTACTATCTAAGACTTACAACTGGGCGATAATCACATGAAACTGAATCTGTTCTTCCATTAATTTCCTGTCCAATGGAGAATTCAGCAATATAGATCAGCAAGGGTGGCGTATAGAAATTAAGATAAAAGACATGGGACAAGTGCTTAGTGCTTACTTTGTGACGTTTAGGACAGAGATGCCACCATTTTTCTCTTCTGTCATCAATAAGACCATCCCCTTGCAGTATTAATCCATTGGTTCTGTTGAAAAGCAGCCATCTCTTGCCACTGTCTCTTGGCCATGATTTAGGTCCGTTGTGCGGCACAACGGTACCATCAATCTTTTGTCAGGCAACAAAAAAAAAAAAAACAGAAAGAGCAAATGAACAAAGAAAGAAAAAAGTAAAAAAGAAAACAAGGGAAGGAAGGCCTAATTAATTAAATGAATATTAATAAAAGGTTAATATACATGCATTAATCTGCTTTAATATACGTTACCTGAAAAGTGGGGCCTGATATACAAGGCCCTGTGAATGTGGTAGGCTGTATCATGAAGATAAATCCCTTTGGAACAAGAAGAGTTACAGAGTTTTGGGCTTGGCAAACTGTGTCCCAAGCCGACTTGAATGCATCTGTGTCATCAGATACCCCATTCTCAACCGCACCAAAATCCTTTACATTAACAACACAAGGCTTATAATTGGAGGGAGAATGCGGAAATGAGTTATGGGACATTAGGTGCAAGTTCTTCTCGTTTCCACAGCTATCAAGTCTGCCATGGATTGGATTTGGGTGCAACCATAAACTAGTTAAAATGAACAAAACCCGAAGGACTGTCATGTTTGGCTTATTTTGCTTCTAGCTAATCAAGATGAAGAGCCAACGGGGGTGAGAATGGAATATATATAGCTAACGATGAAGCAAGGATACTTCAAAAAGTAGTGTATTGGAGTTGAATGCGTAAATAGTATATTCGAATTTTTTATAAATGTTAATTTGTATTGTATTTATAATGATTAAGCTGTAAATAAAAACTTTTTTCTCTATTTTTTTCCTCAACTATGGAGTAGTCTAACTATTTTGTTTTATATACAAAAGTAATACGATACTTTCATATATTTTTTAATGTTTTTATATATATATTTATATATATATATATATATATATATATATATATATATATATATAATAATCAACTTATATTAAGTATAAATTATTTTTTCTTACACTTATTTTCAATTTGTTAGATTCACTTTCATCTAATAGTTATCTTTAATGTAATAATCTCGACCATTAAATAAAAGTTGAACTAACGATTAAAAATGAATATAAAAAAAAAAATTTATACTGATATCAACGGATCTCCCTCCTATATATATATTGTCGTATACTCATATCATAATTTTTAAGCAAAAGTTGCATCCATATAATCTACTGATATTATATTCGATATCCGTACCTATATATGTGTATCATAGATGGCTACTTATGCAGTTATACCATCTTGCGAGGCATATAAAACGAACTTGCACTTCATAGAGAGATCACAACTTGGAGATGAATGGATACTTCAGAATGGTTCAGAATTGAACTGTTACATAGTAGGTCGAGGAATGCGATAGTGGTATACTCAGGGATCTGCTTTTGATATCCTGATAAATAGTGACGGATTTACTTGGTGACCCCACTCCTCCTTGAATTTTTTTTTTGATTTTATATAATTATATATGTATATATTTTTTTATGTTTTTATATATGTAATTTTTATTTTTATATATAAATAAATTAATAAATTTATAATGATAAAAAATATAACTCATATAATATTATTTTTTATTTTTTAATAATATTCAGGTAATTTAATACTTAAATATATTTATATAATAATATATTTATATTTTAATAATACTCATGTGTATTTGATACTAATATATTCAGATTATAAAAAAAAAATTCCCATCATTTTTTATCTATGTAAACTAATAATAATAAAAAATATTATCTATTTAAACTCACTTATATCTACCTCCACCGAAGAAATATTTGCTCACATTACTTAAAATTACTCGCTCCGTCACTAATGATAATGGCTGAAAGCCAACCAGCCCAGCATTCCAAATTCTTAGTCTTCAAAAACTTGTAAGAAAAGATAGCAATCTATCTATCCAATGCAGACTTTTTCACTTTGACTTTTGCCTAAGATTTTCTCTATCGTATTTGGTATTTCGCATGATGTAGATGTACATTTAGTGCCACTTCAGTAGACAACAAGTAAATAAATTACCCCACAAAAAAGTCTAAAAATCTATGGACTATAATTATCTACAAGCGTTTCTAAGTATCCTTTTTTAGGACTTTGTGTCTTTAATTTAATTACAATATTTGTAAAGGCCGGTTAGCTCAATTACCTAAAGGGTTGTAGATAAGGTATCTAGGGAAATTCTTTGAATGTGTACGCCAAAGTCTTTTCTTTTCTTTTTTTAATTTCGTTATCGTATCTCTTATATAATAAGTAATAAATTAATCTTTCAGAATATAATAAAACATTTAAATAAATTTTTTTTAATAATATTATTTTTATACATATAAATTTTAAAATTAAATTTAAAAAATAAATTTAAGAAATTTAAATCCCACTTCCGAGCTCTAATTGTCTTTTCTATTATCTCAAATATGTTACTAGCGTCCTCAGCAATAGTATTATATATAATGATGTATCCTTACTACCATTTTAAACAAAAAAAAAATATTAACGATTGTTTTTTGTTGCTAAATTTACTTCTAAAATCTTCTTTCAAACTCAATAAATATTGTAGTTGTATTAGTTAATACAATTTGTACAGATTTTATACCAATTAAAAACAACTATTTTTTATAAACAATTAAAAACAACTATTACATCAAGTGAATTGAATTTAATTTGACAAGTGAAAAAAAGTTAAGTAGAACTAATTTATATCTAGATACCTCTACATTCTGTTGGGGTCTCGGGTCTTATATTTGTATCTAAAATTATTCTAAATGCTTGATCTCACATATATATTTTTTTCTATCAAATTCAAATCCAGTTAACCTAAAATGATAATTTGCAATTACTTTTATGCGAACATTGTGCTATATTCAACATATAATAATATTACTAACTAAATAGGACACCACTAATCAAAATAACCATAGATTTTCCCTATCTATATTTGCTTTACAGATCTGAATTATTAATATTCTCATCTATTAGCAATATTATAACTCGCACTTAATTACTAGAGGAATTGGATCTAGCATGAATGTGAATTACATCCATAGTAGATTCCATTTGTGGTTTGTTGATCAACAAAGGTGTTAAATTAAATGATAAAGAGCAAATTTGTTTTTTATTTATTTCAAGAACATCTAAAAATTTCTCTACTCAAATAAGATAAAAGAAACTATTTTACAAAGAGATTTAATATTAGATTCCAACTTAAAATTAATTGGCATTAAGTGAAATGACTTAACAGATATATAAATCGCACTCGAAATATTAAGGCAGACGATGTGAGACTCTTAACACCCTCCTCCACAGATGTCTGGACAACATAAGCGAGCCTAAGGAAGTAGGTAGAAACAAAGATGAGATTTTGGTTCTGATATCATATTAGATTCTAACTTAAAACCAAATGATATTAAGTGGAATGACCCAATAGATATATAAACCGTACCCGAAATATTGAGGCAGACGATGTGGGACTCTTAACATTTAAGGGATATTGGGTTTGGAGTTTGAATTTTGGATTTTATGCAGATATTTTGACATGGTAAATAGTGATTTATTGATTTAGCGGTGTGTAATTTTTCTCAACAAATAATAGAGGAGCTAGAATAGTTTTTCACTTTTCTCAACATATGCTAGCCCCTGTACTCGCAAGCCAAGTCATAGACTGATCAAGAAAACAACAATTGTTCAGCTTTAAAATTGTAGTTTATATTACATCTCACCATCTCCAATTATTCATTGCATGCCTTGTAATGTAAACATGAATATGGAATATTTTTTATTGCGGCCAACTTACGTATACTTGGATTAATTTATATTTCTCGTTCAATTAAAGACAAATTATCCATGTTAAGACTAAGGAATTGACGAAAGTATTATTTGCTGCTTGACCTCAAGCAATGCCTGCAATGTGTTTCAAACCACTTCAATAGTTGTAGTCACGCACCGAAAGAGAAAATAATGCAACTTGTAAGAGTATTAAATTTCAGAAGAACAAGGAATAAAGAGAGTCTTCACTTCCAAATTCTAATTTAGTGGGGGAAGTTAACAACGAGTTCTTAATGATATCATTGCCAAACTGGAAGAAAATCTTAGTGGACCACCTAGACGTGTAGCACACTTGCACTCTTAAGGTGGGATAATTAGATAAAATTCACATCAGAAAGAAGCTTCTGCTGTCTCTCAATATTTTCCATTATAATAATTGGAACAAAATTTGAGGAAAACCTACGACAGAACTAGTGACTAAATTTTCAGCTTCAAAATGGAGTGGGTTTGATGGGTTCAACTTCTCAGCCATGCTCTCCTTTTGCTTTTGAGCTCCAACTCCAAAATGGGAGCAATTGGATCAAAACCATTAAGTCAATTGAAGCATCACGCCAAACCATTATAAAAGTAAAACTCATTACGAGAGTAGAACTAGAAACTCTTATGCTACAACAATTGACACTTTGACGAAGTTTATTCACAGGTAGCCGCATGTTTTTTAATTTTTATCTCTGGTTCGATAGTGGGTTCATGGTCTCAAGTCTCACCTCTATGAGCATTCAGGTCAAGGAAATAATTTATTTCTTCCCTCCCATCACCAAACCCTCAATTTACCCTTTGTTCGTTGGAAAGTGATGCTCATATGCCAGTTTTACAACTGTGAATTAATAGGCTAGTAATCTGTTACTATATCATAGTAATTTTTTTTATCAAGATAATATTTTTTTTATCAAGAATTATATCATAGTAATTGATTATTAATTTCGATTAAACAAATAATACATGTAATTAAAAAAAATTATACGTCGTTAATTGGTATAAAAATAATATGTAAATTTTAGTGTACAAATATTAATCCTGTTGTTTGTTTACATAATAAGACGTAACATAGGATGCAGAGAGAAAAGAAAGACTAAAGTGACGCGAGGTTCAATCATGTGAATAAGTAATCCTCTTAGAAAGATTTTGTGCCATTTGAGTTAAAGTTTTTGAATTTTTATAAAAGAAATTAAAAACAAATATATGATTTTTTAGATTATGGACACTAAAAGAAAATATTGTAATTTTATGAAATAAAAAAAAGTACTTCTTGTTTCTTACGCAAAAGGTTATTATTATCTCTGCATTATTTTTATTTTAATATTTTATTCAAAATATTTTTATACGATAAATGAGAGATTAATTTTTTTAGATACTATCAAATGTTTAAACAGATATTCTTCTCAATAATATTATTTTTATATACATAAATTTTAAAATTAAATTTAAAATCACATTCTTAAAAAATTTAAATTCCTTCTAACTAACATTTATTGATCCAATCTTTTGATTCTAGCAAACTTTAACATACAAACATAACAACATTGTTATTTAAGAAACTGCCCTAATGCTATATTTGATACGATGGATTTGAGAAGAAGATAATGTAAGAAAATTATGTTCCTATATTAGCTTAAATACATTAATTCTTTTCTTTTCGTTTCCTCTATACTCCAACATAACAAACATCACCTAATCGGATACAAATCCCCTGTCCCTAAAACCTGTTTCATTTCCTTGTGTCCACTCAAATCTTGAAAACTGAAAAATAATATACACATAATTTTTTTTTTTTAAAAAAAAAAAAACACTTAACATCGTTATCCAATCTTCACTGCACGTCTTCTTCTTTTCTCACAAACTACATCCTATCAATTTTTACCATAATTAGAGGTGGCAAAATGGGTATAATCCGTCATAAATTGTTTTAAAAAATGGGTTAGAAGAGTCAACCTCTCATTTTAGTGCGAGTTGGCGAGATTGAGCATGTAAAAAAAAAAAAAAAAAAAAAGTGAATGGGTTAGCAGGTTATCTGCCTAAAAAACAACAAAAAATATTAAAAAAATGCTATAAAAGGAGACGTAAAAACAGTAAACCATATTTCATAACACATACTCAAATCTAATATTTCATAACACAAACAATAAGTCTAATCCATAAACATAACATAACTCAATAGTTTCGATTTTCATAACAATGAGTTCTAATTCCATCAAATCATAAACATAAATTGATAACTATCAAACACAAATTAAAGTTCAAAGACCAAGGTTACATAAATAATTAAATCAATTATCTTCTAGATTAAGAACATTTGATGCTCCATTGGATAAAGATGATGACTCCAATCTTAAGGTTGTAGCATTGGCATCATCAACATCCTCATCTACAAATCACAATAAAAAATAAATAAATAATTGACAAATGATATTATGATAATGATTCTAAAGAAAATAATAATTGTAATAATGTTATACATTCAAATTAAAGAAATTACCATCATTAACAAAACCATGCAACCAACTACGAGTACAAATCAAAGCTTGGACATTTTGTGGCAAGAGACTACTTCTATACTTGTTTAAAACACGTGCACCAATATTAAATGCAGATTCAGATGCCACAGTTGTAATAGGAATGCTTAACATGTCACGAGCCATTATGGATAGATTTGGGAAACGGTGGTTCATGTCTCTCCACCATTGTAACACATCTAAATCTTCATAAATATCAAAATCTAAAGTTGGCTCATCCAAATAAAGCTCAAGTTGTGACCTTCCAACTCTAGAAGCAAGTTGATCCTTGTGCATTTTCAATTCCTATCATATTTGACAAGTGGAATACATATACATGAAAAGAAAAACAATATCAATTTTAAAAAGTGCACAATAGAAAGAAAGTAATTTATCAATTTAAAATATACATATACTTACACCAAACATCCTTTTATTTATTTCCTTGAGTCCCTTCGACAAACATAAAGATTGAGTAAGGACAACACTTGTGACATTGGAAGTGGAGGCATTGCTAATCGAATTTGAATACTTTTCAAAGAGTATGAACAATTTTCTCCTCACATGTTCTAGCTTTTGTTCACAAGTAAATTCATCAATTTTTGAGTAACAATAACTCAATGAAGAAAACTTAATCCGTGGATCAAGAACAGCTCCTAGTGCAAGCACAATACTATACTCATCCCAATATTTTTCAAACTTTTTCATCATCTTTTCTCCCATACTCCTTATAACATCATCTTCACTACTTAGACTTTCTTGAAGAACACATTGAATTTTCTAAACTTGCAAAAAATACAAGTTGGAAGTAGGGTAAGATGTGCCAGAAATTAAATTAGTAGTATCATAAAATGGTAACAAGAATTCACAAATTTTTTCTCCTCTTTTCCACTCATCAACTGAAGGGCAATATTTATAATTTGCATCTTTTGTTTGGAAATTACCAAATGCCCGTTTGTATTTAAGAGCACTTTCAAGCATGATATAGGTTGAATTCCATCTAGTAGGAACATCTAAACGCAATCCCTTTCCTGACACACCAGACTCAAGACCAAGTTGTGCAACACATTCTTGAAATTTTCTCATTCTACCCTCCGATCCCTTCACATATTTCACACTCTCTCTAATTTTGTGTAAGGCATCACTAGTCACTTTCAATCCCTCTTGAACAATGAGATTTAAAATATGGGCAGAACAACGAACATGAAAAAATTCTCCATCACATAACAACCAATCACTCGTAACAAAATTATTTTTCAAAATGTCTTGCATGTTGTCATTAGCAGATGAATTATCTAAAGTAAGAGAAAAAATCTTTTTCTCTATTTCCCATTCCTTCAAAAAATCAAAAATCTTTGAAGCCAATTCAAATCCGGTGTGTGGAGGAGGCATGTGACAAAAATTGAGAATCTTGCTATTTAACTTCCAATTTGTATCAACAAAATGGGCAGTTAAACATATGTAACCCTCTGTTGTACAAGCTGTCCATAAATCAAAAGTTAGGCAAATCCTATTCGGAATGCTAGTCATTGTTTGCTTAAGCCTCGCTTTCTCTCTGTTGTGAATATTTAAGACATCAGCTTTTGTTATATTCCTAGAAATAAGATTTGCATTAGGATTCAAGTACTTTATCCAACTCCTAATATTCTTATACTCAACAAAGTTAAATGGCAAATCATGCTCAATGATGGCAGCGGCACACGTCTCACGTGATACCATTTGATATATCTTTTGAGACTTTAGTTTTCCTTGCATATCTATCATCATTTGACCAACATCGTCAAATTTAACTTCTTTACAATTTGAGATGTGACGATTTAAAGATGATGTCCCATATAATCTACCCCCAACCTTATACTTTTTTTTACAAGCATTACATTCCGTCCGTTCTACTCCATCGTCACCCACTCCTATCTTTGTGAAAAACTTCCAACAATCAGACGTTAATGCTTTAGCTTATCTCTTTTGAGGTTCGAAATGTGACTCATCAATAATAAGATCCACACTTTCAACATCAACAGAGTTGTTATTGATGGAGTCCATTCTATGTTGTCAATTTCGGACAAACACTCAAATAAAACCACTGCAAAATTTGTAACAAAAAAAATGCACACAATGATTATCAATTCATCCATAACTCATCAACACACAATCCAACACACGTGCAGAAATCCAGCACACACATGCAGAAATTCAGCACACAATCTAGCACACACATGATCAAGTCTAGTTAAAAATAAGAAGTTTATGTTCTCCTTTGATAAGTAAATAAAGACAAGAAAAAAAAGAAACAATAGGGTGCCCCCATTTATATTCCACCCTCTGTAATTTTTTCATATTAAACATTAGAACGTGAATGAGTTCAAATTAACAACATTATCCAATTATGGTGAAACTAATGAAAAGATGAAAATAAGATAAAGACTATCCCATCAGTCCAGAGATCTAAAGACAAATGAATAAAAGCAATAATGTTTTTAAGAAATATATATATCCCTTTTAAACCTTTTTTTTATTTTTTTGATATTTTCTTTCTCAAAAATTAGGTACAATACTAGTCCATAAAAATGACTTGCCACCTCTAAACACGGAACACCACTCCAGTCATAACCAGTCATAAGTCATAACTCCAATCCAAGCATCGCATGTA
Source organism: Ormosia emarginata (assembly GCA_029884605.1). Taxonomy (NCBI): domain Eukaryota; kingdom Viridiplantae; phylum Streptophyta; class Magnoliopsida; order Fabales; family Fabaceae; genus Ormosia; species Ormosia emarginata. The sequence goes on along the minus strand of JAQQTP010000080.1, from coordinate 29,938,975 downwards.
CATGGGGCCATGGATAGGCATCAGTGGAGTGCATAAACTAAAAATTATAGGAAGAATACTATGTATATGTATGAGAAGTTAAGAACAAACTTACCCCGGTACCGGTGAGGGAACAGAGCGACGGAGAGAGAGTGCAACGGAGAGAGCCGAACAGAACAACTCAGCGACCGAGAGAGAGCAGAACAGAGAACAGATAGCCAGCGGAAGGAGAGAGCGGGAAGGACTGCCAGAAAGCGAGAGCAATAACTAGATGACGACCGGATAGTGAGAGCAAGAGCAGAACAGCGGCGGGAGAGCGAGAGCAGGACGAACGGCCAGCGGACGGAGAGAACGACAGGACAGACGACCAGGCCAGCGAATGGAGAAAGCGAGATGCAGCTGCCGGAGAGCAAGAGCAGGACAAAGAGAGATTGCGGGATTGCGGGTAAAGCTCTGAAATGTTAAATGTGGAATGGAATGGAAAGTTGGAAACTTGGAAATGGAGACTGAAAGTGGAAACTGGGAAAGTGAAGCTTCTGAAGACTGAAAGGAAGGAAGTGACGTGAAGGAGAAATTTTGCAAAAGTGGACTGAACTTACTGACCAACTCAAAAAGCTTTTGGGAAAATGAAGTAAAAAGTGATAATTTTTTTTTGAAAAAATAAAAAATGAAATTGAAGTGATACGGGTTCAACCCGACGGGTTGACCCGCACCTGCCCCGTTTAATTAACGGGTTATGCGGGGCGAGTTATGCAGGTTAAAAAATTAAAACGGGTTCAAATATTGAACCTAACCCGCTTAAAAAATATGGGTTAGCGGACCAACCCAACAGGTTGAACCCGTTTTGCCAGCTCTAACCATAATGATCGATCTCAATTTTCAGGAATCACAATACAAGCAATTACAAATTGATCTCATTGGTTGTGAGCCCCATCATTACCGGCGCCGCCCTCTCCTTTCCCTACATGGTTGCCTCCCTAACGGTTGCGACCTCTCCGTCCTTCACCAGCGACGGCTTTGACCTCATTGTCAAAGAATGGGCATAGGTGATTTGAATCCTTTCACAGAAGTTTTAATTAATAGGTGTTGCTATCTTATTCAGTTATCCTTACTTTCACCCTCCATATTTACTTTCACCCCTCCTATTTTTCTTTTATTTTGATCGCATATTCCTAAACCATATATTTGGACAATGCAAATGGATAGATTTTTTTTTTTTGGGGATAGACTTTATGAAAATAGTAGGCATACGTTTAGGATTTGAACATTTTTTTGGATGATGCCCTTCTGATGGCACAATAAGTTTTCCCTCTAATACATGAGATTTTTTTACAAGACATATGCAGTAAAATAATATGAATGGATACATATACAAGTTTGTATCAAGAAATTTCCAGTTAAAAGAATATTCTTTTTTTGTCTAAATACGTAAAAGAATAGTCTTTTTTAAAAAATAAAATAAAATTCATATTCATATAGCTTTTGTTTTCGACGTGGTTAAAAATGGCATCTTTTTTTTTTTTTTCTGGTAAAAGGTTGCAAAATATCCTTTGGTTAATCATTTTTGTCTAACACCAAACAACATCATTTTGAGGCAATGTTAATGGATTTCCCTCTAAAAGGCATAAAACTGGTGGAATTGTGAGTGTCTGCACAGTTCCATAAGCATTCCAGCAAAATGGGTTGGCCAAACTCTGGCCTTGTGCAGGAAATAGTTCCACTTCAGATAGCGTGAGGTTTGTACATGGAACAGAATCACTGCAGGCGAAACGCAGAGGCTGGCTTCTCACATCATAAGTACCTCTTATGTTTGAGAATGAAACATTGGAAACTGAAACCGCAGAGCTCTGGTTGAGGCAATTCTTGGAGGGGCAGTAGTATTGGTCTATGATGATTGGGTTACGGACAGTGTCCATATGAATATTATTGAAGGTTACCTTAGACACTGATCCTCTTCCACCCTGCCACGTTTTTATCCGAACCCCATTATCAGAGTGCTTAATAACTGACTCCGTGACTGTTATGTTCCAAACACAAGCTCGCGAATTATAATTCCCTAGGCTGCCAATGCTGCAACAAAACAGGAGGACAACTCCATTAATATAATCCACAGTTACTCATTAATGGTTAGGGACAAGGCCATGGCAGCTCACATTCAATAGTAAAATTATGCAGAAGTCAGACCTCTGTATGTGAAATTCTTAGTGCTTTTAGAATAAGAATTTTTTTTGCTCTGTATAATTGAATGTGCATCACATCAGTTATGTGGGTCATTGTTCTGTCTATGCAACAATTTTAATGTTATAACTGTTGTAGTGCATATTCAATGTATAGAGCAAGAGATTTCTCTTGCTATTGAAGCACCTAAGAATGTCTTCCTTTGTATTTGAGAAAATTATGCAGAAATCAGAGGCTTCCACCGTACAAGATTATTTATTGTTGCTAAGTGCATATCCCCCTTTCTTTTCCTTTGCATAAAAACTATGCCTTCTAACACTTCATGGCAACATCCTAAAAGTGGAATGCCTCATGTTGCAAAAGAATTTTAGCATCACAGACCAAAACCCTTCAGTCTCTTAAAGTAGCTAGAGATGTTTTTTTTTTTCCCTATTAATTTTAGTTTAGACTTCCCTTCCAGTAGGCTGGGGTTCTCTAGTGACATGTACCTTATTCCATGACTTGGACCGCACGTTATGTTCCTTATGTCCACATTGTAACAACCGGCTCCAATGGACACACAGTCATCACCTGCATACAGGACTCAGAAGGATGATAAAGGGAGGGCATGATAGAGCTTGTTGGGTTTGTACAGAGGAAAAACATATTAAAAGAGAATTTATAGAATTACCGTTGGAGATGACTGAGTTGTAAATATTGACATTATTTGTGTTCTCAATATGAATTCCATCTGTGTTGGGACTCAGAGCAGCTGATTTTATGATAAGATTTTCTATATGGACATTTTGACAATCTTCAAATCGGAAATGGAATTTAGGACTGTTCTTGATTTGTAGTCCTTCCACTCTCAAATTGGAGCTCAAAAAGAACCTGATGGCCTGCATCAGAGGATTCAAAATTCAATGATGTGCTGTTAAAAAAAAATTCCAAACTAGAAACTTAACGAGATTCAATCAACTATTTGTGGGACTTACCACTGGAGTATCACATGGACCAGGCTGTGTTGTTCCATTAATTCCCTGTTAAATCTAAAAATAAGTAATAGAACACCAACAGGAGTGGCGTCAAACAAAAAGGTAAGACTTTAAGAGACAAAAGAAAAATGTTTACTTTGAGAAGCTTGCAAGGGAGACTCCACCATTTCTCTCCTCTACCATCAATGAGACCACCTCCCTGTATTGACAGACCATTGATTCTGTTGAAAACCAACCATTGTCTCTTGCTGCTATTTATTGGCCATGCATCAGGTCCATCCGGCGCCCAAATAGTGCCATCAACCTTTTGTACATCCAACAAGAAAATAGGAAGAAAAACTATCAAAATTTAACCAAAGATTAACCGTAACATATATACTCATAATATTTGCTTTTACCTTAAAAGTGAGGCCAGAATTACAAGGCCCTGTGAATATAGTAGACTGTATCATAAAGGTATAACCATTTGGCACAAGAAAACTTCCTGATTCTTCGGCTTGACATGCTGTATCCCAAGCCAACTCAAATGCTTGTGTATCATCAGAGACACCATCCCCAACCGCTCCAAAAGATCTTACATTGAAAACAAGAGGTCCATGGCTAACAGCCTCGGGTGCAGGAGAAGGTGGTAATGAAATACGGGATATTGGAAGCCATTGCTTCCCGTTTGTATGATTGTGAAGTCTGCCATAAATTGGAAGAAAGAACAAACATGTTATGAAAATTAAGAAAACCCGAGAAATACTCATACACTGCATGAATATCATGTTTTGGTTAAGCTTCAAGCTAGCTAAGATGAGAAGCAAAGGGAGTGGAATATATTTGACTATTTATAGTACAATATTATGAAGTTTTAAAGCGCTCCTATCTCGCTAGGCATGCAAACCGAAGTAACACTATGTTTGGTCATTCATAGAACTCGACTGGGATTTTGACATTAGGTCACTATCATTGGCTAGACATATATAGTGGGGCGGTACAAAGAAGCAAGGCACCCACGTTGCTGGAGACCACTTAATTTGATCACTATTGCGACTTGCAAGAGATCAGAAGTGTTGAGCTGAGGATATTGCAGAATCATTTGGAATGAAGACACTTCTAAACTAGCTAGCCATCGGAGAGCTTAGTGGAAGCTACTTTTGTTGTGGACGGGTTTGAGTCTGACATTATAATAATGACGCAAAACCGACCAATTCCATTTAGGGAATAGAGATTGGCACTCTGATGCAGCAGCATGTTGAGTCCACAACAAGTGAGGAAATTATGACCAAAGAAAAAAAATGACTCACCAAGGGGAGAAGGGTCGAAAAGAAAAGGTATATCAAGGGGTGATAGGTGCTTTGTTTCTCTTCCTGTTATCCTCACCCACTCTCAAGCTCAGCACATTGTAGAAACAAGAAACAGAACAGGTACCAACAAAAATGAAACATAGCAATAGCATTACAAATCTCGTGACTATATTAGAAGTTTGAAGAAATTGCTACATAAACATATTATATTTGTGTATTTTAGTCTCCTCATTGCTTTTAGTTGGCTCCTTCTCAGTGGTGTGGGCGAGAACCAAGTAGATTAGTAGAGTTAAAGACATGAAGGATGAGATGAGAGATGAAGGTTGAAGGATGATTGGCAAGGTTGGGACAGAGAGCACATGTCATGTTCTACATATGTTTGCCTTATTATTGGCATATAAGATTTTCTTATTTCACTAGACTAGTACCAATGTAGAGCATGATGTCTGACAGTGAAAATGTTACATAAGTTTTTATAGTTAAGGACTAAAACAAACCATTGCCATGCTAAGACGTCATTCACTACATCTCTGTGAAGTGATCAGCTCACTAGACACAGCAATTATTTGGGGACGGGTCGACGCAGTAACGAACCAATTGTTTCATGTACAAGAAAACTCAGTTTATCTTACCTAAACTAGGCTTAACCATATTGTTGGGCTTTCTGCATTTCTAAATTATTGACATCTCTGCCACAAAATGCTTGAAGGTTGACGGCGTTGTGGCGAGAAATTTGGTAGATAATGTCAAGAATTATGGGGGTGGCAAATGCTTGTATTCGAAATGGCGGTGGCTTGAACTTGCTGTAGTGTAACAAATCGACTAACCAGTCAACTATATTTACAGGTCAACAACCTTCATTATAAGACGGGCAGTTCAATTAAGAATTACTCTTAGTAACATAAGAAAAAACACCTTTCTTCAAATTTACAATTTACATTGAACGAATCGGACGTGTTTTTATTCAGGTTCGCCAATTCAAAAATGAGTTATTGACATTCAGGTTTTGTTTAAGTGCTAAATGATGAAGTCCGATTTGTTGTATTATCGTTAGTATTATAAATGAGCGACATTATTCGTCTATCAAAAATATTTTAATTTTTTTTAATTCATTCACAAATTTATTTTATATTTCATAAAAATAATAATTACATATAATTTAATTTAATATTTCTCACATAAATTTATAATATAAATATAATGTATATATTTTAAATATACTGAATAACATTATCTATTATAAATTATAAGGCAAGTGAAATATTTAATTAACAGTATAAAACATTTTAGTATTTAATATATATATATATATATATATATATATATATATATATATATATATATATCGGAGATCAACTGATCTTTCTAAATGATCCTTCTATAATAGTACAGAATAAAGTCTTCACAATCGAACTAAAATACAAACAAAGTCTTCACGATCAAGAGCAGAGACACTTCTGGATTAGTTGCCGTTTCTTCTGGTGTTTTTGTACTACTGCTTTTGCTGCAAGGACCTCTCAGGCCTCAGAAGAAGCTAATTATGTTTGTTCTTGTGTTATACTTGCAACTCCCCGTTGAAATACTAAAATTCAAACCCAGTACAGAAACAATAAAACAAAGTAAAAGTCTCAGAATGCAAACTAACTAGTTAGAATTGTCATTTTAAGGAGCTATCTCTATCTCAATACAACAATCTACTACAGACGATCAGCTTGATTTTGTCCCGTGTTATTTATTTCGCTAAAGATTACCAACACAAATGCAGACAACAATACAAAATTGACATCACAATTCACAACACAACTACCAACCACCATTCAGAGCCCACCCATCATTGTATCAACAAATACCAATACCGACATAAGATATGACACTTGTCTTCTATTCGATGTTACAATCTGTTTACACAGGAAACACGGAATTCTTCGGAATACCCATCGAGGGTTGGGTAATATTGAGTACCATATATCTCTCTAAATCTGTTTTTACAAGGCACCGAAATACAACAAAGATAAAGGAACAAATTTTATAACATAAATAGAGGAAAATACGGAGCATTCATATGGAAACGACACTTTGCAGTTTTGTTGCATATCACAATATCACAAGCCAAGAAACGGGCATTGCTTCCTCGCATGCTCCGGAATCAATTTCACCAAAATCTCAACTGGGACTCCCTTCAGTTCTGGTACACAAGCAGTAAGAACATCTACACGGTCAGCCAGAACAATAAACTATTGACGGCAATAACAGACCAGAGTTTACATAAATACAATAGCCTGTTCCAAAATTATCATACCATGAGATTTGAAATTGAACAATGGTGGAAAGAAACGACCATTTGGCAAGCGAGTGTTTGGGTCACGAAGTTCATCAAAGAAAGGATGGGTCAAGGCATCTAACTGCACCAGATAAAGATAAAACACATTATATATAAAACTTTGGAGGATGAGAAACAACCATGGAATAATTAGATTAGAAACCATAAAACTGCCAAACACAAACTAGCAGAACCATTACATGATAAAGGAGCGCACAATTTTCAAAATTAGCTGTGGATAGAAGTTAGAAAGGCCTGCTAGGAAGTCATATACTCACAGCTGTGCACCGCAGGTTAGGGGAGTATTGTAGTAGTCTCGATACCAAATCAACAGCTTCTGGAGGCATGCGCTTATGAAAGATCTAGTAGGAGCAAATCAACAAATTTATATCAGTGTGGCGTCCTCAATAAGAGGAGATACTAAATATCTTAGTATGGTGAGCTGAAGTATAAAACATGAAATACTATTAAATTTATTTTTGATACCTTGTGCCATGGATGTGCTTTAATCTGTGGGAATTTAAATTCTGTATAGTTAGGGTTCATGCACTTAATCTCTTCCCTTGTTGGAGTGCCCAGAACCTATCAAAACAAGAAGTGGATAATTTACATGTTAAAGATGCTAGCACTGTGTACATAAGCAAGGCTACCCATCAAATTGATCAATGAATCAGTGATTCAAGCAAAGAGTCACCAAATAAACCAATTCAATCTTAAAAGGTTAAAGCAGAAGACATGATCAACAATTCATCATCCATTGCATCATGTTGTTACAACTAACAATTGAGTTATTGAACCATCCAAGAATACCAATTTCAGAGATGGATTCAATGCAAATAAGGAAAACATAGCAGCAATAACAGATAAATTACCCAGAAAGATTACCTTGATGATCTCAACAAGCTGATCAACTCCACTCTCGCCAGGAAACAAAGGCTAGAAAAAGAAGATCAAACAAATTTAATTATTAAATGTACAAAATCACAAAATCAAAAGAGCTACCATCAACAGCCACCAACCTGTCCAAGCAGAAGCTCAGCCAATACGCAACCAACAGACCAAATGTCAATAGCTGAAGTATATTCAGTTGCTCCAAATATAAGCTCAGGTGCTCTATAATATCTAGAACATATGTACGATATATTTGGTTCGCCTTTTATCTGTCAAAGGTTAGACCACACAAGGTAAAAACTCCTACCTCAACCAGGACAACTGAAGTTCAAATAGGAATGGTTGAAGGAAGAAAGGAAAGAAAATACACACACACACACACACACATATACATACAAAACGTACCAAGACTTTTGCACTTCCAAAGTCACATAATTTAACCTGGTGGGTATGTGGATTGACCTGCATAGAAAAGCTTCCAGTTAGTATTTTCTAACTAGCGGTCCTGAGTCTCCAGAGTTTGAATTAGCAGTTTCCCATCTTTTGGCCACTCCAAACACAACCATAAATATGAAACACTAGAAGTTGAGAACTGAAATAAAAAGTGCAAAAAATAAATGATCGATGAGAGGATAAGTAAAATAAAATACATACTAATAGATTTTGAGGCTTGATATCCCGATGGCAAACTCCAATACAACGATGAATATAAGATAGTGCCCTAAAGATCTGCAATATATCAAGAAAACTGTTACAACCTCAGCAAGATGAGAACTGAAGACAGGAAGGACAAAACTGCATATATCCCTACATTCAACCAAGCCAACTTTGCTTTCATAATAGCACAATAACAAAGTCACACCCAACTCAAAATAGAATTAAATGAGCATACTGTTGTACACAACTAGTAATCAAACTTTAAGCAACTGGAAGCCATGGGTCAATCAAGGGTACATAGCAGGAACTCTTAGCAAAGTGAATAATATGAGAATTAGCACCACTAGGACCACAACTGCATGCTTTAAGATTTATTGTATATGATAAGTGCAAGCTCCAAAACTTGAGCAATAATTCAGAGTGCTAGAAAATTATCTGAAACATTAACACAGCCATTCTTCAAAATACAACAGACAAAAGGATCATGACAAAACCAAACAGTCATGATAAAGCATACCTGGTATGTATAGAGTTTCACATATATCAGTGGCATCCTTTGGTTCAACTTGTTGTAATGTTTGATCACACGATGAACTGTTTCAGGAACATACTCAAGTACCAAATTAAGGTACAGTTCATCCTTTTCAGTGGTTGAAAAGAAACAATGCTTCAAAGAGACAACGTTTGGGTGGTCAAGAAGACGCATTGTTTGCAGCTCCCGGTTCTTATACCTCTTGTCTTGAAGAACCTTTTTGATAGCCACAGTTTCACCAGTCTCCAAGCATTTAGCCTACAATTATACAAAATATCAGCATCAAATTTGGAAGGCTAAACTAATACATCATCCAGTAAACTAGATATTATAAATATGTACCTGGAAGACAACCCCAAATGATCCATGCCCGACAGCTCGCTCTGCCATATAGCTTATAGTCTGAAATATTAAGAAAAATGTTCAATTATTCTAGAGCGATAAATATATTTAGAAAAATGAGAAAATGAATTACAAAATATGGTTAAAGAAAATATGTGGATGAGGATAAAATCCTACTATATGATATCACCATATCCTATCATATCTCATGGAGCTCCATCAATTAGAAACTAATTGGTTAGGATATTTACCAATAACAAGGCACAACACAAACATGCTGAAGACAGTAAAGAGTTGTGCTACTCACTGTATAAAGATTCAAGTCAGCAGGCAGTACAGCTGGCATAATAATACCCAAATCTTGAGAAACAAAATATTGACTTCAAGGACAAATAGGATTATTCTCATTTCAAATTTCAATATTCTCAATCACAGCAGGTATAGAAGAGGGGGGGAAACAAGGGTCATACTATGGCGCCCCTAAGTAATGTAACATGACTAATTGCAGATTGTTGTAAGTGGTTTAACCATTTTATACATCCGAGTTAACTATACTTTGTGTCACATCACTTGGAGGCATAGATATCACTTAGTGGTATTGTAAAATTCCCCCCCCCCCCACCCCCCAAAAAAAAAAAACATTTACAAACAAACAACAATACCAAACTGAAGCATTAATTGTTTATCAACTTGCAAGCACCAGGATGTCAGCACAGCAAGTGAGAGAGTACAGTAGTTACATTATTTCAAACTACATTCCACAGCACAGTACATGTTAGTGGAAAAATAAGGGAGAAGGTATACCTGCTTCAGCTGACCATTTCTACCCCCAATGGTAGTTACAATGATATGTCCTGTCTCCGTTCCATTACCATCAACAACGGTGGCTTCCATTTCCTACGACATGAAGCGAGCTGTAATCAACTAACTAGGTCTGAAACTTAAAATCAAACAGCAAGAAAATAAACCAAAAAAAAAAAAGATACTCTGTTAAGAATTTAATACAGTGGGTGACATACTTTATCATCCCTAATTTTCATATCATTCATCTCCTCTGGCAATCTATCAACACCACTGGCTTCTCTTAATCCTGATGTTGGTGCCACACCAACCGACGCCATCTTGATCTTCCACCAAACTTCCTTGCTATTTTTAACTGCTTAAAACCCACTTATTCATTTACCTCCTGGAATTAATAGCAACAAAATCAGAGGGAAATTTGAAATATATACATGGAAATAGAAGCCAAAACAGGAAAGTTGCATCTTCCATACACAGAAAACATTAGCTAAAAGCCTAAAACAAAGAGAAACGAAAGCAATAAATGCAAATGTATTTTTTTTTTCTATAGTTATATAAATAGCCATTTGCGGAAAATACTGAAGGAATATCAAAGATCCATCAATTGAACATCACAAATCCAACGGAAAACTCATCGTTGCGTCAGTAATCTCGCGATTTTTTTTTTAAAAAAACAAAAGGACAGAAATTGGGAAAAAAAAAATAATCCGCACAAAAACGGACCAAAAGATCCCCGTAAATTAGTAGCACAATCGAACACTAAATAAATAAATAACGATCCAAATACACAAAACTAAATTAACAAAAAGTCCAAGTTAAACGCAGGAAAAATAAAAAGAAAAAAAAAACACAGCAGTTGTATCCGAGAGAAGATGAAAAATCAAAATTCAGAAAACAAAAACAAAGGAAGGATAGGAAAAAAATCTACCTACCTTTGGTAGCATAAAATAAAGAAATGTATGAAAATGAAGATGAAGGTAGTGAGAAAGCTAGATGAGATCCATGGGATTGGGGGATGGGTTCCTTGCTCCTTCTTTTCTTTATGGAATTGTGTGAGCAACAGTGTTTCGCTTTTTTGTGTGGTGTGTACTGTAATGCGCTGGTCACAGTCAAACTACAACACTCACTGTCCAAATTATTTATTTATTAAACAAAAAGACATACATTTACAGCTAAAAAAAATTTACAAAAACAAAATCTCTATGAGAAACAAAGAAACGTTGCTTCCCTTTTTGACCGTTCAAACTTCAAACTGACCCTTTTTTTTTTTTCCTCATCCTAAATACCCCTCGTTTATCTCGGGGGGAAAAAACATAAGCTGATTGCCTGATATAAAATTTGTTACCCTGTAATCCAATGATATGATCTAATTAAAAATATTTGAATTTTATAATAATTATTTTAAAAATTATACATATAAAAATATGTAATTAGTTGATAATATAAAAAATTTAATATTAATAATATATTAAATTTTAATTTAACTTTTTTATCGGTGTAAAAGTATACTGTTTAATGAATAAATTATTTATTTACTTTTGAATTTATATTTAAACTTAATTTAAATATATTGTTAATATAAAAATTATTTATATTATTATTTAATTATGTATTAATATATTATAAAAAATATTTGATTTTTAAAATAATTATATTAAAAAATTATATATATAATAATATATAATTGATTGATAATATAAAAAAATTTATATTAATAATAAATTAAAATTAAATTTTTTAACTTTTTAAATTATCACATCCTATTATTCTAAAAATAATTTTATATTCTTATATCAAACAAGATATATATATTTTTTTTATCTTATTTAATATCATTTATTATACGTATTTTTTTTTATTATTTTCTCTCACTCAATCACATCTATTGAAAATGAGATGAATAATATTTACACTCCTAAAAGGAGTATAGAATGATTATTTTTCCTCTAAAAACGAAGTAATAATGCAATAACATGTATACTTTTAAAACAATTATTATATTCTTACATCAAACAGTACATATACTTCTTTTTACACATCATTTAATATCATTCATTATACATAATTTTTTTTATCATATTCTTTTATTTAATCATATCCCTTAAAAATGATATAAATAGTATCAACACCCTTTTAAGAGTATAAGATTATCTTTATTCTTCTAGAAAATGTTGATAAACTACATCTTAAAAATTATGCCTAAAAATGTTACGCTTTTAATTTGAAATCTAAAAGGATTTTTACAACAATAAAAAAATCTGATCATCACATAACATTTATTCAATCATAACTAAATATTTCATGAAAAACTAAAAGTAGTGTTGTTAGATCAAGATGTATGCTTAGTTTGAGTGGTTTAAAGTTTATTATAATTTTAATTTATTAAATAATTTAAGAATTAATTCTTATATTAGTTTATTTTATAAACAAGTTTATTTTATAAGAATATTTTTTAATAATTTTTTAATACTTAATAAAAAATATTAAATAAAAATGCATACAAATTTAATATTTTATGAACATGAAAAATATTCAATATTTTTTTATTTAATAATCAGAATGATTATTAAAAAAAATGATTGAGATGATATAAAATTATTTTGCTTTGAATTCTCTAGTACAAGACATAGTCAAAGGTATAAGTTTTATTTATGCTATTTTTTAAAAGATAAATTATAAAAAATAATCTTATAAAGAATTTAATTTTGATATAAATAATTTATCTTTAATTAAATTAAATAATTGAATTAATTAAAATATACATAAACTGAGAATAATACTTAATGACAATAAAAATATATTTTGCTTTGAAATGAAAGGGATAATAAAAGTGGTGGTGCAACACCGGCACGTCTTAATCATGACCACTTATTGGGGAGTTATAGTCAAATAATGATCAATTAAATATTATTATTGTTGATAGCTAAAGGTCAACATGTCAACCATCAAACAGCTAATTAATTTTCCACATCATTTTTAACTTATAGTTAGCTCCAATAAATTCAATATAGTTCCACTAAGCCATCCAACAATTCAGCACAAGTTCGTTGCTCAATGATATGTTTTTTTTTTTTTTAATCAACAAGCTTTTATTGATGAGAATAAAAGGCGGGAGCAAATTGCTCAATGGTATGTTGATATTGAAAGCGCGCCACACAACCAAATGGCCTCATGCATATAACCCCCCCCCCCCCAAACCAAAAAAAAAAAAAAAAGGATTCGTGCATCAATTTGTGGTTTTCTTGTATAGTTTTCTAGTCTAGCTTAACATCTGGACACTGATTTTATGTTAGTCATATAAAATCTTTTATAACATTTATTCGGATACTGGATAAAAAAATAAAAAAAATTTAATAAAATTAAAATATTTAATTTATTAAAAAATTAAAAGGAAAAATTAATGACAAGAACTATTAAAGAGTATTATTTAATTTAAAGAGACAAAAAAAATATTATTAAGAAAGACTATTTAAGTTTTAATTAAAGAAAAAGACTATCTTATTTCATTTAATGGTTAAAATTACTCTTAATAGAAAACAGTTGTCATTTCATTTAAAATCATTAGTCGCTTTATGATAATAAATTATCACTTAATAGAAAGCAATAGTCACTCCTAAATTTTTTCTTAATTTTATAAAATTTTGAATATAGAATTTCATTTCAAATTGTTAGACGCTCAATAGTAACAAATGACCATTTGATTGAAAGCAAAAGCTATTCACAAATTCATTCTTAATTTTATAAAACTTCACACATGGAATTTTATTTAAAATTATTAATCATTTAGTGTTAACATATGACCATTCAATAAAAAACAATGATCACTCACAAATTTTTTTTTAATTTTATGCAACCGATTAACGGTATTATAAAATTAAGAAGAAATTTGTGCGTAGTCTCTGTTTTTTATTGAATGATCATTTGTTAACACTGAACGACTAACGATTTTAAATGAAATTCTATGTACAAAGTTTTATGAAATTAAGAAAAAATTTGTGAGTGGTTATTACTTCTTGTTTTTTATTAAGTACTTATTTGTTACTACTGAACAGCTACCATTTTTAAATAAAATGGTCATTCTTAATAATTTTTTTTGTCATTTTAAATTAAATATTACTTTTTAATGATTCTTACCATTAATTTTCCCATTTTTAAAAATATTCCATAAAAAGTATTAAATATTCATTTATTAATGTTTTCAATTATACAAAATTGATATCAATTTAGCCCCCAATTATAAAAAGTGCTATAATTTAATTCCTTAATATTTTAGTTTATATATAAAATGATGATTTTTATTAAAAGACTAAATTGATATCAAAATTTTTTAGAAGATCAAAATTGTAACATCCTATTTTTTATATATAAATTTTTTTAACTTGAATATTTTAAATTAGTTTTATTTTACAATAGTTATTACTAATAAAAGGAGATTAAATAAAATTTATAAGAATCTAATTAAAAACATTGAGATTGATTTTCTAGATAAATTAGATAATAGAACAAAAAAATTATGAAATTAGAATATAAATTTATTGAAATAAAATCTAGCATTAAATCATTGTAAGGTAATAGGGATTAAGAGTATTTTTAGAAAAAAGATTAAGAATATATTATTATTATTATATAAAATATAAAGATAAATATCTAAAATTGTAATGATTACATAGTTAAAAAAATAATAAATAAATAAAAAGTGTAAAGAGATAAACACCTATAAGGTAATCATTACTTTTATATATATATAAAATAATACAATAGGTGCAACTTTGCACTCAAAAATGTGGTGCAACGTGCACAATTAAATAAAAAGTTTGAATCTAATTGTTGAGAAGATAGAGAGATAAATGTCTTTTTATGTTGTCTGCCTTAGTGTGAGGATCGAAAAAAAAATTTATTAATTTTTAATTCATCCATATTAAAATCAATCTAGTTTATCTAATTAGAATAATTTATTTTATTAGATTAGATCTAATGATTAAATTTAGTTATGGATAGTTAATAATTTAACTAAAATATCTATTGAATCCATTAGATATCTGTTAGATGTCCAATTAAAAACCAATCCAATAGATATTCAATGTATTTTACCTTTTTTTATTTCAACACTTTCACTTTTACTAAAGGTTAAAAGCTTATAACATAAAGTGTTGAGTCCCAAAAATTTTAGAGAAAATTTTTTAGAGAGAGAAATTTAGAGAAAGAAAATTTTTAGAGAGATAAATATTTTTGAGAGAGAGAAACATTTTTTAGAGAGAGAATAAAAAATTTTAGAGAGATAGAAAAATATTTTTTAGAGAGAGAATAAAAACTTTTAAAGAGAAAAAATTTAGAGATAGATTTTTTTTTAAATGAGTGAATTAGATATCCAGTCATCCAATCCATTAAAATTAATTAATGGATGAATTGAATATCCATCTGTTAAATTGAGTCATGGATGGATTGGATAATATTAAGCATTTTGTAATGGATTTTAAATGGATTAATGGTTTATTTTGGATCCATCCATTATGATCCAATTCAAAATCAAATCAATCCATCCATTTGACACTCGAGTATGTCTGACTTTATTGTCACAATGTTGAAGTAACACCAAAGATAAGACAGATTCCCTATAAAAGTTAAGGCATTCGAATAAGATATGAGACAAGTAGACATGGAAATAAAAGGAAACTCTAAAGGGTAGATTCCCTATGATGAGAAAAACTTGATTGTTAATGTTTGTATAAAATATTATATTGCATGATTTATTTAACATTCAGAAACATTTTATTTTTGTCATACTTTGGTTGCCATGTGATTTTCTTGTACTTTACACAGTTAAAACTCACCATGTGTTTTTAAATATTTTATAATTGTTTATTTCCTACTAAGAATTTTTAATTCCTACTATGTTCATGGTGATTTTAAATTAACATAGGATGCATTATTGTTGTTATCATTTAGATCAACTATGCATGGATTCTAGTTCCAAATGAGAGGGTATATATATTTGAGTTATTAGAAATATGTGTATATTTACTTTTGAGTAAGCACTATGACTGACATGCGATGTTATTTTAAAAAGTTATAGATGTGTATTACGATTTTGTGTTGTTTTATGTGTCAATGTCTATTTCTTTTTATATTTTGGTTATATATATTTAGTGATACTTACTTTATAGCCAGATTATTATTATATATATATATATATATAATTTGAATAATGACTACGATATATATATATATATATATATATATAGCTCTTAAGCTCTTGACAAATAAAAAATCTTTAGGTTCATTTTTATTAATTTATATAATAATTTTTAATCATTTACTTAATAAAAATTGAGAAATTTTGTTATTAGTTAAAAATTTATGAAGGGGGTTACAAAAGTAATGACGCGTATATTTTTGTATGACTAGAATATGAATTTACTCCTTTCTTAAAGTAAGCAAATTAGCAAAGCTTGAAACTTGCCCATTTCCTTTTCTTTTCATGGTAAACTATAGTTTCGCTATTTATAGGTGTTAATGTACCCTTCCTTCCATGCAGTGTAGCTAATTTATACGTAAAATAAAAGATGCTATATTTATGTACCCAAAAAAAAATTCAATATTTAATGAACCAGAATCAGAGGGGAAAAAAAAAGCAGAGGGATGACTAGCCGATCCATAGATATGATTTTATATTTAACTCATAATTTTTTTTAAAAAAATTATTGAGTTTTGACCTCCAAGATAGAATTCCACCACTTAACTACATTTCAATTTTCCCTTAAGACAGGAGATTTTTTTAACAAGTTGGAAGACTAATATTCTTTAGATAAATAACATTTTTACACTTTATTTTTTTAATTATTGAACTCTATTTAGATACCTTATAAATGACTAAGATTATACTCAATTTTTTATAAAATTGTAGAATAATCATTTTTCGTTCTTTAAGCGCATTAAATACATCATTTATCCTTGCTCATTTAATCCAAATTCAGTGTTGGAAAATTCAATATATAAAAGTTTGATTCTGAAGCAACAGAGAATAAGAATGCATTAATCAAACAATCAAATAAGAAAGCAAGCCTATATTAAAATCCTTATCTTCTAATTTAATAATTACTCAACTGCTCTGTATTTGGATACGTATATCTGTATCCATGTATGATGTAACCTTGATCTTGATCAACTGTTTCATAATCAGTCTCGAGGTTATCAACATTGACAGTAAAAATACTGATTCAACAGACTTAATTGATTAATTGTTTAATAGTTTGTTGGTTTTTTTTTTCTCTCTCTCTCTTATTCGGTTTCCCAACTTTGAATTTAGAAAAAAAAGGTATGTGTAATTTTTGTTTTAACTTTCTCGGTGTAAGTAAACTTTCCCACCTGTTTGACCTTCCATTTGGCCCCAACAAGCAAATCCCAGACACAACACACACAATGAAGGATCCAAAGGTCACAGACAAAAGTAGACTGATAGAAGACCCGCCAAATGGTTCAAGGATCTCCTGCAAGGATTTCCCATAAGGAAAAAGGAAAATTATTACATAAATCTAAAATACTTAAATTGAATATACTAAACTAATTACATTAATAATTTTTTTAATAATATAATTAACTTAATATACTCAACTTAAATATTATAAATTTATACAAAAATTTCTCTCGTTATAAAGACCCAAGTTCAACTCCAACTCTTTATATCCAAGCTACTGCAAATCTCAAGAAGCAATGGGGGAAAAAAACGCATCCATAGATTTTTTTGAAAAAAATTGCAGATTTGGCTTAAAAATTGCAGAGAGGGAAAAGACGCTTTGGTCGAACTGAATAACTATATATATATAAATTTTTTACATATAATTTACTTATCAAATTTAATTTTTTATATATTAAATTAATATTACACAGTAAAAACCGTCCAACTACCAAAATGGTTATAAAAAACAAATCCAGCTGGTCTAGTCCGCTCCACACAAAAACGGCACAACAGCACTTTGAAAAAACGAAGTTCCAAACTTCAATAAATATCAGAATAAATAATAATTGTCACCAAACAAAATTCAAGATTTAGCAGACTGATTTGACATGTCATCTCTTCTCTCTGTCTACTTTCTTTTTCTACAATGAATGAATGAACCATAAGATGACAACAAAAAGGAGATATAAGACAGAAAATGGCAACTTATCTCACAAGGAAAAAAAAAAGAATTTTTTTTATTTTTTATTTTCTATCTATAAGACAGGAAAGCACGTTTGAGTTTAATCACCATGGCAGAGTTCACCAAATTGATACATCCAGGATGAACCAACAGTCTCCCTAAAGCATCCTTCTCACAAGTCACGACCAATTAGCCAAGTCAAGAATCCACGCCTCACGATGCACCCCCGAGGTTAGATTCAATTTATTCCCAATGTAGAAAGAAATGGTCCTCACTAATGAGACAGATAACAAGCCTGACAAAAACCCTGCTTATTCAGCCAGGGAAGCTGTCAAAAGGGAATCAGCATATAAAGTAGATATATGATTATGTTCAAATCACTATATTCTCGCAAAAAAAAAAAAAAAAAACACAGGGACAATGGCTACACACACGATACTTACACACGATACTTATTGTACTAGTCAAACATGAAATAAGATATTCATAAGGTAAAACGCAGTGTCCATTGATTACCCTTGTAAAACCTACCAGATTTAACTTGAATTTCCTAATAAAAGATTACAATCCGTACCTATATATTAGGATTGCTGCACTTGTCGGGATATCTGTAGCATCCAATCAGCATACCCACTGTTACCACCCATCTGGTCCTCAACAAGGTTTGCAAGAAGAAGGAATCCTTCTCTGGGCTGTTCACCTTGCCTCACAAGGTGGCACAACTGGTAATATGCACGATCAGTATTTCTTAATTTCTCAAGTACCCTCATAAGCCTCCTTGACATTTCATTATCATGCACACTGAGAGTAGCCTGTTAAAAGAAACAAAACATAGACACAGCACCAAATGGATTTCAAAATTTTGTTCAACTAGACAAATAAAGGAGGAATATATCACAACCATTTCTACTCTTACTACAATTTTTTTTGGGTACATACTCTACTACATTTTGGTTCTAAGGATTGACCATACAAGAAATTATTTAATGGGTTAGGATCCATCAACATTGATGTAAATTAAAGTCAATCTTATGAATAAACTTGGTATAAGATGAATTTCACAAAAAAATTCACCATTTAATTAAATGTTTTATCATGAAGATGATGCTCATAGAATTTCAAATTAATTATAACTATTTTATACTTAATTGATATATCTTAAAGATTACATATAATATACTTTTCAATTCAAATATAAAAAAATATCATCGATAAAATTGGCAAGCAAGATCAATGTGATAATTATTTATAATTCAATAATTGTAGAGAGAGAGAGAGAATGAACATATAATGAGTTGTTCTAATTAAGAACCAAAAAGCAACCAAGGCAAATTTGAAATCAAGGAGATAAAAATTGGGGAAAAAATAATGAAGCTGCTCAAAGTGACACCCTATAATAAACCCTTATTATCTCTAGCCCTCTCTCTTTCTCTGCAGAGAAAAACACCTGTTATGAACCCATTTTTGTGCAGCAGGAATATACAATACCTTTGATAAGTCTGCTGCAAAGTCTGCCCCAAGTAAATTCTTAGCTATATCAGGTGAAATCACCCTACCAAACCATATAATGAACCGGAACCCATCATCATAGATATAAAGGCCCCTAGAATCCAAGCTCACCCCAGTCAAAGGTATCCTTCTCTCAATACTTTTCAACTCATCAGCCTGCACAGTTGCCTTGAAACCACACAAGCGGAAATAATTCAAGGATCTGACAACTTAACCATTTTATTGGTAACTTTTCAAAGGCAGTAACGTATACCTTCACGAGATATTCATCAACTCGAATCAAGCTAGGATAGAGAAGTTTCAACAGTCTTTTTATTGGTACAGTCATCATTGTGTGTCCTGCTGCACATCGTTCATCCAGTGGAACATCACCATACCCTCCACGGAGAGGCGTTGATCTACAAAGAGCTAATCCATACAATGGTAGGAACTTTAAAGACTCGGGATATATCATTCTGTTGGCCAAGCGATGTTGCACAGCATAAAGATTTCGATATTCTTTGAGGGCTTTCACAATTCTTAGTTGCACGGCACTCCTTGCATCTTCCAGTTTTTGGGACAACGTTTTCTCAATTGCTGCAAATATGAAGGAACTGTTTAATGATGAAAGCAACTATGATCCATAATCAAATATGATGTCCCTAGAACAGAAGTCATTACTCTACCTAGCCTACTAAACAGAGAAACAATTGCACCAGTATCAGCAAGGCGATACATCTCTCCCAACTCTGTAACTACCGGAACTGCCATTGTGTGTACCCTGATACGCCTTTCTCCACAAGATGCAGTATATCTATTTTGTTGTTAGGGATGCAACCCGTTTTTAAAAAAATTCTCATTCTAAATATCCTGACTTAACGAACTTAACTGAATATCAAGCAAACAGACATCAAAATAACTGTCAAACAGTGGAGGAGAAATAGTAAAAACAAGTATGATAAGATGTGCTGAATGTTGTACAAAAAATGAAAAGCATAAAATAAAGTTAATTATGTTTTTTTGTAGTTTCATGTGCAACACCAAAAAGAAGAAAGGAAAGAAAAGGAAGTACAAACTCTTTTGAAAACATATCTGACTTTCTAAGGATAGCATCTCAAATAAAGATAATCATTTCTAGTTTCTTTTCCTTGGGGACCGGGGGCAAGGGGGGCCGAATAACATTACAATATTCCAATGGATTTTTGAGAATCTCTTAATGCTAAATATAAGGGGAAGAGTCCAATGATTAAAATAGATGGCTATATTGTAAGAAAAACATTGTGTTTCTATTTTGAATATTGGTATCATAAAACATGATTAAAAATTATCATCAGCAATAAAATTTATGTACGCATTAGAACTCATATCAAGAATTATTGAAGAAAGGATACAGCAATGCAACTTGGAAATACATTGTCTGAGTTGTCAATAGTGTCTCTTCAAGAGATAACTGCATGGCAAAGGCTTTATCACAATCTACAGCTGGAAGTGCTAACAAATCAGTGGACCTTAGCATAAAGTTTCCATGATAAGTTGTGAAGCGAACACCTAGAAACAAAAACAATTATCAGCAATTGTATATGTGTACATAGATATAATTATATACATGTTGCATGACACAGCAGATAAACAAAAGGAGACAAGGAAGGTAAGGATTTTCAAGACATAATGAATGCACAGACCTTTTGCACATCTAATGCGCATTACAGCTTCCCATGCAGTTTCTCTGGTAAGGTCCCTCCTTAACTCATGTCTCAATTTCTCCCCATGAATGGCTGATTGAAAAGCTGGATAGTAATACACTTGACCGGCAGTATACTTTGCCAGAGTTCCTAGACAGACAGTAAATTATAAATACATAATTCAATTTGTCACATGTAAGATCATTAGCATGCAAGAATATGTGCTTAGAAGACCACTTATGCTGAGAGACTCAAACCTAACAGAATTACAGGAAAAAAAAATGCATGCATTATTTACAGACAATAACTATGCATCAACACATAATCTGCTAATTCCAATTGAGTATTTACAGGCCAGTAGGGACAGAGGGGGGATAACCCTTTTAGCAAACACATCCTTGAGTGACACTAGGTCACTATGAGTTGATATTCCACATATCGTCAATCACAACACCATCAAGGGAAAATATGGCAGTCATTCAATTAAATTTATTCAAAGGTCAAAATGAAGTGATGAACTAATTAATTACTCACAATGTAGAACTCTTAACAGGATCCCAAAAGTCAGCCTGTCAAGTATCAAGTGCAGAGTGCAGACCATGTTTGTGCAATATAAGGTACTTAAACATATTAATTTCAAGGTTGCAATACTGCAAAAGCATCTTTAAATGAACATGAGACCAAAGCAAATTTTAACGTACTTAGTTAAAGGCTTAAAGCCCATAAAATCATGGCAGCAATTAATCATAAAACAACGCTGTGTCAACAAAGAATCATCAGAGATTCAGATATATCAATCAAAAGTCTTCTAATCCAAAGCATCAGGTTTAGCACACTTTTTTTTTAGAGTATGGCATGGTGAACTTAGAAGAAATTGCAAAAATTTACCTAAGGAGGCTATGTCAGTGTACTTATCACTGAATGCATACACATTCGCTGAGATTTGGTATTTAGAAAACTCAGCAGCCATTTGCTTATAAAATGGATCTTCGGGCAATCTCAACCCATGTTCTTTATCTGTGCCATAAACACGAGAATCATCTCCACGTAATTTCAAGCGGCCAACACCAAGAGATGGGAGTGTGTTTTGAAAAATTAACAATTTCCCTCCAAGTTGACTCTGCACATAGAGGCATGAAAAGGTCACAACAAAGTAATGAATGCATAACAAAAACGAAATTGTTAAATGCACAGGAAACCATGTACTACAATTCAACTAATTCCAAGTGGATGGTGTTCCCTTAAGTTCAGCTAACCATAGGTCCCACCATTCTGCATGTAACTTGCTTCTCTATTTTATCTGATTTATTCAGTGACTTTCTGGCAGTTAAGTGTGTCCAGAAATACCCATTTGGAGCTTGGAATTGTAATTGTGCAAGGAATTAAATCTTAAAATATGCCAATTTAGGGGAGTCTGCACTTATTTGTTTTAAGATCTAAACCCTAAACCCTTAAATACAAAATATATAAACAATTTTACTTACTTCAAAACAACTAAGCACAGACTTCCCATGATTAGCGCAAACTGCCTTGTACAAATATCACAATTCCTAAGAAATGTAAAATAACTAGCACAGGTCTTATCCAATTCCTTCCTACCACAATTCTTTATAGATTTTAAATTATCTGGGAGCAACAGATGCTTAAATATTATGTTAAGAGTCCCACATCGCCTCCCTCAATATTTCGGGTGCAGTTTATATATCTATTGGGTCACTCCACTTAATGCCAATTGATTTTAGGTTGGAATCTCACATGATATCAGAGCCAAAATCTCATTTTCGTTGCCTACTTCGCTAGGGTTGTTTCTACTTATTTCGCTAGACTCGCATGTTCCGTCCAAGCATCTGTGGAAGAGGGGTGTTAAGAGTCCCACATCACCTCCCTCAATATTTTGGGTGCAGTTTATATATTTGTTGAGTCACTCTACTTAATGTCAATTGGTTTTAGGTTAGAATCTCACATATTACTTTAAAAAATTTAAAGTGCATGTCAATATTTCTTCTAGTTATTGTTGAAGCTTTTTCTTTGAAGAAAACTAAGTTTGCATTTGCAACACTCAATATGACCTATCCACTCATTATCTACCATGAAAACTAATCTCCTAAATTATATGTAACTTCCTTTCAATTAATAGCAAATTATGTCCAACGTATTAAGTTCACTTCTTATGGGGGAAAAAAATAGCACATGAAAGTATGATAATAAAATTCACAGTAGAAGGTTGAAAAGAGACTAACATACCATAATCATAAATGCAGCCTTAAGAGCAGGACCGAAAGCTGATTCCAAATTAACATTGTCCTGGAACATGGATGGCAAACTATCTAGGAAGGTTTCCACCACACTTCTTGATTCAGATAAGTTAACAAGAAGATCATCTGGCAGTGGAACAAATATGTCATCCAGATCTGAGACTACCAACATCTGTGGCTGAGTTAGGGATGACTGCAAAAGCATAACACACAGAATTAGAATAAATTGTGGCCAATTAAGGGGAAAATTGAGATATATTAACAATGTTAACACTAATAATATTACTGCAAACCTTCATATTATAGAAATGTATTGTACTGTCAAAAGTTGCGAACCCTATTTGTGTTCGTGGAAAGCCGGCCAACTCATCTAAGCATGACTTTATTGTTTGGGCCACAACCTGCATTAAGAAAAATAACATCAACTATCAAGATAAATTGCACGTTTGGCTAACACCCACAAAATGCATTCTGAAGCTGAAACTTCATTTTTTGCACTGTTGAAAGTAATTTGGAACAAAGTGGTTGTTTTGTAACCCCAAACGCAAAATGCATTCTATAACCCAAAGTTGCCAAGAAAAACGTTTGCTGAGAAGTAAATGTTACTTCTGGGCAAATTTCATTTTTGACATTTGACCATTGGGTATAATTGGACAATTTTGTCCTTGCAATGTCCAAACAAAACTCATTCCTGCAAACTTACTTTTGGTAAACTGATGTAGCTCAGGAATTTATTTTAAATTATGGGTTGGGTGGATAGGAAATTTTGGAAATAGGCTGGGTAGGAATTTGGAATAAAAGGGTTGTGTGTGGGAGGAGTCCACCTCCTTGGACAGAAATCTGATAATATCAGAATTCCAATCCGAAATTGAAAGAAACAACAGAATATTATATTCTGAATATACTTCACTGTATTGTACCCCAAAATACAAAGACAATGATTATTTATAGACCACATAGGACTCTAGAACTGACTAGACTCTTAAGTGGCTTAATTAATGACTTTTGACTGACTTTTGGACTACTTTTAATTAATTAGACCCCTAATTACGAGATTACTTAATTAAATACACAAAACCACAACTTTAGCAGTTCTAAACCTTAATACAATGAACAATGACTCTTGAGTAGAAAAATATCTTTTATTCTTAAATAATAATCTATTTTTCATCAATTCTCCCGGCCTGGACAGAACTCGTCTCCGACGAGTGAAATTCTTGATATGTTTTGAACAGCTCTGGACTATTATGTTCAAAGTCAGCTGCAGTAATCCCCGTACTTTCTAAAATTGGCTTTCCTTTCCATTTCACAAGATATTTCTTATAGCTCCCATGTCTTGTAAGGACATTCTGCTCATCAAGCACATCTTCAACTTCCTCACGTGCTTTTGTCACCCTAGGCAGTCTAGGAATATTTTGTCCTCCATTAATGCCATCATGGAATTCATAATATGGACTGAGGTCTTCCACATTAAAAATAGGACTAATGCTAAGCTCTAGTGGCAGCTTTAATAAGTAAGCATTGCTTCCTAGGCGTTACAGCACCTTGTACAGTCCTGCTTTCCTTGAATGGAGCTTCTGATATGCACCTTTTGGAAAACATTCAGGCCTTAGCCTTATCATAACTTTGGTCTCCCTCCCAGAATTCCACATCCCTCTTGTGTAAATCCACACTAGACTTATATTTATGGTTCCCTCTTGACTAATTCTGGTCTCGACAGACAGACGTGCAAGATCAACAGGTTGTCGTGGCTTCAACCCCGTTAATATCTCAAATGGTGAGTGACCAGTGCTCCTGTTGATAGAATTGTTGTAGGCAAATTCTGCTGTAGGCAGAACTAAGTCCCATGATTGGGTATTGTCTTTTACTAGACATCTTCATAGATCACCCAAACTTCTATTTATAACTTCTGTATGCCCATCGGTTTGTGGGTGATAGGCACTAGAAAACTTCAGTTTGGTGCCCATGAGTTTCCACAGGGTCTTCCAAAAGTAAGACACAAATTTAACATCACAATCTGAGACTATGCTTTTTAGAAGACCATGGAGCCGCACTACTACGTGAAAGAAGAGTTGAGCAATTTTAGATGCATAAAACGTTTTCTTACACAGAATAAAGTGAAACATTTTTTAAAATCTGTCCACCACAACAAAGATTGAATCGAAGCCTCTTGGAGTCTTAGGGAGTCTTAGAACAAAATCCATGGATAATCTGACATATACGGCACAGGCGTATAATCTTTTCAACATCACGCCTTAGTCGAGGCCAATGGAAACGATCTCCACCAACGTAGCAGTCTTGTCTCTTCCAAAATGCCCAGCATGTCCTCCCGAATGTAGTTCCCATACAACAAAGTCACGAATTGAAGTATTTGGCAAACACAACCGATTTCCATAGAAAAGATAACCATCTTTTAGACAGAAATCAGAATTCTTACCAGTCTGGTTGGCTTGTAAATCTGCATAAATTGGCCCAAAGTATTCATGACTTGAATACTCATTCTTTAATTCTTTAAAACCTGTCACCTTTACTGTCATAACAGTGAGCAATGTAGTCTTGCGGCTGAGAGCATCTACAACCTTATTTTGCACACCTGAACAATGCTTTACAAAGTTCAATTGCTGCAAGTAGGCACTCCATTTAGCATGCCTAGCATTCAGATGTTTTTGAGAATTGAGACACTTCAAAGCTTCATGGTCTGAATACAGAATGAATTCCTTATAGGAAAGATAACACTTCCAATGCTTGACAGCTTGAAAAACAGCATAAAACTCAAGATCATAAGTTGAGTACCTCTTCTTTGCATCATTCAATTTTTCACTGTAGAAGGCAATAGGATGTCCTTCTTGACTAAGAACTGCACCAATTCCAGTATCAGATGCATCACAAGACAGTTCAAACACTTTGTCAAAATCAGAAATCTGAGAACCGGTGCTTCAGCCAGCTTCTTAATTTCTTCAAAGGACTTGCTTGCTGCATCTGTCCACACAAAGCTGCCCTTTTTGAGGCACTCAGTAATTGGTGCCATTATTGAACTGAAATTATGGATAAAGTGCCGATAGAAACTAGCCAAACCATGGAAACTTCTAACTTCACTTACGTTGGTTGGTATAGGCCAATCAAGTATTGCTTTCACCTTCTCTGGGTCAGCTGCAAAACCTTTGGAGGAGACAATAAAGCCCAAGAATTTTACCTGATTGCTCAAGAATTCACACTTCTTTAAATTAATGTAGAGCTTTTCAGCCCTTAAAAGTCTCTAGGACCTGTCTTAGGTGAAACAAATGCTCTTCTCTACTGCGGCTGTAAATGAGCATGTCATCAAAATAAACGACGACAAATCTCCCAATGTATGGCTGTAAAACATGATTCATTACCCTCATAAAGGTACTTGGGGCATTAGTGATTATGATGCACGGATACGGGTACATGTATCGGATAAGATATGAGTATGATACGGGGATACAACTTTTGTTAAAAAATTAAACTAACATTTATCAAGTATCTGAGTATTTGGTATGGATACAAGTACGTATCCGACACAAGTACGACAAACATTATGAAGTACACGTGCTTCATACCCAAATGGTATCACCAATCATTCATAAAGTCCATCCTTTGTCTTAAATGCCGTCTTCCACTCGTCTCCCAGTCGAATTCTGATTTGATGATAGCCGCTTCTAAGGTCAATCTTGCTGTTGTCATCAAGTTGAGCATATCATCAAGTCTAGGTATAGGAAATCAATACTTGATGGTTATTTTGTTAATTGCTCTAGTATTAATACACATCCTCCAACTGCCATCCTTTTTAGCTGTCAATAATGCTGGAACTACACAGGGACTGAGACTTTCTCGAATAAAGGCTTTGGATAAAAGGTCTTGTACCTGTCTCTGAAGTTCTGCATGTTCAGCTGGACTCATTCTGTAGGTTGGCAGATTTGGAAGTGACAATCCAGGTATAAGATCAATTGCATGTTGAATATTCTTCATAGGAGGAAGTCCCTGTGGTAATTCTTCTGGAATCAGATCCTAATCTGATAATATTTGCTGTAAATCAGCTTCTAATTGTTGGGATTGGAAAGCATCATTGTTCTGCTTAACAACCAATGCATAAACAATACTTCCCACGTTCTTACTCTCCTCTTCAAACTGTTTCAACGATAATACTTTGACAGCTGTTGCTGTTGGTTGCCTTGCTTGTGACCCCTCACTTTTCATTGGTAATAGTTTGATCTTTGTTCCATTATAATTAAAAGTATGGGTGTTAGTCTTACCATCAAGTAGCACCTTTCTATCATATAGCCATGGGCGTCCCAACAAAATGTGTGCGACCTTCATTGGAATAACATCACACCAAAATGTCTCCTTATATCGATCACCAACTGCGAATGTCACTAAACTTTGTTTAGTGACTGGGAGGATGTGTCATTGATCCAAGCAACCTTATATGGCTCTGGATGTTCTCAGCATTTCAACTTCACCTTTTCTACAAAAGCTTGTGAAACGACATTGGCACAACTCCCACCATCAAAATTATCTTGACTGCCTGATTTCCACACTTAACATCAGTGTGAAAAATGTTGGTTCAAGGCCATTTGTCATCCGAAGAGTTCTTAGGGTTGCAAGAATACGTTGCATCACCATAGTCACTTGCTCTTCTCCTTTGACTTCTTCCACATCATCTTGCTCTAGGGTTGTTTGTTCTTCATCCTCTTGCAGGTGAACTTCACCTTCACAAAAATTCAGATTTTTGGTTGGACACAAAGTAGCAAAATGGCCTTTCCCTCCGCATTTAAAACACACATTATCTTGACCTGGCTTGTTGGGAACTTCTACTGATTTTCTTTTGAAATCAGAATCTCTTGAGACTTTAGCAGCACTTGAATGGTTCTTTGTCTGCTGCATGGCTGGAACTGTCTTCTTCATTGAAGCCTCCCCTAGTTGTAATGCAAAACACATGGTTGATGGAAGCTTTAATTGACTTTCAATTTTGAGAGCCATTTGGTAAACTTCATCAAAGCTGAAGAATCTAGCTGTAATCATTTCCCGCTGAATTTCAGGATTCAGCCCAGTTTTATAGCATGCTAGAAGATGAGAATTTTCTTCATCAATTTGACAACGCACAGTCAAATTGTTGAACTTTTTTGTATACTGGTGGACTGTCATGTTGCCTTGTTTCAGCTGCTGTAATTCTTCAAACAAAGATTCCTCATAATCAAGAGGAAGAAATCTCTCTTGTAACTTAAGCTTCATTTCCTCCCAATGAATAATAGGAGCCTGGCCAAGCCTGTTCATACGTTCTTCAATGTTGCGCCACCACATCCAAGCCTGTCCTTTCAGCTTCATTTTTGCAAAGCGCACCTTCCTTTCTTCATTCAATCCGTACCATTCAAAATAGTCTTCTAAAGCTGTTATCCAATTAGTAAAGTCGTGAGGATCCATTTTTCCAGAAAAATCTGTAACATCAATCTTGACTCCTTTGGGAATATCAAGATGGAAAGCTTCATAATTGTAGTGTTGCTCCAAATGTGGTTGATAGCCACCACGAAACAGAACCCTATAAATATGACGGTTTTGGTTCATTGATCTGGGTCTTGGACTGGTTCTTCTTGGTTCACTAACATTGCTCTCTGCATCACGATTTTCATTCTGAGGTTCTTCATTGTTTACATTTTCACCATTTTCATCTTCATGATTGATGGTTGATGCTTCCTTCCAAGCTTCTAGACTTGCAACTTGATTTGACAAATTGTAAATTTCTTCAGCAATTCGCAGCAGCAGGTCATCTCTTTCACGATCAGTGAGTCTGCCTTGAAATTCTCTGCCACTCCTTGTTGCCATTGGAAAGCAAAACAGTCCCTACAAAACCAGCTTTGATACCAAACTGATGTAGCCCAGGAATTTATTTTAAATTATGGGTTGGGTGGATAGGAAATTTTGGAAATAGGCTGGGTAGGAATTTGGAATAAAAGGGCTGTGTGTGGGAGGAGTCCACCTCCTTGGACAGAAATCTGGTAATATCATAATTCCAATCCAAAATTGAAAGAAACAACAGAATATTATCTTCCGAATATACTTCACTGTATTTTACAGAACTGCCCCAAAATACAAAGACAATGATTATTTATAGACCACATAGGACTCTAGAACCGACTAGACTCTTAAGTGGCTTAATTAATTACTTTTGACTGACTTTTGGCCTACTTTTAATTAATTAGATCCCTAATTACGAGATTACTTAATTAACTACACAAAACCACAACTCTAGCAGTTCTAAACCTTAATACAAGGAACAATGACTCTTGAGTAGAAAAATATCTATTATTCTTAAATAATAATCAATTTTCTGCATCATAAACATTCCCAACATAAAACTCATTCTTCTAAAAGTAATTCTTTCAGAATTCATTCTACACAAAAGTAATTCTATACAAATTACCCAAACACGCTCATAAGTCATAAAGCACAATATGCGAAGGCAAAGACACAACCCTCAGATACACATAAGAAAGAAGCTCAACCAATTATTGTGAGCTCCAGATAACATTAAATTACTCAAAGAAGGAAAAAAATTAACCCTTAAAATCATCCAAAAGATATGATGTCTAAAGTTTAGTGAAAATGAAAACCACATTAACAAGCTTTTTGGTGAGCAGACCACTTTCTTATCTAAATAAAGTAATCTGATACAAAATACATTATAGCACAACTCTTGTTTACAGTAGCTGAAACCAAAATTTATAAAATGCATGCATCTAGTAGAGTACCGACTCTTTAATTCACACAAAAATAAGGCCATATGTTTCACAACAGTACAATTTTTTTTAAAATAAAATAAAATCATCCTGAAAACTCTATTATCTGGTTAGGACTTAGAATGCAATACAAGTTATGCATTGTGCTAGAAGTAAAGTGCTTACCTCAATCATGCCACTTCTAACTGCAGATATGGAAACATCAATGAGGAAGAAATATACTGGGGGCATAGGAGGCCGCACCATATACTCAGCAGGGGCAACAAATTCTACAGTACCATTTGTAAGCTCAGGTCGTTGATTCAAATCAACTCTTTTTCCAGTGGCATCTAATTGCGCATAATATTCACTAGGAACTGTATAAAAGGATCAAGATATTAACATCATAAGAAAGGTAATATTCAACTATGACGATATGCAAGATATATTTGATGCAAACAAGTAACTTTCATCGCAGAAGTTCTTAATTATGCGCAGGTTACCTGTCTGGTTTCACATTATAGCTGAGTTATGGTCCATTTATCATGATAGTAATAAACATACATCACAACTCACATGAATATACAGAGTCAGAAAAGTCTGACAGCAAGTTTAGCCACCATGACATTGACGCCATAATCCACCTTATAAAGGTAAACAAGCCAAGTATATGCATTATTTTATCAAGTGTCCCTTTCAGCAAATCCAACAGAATGCGAACAATACAATACAGAAATTAATGAATTTTCAGAGCCACTAAGAAAATATTTTCTCAATACAAAATGTGCTGGTCTGAAGTTTTGGACACTTTCAAATAACATATTTCATATCTCCTTCACAGAGACTTGATTCCTTCCATTTTCTTCTTTTATGACTTTTTAATTAGTAAAGCAAAGGAAGAAGCTATAGAAGTTAAAAGTACTACCATCATTAAGCAAGGCGCAGACGTTACAGCGGAACTTCCTTCCAGCTTCAGTAAATGTCATATATGGATTCACATATGTACGACATCTTCTACAGCGAACAACACTAGCTGGAGCAAAACTAACTATAGGCACCTCTTCCTGAAAACAAGGAACAGTGATAAACAAAGGAAAATAACAACATGACCGGTATGTTACTGCTCACCAAACAGGGTAAAGAAGCACAAACCCCATCAGGAGGTTCTGCAAGCGGACATACAACAGCTCCAAGAGGCAGATGCCACCTTGAAGCTAGGGACTGGGAGCTAGGAACTGCATTGGTTGTGAGTCGTAGAAATCTGGGATTGCAGTTCGTGGGATACATCTCGGCCAAATTCTTTGGCTCCACATCACCATCCAATGGCCTTGGAAGTTCTTTAGCATCAAATAATGGATCCATCGTTCCAGGACGAGTTTGCATTGCGAGCGAACTGAAGTCTTCTGTCAAGCCCTGAATGGCACCAATAGGGGGTCCAGATCCTGGCTGCTGCATTGGATGGATTAGTGGAGCAGCCACTGAGGGTGATGGAACATAGCCTCCTTGATGAGATAGAAAAGGAGAAGATGCTGCAGGCGGGACAGGTCCATAATTTGGTTGATTAGCAGGGAGAGTGGAATGCATTGGTGGAGCTTGCATTTCAGCACCAGGCTGCATACGGGCATATCCAGGAAAAGATGGCTGAAACACAGGAGGAGGACCATTTGAACCCAGTGGCGCAGGAGTGGCACTTAGTGGGTGAGACCCCATTGGAACAAAAGGTGTCTGCGGCTGAGGTAGAAGAGATGCTGGAAAAGATGGTTCTAGATTTGCAGAAGGTTGAATTGATGGTTGCCCCATGGGTGGAGCAAGTGGTGGAGATGATTGAGCTGTTGAGGAAAAGTGTGGTGCTGGAAAACGCTGGAAAGGTCCACCAGCAGGCAGGACATTGGATGTTGGAGGAGGAGGAGGAGGAGAAGGAGGCACTGATGGGTCATTGAACCTGCCCGGCAATGAAGGTCTAAAACCGGGTGCCCCTGGTCTAACCACAGGTCTAAATGATGAAAATGGCGTGGAGGTCTGAGGAGGAGCAGGAGGAGTAGGTCGGAAAGAAGTAGGTTCTGATCCAGCCACAGGACCGGTTGATGAAAAAGGTGTCACAGTCTGTCCAGCAGCAAAAGGTGAGGAAGCAGGTCTTGCAGGGAAGCTTGGACGACCGGGATTTTCAGTCCCCATAGATTACACACCAATCCAATCACTGGGCTTTTATTGAATCAAAACTTTTGTTCCATCACCAAGCCTGTCAGAAAAAGCAATTTGAGACATGCCATGCTTGATACAGTGAAGCAACCAAATGCATTACAATTGAGAGTTCACAACACAGTTCAAATACACACTAATTGTAAGAAATCAAATGATAGTTTAAAAAAAAAAAACATATAATTGCAAGCGCGTTGGTTCACTTTTCCATGCTTAGCTAGTCTTCGATACCTTACCCTACATGAATAATTGGTAAGCAATATATTGAAAATAGCACAAGTTGAAGTAGAAATAAGAAAGAGAAATGGGCAGAAAATAGTTTAACTTTAGACGATGCAAGGTTAGAGGTTTGGGAGCAGGACCAGATTCATATGCAGGCAGAGACAAATGTTAGGGTTCTGAGAAGACTAGTATGAGAAAATAAGCGCAACAGATGATTTGGATTTGAGAAGAATGAACAGTGGTTACAGTTTGGAGACTTTTGTGAACTGTGACAGATCGAGCACAAGAGGGCATAGGAGTTGAAATCGAGATCGAGAGAGAGAATGAGGTACACTCACCGAGTTCCCGATTCGGATCGGAGACGCAGAGGCTGAATCGTTGTGTGTTGTGTTTGGGTGATAACAATACCAATTATACTTAGCTCAGAAGAATATTCAATTCTAAACCCTCTCTGATGCGATGAGACCACCACCTTCCCAAACAGCACACTCTGAATTTCACCGTTCCTTCTTCCTCTTCATTTTTTTTTTTCGGTTGATCCATAAACAATCCGACACTACCAAACATGTGTGTATTGGATGTAAGGTGTCATTTGGGCTTGGCCTATCAAGCTCAACAGTAGTTCCTGCTTGACTTTAATTCAAATAAACCATTGAACTGAACCAAAATCTATAAGCCCATCTTTTTGGTTGGGCTGTGTGAGAGTTAACCGTGGATTGGATATGGAGCTCAGAAACGTGAGGTTGTGTCGCCAAGAGTGATTGCTGGTTATGGAGAGAAAATCTATTTTTGTGAGTTCGCAGTCCCATTAACAATTTGTTATGAAATCTAATATATATATTATCGATTCTGAAAACTATCCACTTTTATTATGTTCACTTCTGGATACAAAATATTTTATTTAAAGAAAAAAAAAAAAGCTTAATAATTCCCTTACCCTACCCACCAAACACAATGATGAGCATTGAGCGCAAAACGATGAATGGGCGTTTTGTGATACGTAGCTGCTACCTTACACTACCAAAAGTAAGTAGTATTATGGGAAAATTAATGATAAAAATGTTAAGAAGTAACATTTAATTTAAAATAATAAAAAGGTTTAAATTATTAAAAAAATTGTTCAAATTTTAATTTTTATTTAAAAAGTTAGTCACTAAAAATAATAAATAATCATTTAATATAAAGTACTAATTATTTGTGAATTTCTTTTATATAAAATTTAGTTTGAAATTATTAATTATTCAATGATAACTAATGATCACTCATTAAAAGATAATAATCATTAACAAATTTCTTTTTAGTTTCATGTATTTTATATATTAAACTTCATTTGAAACATTTGACACTCGATAACAATAAATATTCATTCATAGAAAGAAATAACTATAAAATAACTTTTTTTTCATATAGAACTTAATTTGAAACAATTAATCACTCAATGTCAACTAATAATCATTCAATAAAAGGCAACAATTATCACAAATTTTTTTATAATTTCATATATTTTATATATTGAACTTAATTTGAAATATTAGCCACTTAATGGTAATAAATGACCATTTAATAAGAAACAATAACTATTTGTAAATTTCTTTAATATAAAATTTAATTTAAAATTGTTAGTTATTTAGTGATAACTAATAACTACTCAATCAAATGAAATAGTCATTCACAAGTTTCTTTCTAATTTCATGTATTTTATTTATTAAACTTTGTTTAAAATGTTAATCACTCAGATAACAAAAATAATCACTTAGTAAAAAACAATAATTATTTACAAATTTATTTCGTATCGAATTTAATTTGAAACTATTAATCATTCAATAACAGCTAATGACCATTTAATAAAAGATAACTAAGAGTCGTTATTGTCTATTAGGTTAAATTAAATGGTTATTTTCTCTAATTAAAATTTGAATTATCTTTTTTAATAATTTTATTTTATTTATCCCTTTTTAATTAAACATTGCTCCTTAAAGATTCTTGGCATTAATTTTCCCCAATATTAATTGGTATTGTAGGGGGGTAAATGAATTATGTGAAGGCAAACACCTGTTGCGTTTTAGAAAAAGATTATTTAAATTTGATTTATTTATTTAAATATGGTAAATTTAAAGGTTGAATTTGGTTTTTTAAAAATATAAATTTTGGGTTTAATTTATTTAATTTGTTTATAACTTAATTTTTTATATTTATCAAATCTTTTTAAAAAATATTTAAGTTTATTAATTTAGTATTTAATAAATATTTTTTACTAAAAAATAAAGTAAAAACCTAAAAATACAAATAAAAGATATTTTTATTCATAATTCATTACATAAAAAATTTATAACTTTCATATAAAAACTTTTAGTTACTAATAATAACAAATAAATTATTATTACCTATATTTTTTTCTTATTTAAAATTAATTTTACTATTTATACAGAATCAATAAATAATATATATACAAATATACACAAATTATTCACAAATTTTTAATATCAAACTTATAAAATTTGAATTTGACTCTTTTTTATAATTACATTTAAGATTAAAATTGAATTTATTTATTTAATTAAAATTAAATTTAACTCTTTTATATAGGCTGTCAAAAAAAAACTCTTTTATATAATCAAACTTAATATTAAGATTGAATTTATGTATTTAATTAAAGAAATGAATTTAATTAATTATTTAATAAATTAAACTCGAATAATTAAAAAATAGATCAATTCATTTATTATGTTATTTGGCAGCTTAATTTATTGTGATTTAAAAATTAAAAAATGTGTAACAATAATAATAATAATAATAAAAAATTGAATATTGGGAGCACAACACAAGAGACACCTACCCAAGCATGATGATTGTCGATTGATGGCATCCGTCACCATTCAGTTCACCCACCCCCACCTGACCCCAACATTGTTCCAACCAACGACCATCTAATGACAAATTAAATTAGTGGTAGTGACTACCCTACCTCTGTACCTCAACTCAACTGTTTGTCACAGCTCCAAACGTGAAAATCAACAAAACACATTCCAGACCACTCCGCCATCTTCATTTCACATCCCTTCACTCTATCTGACGTAAATGGCGAGGAAGAAGATCAGAGAGTACCACTCCAAGAGGCTCCTCAAAGACCACCTCAAACGACTCGCTTCCATTGACCTTGACATCCTATCAGCTCAGGTCAGGTTTCCATTTCTAACAAAACTTTATTCAATTCAATTCTACACATCGCTTTTCTTATCCACATCTTAATCTTACCTGCAAAATTCATCCCAACAACTTGACGGTGCATATGCAATTTTCTGAATTCATCATCACTTATTACTGGACTATATATGTTTTTGCTTAGGTCACAGAATCAACAGACTTCACTGGGTTGACAAACCAACACCCATGGCTTTCCTCCACCAAATTGGTTGTCAAGCCCGATATGCTATTTGGGAAGCGTGGAAAGAGTGGCTTAGTGGCTCTCAATTTAGATATAGCCCAAGTAGCAGAGTTTGTCAAAGCACGCCTTGGCGTTGAGGTGACTGCTGAAAAAAAAAAAAAAAACCTCTTGATTGTTGCTTGTTTGATTTCATCTTCCTGATCCTGAACTCTGTATTGGATATTTATATTTATTCCTTAGATTGAGATGGGTGGTTGCAAGGCACCTATAACTACATTCATTGTTGAACCATTTGTTCCTCATGACCAAGAGTATTATCTCTCCATTGTTTCCGAGAGGCTGGGATCTACCATCAGCTTCTCAGAATGTGGGGGCGTAGAAATTGAAGAGAACTGGGATAAGGTATTCGTGTATACTTGATTTGTATCATTTGCTGTGCCAATATTTGTTGCCATATTTATGCTTCTGTTCTGCAAGCAAATGCAACCCTGATAAGATGTCATATATGATTGATATCACGTATAGGTTAAAACTATATTCCTTCCAACGGAGAAACCTATGACTCTAGAGGCATGTGCGCCATTGATTGCTACACTTCCTTTGGAGGTGAGTATTTTGGCACTTCTATGAAGTTTGTATCAGTTTCTCGTGATTTTGCATGTCATGAACAGGCGATGTTACTTTACATGATTGCATAATCTAGATGCATTTAATGACTTTATTCAGACTTCTGAGATTTCACACTTCTGCTTTTAGGATAATGCATGTTTGTGTTCTCTATTTCTTTTCTCTTTTTTTTTTCTATTAGCTCTTTTTTCTTTGCTTGTGTATCTAGCAAATGCTTATTTTCGTTTATTTCTCAGATTCGGGGGAAAATTGGTGATTTCATAATGGGTGTGTTTGCTGTCTTTCAAGGTATGCAATTAACAAGCTTGAAAAACTATTGTATCCTGTCGCTGTTTTGGAACCTGAAGCATAATAAGAACTCTGGAATGTAGAGTTTGAAAATGCTTTAGAACTTTAATATGTGATTTTAAGTCATTTATCTTAGCTTGCCATATTTTGCGGGGCTAGTTAAAAGACACTTATGAATATGGTTTGCCTTTTTCTCCCTAGTACAATCTATGGGAACAAATACTATGTAGTCCATTTTATGCAAGACAGGGTTCCTTTGCACATTATTTTACTCATTAGTAATGCCAACTATCATGGTTATTCTTATATACACAATTTTTCAAGTCTAACCTTTTTTTCCTCTCATTTTCTCCTTAGATCTGGACTTCAGTTTTCTAGAGATGAATCCATTTACATTGGTGAATGAGAAGCCATATCCACTGGATATGAGAGGGGAATTGGATGACACTGCTGCATTCAAGAACTTCAGCAAGTATAATCCTTTTGATATTGATGTTCAAAATAGTTTAATTTTGAAGTCCAGGAAATTTAGCAGTTAATGCATATAACTGGCTGTTATCCAATCTATATATTGTTATGCATTCAGGTGGGGTAATATAGAGTTTCCATTGCCTTTTGGAAGAGTTCTGAGCCCTACAGAAAGCTTCATTCATTCCTTGGATGATAAGGTATTTTTATTTTTATCTGCATAGGCATTATTTATTGTATTAGTATAGGCAATTTCTGTGTGAGCATGTGTTGAGGGAAGGAGGGTTTCTTATTCTTTAAGCTTCTGCATCACAAGAAGAATCTTCAGAAGTGCTTTTCTTCTTTTTGCTGAAAAAAGCTTATCCTAGTGGTTAATCTACAGGACATTTAAGCATAACGTACTTGCAAAGTAGCGACAGTACTCACCAACCTCTCTTGCCTGTTTATTTTACATGGCCTTTACTGACATTAATTCTGCTAATGGTGATATCTGGAACATCTCTGGAACGATGTACAATATACGACACTTTTGCACATTGAGAACTGGGAAAATCCTTAAAATTTTGAAAAACGTTATCAGAATTTTAATTATTTTCCATCATCATTCTGATGAAATTGGGAACATAGTTCTCCCGACCTCATATGATAAATCTTGTAGTTTCAGTACCTTGTTTTTTTAAATGTCATACTTCCCTGTTCTAAAAGTCCCGCTAAAATATGTTCTTTTTCATATTGCAGACAAGTGCATCTTTGAAATTTACTGTATTGAACCCAAAAGGACGCATCTGGACTATGGTAGCTGGTGGTGGTGCAAGCGTTATTTATGCTGATACTGTAAGTTGCCATGTTTTAATGGATTTATTTCAATTCTGGCTGAAAATGTGAATAAAGGGCCACCACAAACAGTGATTATTGGGAGGTTAGCTCTTAGTAGGTATTTTGGTGACTTAATCTACCTTTTATTTACTAGGTTGGAGATTTAGGTTATGCATCAGAGCTTGGAAACTATGCTGAGTACAGTGGAGCTCCAAATGAGGAGGAGGTGTTGCAGTATGCAAGAGTTGTAATTGATGTAAAGATCATAACCAATTGGTTTTATTTTTCTTGTGGCTTAAGTTTCACTAATTTGTCATAGCTAGTGGCTTCGTCACTAAAATCATTAGTGAAAATTATGCTCAACTGTGTTGCAGTGTGCTACTGCAGACCCTGATGGCCGTAAGAGAGTCCTTCTTATTGGAGGTGGCATTGCAAACTTCACTGATGTTGCTGCCACATTCAGTGGGATTATTCGAGCCCTAAAAGAGAAGGTATGTTATTGGCATGTGTATCCTTATTCCCCTTCAAGTTATTAATTTGACAGTTATGAATTGGTTCCCCCATGCTCTTCAGGAAGCAAAGCTTAAAGCAGCAAGAATGCACATCTATGTCAGAAGAGGTGGTCCAAACTATCAGACTGGTTTGGCAAAGATGCGTGCATTAGGGGAGGAATTGGGAGTACCAATTCAGGTAAGGATGACAATCTTTGTATGAACCTTGCATTTAAATATGCCATGAATCTGCTCAGCTGCTGATCAGTGACCACTGAACAGCAACTTTTAGTTATCAGAATCCAGGACCAGTGTCTGGTTACTAAATGCTTTTTGGTTTGTAGTCAAACTGTACTCATAAATGGTGTAAATTATTGAGAAATCTTAGAACTTATAGTTCTTAACCTTAAGGGTTTGACAATAAGCCTTGAGGATTTCAAAGCAGAACAAGTGGAGTGTCTGCATTGGAGTCTTGCATTGAGAGTTCTCTCCCATTTTAAGTTTTTAAATCTATGATATAATAGTGTCGAAATACAAAATTCTGTTTTGTCTTTTGTTGTGTGATTGTGGTAATCTTTTTCAGGTTTATGGACCAGAGGCCACAATGACCAGCATCTGCAAACAGGCTATTGATTGCATCATGACTGAAGCATAAAGCAGAATACTTTTTGTTACCACTATCATCATGTTTCATTCCTGCAACTATTTGGTGGTATTTTGTTTAATATAAGTCTGTATCAGGCAAGAATGAATAAGATTGAAGGGAAGAGGGGACATGTTGCAAGCCTGAAATTTTTCTTTTCTTATATTTACTTCCTGTTGTGATTTTATTGTTATATTTTGACCACAATATAGTCATAACATTATAAAAT
Source organism: Ormosia emarginata (assembly GCA_029884605.1). Lineage (NCBI taxonomy): Eukaryota > Viridiplantae > Streptophyta > Magnoliopsida > Fabales > Fabaceae > Ormosia > Ormosia emarginata. The sequence goes on along the minus strand of JAQQTP010000080.1, from coordinate 29,899,350 downwards.
CCCCAAAAGTAATTTGTGAAAAATGTAATTTTAGTTGATGACGTTTCCTACATTGTTAAATTCCATGTTTTGATTCTCATTTCGTAGATTTTGTGTTGATATCATGGACAGATAGGCGCGGAGATAACATTTCTTGTTTAGTCTATGCTTGGTTGAAATAGAAAAATGAAATAAAAAGCGTAAAATCAAATATTCGAACCTTTCCTTTAATAACCACAATATGATTAACTCCTGCAATCTCTTGTGCCAAATAAACAGTAAACATTGGACCAAAACTCCCTGCAATTTTAACATGGCCTTGTATGCAAAAGCTAAGCCATCAATTATTATAAAGAGAATTTGATTGTTCTCATAGTATGATCAAAGGAAATATATAAAGAACTGATATCTGACATATGAAATGGTTCCGGCGCGAGATCGCATGCATTATTTTATTCCTTATTTCTCCACGGAATTTACAACCCCCCATATTGTCGCCATTGATTTTGTCTGATCTCATTCTGTCTTGAAGTTTCAATATTCCATGGTTTGTTCCCACCACTGGCATTGACCATATCTAGTCCTTGGTTAAATATACAGAAACACATAGTATTAAGATATTATTCTAATGCCAAAAATAATTGGCACAACTGATAAAGATGAATCACGTCAATTAAGTTGGCAGGAGTTTGATTCTTATTAAGATCTGTTGTTGATGAATTATTTGTTAAAATCTTTATAAATGCTTATTGAGTTTGGAAGTTTGTCTTGATTCTGGGATGAGATAGTCATCCTTAATCTTAAATTTTAGTTAAAAAAATATCATTATAATTTATAAACAGTTTAAGATATCATTTTCCTAAGTTGTTTGAGAAAAAATTTCTTACCAGAAAGTTGACCCATCTTATCTTCTTTCTTTCCTTAGCAGAAATTTTATTCTCGTTACAATGATTCCATTTATTGTGTTATTGTACTAATGATTTATTGTTTACTAGAGTTCAAGGGTTTGAATTTTGGAACCATTCTTGTATTATTGTACAATATAATAATGGTTATTACTACTTCATTGGCATCTCCGAAAAACAAAAGAGATGGAGAATATATAATATAATTATGCATATCACCCATTTAACAATTGAAAAGGAAAAGCATAACCAAGATAAGTTCAGACCGCGGACGGAGCCAGCAGAGACAACAATGACTAGGGTGGAAACAGACTAGCTAGTTTTTGCGTAATTAAGTTTAGGTCTATTTTATAATGTATTGGTTTCAATCTGACTTACTATTTATTATAGATTTTTTTAAACTCAATATTGTTTGTTTATAAAAATATTAAAATTTGGTTTAACTCAAAAGTTTATTTAAAAACTTACATTATATAAAGTTCATCATATAAATTAAGAAATTTAAAGTTTTTAATTTTTAAATAGGTATAATCTTCAATAAGATTAGTAATTCTATATAAAATATACATTATATTAATATATAATAAGTTGTGTGAATTTTATAAATTCTTAATTATATATATAAATATTAAATAAATAGATTAGCTTGATAAATCAAATAAACTTTTTCAAAAACTTAAGTTTTAACTTACATAATTAAATAAATCTTTTAAAAAATATAAACTTAACTTATTTATTAAATAAATCAAATCTATATAATCCAAAAATAGGTTAGGTCATAACTCTTTAACTTATTCCCACTCCCTAACAATTATTGTGTAACTTTTATAAAAACATAAAAGTTTGGTCTAACTCAAAAGTTTATTTAAAAATTAATAGCAGCTGTGATTCATAATTAATAGCAGCTATAATTCATAATTAATAGCAGCTATAATTCATAATTAATAGCAGCTATGATCCATAATTATTTAAAAACATAATTAATAGTAGCTATGATCCATAATTATTTAAAAACATAATTAATAGTAGTTATCATCCACTTTCTCTTTGCCTGTAAAATTAAGGCTATGTTTGGATATTTAGTAAGTGATGAAATGGAATGGAATGAGATGGGATGAGATGAGATGGAGTGGGAAAAAAGTACCATTTCATTGTTTGGATATTTTAAAATGGAATGGAGTAAAGTTACCATTCCATTGTTTGGGAAGTGAATGATTTTTGATGGGATGGGATGGTATTTATATTAAAAAAGATGATTATCTCATATCCAAATTGGAGGAAAAAAAAATTGATGATTTCTGGGATGGGATCAATCCTCCCACCCATAAAATACTCCAAATGCCAATATCGCATATATCTCTATAACCAGGGGTATGGAACCAACCAAAATAGATGATGTTGGCAAAAAGGTGGTCCCGGCGGGGCTCGAACCCGCGACCTTCGGCTCATAAGACCAACGCTCTGACCAACTGAGCTACGGGACCAACATGTAAGTACACTTCATGTTTTAATACTTGAACTATAATTTTGATTTTAATATATTATGATCAACCTCACGATCACAGCGCTGGTTTCATTGAGAAAATAAGAGGTACATTCTGGCATGTTCAGCACTTCTGCAAGTTCATGCTCATTTTCTTCCTCTTATACCCTTTTGTTTGCCTTGTTTATGCTTCTTTATCTCTTCAATGTTCATAATTACTTAAACACAGCTCAATTGAAATTTTGCCAAACATATTGAAATTTAGCATATCATGCCTTAGCTAATACCTAAAAAGAGAGGAGCAGCTTGAGCGCATTATGACAAAAAAATAAAAAATTAAGAAGACCAAACAAATTAATAATGACAAGAAAGGGGGGAAGAAAAGTAAGCCGGGTTGGTAAAATAGCTTCTTTTCAGTCTTAAATACAAGGCTAAAAATATGTATGGAACTTAATCAGTTAATGTAGATAAATTCGCAATTTCGCATGTAGAAATTAATCTGTAACATTATGTTTATCAAATCCTCAGCTACTTTTCCTCTTTCAAGAAATACTCAATTGGATTGTGTGGTAGAGTTGAGACTTGAGAGATCTCTGAATATCATGTCGGTGGCGACTTTTTGTCATTTAAAAATTGTTGTATATTGACATCAACAGCGGGGATAGCTCAGTTGGGAGAGCGTCAGACTGAAGATCTGAAGGTCGCGTGTTCGATCCACGCTCACCGCAATCTTTGTTTTTGAACATCATTTTGATTTCAGACTATTTACTTTCCTTCCATGTTAAATAAATAATTTTGATATTCTTATCATAAACAATATATTTTTTTATATTTTATTTAATATTATTTATTATATATTTTTTTATTATTTTCTTTTTTTATCACAAATTTTAAAAATAATATATATAATACCTACACTTCTAAAAAAAAATTGTAATATCATCTTTTTCCTTAATCAAATGAACTGCAAAGTGGAAACTAGCCTCCTCACCACCTGTTGTGAGTACAAGTCAGTAAAAACTGACAAATAATTTGAAAATGGAACGGTCATGTTTGAATTTCAACCATGCGAATGAATGAAAGGAAAATCCACTATTGGAATAAAATTTAAATTTATATAAATGATATAATTATTTTTAATAAAAAAAATAACTTCGTTTTTCCTTACACATATAATTTATGTTTTTTAAATAATATTTAAAATTAATTTTTTTATAACAAAAATTATAATAATATTTTTTCATCAATTTTGATAATATATTTTACTCTCTTAGATAATAATAAAAGTTTTTATTATCTTTTTCATATATACAGTGTACAAAGTTTAAAAACTAAATTTAAGTTAGGATTAAATAAATTAGTGAATGATAATCTTTGTCAATATATAAATTGAACAAGACATAATAGGTAAAAAAAATGTGGAATTCTATTCTACAAAATTATGGAATAACATTATTTTCTTTTTTTTTATGAATTGAATTTCACAAATTTGTGAAATAGAATTTAGAATAAGAATGACATTTTATGTTTATTTTCATTAACAAATGCAGGAATATTATTATTATTATTATTATTATTATTATTATTATTATTATTATTATTATTATTATTATTATATGGCAAACGACAATAATAACGTAATTGTTTAAGATCAGTCTCGAGACATAATAACATAATGAGATCACAACAAAATAACAAAACAATCTTTCACTCATTCAAAATATCAAAAGACTTCACTATATTTATACAAGTTTCATGATCAACAAAAAATTTTAACAGCTAAATATTTGGTTAGGAGATCTGCAACCATAAGCTTTATAGGAATATGCTCGACATGAGTCAAAAACTCTCAAATCTTCCCTCTAACAAACATATATTTTGTGTCAAAATATTTTGAGAGCTTAAAGCTCTTATTGATTTGAGAGAAGTACACTACAACATAGTTATCACAATAGATTGTAAGAGGCTTAGAAATAGTCTTTACAATAAGAAACTCAGTAATCAAATTCTTCAACCATACCGCTTGACACGTAGCCTCATAACAAGTTACATATTGTCGCAACCGAAATCGCGACGGGACGACCGAAAAAGATTAGCGCATTTTGAAAATCAATGGAGTCGCCACCAATTTTATTTAATTTGGGAAAACATTAGAAAAACCCTTAAAATAAAAAAACGATCTGTTGAAAAATGAGTTTGAGTTCGAGAATCGATTACGGGTAAGGAAGGTATTAGATTTACACCTTGCAATTCAAAGAACTGTAGATCTTAAGTTAGTTGTGCAAATTTTAATAATCTCAAATGTATTTATTTTATTTTACCCTTTTTTTTAAAAGACTTTGTAATTATTTTATTTTATTTTATTTTATTTTATTTTTAAGGAAATAAAAAAGAAATAACCAAATTATGAAAATTTATTTTTTCAAGTGACAGAATAGGGATTCTCTCCTACGTATCCTCAAGGTGCAATGAGGAACTCAAAGTCACGTAGTTCTTTAGAAAATAAATGTAGTTGATTGATTTTAATTAAAAGATTTTTAAAAAGAAAAAATTATTGTTTGAAAATAAAATCATTTTCGCATTGAGATTTAAGTTAATACTGTTTTCTTCGATAAACCCTTATGATCCAAACAACATTGAAGATAACATCCGTTATTCATCATCATCATTAGTCATTGCATCGATTAAAATTTTTTATGAATTTTCATTTTTTCTCAAAAAAAAATGTTTTATTTTATTTTATTATTTTTTAAAAAAAAAGATACAAGGACAAACATGAAGTTTCTAAACCAAGAAAATAATTAACTAAAAAAACAAATATAAGCATCACAAATCAAATAACCCAAAACAATATTTTTTTACTTTTCTCATAATTTTTTCAGATTTTTTTATTTTTATTTTCTTTCATTTTTTGACTTTTTAACTTCTTATTTGTTCACAAGGTACAACATATTATCAAATAAAATAAACACTACCAAACAAGAATTAATGCTAACAACTAAAAAAAATTAAATTATTTTTTATTACTATATTTTAATTTTTAATTTTTTTGTTTTTTATATTTATTATTTTTAAAAAAAAAAAAAAAGCAACCCAGTGTAATGGATTGCATAACGTTTGTCTTTTGTTTTTATTTTTTTTTATTATTTAAAAATGAAAAGAGAGACCAGCCCACGTGAAAGTGGGTGGTACTTCAAATTCACATGTTTCTTTTTTATTATTTTTGAATGCTTTATATATATATATATAAACTAACCCATCATTATAAAGCTTCCGAAGAAGAAAAAAAAAAAAAAAAAACCCAAAACACCTAAGCTAAAAGAAAAGCCCAAAAACAAAGCCAAGCCATCAGACTTTCATTTCTCTCTTAACATGCCCCTTTTCTTTTTATCAAGTCAAGTAAAGAAGCAAACAAACGAAAAACGAAAAGACAAAGTCTCTGCAATAGAAATTAGAAAACAAAAAGGCAGGACAACTTGCACTTGGATGGGCCATAACCAAGTCAAATTAGCAATTGAAATCCGATAAGCAGGAAAATAGTTCAAGAAAAACGAAAGGAAAAAGATGCAGAGAAAACAAGTGAGCACGAGAGGGGCATTCGGAAAACCAAGTGAGAAAACAAAAGAGAGAAGAACGAGAATCCAACCGCCGTGATCCGAGTGGTGTCGTGGTACTTGTGTTGGGGGCATTTTTTTCGGTAATGGTTGTTGGGTTATGGGTGATGGGTTTGTGATGGTGGGAGCTTGATAATGGTGGAATAATGGTGAAGATGGTGAAACTTGATGGCTGAGCACGGTGGGTATGGTGGAGGTATTTTCTGTGATGAAAAATGATGAAGGAGAGTGAAGTTCTGGTGAAACGAGAATCAAGAGGAAGAATGGTGACTATCGGATGAAGAAGTGGAGGTGGCTACGGGTGAGTGCTTTTTATAGATGAGTGGTTATGAGTTGGGTGATGTAAATGGTGGTGAAGGTTAGATAGTGGGAGAAGGTGATGAGAAAGATTGAAAAATGAGAATGAAGAGCCCCTGTGCTTACGTGAGTGTGTGGGAATGAAAGAAAAAAGAAAGAATGCAGAGTGATTAGTGCCGTGTGTGCCGTGAGTGGAAGTGAGTGGAGCATGCAATAATAGTGAGTGTTGTGAGTGGATATGAGTCAGTGGATATGCGAGTGATTAGTGAGTAGATATGCAGTGAGTGGGTGCAAGTGAGTGAGTGAGGCATGGGTGGGGACGTGAAAGTGAAATGAAGAAAAAGAAAATGTGTGTGGGGGTGAGAAAGTGAGCAACAAAATTTTTTTTATTTTGCACAAATAAGAAAAAGTAAAATAGAAGTAGATGGAAAAAAAATGGTGTGATCACAACATTGCAATTAAGCATCTTTTTACTAAAATATTAATCACTGATCAAGTAATAAAAATTTTATGGACAAAATTGGGTATCAACACATATTCTGCCTCCATAGTAGAAGTAGTTGTAAGTATCTATTTAACACTTTTTCAAGAAATAACTTCTCTTACCAGCATAAAGATATACCCTAATGTGGACTTGTGGTCATTTGGATAACCACCATAATCAAAATTAAAATAGCCTATCACCTTAAGATGATCCGATCTCTTATAGGTGAGTATATAATCTTTGGTACCATATAAATATCTCATAACTCGTTTTGTAGCATGCCAATGGGTCACACTAGTTTTGCTCAAGTATCTCCCAAGTACACTAACAACAAAAGCAATATCAGGACGTGTAGAAACTTCAGTATATATAATGATGCCAATAATGGAAGCATATGAGACATTCTTTATTCAGCAACATCTTTTTCATTTTGAGGACACTGTATATTAGATAGTCTTTCACCATTTTGAATGAATGCAATACAAGAATTACAAGATTTCATATTAAATCTATTTAGAATTCTTTCAGTATAAGCTTTTTGAAACAAGCAAATAATATCATGAGATTTGTCACGGTGAATCTCAATGCCCAAAACAAACGAGGCATCATCAAGATCTTTCATATTAAAATTCGTCGTTAACATTTGCTTTGTCTTATACAAAAAGTCAATATCATTACTAGCTAATAATATATCATTGTCATATAAAACAAGAATGATAAATCTGCTCCCATTAAACTTCAAATAAATGTATTAATCAACAATACTTTCTTTAAAGTCAAGAGAACCAATAATATGATCAAATTTCAAGTACATTGCTTGGAAGCCTATTTCTATCCATAAATGGATATTCTCAGTTTACATAACATATGATATTTACCATCTTTAATAAAATCATCAAGTTGATCCATATATACATTTTCATACAAATCACCATTTAAAAAGACAGTCTTAACATGCATATGATAGAGTTCCAAATCAAAATAAACAACCATGACCATCACAACACGAAAAAATTATTTAGTAGAGACTAGTGAGAAAGTCTCCTTATAATCAATGTCTTCTCTTTGATTATATCCCTTAACAACAAATATGACTTTATACCTCTCAATTTCACCCATGACATCATGTTTGGTCTTAAAGACTCATTTATAACCAATATTTTTACAACTAGCAGGCAACTACATCAATTCCCAAATACAATTCTTTTCATAGAAGTCAACTCATTCTTCATAGCTACCAACCATTGTGCATTATCAAGACTAGTCATGGCCTCTTGAAAGGAAATATGATCAGAGTCCTCAACTTAGTTAAACCCATGCTACTACATGTATACAACACAATTCCTGAATCTAGTAGACTTAGTGGATATAGGAACCTGCTCAAATATTTTCAATGGAGCCACAACAACATCTTGATTTTATACATTATTTTCTACTTATTGAGAGACATCGACATTATCAATAGGATCAACAACATTATTGTCATGGATCAAAGGAGGTGACATTATCCCTGGAAAGGGAACAACAAGAATAGGAACAACAAGAATAGGAACGACAACATGCTCTTTTCTAAAATGAGCAACATGTGACTCTCGAGTTCTACCATGCTCCAAGTCCCCTTCAAAATAGACAGTCTGATCAGATTCAATAACTCTAGTAGTATGAGAGGGACAATAGAACCTAGAGCCCTTTGAACTAATATAATAACCAATAAAGTAACCACTAATGATTTTGAGATCAAGTTTCTTTAACTGTGGGTTATAAGGCCTTACCTCTGCTTTACACCCCCAAACAAGGAAATACTTCAAAATAGGTCGTTTGCCTGACATAAGCTCATATGGAGTCTTCGGCACAGATTTTCTTGGCATATAATTCAATATATAAGCAGTAGTCTTCAAGTCATCTCCCCATAAGAATTATAGAAGAGTAGAATGACTAAGCATACTTCTCACCATATCCATAAGAGTACAATTTCACCTTTCTACAACTTCATTTTGTTGCGGAGTGTCAGACATAGTGTACTGTACCTAAATACCACAATCCTATAAGAACCTAGCAAAAGGTTTAGGATTTCTACCAGTTTCATCATGTCTGTCATAGTACTCATTGCCTCTATCAGACCTCACACATTTGATTTGGTTACTAAATTTTAATTCAAAAGCAGCCTTAAATGCTTTACAGGCATCTAAAGATTCAGATTTCTTATACAACAAATCAATCCAACCGTACCTAGATAAGTCATTAATAAAGATGATGAAGTACCTAAAATCACCCATAACAATAGGAGCAACAGACACACAAATATTTGTATGAATTAACTGTGGTATTCCTTCACTCCTAGTAACCCCACTCTTTCTGGCTCTAGCTGTAAGTTTCCCTTGTATACAATTAACACAAGTATCAAAGTTAGAAAAGTCCAGATCATGAAGAATATTCTCCTTGATCAACCTCTTCATTCTCTCCCTATAGATGTGTCTTAAACGTTTGTGACACAACATAGAAGAGTTTTCAGCAACGTCCATATCATGAAGAATATTCTCCTTGATCAACCTCTCCATTCTCTCCCTAGATATGCGTCATAAACTTTTGTACCATAACATATAAGAGTTTTCAGCAACTCTATTATGCTTATTCTCAACAACATTATTGATATCCAAATGTCATTGATTAACAGTAATGGAATCAACATCCAACATGTATATACCATTAGACAAGACTCCAGAACCAAAAAGAACACAATCATAATATAAAAAAACCTTTTCATTACTAAAATGGAAAAGTAGCGACAACTATCCAAAACTGAAATTGAAACCAAATTACTCCTCATAGAAAGCACATAAACCATATCTTTTAAAATTAAAACATGTCCAGTACATAATTTTAAAGAAACCACTCTTATATGTTCAATTTTGACACTTGATTTATTTCCTACTGTGATTATCAATTCCCTTTCACTTGGTCTCCTCCTGCTTCTGAACTCCTACAATGACTTTGTAACATGAATAGTTGCATCAGTATCTAACCACCATGTATTTGAATGAACATAAACTAGATTTGATTCAAAACATACTAGAGCCAATGAGTTACCTTTCTTTTTCTTAAGCTAGCTTTTGAACTTCAAACAATCAGACTACTTATGCCTAAATATATCACAAAATTTACAATTTCCATTAAACTGATATTTGAGCTTAACACCAAAAGACTCGTCAGGACCAGAAGGATATCCAGACTTATCATTCCTTTTTTTTCTTAAATTAGGGCTTATTCTTCTTCCCTTTAGCAAATTTATTCTTCTTGTCACCATTATTGTGGGAAGCAAACTGAACACTATAGGTCTTATCCTTTTTCATTGTCAACTTTTCTTGAGTCAGGACAAATATAAGCTCATTAATAGTTCACTCCTCTTTGTTAGCATTGTAAGTAGTCCTTAAAACATCAAAACTAGCCGGAAGAGATTCAAACACCTGTCAAACCAGGAAGTCCCCTCCCAACAAACTTTCATGGACCTCAATTTGTTGTACTAGTTCACAAGTTTCAAGACGTGTTCACGAACACCACTCACACAATTATATGTAGTATTTGCCAACAAAAAGAGATAGTAGGCATTTCCAATTTTATCAAATTTCTTGAATTTCTCACTAACAAATTTGAGAAACTCCTTAGCATTATTTGTTTCAGGAATGCTCTCTTTAATGGTCTTATTTATGTTATACTCCATGGTCATCAAACAAACTTTATTGGATTTAACCCACTTTTTATACTTCTTCCTAACTATAGCAAAAGATGTATTTATGGGTCACCGAGGCTCATCCTCAATGAGAGCAGCATCAAAATTGGAGATAATAAGGAACAATTTCGCAGAATCCACGTAATTTTCATAATTACTCTTATTCAATTTCATTAAAGCATTCATTTGCATTAATAAAACTAAAAGAACGATATATTAAAGGAATATTTTATCATGCATATCAACATGTATAATATTTGAGCAAATAACCATAATATAGTTCTCCCATGCAATTGTAATCTCCCTTAAGGGTCCTGAATTACAACACATAAGCAAACTCCTATAGACATCAAAATCATGTCCCTAAATATAGTACTGAGAACTCTAAGGATACAACATTAATGCCTTTAACAAATCACTAGGAATCATATTAATAAAAATAAACCAATAGGATAAGTGCATCATCAACATAATCATCAATGCAATATTATTGACAAAATAACATCCCAACACAATTGGTCCTGCGAAAGCGAGCTCATAATCATGCAAAGTGTTCCAAAATGGTACCATAATATTTTAAACAACAACTCATAGAATCAAATTGCATAAATAACAACACGATAAATAATTTTCAAAACATTACATATTAATTTATGTATAAAATAACACCAAAAATTATTTCAATAACAAGACAACATCAACTCTGAGAGTGCACAATATATATATCATGTCCAGTAGCATTACAATAATATACAAAAGATTTCAAAGACAAAAGAAGAGAATACCATACAATTTTAACAATTTTAAACTGTAAAAATTTTAAAATAAATAATAAATGAGCATTAAAAATTAAATAAAAAAATATTTTCATATGCCCAAACAAAGTAATTAAAATCTATCAAATTAACACAAAATTCAAGTCGAGTCATCACCAAATGCAAGTCAACTCATGGGCTCACAGGCTCTGCTATGCCTGAACAATTGACAACTCTAGCTCCTTTTTTTTTTTAATACACATTTTTGGTCTAATTTTTTTGTTAATGACAACAAATTTGTAATCAAACCAATATCATGAATAGTACAAGGATTCAAGTGCTTTCATTGTGAAAACAAAAGGGTGGAAACATACCACATGGGCGGTGAGTGCCTATCCTTGCATCGAACAAAAAACAAAATATACATTTGAATATTCTTGACATTGATTAAGATAGGCTCATAATGATTTTACGGTTTAACAACAACACAACAAAAAAACAACTTACGTACATGTTAACCATCTTCTTTACCTATAAACTTAATACGGATCACACATACCCAATAAAAAAAATGACAATAAAACAATCCCCAATCTATTAAAAAAAAACAAGCAATTTCATAAAACCACAAATAGGATTAAATAGGTTCTAATAACAATTGTTACAATTCTCAGATGAATTAATATCAATTTATGACATACCTAAATAATATAGATTGAGTTATATAATTACCTTAAAAAGATGTTAATGAGATTGTCATGTTTGAATCCTTAAAAGTGATCTCGATAAGTGATGGATACTATTTTTATCTTATAGTAATCGTTCACGCGACATTATCAATGAGTTAATTGTAAGCATTAGAATGACTAAGAATAAGGACATTTCCTTATATATAAAATAACTAAAAATGAGCTAAATCTACCTACTATGACAAGCCGATATACAATACCTATAAATAAAATTCACATATGAGTAGTGCTTAACAACAATATGTCCAATAATAATACTGATCACAATTTAGATTAAACAAAATACTCTAATAATTTTAACATCTAATTAATCTAGTTTTATAAAATTATAATATAATTTATGTTTATTCATTGAAAATATTCTAACATGAAGCTCTTGACATAATCTTATTCATCATTTTCATATCATCTTCATCCACCCTCAATTTCGACCCTACTTTGTGAAACTCCAAATGTTCTACTTAAGATTAGACAAATTACTACGCTAAACTAGATGAAATCCAAAGCAACTAAATATTAGACAAAGCCGATAGAAGAAACATAAATGCAAAACAAACAAAGAAGAAAAGGTTAAAATAAAAGATTGAAAATAGATCACGAAAAAAAGAAAAATGAAAGAAGGGCTTGAATTGAAGAATAGATCAATTTGCATAAATGCAAATTTGATCTTTTCCTTTTGCAACAAAGAAAGAAAAATCCCATTTTGGCAACATTGACAGAAGTAGCTTTGATATGATCCAAAATTTTGCAAAATCGTCCAAAAATTGTTGTTCAGAAAGTTGAAAATTTTGAAGCAATAAAGGAAGTGGAGAAACTCGACCTATCCCTAACCCTTCATCCCACTCCTCTATGAGCATGACACCAACCAGATCTGTACCAACCACCACCGTCACACCAACCATATCCATACCCAACTCGTGCTTAGCCCCAACTGATCCTTCGATTCCAATCTCAAGATCTCCTTGGACAAGCTAACCTACGCCACCGACAACTTCTCCTACCTTCTTATTATCAGCGATGGCAGTTTTAACGAAATTGATAATTGACATACTAGTGAAATTTAGAATTATTTCACAAATTTGTAAGATAAATTTTCACTATTTCATAAATGAACCATATAATTACTCAATCTAAAATATTACATATTATTAAAGTCAAAGGTAACACATAGCAACCTTTGATCAAGATTTACACAACATAAACAATTTTTAATGCATTGAGCAACCATTTAAGAGTATGTTAAACGTTTCCTTCTAATGGAAGTATGATAATCCAATTCACTTTCTTTATCGAAGCCAATCAATTTGATGTGCTTTGTTGTCAACTTTTGCATAAACTATTGTTGTGTCTCTTCCATCTCTCGAAATTTCAAACATGCCAACAACTCTCGCCAAATAAATCCGGAGTTATTCTCAAGTGAGTGATTCAATTAAATCGTCATCGATCCATCATTTTTTTTCCTTTAAAAAACCACAAAATATATTAGACAGTGGATTCCATCCATGACCATGATTTGAAAGCGACGTGGATTCCAACATTCTGCCAACAAATTTAGCAGTGTGCCTCTACAAATTTGCAACAAAGACTAAATTTTATTGGTCATTGAAAGTCATTGTTTCTACTATTTGAGAAATTATTAGATAAATTCGAATATCTAAATCAGTTATATCATTAATTAATAGATAATTATTGTATTTTTTTATCTCATTATAATTATTTTTAAAAAAAATTATTTTGTGTCAAATTATCTATTATTTAAAAATATCAAAAAAATATTAATTATTTTTTTATTTTACCTTCATCATTTATTATCTCAACTAAATTAATAATTATATATAATTTATAGTTAATTGAATTTTATAATTTTCTAAGAAATGATAATTTAATCATATCAAATTATATTTCTTTATATTTAAAACTATTTAATAGTATTATTAATACTTATATAAAAACTTTAAATGATAATTATAATAAGACGTAGAAAATATTTAAATACTAATTAATTATTATAACTTATTATAACTAATGATATAATTGATTAAATACGTTCAATTTTAGTACTTTATATTTATACAACAATTTATCTACTTTAAGAACTTCCGTTAAATCAGTGTCTACACTGATTCTATCCAACTACACCAACTTAACAAAAAGGTGTAGATAAATAAATACTCCAATCATTAATAATATTAACTTTGTCAAATAATGTTTAATTTAATTGATAAATTTAAGTTTGATTAAAAGTGTGTTTGCAAACTTAAATTTGGTTGAAAGTGAATTTGTAGTAACATGATTTATGTTTGGGAACTTTTGTTTTAAAAGTGAGTTTGACAAAATGAATGTTGTTTGGATGAAAAAAACTAAAATCACTTTTAAATGTGAAATTACTAAAAAGGGTATGAATTTATATTACAATATTAATATTACCTTTTATTTTATTTGATTATTTTTAAGAGCACATGAACAAATTATATAAATATTTTTTTTTTTACTTTTAGTGATAGAGTTAAATTATAAATAAAAAAAATTATAACAAAATGTTAAATTATATGCATAGTTGAATAAATTATATAACAAAACGTTAAATTATATTCATAAATCCGATAAATGATAGACAACTAAAGTTTCAATTCGATAATAAAATCAAAATACAAAATAATAGAAAGTATACGTAGAAAATGTAATGCATTACTAATTAAGTAACAAATTCATTTCGATGAAGAGACATTAAATTTTGAGGATGGATACTCATCAACAACATCTTCATTATCATCTTCGTTTCAACTACATTTTCATCTTCATATTGAATTTAAAATTTTTAATTTATTCAATAAAGTTATGTATAAATTTATTATTTTACTATTTGAACTTGTGTTTTATATTGGTAGCTCAAGAGTATAACTTATAAGAAGATTTACCATCTAAAATTTGTTTCTCACCAGAACTCTAAGTCTTCTAATAAAATCAGTGTTGAATCAAAGACACAACTTGAATTTGAATTTACAGGAGAACCTTGCAACTGTATCATAAATCACAACCTATCGAAGGTTAGAAAGCCAAATTTTATTAATTAACCAGATCAAATGGTAAAGCATAAATGGCACATATCCAAAGTGGGTGATGCTGATGAATGGATACAACTAGAGCGGTTTTGGAGAAGAAAATTGCTGGTTCTGGGTTGTTTTGAGAAATGTGGGAAGTGAAAATTAAAAAAAAAAGAACATGTGCATGTGATGTTTGTGTCTTATTATTATCAGACCAGATCGGTAGAATTCTGGGTTGTTTTGAGAAATGTGGGAAGTGAAAATTAAAAAGTAGAATTCTGGGTTGTTTTGAGAAATGTGGGAAGTGAAAATTAAAAAAAAAAAAGAACATGTGCACGTGATATTTGCGTCTTATTATTATCAGACCAGATCGGTAGAAGAAGATGCGTCTTATTATTATCATACCAGATCGGTAGAATTCTGGGTTGTTTTGAGAAATGTGGGAAGTGAAAATTAAAAAGTAGAATTAAAGTGAAAATTAAAAAAAAAAAAAAAGAACATGTGCACGTTTCGTCTTATTATTATCGAATTAAGAAGAAGAAGAAGAAGAAGAAGAAGAAGAAGAAGAAGAAGAAGAAGAAGAAGAAGAAGAAGAAGAAGAAGAAGAAGAAGAAGAAGAAGAAGAAGAAGAAGAAGAAGAAGAAGAAGAGTGATACCTGGCATAAAGGGAGCAGAGGGTAAAAGGGAGAAAATATGGTTGATAGAATTCAATTTTTCAGGTAATACTTGGAACGGATAAAACCTGAACGTAGAAGCAAAATATTGTTACCTTTGGTTGAACGTGAGTTAGAAGCAAAAAGTGAGTGAACATGTGCACGTGATGTTTGCGTCTTATTATTATCAGACCAGATCGGAAGAAGAAGAAGAAGAAGAAGAAGAGTGATACCTGGTGTGGTGAAGAAGAAGAAGAGTGATACCTGTGGTGCGATCGGAATGATACCTGGTGTGGTGAAGAAGAAGAAGAATTATCGGAAACCAACAGTGCAGATCGGAACCAACAGAAAAAAAGGAAGGAGTGAAGGGAGCAGAGGGTAAAAGGGAGAAAATATGGTTGATAGAATTCAATTTTTCAGGTAATACTTGGAACGGATAAAACCTGAACGTAGAAGCAAAATATTGTTACCTTTGGTTGAACGTGAGTTAGAAGCAAAAAGTGAGTTGAAGCAAACAAAAAAAAAAAATGAAGCCAAACATAAATTTATCCGTTCAAAAAAAATAAATGTACGTTTACAATTTTCAACTATAAAACAAACACGCTCATACTCATCTAGACCTTGAATCATATAATTTCGTTTTTATAAAATAAAATTTCATAATTAATTACGAACTACATGGCATAAAATTCCAACAATTGTAAGCTCCAAAAGTATTTGCTCCAAGTAGAATGAATGAATTACTTTTCCTTTATGATTTTTATATAAATGCATATGATTGCAAGCCTGGCACACACTCATCTAACTCTAGCCGAATGAATCAATTCTGATTTTTTTACTTATTTTTTTAATATTTTTTTAATATTATTTATTATATATATATTTTATTATTTTCTCTCATTAAATTACATATTCTTAAAAAGGTTATAAATAGTTCATACACCCCTTAATTTTTTCCCGAATGAAACGACGCAGTTAGCGAATGCATGGCATTGGGCCATTGGATTGGGAATGGGCTTATTCAATTTCCAGCATGGTTCATGATGTTTTTTCTTTTTTTTTTATTGATTTAAACTGTGGCAAATTTTAATTATTTTATAGGTTGAGGAATAAATATTATAGAACCTTGCACCGAAAAATTATATTATAAAACTTAAAATATTTGCTATGATGAAGTTTCTTTAACTACCTATATATTTCGACCAAAAAAATTACATATATAAATGTAAGAGTTAAACTATTAATATAGCTTAAATATTTTATCGTTCAGAAATTACAGTACCATAATCCCATTAAAATGATTATGTTTGCTTATTTAGGCTATGGATGTCTGGTTTGGTCCTTGCAATTAAAGCTAATCTCACTAACCTTCTCACTTCACTTGCGCTTGTCGCTCTCATAATGCAGTTATGCACCAACTTTCATAATTAGAAATTTTAGCATATATTTGTAACACAATAAATACATGTTAAAAGGATTTTTATCATTAATTTTAAATAAATTTACATAAATTTTAAGTTATTAATTAATTTAAAATTAATGATAAAAAATTATTTTAAAATATACATTTATTATACTCAATAGTACATAATAATTTATCCTCACTAATACTTTTGACGATCAAGATTTCTTTTTTAAAAAAGAAAAAAGAGAGAATTTTTTTTAATCTAATGATTCTCTCTTATTAAGTTATATTTATAATTTTATTTTATCATAAAATCTCACATTTTTAAAAGTTAGATGAAGAAAAAAATTCTCTCCTTTTCTTTTCTAAAAGGAGGGAATCCCGATCTCACTTTTAACTCCTCAATTGTATGTCACATTAACTTCTATCATACAAAATATATGATTATAAAAAGTCTAATTAATTTCGTAACCAGAAAAAATACTGATAAGTGCCACTTGTCAATAAATTTTTCATTTCAGCTCACAAAATTTTTTAATTTAAAATATAAACATAATTAGCTAGTCAACAAAATCATTTAAAATTATATATAGTAATTTTATAACTAAACACCACCACTGGCCTGAAGGTAGTTAGGCAGAGATACCTTGGTTCAAGACCAAAAAAAAAAAAAACCATATATAGTAATTCATTATAAATTATTATTTGGTTTAAAAAAGTAACAAGCCACACCTATTGATAATTTTCTTTCCAATAATAATATTTAAGTACGCACTAAATATAATTTGGCTAAATCATGATATTTAGGAAGCCAAGAATCACGTCAGGGTTGGTAAACGCCCGCAAAATGCCACAGGTTGGCCCGGTGGATCGTTGCTTCGCTGCTTCTGTCGTTCTCACCCACCCACTCCATTCAATACCAACCATCCACTACATTTCATCCAACGGTCCAATTAACCATGCCCTTAAATTCGGAACTTGAACGTCACAAGTCACACAACCCACTAGGGACCATGATATTATCCAGTGACATGAGAGGATCCAGTTTTTTTTACACACAAATTTATAACATATCGCATGTGATATGTATTATCGCATGCAATATGTCCAATTTTTTCATATAAAAAAAACTGGATCCTCTCAAGTCACTGAAGAGGATCCCGATCCACCCACTAGAGCCTCTTCTTTTTCTAATTTTGTTTATAACTATAAGAAAACAATATGTACAAATCGGTAGATAAAAAACAATGAAGAAAAAAATATTAAAATAGAAAAAACTATTTTCAGGACACGTGTCAATACCTTCTTGTTGGACAGGAAAGCGTCACAACTTACAATATGGGCAGTGGTCCGGATCCGTTTGGTCTATAAATACCAACCTGAATCCTCTGCTTGTGAGTGGCAAAGAATTTAGCTAAGCCGTAAGGGAGTTGTAGAGTGGAGTGGACTTTAGACTCTCTGGAGTAAAAAGGTTCTAATAAGGTTTGTGATTTTATGTCTGTCACAACTCATGCTATCATCTCGTTTTGTGTCAGTTTATTTGCATGGTTGCTGAATCTAAACCACAAGAAGTTATTTCTTTTTATGCTTGAATGCTTTTATTAAACTGTGGAATTTTTTTTTCATCAATTTGATCAAATTGTGCTGGTTGAAATGAAACTAGCTCTTGTTTGAATTGTTATTCTTCTTGGTTATTATTATTATTATTTTGGTAACAATCACCTTAGTTATTTTACATCATGAAATTCTGATTGCGGCCTGTTTTTCTTACTATATATATATATATATTCTCATGGAAGAAAGAAATTAAACAAACTGGCAAAATTTCCAGATGTTTTGTTGTGATTTGGCTCCGGTTGTGTACGTATGTTAATTATTGTTACAACTGAAACTGACTAGTGAGTGATCTTTCTGACCATATGCATAATTAGGCATTCTCCATATTTGTAAAGTTGAAAAAAATTTAGCAAGTTAAACAACCTTCAAGAGTTCGTGTTCCAGCATTTTTGGGTGCCCCCTACCGATCTTGAGATCTTGAGAGTATTTTGTTTTCTTTCTCTTTTGTGTCTTTTTCGAAGATAGTAAAATATCTTTTTGATTTCTTGAATGTGAAGAATACATCTTTATGCTTTTGAGATATATGACATGGGTTTCTTTACTCTTCTTTGAATCAAAGTGTCTCAATATTCTCCTGCTAGTGGAACTTTACTCTTACTTTTATATTTATTCCGCGCTAGCATGTGGCAGAGAAAGCTTGTCCCTTGAGGATATGCTTAGTTGCTTATCGAATTCTATCCCAAACAAAACAAGCTTTTAACATAATCTGTTCAGTTCAGTGTCCTTTATTCAAAGTTTGAATTTGACATCCCTGCTTTTTATCTTTGTTTTGTGACTGAACTAGAGTACTAGACACTTTAGCATGAAGCATCTGTTATATTTTTAATCCATCGTTTTGTGTCTTAAATGAAATTGTTGTTATATTTTTAATCCATCTTTTTGCTTCTTGTAGCTTTGGACTTGGGAGAATGGATACCTTCTTGTTCACTTCTGAGTCAGTGAATGAGGGTCATCCTGACAAGCTCTGTGACCAGATTTCTGATGCAGTGCTTGATGCTTGCCTGGAGCAAGATCCAGAAAGCAAGGTTGCCTGTGAGACCTGCACCAAGACTAACTTGGTCATGGTGTTTGGAGAGATCACCACAAAAGCTAATGTAGCCTATGAGAAGATTGTTCGTGACACGTGCCGTTCTATAGGATTTGTGTCCAATGATGTTGGCCTTGATGCTGACAACTGCAAGGTATTGGTCAACCTGGAGCAGCAAAGCCCTGATATTGCACAAGGAGTCCATGGCCACCTCACCAAGCGACCTGAGGAGATAGGTGCTGGTGATCAGGGTCACATGTTTGGCTATGCCACTGATGAAACATCTGAGCTTATGCCTCTCAGCCATGTCCTTGCAACCAAGCTTGGTGCTCGCCTCACTGAAGTACGCAAGAATGGGACTTGCACTTGGTTGAGACCTGATGGCAAAACCCAAGTCACTGTGGAATATTACAATGACAATGGTGCTATGGTCCCAGTACGTGTCCACACTGTTCTCATTTCTACTCAGCATGATGAAACTGTTACTAATGATGAGATTGCTGCTGACCTCAAAGAGCATGTTATTAAGCCTGTTATACCTGAGAAGTACTTGGATGAGAAGACCATTTTCCATCTCAATCCATCTGGCCGTTTTGTCATTGGTGGCCCTCATGGTGATGCAGGTCTCACTGGCCGCAAAATCATCATTGACACCTATGGTGGTTGGGGAGCCCATGGTGGTGGTGCTTTCTCTGGGAAGGACCCCACCAAGGTAGACAGGAGTGGAGCCTATATTGCTAGACAGGCTGCAAAGAGTATTGTGGCCAGTGGACTTGCTAGAAGGTGCATTGTGCAAATTTCATATGCAATTGGTGTTCCTGAGCCATTATCAGTGTTTGTTGATACTTATGGAACGGGGAAGATTCCAGATAAGGAGATTCTGAAGATTGTGAAGGAAAATTTTGATTTCAGGCCTGGGATGATTTCCATTAATTTGGACCTTAAGAGGGGTGGAAATGGAAGGTTCTTGAAAACTGCTGCTTATGGTCACTTTGGAAGAGATGACCCTGACTTCACCTGGGAGGTGGTGAAGCCTCTCAAGTGGGAGAAGCCCCAAGAATGAGGTTGTTTGCCAAGAAAGTGATTATATGTTCCTTCTCTAGCTGCTTTCATGACGAAGATCCGTGGTTTGTTTTTGCCTTTTCTTTTGAGTCCTGTTTTACCTTCTCCCTTCTCTCTGCATCTCCACTGTTTGTTACTTCTTTCCCATTAAGCTTAAGTATTTAGAAGATACTAGCCTACAAGGGACTGTTAAATATCATGTTTGAAATTGAAAATCAAATATCATTATGATCGATTTCTATTCTTTATAATTGTTCTCAGTTGTTCAGAGTCCCTGATCTCAGTGACACGACAGAATCTTGAGTTCCTCGGTCCCTTACCTTATATCTGGATGTTTTTTCATTAATGGAACAGAACTGAAATAAGTGAAGATAGATCGGAAAGGAAAAGGAAGAAATGAAACATAATTTTTTTTCTCTTTGTTTGGAAGATTCATTAACGGGACGGAACGGAACATTTATTTTCTCCATTCTACCTTAATTTTGGGAGGAATAAAAATTGGACATTTGAGGAGAAGATGTGGAGAATGATTCTACGTGTGTTCCGTTCCGTTCCTATACATTTTAAAACTTCTAAACACAGAAAATTATTTTCATTCTCCTCATTTCTTTTTCTTTTCTCTCATTATCTGTCATCTAAACATAGTGTTAGTTTACTGGTTCAGAGTCACGCATATCACCGGTTTGGAAAACTTAGGTCTCTTGAACCAACTGGCGAGGAACTCAATTTGCCTTAACCTCCCTGTTGTCCCTCAAAAATAGCGAATGAAAAAAAAAACAGGGAAAATTGTTGGTTTTGAATATTGCTTGTACAAATCATCATTCAGAAACAAAGTATCGTAAGAGTAGCAAGTAAAGAAATAAGTTTGGCTTTTTCGCAAACAAAACCTGAGTGCTTGAGTTCAAACCCTGCAGGAAATTTTTGAAATTTAAGTTGTTCTATGTGACAGATGAAGTTGCAAAACCGAAAATATGCATTCTGCATAATATCTACCTTTTTATTGTTGAAGATTAAGTTTGTAATTAAACTTGCTCATATAAATTAGATTCCCTGTACACATCTCGATTAGTATTTTTAGATACATTACCCTGAATCAATACGAGTGAAATTGAAGAGAAGCATGATAATCTTTATTGACACCATAATTTACGGAGTTCAGAAGGCCTAAAAATAAGCTCTCCCTCTCCCTATATATTGCACGCAATGTTATTCGTCCTCATTCTTTATGAATGGTATCTAGTATCTATAACCGTTGTCTGCAACTTTGTTATTCATATGCAAAAGAAAATAAGCAGTCTTCTGTTTAAAGAGACAAGAAGACTGCATACATATTATATAATTTTTTTTTTAAAAAAAAAAGTGGTAAAAAGGACAAAGAGAATGTATACATATTACAAATGTTCACATAACATGCCAGATTAATTCAATTAAAATTTGGTGACAATGCAAATAGAATCATCATGAGAAATGAGAAGGAAATGCTATGACAAGAAGCTACCTAGGCTATCACTTAGACACCCGTTTACATTCGGACAATTGGGCTGCTCGAACAAACCCGTATTTAAATGGGTTAATGCATTTAGAACTTGATTTTAGAACCTAACACATCTCTAGTTCTTTTATAACAGCCCCAGCTGAGCTCCAACACATTTTTTATTTTCTTATCTTGGTGATAAAACCTAATTAATACATTGGGCTGTATTTACAGCTCCAAGTGGTGAAGTGAGACGACTTAAAATATAAATTGACTTCAATGTCTATATTTATTATTTATATTATCATGCTAAAACTTAATTTTAGTGTTTGAATTCTTATTTGTAATATACTTTTAGGTTTGGGAAATTTAGTAACAAACCTGCAAAGGATCTCTGATTCTCTTCTATGAAATGGGACTACGAAATAATGAGGTCAAAGTCTTGAGGATCTGTATCATTTTATATATTATTTTTTAAGTAATTAAGTAGAAGAGAAAAATAAATACAGAAGTTAATTTTTTTTTATAAATTTTAATTAAATTATACTAATAAGCTTCTTTATATTTATCTCCACTATTTGACCATTTAAGATAAAGAAATAACACGAAAAAATCTAAATTCATTCCCTAGAAATTCCTCAAAATGATAAACTGATTTTTTTTTTTTTGGGAAAGATAAACTGATCTTTTACTTTCCCCAGTGGCAAGCCGAACAGATTTATGGAACAAAATATTGGAAAGATAACCAATCTGTACACGCCCCAATATTTTGGATTCTTAGCAACACCACCCCACCTTCATACACAAACAAATGAACAATATCTATCCTTACCAAAAGCCAAAGCATAGGAAAAAATAAAAAATAAAAAATAAAATATCTCCAGCTGTGCCACCCCCTCTGCAATGCCCAACTTAGGTAGGCAAATCCAAGAATCTAAAGTTAAAAATCTTGAAAAAAAAGATACCCTACCACTTTATACATCCCATTAACCCACTGATCCTGATCCTCAAAAAGAATCTGTGTTTGGATCATGTCTGCTGTTACCCTCTCTCTGCCTCTCTTCCCTTATCTAGAACCCTGAATCTCACTCCTGTCTGTGTCAGAATATTCCCTCTGGGATTCAATTTCTGCACTACCCCCTCGATTTCTTCTGTGCCTTCGGTCCTGAACATCCATACAATAGATGAAATCAAATGTTAGTCTAATAAAAACATCTGATCTGATAAAACCAGTCATCCTTTAAGATGGGCATAAGCAAGATCCAATAAGAAAGGCTAATAAATTCATTTTGAAAAAGAGGCACTGGAAATGGGTTGAAGAAAGGAGATGTCTGATCAACTTCCTGAATGATAATATAACTACTTCATTGATCTAATACAATTTCACAGCAAAAATATATGATGAATAAACAAACGATTGGATCATCTGATTCTGCTTCAAAATTTTATACACTTCCACCAATTTCATGCCTCCATTGGTGTTACAAAGCTACAGTAGTTTGGCTTGGCAGTTGGCACAAAAAACATCAGTAAACTTTTGATGATTTGTACTACTTATTACCCAAGACAAGAACGGGGAAAAAAATATTTGTACTATTTATTACCAGAATGAGTGTATTCATGAAAGTAGAGGGCGGCAGTAACAACTGAAAAGATAAAAATTCTTGAGTACTTAATCATGACAAAGTGGGGAAAACAGACCTCTCTTGGTAAAGGGTATTCCTCTGACTCCAGCATACGTACAACTTGGCCCATCTTGGGCCTTTTCTCAGAATCTGGATCTACACATCTTAAAGCAGTTAAGAGAGCCCGTTTTAAAGCTCTGGTTGATGGCTTCACCTCAATGTTTGGGTCCACCACTTCTTCTGAACGCCTGTTTCCAACCATCATCTTCAGCCAATCAACCAGATTCACCTGAAAGCATTACAGTTTCAAGGTAATGTCAGTCTTCTCTTGACTTGATCAAAAGTTGTCATGTAGAAATAAGTAACTAAGAACACACGAGCAATTCTTGTTAATAATCGAGCAAAAGGTTCAGAAGAGGGATACATATAGCCCTCCACACAAACTAATCCTCTTATAATTATTGCAGGTGCCTAGCCAGAGTTCATATATTGCTTAGTTAAAATGGATGTGATCATGAACTCTTCAAATTATATCCAAAATTTTGAGAAGCCCAACTGTGTATGTTGTTGGAGCATTTTCAAGCTTGGGATAAGGTTTAAAGGGGCAGGGTAATAAATTTTGTTTCGTAAGAGGGTTCCTCTTAGTAATAATAACATTAACAGCAGTAGTAGTAGAATAGTAGTAACAATAAAGAACATGCAAACTAGATAGTTACTAGCATTGTTGAGAATGTTAGTGTTATTAGTGTTTAGTGTTCTGAAGGGTCGCTAAAGAAGTGAAGATTAACTCCTATTGCTGTTTTAACAAGTAGTAAATTAATTTTTAACCATAATGTCCCAATGATTTGCTTTTCTTTTAGTATTGCAGAAAACAATTACAGATCATAGATCAGTCATGCACCAGACAATCGAAAACACAATGGTATGAGCTATATTTTTCATATGAATAGGTCTGTTGTTAAAAGTGTCAAGCTAGAATAATTTAGGCAATTTTTATCCTCAAGTTGGCTGGCAAAAGGTAGGAAGTGTTGTATATCTAAAACAAGTGTTAAGATTAGCAGCAGATATACAAGACAACTATGCAACTTCTTGATTACCGCTTTTGGCTGAATGGATCAAACTTACAGCTAATATTTCATGATTATTTGGTGAATTGGTGAAAACAAACACATATACTTCAAACAGGATTTTGTGCCCAAGATTAAAGTAAGTCTACTCACTTCATGCGCTGGACGACCATAGTCAACTGGATCTCTTCCAGTAATTCCTTCCAATAGCAAAACACCAAAGCTATAAACATCACTCTTTTCATTTAGAAGGCCAGTATTTGCATATTCAGGAGCCACATATCTGAGAAACATTTAGAACAAAAAAGAATATAAGAATCATGTTTTCTTATGAAAGTTTGACAACATTGAGTATGGGAAAAGCTCATCGCTCAAAAGGAGAGAGCACCACAAAAATACAGACCCAAAGGTTCCCATAACTCGTGTTGTGACATGACTCTTCCCAGCACCCAATAACTTGGCCAGGCCAAAATCAGAAACCTTGGCATTGAAGTCATCGTCAATTAATATGTTGCTTGACTTGATATCTCGGTGTACCACCTTTGGCTCAATTGCTTCATGTAAATATGCAAGCCTGAAACAAGTACATTGCTTTAAATGAGGACTAAGAAAGCCAGAAGAAGCATAGATGCAGAGACTC
Organism: Ormosia emarginata; assembly: GCA_029884605.1. Taxonomy (NCBI): domain Eukaryota; kingdom Viridiplantae; phylum Streptophyta; class Magnoliopsida; order Fabales; family Fabaceae; genus Ormosia; species Ormosia emarginata. The sequence goes on along the minus strand of JAQQTP010000080.1, from coordinate 29,873,743 downwards.
ACGCTTTGGCTGTGCCAAGGAGAATCTTGATGCGTGCTTCCCAGGTAAGATATCCATGGTGACGCATAGCTCCATGAAGCCATTGCTCCAAGTTTCCATTATTGACATACTCATAGACCAACATCCTGAAAATATACCGCATTTAGGAGAAAGATATGTCAGTGAACGTGAGATTGACCTCACTGCCAGGTACAGGTTAATGAACATGCAAGTCATATTTCTATGATTACCGCCATTCTGACAACAGTTATTTATTTTATTTAAGCAGGATATTTGAGATCAAATATATTGAGATGAGACTATATTGTAATTGAGAATTGGGGTACCTGCGAGTCCCCTCAATGCAGTACCCCAAAAGACGAACCAAATTTTTGTGTCGGACATGGCCAATAGCTTCAACTTCTACTCTAAATTCTTTCTCTGCTTGACCACTGTTTAAAAAAAAACTTAGTAAAATTAAGCAGAATTGAGAGCAAAATAAGAACAAAACAATTAAGGTAACTAGCCTGGACATTGTACTGGAACTCACATGTTGTTGAGTATCTTTTTAACTGCTACTGGAGTCCCATTGATCAACTGTCCCTGATAAACAACTCCATACCCACCTTCACCGAGAACATTTTCTTTGGAAAAACGGTTTGTAGCAAGTTCAAGATCCCTCAAGGTAAACCAGTGACCCCAGCCCAAGTGAGAGAATTCTGGAAGACCAGACAAAGGTGAAGGAGCTGTTATAGGGTATGAAGAAGAGTGCTTGTACACTGTAACCGCGCCAGAGCTACCTTCTTCTCCTGACTGTGACCCACCTCCATCTTTCTCCATGTGATGAAATGAATCTGAATGACTGCTGCTATCCCCATTCTTCATCTTCCCCACACCTAAATGAACCATGACTTTGTCTGATTCTTTGTCACTGAACTTGTCATGAATGGTAAGAAGTATTCCATCACGAGGAGTAAATCCATTTGTTGACACTTGCTCAACCCGCACTTCCTTGATTTCCTTTGAGACAGTTGGTATTTGACTGAGAGGAATCTTATCCTTAGCTTTTCTAGATTTCTTCCTTGAAGTAAGGCAAAGTGAGAGCACAGATAGGATGACTATAATAGACAATCCAACTGCAATTCCGATTATTTCCCAAACCTTAAGACCAAAAATGGGAGTTTTCTTGGATAACTCAGCATTAAGATTAGCACCCATTTCCTAGAAAGCCTTGATGCCTACAATATGCAATACAAAATTATAAGCAATTAATATTATATAACTGTACATATTCATCAAATCAAACACTTGTGCATTACCGTTCAAGGCAATGTGATATTAAACAACAAACAGATTGGAAGAGCAGGGAAGCAGGAAACACAAACATGAGATTAAAATTGCATTAAAATTAACTCAAATGAACAAGCTGATAAACCATGAAGCAAACTGAAAATACTATACAGAGTCTTACACTTACCTATCTAGACGGACCAGTAAGGACAACCCTCAAATCCCAGATCTCAGAAATCGCCCCATCACAAGTTACCAGGCTTAAACAGGGGAACAAACCCAAAAGCACAGATCTTTGAGTAGAGAAAAACATACAATAGGTAAAAGGAAGGAACACGAATCTATCGAGTTTAAGCAAAAGCAAGTATATAGGTGAAAATCCTAAGTGGGTTTTGTGGGGTGTGGAAAATGTGAGTGTAAATCTAAGCTGGAATGAAGCTATCTCATCTCATCTAAAAGAACAAAAACACACAAACAAAGGTGGTGGTGTGGTCGTAGTCGTGGGAGGGGGCAGAGGGACATGGATGGAAATGTGAGTGATCAGTGATGATAAAGAGGAAGGGATGGAGTTATCAGTGGTAGGTGTTGAGTTTTAGAATAGATGCCTTCCAACGCATGCATTATATGCATATATATATGCATACGGTAAAACACAAAGCATGGAATTCTGTAATTAATCTTTTGAACGTCACTCTTTATCGGTAATTAATCTCACTCGTTTTCATTTACCATTTTTTATTCTGATTTTTTTTTTCTTTGATTTGATTTGATGGTCAGCTAAGTTGTTGATTTTCTATCAACTGCACTGCAAAACGCGTCATTAGTTCCATTACTTTTAGGTCATGATTGATGTGAAAGGATAGAATCTTATTTTAAGTTTAATTTTTAGAATTAAAGGATTTTTATATTTGTTAATAAAAAAATATAAAATAATTTTTTTATTTTGAATTACATTTTATAAATTCATGAATTTTTTTTAAAAAAAGACGATATTTTTATTGAATTAGATTTTATATATTTTTTATATATTTTTTAACTAATTTATAAAATGGTATAAACTACCTATTTTATATGTTAAACAAATTTTTAATTCTATTTTTTATTGAATTATTTTAAAATTAATATTGAGACGATTCTAATTTTTTATTGAATTAGATTTTATATATTTTTTAATATATTTTTAACTAATTTATAAAATGGTATAAACTACCTATTTTATATGTTAAACAAATTTTTAATTCTAATTTTTATTGAATTATCTTAAAATTAATATTGTATCTATCATAGAACATATGACCATAATTATAATATATTAACTATAAAGAATAAAATCATTATATAATGTATCAAAAAAAGCAATCATTAAACATTATGAAAAAATATATTATCAAATTTTATTTTATTAAATTGTTTAAAAATTAATCTTAAACAATGATTTAAAAATTAGTTATTTGAATTATATATATAGACACACGTGTATTTAATATATGAAATGAAATGAAAATATTATTTATTAAATATTATTTTTATAATAAATATTTAAAAATACTTTATTATAAAATATTTAATAATTTATCTTTAGTATCGTGTCAAAAAAAAAAAAATGAGTCGCATTTTATTTAAAATATTTATGTCATTTAAATTAATTTAAATTTTATTTTATATTATACCTCGTATATTAAATAGTAGAATCACTTTCTATGTTAACAAATTATGAAATCCAAATAAGACTTTTATTTTTATTTATTAATTTTTGTTCTTATTCTTGTTCTGATTCTTAGTTCATGAAATTGTATTATTTACACCAAACATCAAGCTATAAACCCATTGCCCGTTGTTGTTGTCTAATATTATACTTTTGTGTGATTATTATTATTAATTTGACTTATTTCACAATAAATTGCCCTAATCACAATTTACTTGTTCTAAATCGAGATCACTGATTCCTTGTGTTGCCGCAAAAAAGGTGTAGCAATAGTGTATCTGTGAGGCATTTTTAATAGCAGTGCCCTGGATCCTTCTCTTGTAAACAAAGAATAATCACACTTTAATATCCCGAGTGTATCAATGTGTTGGCTTGGCATTCCACTGCCTACAATGCTTGTCGTTCAAGCCATAGAGAGATTTTGTAATTTGCATACAAGAGTAGGGTCGAGACATTATGTAAAGGATTAGATATATATTTAAGTGACTAATTGGGATTTTTGGATATGCAATTTGAAGGTATGATGGTGGTTTCTTTGGCCTATTGGATGTTCTCGGTTAGAATTGGAGGCGGTTGGGTGGAAGTAGGATGAGAAGAGACTTCATTTTGAGCTTGATCGAGATCATGATAGTTCTCATATTTGTGTATTTTTTATATTTTTTTTCCCTAACTTAGTTATAGGATTTTTTATAATATTCGGATAGGTAAAGTATTTTTGTTCCACAAGCCAAGATGAAATTATTAAATATTTATTAAATATTATTTTTAAAATAAATATTTAAAAATAATTTATCATTAATAAAATATTTAATAATTTATCTTTAGTATCGTGTCAAAAAAAAAATAAGAGAGCTGAGTCGCATTGGTTCTCTCATTACCATTATACATGCCTAATCGAGCATTGATCATGACATAGTAATGCCCAATTGATGGACCTTCGTGTCCCTTAAATCCCTTGCCAGAATCCGATTTGGAAGTTATAAAATTAATTATAATTAGTAATATAATAATCATCATCAAATTATTTGCCTAACATATTCAGTTCATTGTATACTCACTTTGAAGTTAGAGTTTATTCCTAAATCGTTAAATATGAATGACTTTTTTGTGTTATATTGGGTAACAAATATTTATCACCTTCAACGGCTATTTAAGCGCCAGAAAAAAAGAGGAAGAAAATAATAAATAAATGTAATTTAACATGTCTATATTCAACGCTAAACCGCTACCTAACCATTATAGCTCTAGCTACTTTGTTTTGGCGTTTTACCATACTGGGGGACTCAGGAATTTTATCTTCGCTGGCTAATTATAGATTGTGTTTTAGGGGGTTAAATATTTAATAATAATATTTTCACATCATTTTATTACACTATTTTTTCATCACTTTATTTTTAGAGAATAAAATATAAAAAAAAAACATAAATTTCAACACATTTTCTCAAAAAAAACTTCATGAGCACTTTCCATCCAAAGTACGTTTAAAGAAAATATAATCATTTTGGTGTGCAAATAACAAAGTCCTTAAATATTTAATTTACATACAAGTTTTTTTAAAATTCTTATCAAACAAAATATTTTAAAAAATCATTAAAAGTGTTGGTAGCCGCCGTTAGCTCTGTTTATAATTCAAAAATTATAATATTAATACCTTGCAAATATCTTGATATATATCATTATGAATTTTTTTTCTTATTATGAGATTTTTTCATAATAATTTACTGTATACACATCATTTTGGTTTAATGACTGAACTCATATTTGTTTACCATATATGAATAACCCCTTATGAGTTACAAAGAGTTATTTTTAGTACCTTAGGGCGTGTTTTAGTTTAATAATTTTTATTTTAAAAATTTATAATAAATCGTTATTATCAACATATACTATAAAGTGATAATTACTTTGAGAGATGATTATAACATGTAGTATGCATAAGGAAAAAAATTTAAAAAAAACATTTGAGAAATGATCATGTTCATAACAAACACGTTATGATAACATTACAATCGATATCTTATAAAAGCTATTAGCCCTTCAACACGTTCTGCATATATATATATATATATATATATATATATATATATATATATATATATATATATATATATATATATATATATATATATATATATAAAGTATTATAACATTGAGAAGACAATTCACATTGTAATTAAGTACATTTAAAAAAATATATATATATATGTCTTATTTATATATATTTACATGCAGTATAACATTTTTCTTACATTATTCATTAAAACATTATTAAGAGTCTAAGTTTCTCAAGTTGTTGTTATCATAGTCAAACTCCTTTATTAATTAATGTGATAACATATGATTGGATTAGTAATATAAAATTAAAAGTTTTAGATTGATAAAATTAAATCTTTCTTAAAAAGACTAATATAAAGGTTTTTTGTACCATCATCTTCAACTATAATCATACTAGTATCACACCCATATGCCGATTTGATCAATAAACGATTAAAAAGATAAATAGAGTTTCACTAGAGAAATTGAAAAGTAATGATGTTCATAAGAAACGATGTTTTATTTTACAAATATATGTTATATATACATTTACCTGTTAGAATTTCACCTGCTGTAATAATATATTTAATTATCCTTGACAAATATTATATAAAAAATGCAGTCCCTATAATTAGGTGTAATATATATATTTTTATGATTAGGGGTAATATAATTAGGTGTAATATATTGGTTTTTATGGAAATGGAGAAATAAAAGAAAACTTTGTGATGACAATTCGAGCATCGAGAGTGTCATTCTGAAATTTGTTAGAAAGATTGTTTTAATCCGAACGAAGCGTATTTCTCCAATGAAGAAATTCTAGCTTAGAAATTATTTACATAAGTTGTATATATTAAATTAATCAATAATTGATATATTATTATTTTATATTAAATAATTATATAAATTTTTATACTATATAATTAATTTTATATTTAAAAGAGTAATATATTATTTATTAATTGGTTTAGTCTACCCAACGCAACTTATGTAAAGAATATTTATTTAAAGTATCTCCGTAGTTGGAAGAGCACGCATGCATTTTGGCGTTTTTAATTCGATGCAAAAGTTTTAATACTTATTGTTATGTAAAATAATGCATGTAGAAATAGTTATATGCAAATAACATTCGCTAATAAGGCCATATATGATATATCTGACAAGTCATTCTTCGATCATTTTCAAAATCAGGAAATGATAGAAACGGAGAGAAAGGAACAATTATCTCATGTTTTCGTAAAATCATATACATATAAACCGAGAAAAAGAAGTCATTGCTGGCAGTTTGGTATTATTGGTCTATCTCATCTCCAGCACCTGATCTCAGTTCTATACAAATGTTTTCTGGGACCACCATTTTTGGATGCGTTACACCAATAAATTATTTTCAAATCAAATGCATTAACTTAGAAGGGTGGTTAAAGAGTATTTACTTATTCAATTAATCTCGTGGAGCTTAGTGATTTGATGTTTATAAGGCCTATAAACTCTAACGAACCCAAGGGATTATAATAGCAATGGCTTGCATTAGAAGAAAAATGGCATTATACTTTATAATTTTATCCATTCCACAGTTTTTGTTTTTTTCTTTATTCTAAAAAGAAGAAGAATACGAAATACAATTATTGTGCCCGTGAGGGACTACATGCCTTCTCTTTTTAGGGCAGATACATTGACGGATACCCAAAGTTCAATTTAATAATGATAGGCTTATGAACTTATCTGCTTCCATGTTAGGCTAAAGGGTAGCCTTGACCGAAGAAGCAGTTGCACTACATAAAGACAATAGACATTATTTCTATGCATAACGACTAACGAAGATACCCTGGCCTAATCTAATGCATTATGCAGATAAAGTGGTTACAGGGAAACCCTGGTATCATGGTATTGGTAGGTACTAGGTGGAAATATATAGATGCTACAAATTAAAGGTGGCACCGAAATGGTTCAGTTCTGTTTCTGAGCCTTGTGAACTAATTTTTAAACAGTAGAGATCTAAATGTTTGGTTGAAAGGTCCAGGAGGGTCTTAATTTCTTTCACGCGTTGCAACTGTTGTCCATACTCATTCTGTGATCAAATGAAGCAACTCGCCGACCTAAACATCATAGTCACAGAGCAAGCTTAGCTTTACATGCAAGAGGAGCATACGGCATACCCATTTATGAAAAAAAAGGTTCTTTTTTTTTAAAAAAAAAAATGTTTGGCTTGTATAAAAATATAAGTCTCACGTCAATGCCAACACCATAGGAGGTTGGAAAGGAAGAGGAAGAAAAGACATTGTTTGCTAAGCCAACATTGACAGCGTAAGGGAGAAAAGCTTAAATCTATTGCACACCAACCACCAAGAAAAAAAAGAAAGAAGGAAAATGATTATATTACATTATTTTGTTAAAATATTATTTTTTACATCATTTTTAAATGATTATGATTAAGTGAGAGAAAATGATAAAGAAAAAATGATATAATCAATAATATAAAAAGTAATATAAAAAATAATATGAAAGAAAAAAAAATAAAAATATCATTCTTAAATAAAGAAATAGAGGTTCATGTAAACTTTATAGTATGGTACTAATTACTAGCTATTTCAAGAGTGCAGTGCGACAACTTTTAGGTCACACCATTATTGTAACTGTACAATCTCCCCTCCCCACCACGACCCAAATGCCAAAATGAGTAGAACTTGGCCTGAATTGTGTAAAACATGTTAAGTAGATTATTAGATAAGATTCTAATTAAATTTTTTTCTGTTTGAATAAGTTGATGGGATTAGAGTCTTATCTTATCTATTATTTTCTGTTACTTTGTTTTATCATTCTGTTTCAATACTAGTTATATAAACCAAATGCTATCATCAATAAAGTTATGACATTTTCTTATTCATTTGTTACTATGTCTCGTATTCAAGGTTTGTAACAATCTGGCATCAGAGCCCCTACTGGGCCTGATAATAAGAAAGCAAAAGCCGCAGACTTTTGTGTGAGAGCAACATGTCATCAGGAGAAGGAAACTTTGTACAACCTGTTATTCCGAGATTTGATGGTCATTATGACCATTGGAGTATGTTGATGGAGAATTTCCTGAGATCCAAGGAATATTGGCACATAGTAGAAATAAACATAGAAGAACCAAAGAAAGGAGAAAAGGCTGAGACACAGCAAAAGCGACTAGAGGAGTTGAAGCTCAAAGATTTGAAGGTGAAGAACTACCTGTTTCAAGCAATAGACAAGACCATTCTGGAGACAATCTTACAGAAGGACACCTCAACACAGATCTGGGATTCAATGAAGAGAAAGTATGAAGGCAATGCTTGAGTCAAAAGATCAATTCTTCAGGCTTCAAGAAAGGAATTCGAGATGTTGGAAATGAAGACTAGTGAAAGTATAACAAATTACTTTGCAAGAGTTATGTGCGTGGCAAATAAAATGAGGACATATGGAGAAAAAATGCAAGATGTCACAATTGTGGAGAAGATCCTTGACTGACAAATTCAATGACATTGTTTGTTCAATTGAGGAATCTGAAGATATAGATGTATTATCCATTGATGAACTTCAGAGCTCACTAATAGTGCATGAGCAGAAATTTCACAAGAACATGCATTAAAGGTAAGCTCTGAAGAAAGAACTGGAGGAGAGGACGAGGTAGAAGCAATTATAGAGGAAGAGGCAGAGGAAACGAAGACAAGGTGCAAATCGGGCAACAATAGAATGCTTCAAATGTCACAAACTTGGTCACTATCAGTATGAGTGTCAAGAATGGGACAAGGAAGTAAACTATACAGAAAATGAAGAAGAACATGAAGAAGAACTCTTTCTAATGGCTCATGTGGAGTTGGGTAATACAAATCAAGAGGAAGCATGGTTTCTAGACTTTGGATGCTCCAATCACATGTGTGGAGACAAGTCTCAATTCAGTAAGATGGATGAAACATTCAGACAGAAGGTGAAGCTTGGCAATAATACCAGAATGAATGTACTTGGGAAGGGAAGTGTGAAGCTAAATGTGAATGGAGTCAATCATGTCATTACTGAAGTGTTTTATGTTCTTGAGCTCAAGAATAATTTATTGAGTATAGGATAATTGCAAGAGAAAGGGCTATCTATTTTGATTAGATCAGGAACCTGCAAAATCTACCATCCAGACAGAGGTTTAATCCTTCAAACCAGTATGACAACAAATAGGATGTTTGTGTTTATTGCCAAAACATCTATACAAGCAGAATCATCACCAATAAGAAAGATCTCATGTTTTCAAGCCACTGCACAAGATCTCTCACACCTATGGCATAGAAGATTTGGATATCTCAGTTACAAAGGACTGAAAACCTTACAAGCAAAAGGAATGGTTCGAGGCTTACCACATCAACAACAGTGACTTGCACACATTACATGATAGGAAAACAACATAGAGACCTGATTCCAAGGAAAAGTCAGTGGAGAGCAACAGAGAAGCTACAACTGGTTCATGCAGACATATGTGGCCCCATCACCCCTTCCTCTAATAGCCACAAATGGTATTTCTTATGCTTTATAGATGACTACTCTAGAAAAGCATAGATTTACTTCTTAACAAAAAAGCCAGAAGCCTTTCATCACTTCAAATGTTTCAAGAATCTGGTTAAAAAAAAATTGGTTTGTCTATTAAATGCTTGCAGACAGATAAAGGAGGAGAGTTCACCTCTTTGGAGTTCAATAAGTTTGCAGATAAAATGGAATAAAAAGGCAGTTAACCACAACCTACACTCCTCAGCAGAATGAAGTGGTTGAAAGAAAGAATAGAACCATAATGAATATGGTCAGGTCATTGCTCTCAGAAAAGAAGATCCCTAAAAACTTTTGGCCTGAAGCAGTGAACTGGACTGTATATGTTCTGAATAGATCCCCAACTCTAGCAATTAAAGGATGACTTCATAAGAAGCCTGGAGTAGAGCAAGACCCTCTGTGGAGCACTTCAGAATACTTGGCTGTGTTGGACATGTTCATGTTCTAGATGCAAAAAGAACCAAACTAGAGAATAAGAGCATATGTTGTGTGCTTCTTGGAGTAAGTGATGAATCCAAAGGATACAAACTATATGATCTGAATACTAGAAAAATCATTGTAAGCAGGGATGTGATTTTTGAAGAAGAAAATCACTGGGACTGGAAAGTAAGCCATGCAAAAGACCTACAGATGGATTTGGAATAGGCTGCAAATGAAGAACAAATTGAGAATGCAGAAGAAAGAGAAGGAGACAATGCAGAAAAGACAAATAAAGATGTGAATGAAGACAGTAGTGATGCAAAAGAAGGTGTGAATGCTAGGGAGGGAAGATATAGACATCCCCCTAGCTGGATGAAGGATTACATTACTGGGGAAGGATTATCAGAAGAGGAAATTACAGAAGAAGAAATTAACATGACACTAGTTGATTGTGCAGATCCTAAAACTTTCGAAGAAATAGTAAAAAGTTTGAAATAGAGGCAGGGCATGGATGCCGAAATCAATTCCATTGAGAAGAATCACAAATGGGAGCTCACTGAACTTCCAGTTGGAGCAAAGAAAATTGGGGTCAAGTGGATCTTCAAGACTAAGCTGAATGAACTGGGTGAAGTAGACAAATATAAAGCACGCCTAGTAGCTAAAGGGTATTCTCAACAGCATGGGGTGAACTATACTGAAGTATTTGTTCATGTGGCCAAAATGGATATAGTGAGAATGATTATAGCTCTTGCAGCACATAAAGGGTGGAACATATATCAACTAGATGTTAAATCTATCTTCTTGCATGGCACATTGACTGAAAGTGTATATGTAGAACAGCCAAAGGGTTATGAAAGGAGAGGAAGTGAGCATAAAGTTTATAAGTTGCACAAGGCATTATATGGCTTAAAGCAAGCTCCACGAGCTTGGTTTAGCCGCATTGAATCATATTTTGTTGGTGAAGTCTTTAAGAAAAGTCAAAGTGAGTAGACTCTATTTCTCAAATGGAGCAAAGAGGGCAAGGTTCTCATTGTTAGCATTTATGTCGATGATCTAATCTACACAGGGCCACTACAAGAAATTTCGCAATTTGCGAAGGATAAATCCACCGCAAATAAGCTAAAATTTATCGCAAATTAATAATTTGTGACGGATTCGTCACTGCCACAAAAATGGTCGTTGCAATGTATTTTATGGCAGATTTTAGTATCCGACGCAAAACTTGTGGCGAATTATTTTTGTTGATTTATGGCGAATTTTGTGACAGATTTTGCGGTGGATTATTTTCATCGATTTGTGACAGATTTTGTGGTAGATTAATTTGTGGCAGATTTTGGGGCAGATTATTTTCATCGATTTGCGGCGGATTTTGAGGTGAATTTTTTCGCCGCAAATTTTTTGGGTTAAAAAATTAAAATAAATGTTCAAAATCCACAATTATATTACAGTCAATACATGCATCACTTAAACATCAATTTCAACATGTCAATGGTTCATAAAAGAAATACAATCTGATGCATAGAAATTATATTACTTAAACAAAGTTTTACAAATACAACCTGATGCATAGAAAAGTTTAAAAGAAATATCAGAATTCATATAACATTCAAACATCAATTTCAATCCATATCCTTATTATCACTGTCATCTTCATGATCATCTTCAGTATCCTCATTGTCTTCTTTTAATAATGGTTGTTGTTGGCTTGGCTGAGTGCCAGTGACTTTTAAATATGATATCAACATATTACCAATTCATTTATTCTGTTGACACTGATATTATTCAAATCACATTTTTCACTCTGTCTCACGTTGTTGTTCTCGTTGTTGGCTCTGTTGCTCCATTCGCTGTTGAATCTCCTGAACCCAATCCTTCATCTCCTGCTACAACTGCTCCTTAACCTGATTAATATATGTAAACACAAATTCATCAATTTATTCCATAACTTATCTTCAAACCCACAAAAATATGAAAAATGAAAAGTTTCACTGCATCCAACAAATTGATTAGTCAAAATACGAAAATCAATTAATAAAAAATGTTGCAACTATTACTTAACTTGATTAATAACGTGTTCAGGAACTTGACTCGATCCAGGCCTTGAGGAGGATGACGCTCCATGGTCATAGATAGATGCTTGAGAACCAAGGCCATAAATAAGACCCTTCTTTATCCCGCCAACAGTTTGAATCCAAAGCTCTCGACTGGTTATTTGTGTACCTGACACCTCTTCTTCATTTGAGCACTGAGAAGATTGTTCAGATTTCATAACTTTGAATTCCTCCTAAAGATGGAAATAAAAAATATCTTATGGTTGTTGTTATAAAATGAGTTAATATTAACTTTTATAAATTCAAAAGAAATACTAACATATAAATTCTTAGCTTTTGTAGAAATTCATTCAGTATGGTCTGCTTTCTTTAAATGAACGTGACGAAAGGTCTCATCAACTGTGGGCTCTCTACCCAAAGTCTTAGCCTCTAATAATGAGAAAATAAGTTAATAACAAAATAATAAAACATATTACTAAACAATTGACAATGACAGTTACCGATATCTATGCATAGGTGCTTGTAGAAATACAACCACTAGTGTTCAAGCATCCACCAATGTCAGAAGCACGATTCATCTTTACTTATTGACATTTTTCTTTATACACGCTACTAGCTCAGTGCCTGCATAGGTCTTCTCATATGCCTTCTCCAATACAAAAAGGTCTTTCATTTAAGTTGTGTGCCTATCCTAGCAAACCTGATAGTCTCTTCGAACTACGACTATTATATGCCTTCCGCATATGGTTATGATACTGATGCATCCACCAAACATAACCCTTCAAAAATATTATGTAAATAACATAAAAGTTAAAACAATTGCAATATTACAAAACAAAAAAACATAATTAAACAAATTAAAAATTATAAATACTTGAAACTCTCGAAATCACATTTCTCTAGTCTCCTTAAGTATTTCTCCCCAAGATGTCCAAGGTTGATTATACCTAGATTGTATAACCTTGGTAATGGCATCAGCAGCAGGTTTAGATGGCAGAAACCTATGATACAATTTAAAAAAAGTAATGTAAATATCCTAATCAAAAAATTTGAATACGCATAACTATGAATAACAAATAGTTGTACACATACCCAAAAATCACCATCTGGCTCAACAAACGTCTTGTTGCTTTGATTTGTTGCTTCCCCAGAAATGAGAACATTAGAATCACAGGAAGCCGGCGACTCACGGGTATTTGGTGACAGACCAATAGTAGGTAACCCAGCATCATATGTTGTACCATGCAATGTATGAAAAGTATGTGGCGAACGCTGGGATCCAGGTATGAGTATCATAATGTACTCAGAAGATGGTGTCTAATGAGAACCTGTAGTGGGTGATATTGTAACTGGGGTGGAGATGATCCTGATGATTGCACCCTAGGTGGCCTTCCTAAATTGATTTTAAGACGCCGAGTGGGTTGTTTCTCCCTCTCCTGCCCTTTCCCCTTATCTCCTCATGACTATGACATCTACATAAATAATAAAAATACAATGTAAATATAATTCTAATCACAACACAATAATGTATAATTAGTAACTACAATATATTAAAATAATTATATACTCACAGTTATGAGGAAACATTGTCCTTATCACTATTTGTTTCATATTCATTATTGGAAGATGTTTCATCGTCATCATCATTAAAACTTTTTTCTTTTTCATCATTTTCATCTTGTCTACTAGAACTAACATCTTGAACTACATCAAAAGCCTCATTAATGTCTTGCAAGTGGTCAATGAGATCCATATCAACAATTGGATCCAAATGAGTCATAGTATCATCTTGGAAAGCAATTTCTTGGTCACTTTCAATTTTAACTCGATCTCTTGCCTTGGTCTTTATTACGACCTACCATTGAACCTTATCATTTTTCTTTCCAAGATAAGGACCGTAATACACTTGTCTCGCAGAGGAAGCAAGGATAAAAGGATCAAACCTCTCATATCTTCCAGTGAGTCAAATCTCAATAATCTTATAATCTTTGTGAACTCTTGTACCTCTATTAATCATATGATCAAATCATTCACATTTAAAAAGAACAACCTTTTTTTTGTTTCCCAAGATATTCTAACTCAACTACATCTTTTAGTATTTCATAATAATCATTTTCATCTTCACCATTAGTTGAGCCTTTAGCACACACACCACTATTGATTGTTTTCTTCTCATCTGACCAAGCATCTGTGTGAAATTTATATTCATTGACAAAATACATTGGCTAAGATGTCACACATCAACTAGGCCCCCAAGCCAAATCACGCAAGTAAGAATTATCCACCATATTTTGTGGATTGTGAACCTAGAAAAAAAATATAAGTAAAGTTAATGATCTAAATCATATATAATGATTGGGAAAGCCAATTTAGTAAGGTTTTAGTACTTATATAACTTTTGAACCACTCTATAAAATTTGCATTAATTCTTTCATTTGAATGTTCCTCAGGAATGTTGAAATATTGTAAAAAAATATTAAAAAATTAAAAGTTTATCATTAGATTGTTAGTGAGCAATACATTTGAAATTTAAATTAAATTAATAGTACTACTTACTTGTGGTATGATTCAACTTACTCACAATTTAGCAAGATGTGCAATGTCGCATATTTCATCTCAGCATCATTTAGCCACTGTTTTTTTTTATGTTCCATAACCTCGGCCGAGTTGATTAAAAATTGACAAAGTCGATTTCATTGATATATTTTTATTTGTATCATCATTTTGTCCAACTCTAATTCTCATTGACCTAACATGAGGCTCAAAGTAAAATGAACAGAAATGAGATATATCTTGAATCAAATAAGCTTCACAAATAGATCCTTCAACCCAAGCTTTGTTCTTGACTGTTTTCTTTATCTTGTTTAAGTACCTCTCGAATGGATACATCTATCTATACTAAACTGGCTCCCTTACTCTTGCTTCATAAGGTAAATGGACTGGTAAATGTTCCATAGAATCAAAGAAATCCAATGGAAATATCCTTTCCAATTTACACAAAATCACCATAATATTTTGTTCCATTTGGAGCATGTCTTTTTCTGTCAAAGTCATTGAGTACAAGTCTCGAAAAAATTGACTCAATTCAGTCAATGGCTTCCAAATTTGATCTGACAACAAAGAAAAAGCAACTGGAAGCAAACTCTCCATAAACACGTGACAATCATTACTCTTCATTCTAAACAATCGTAATTGATTCATGTCCACACATCTGGCCAAGTTTGATGCATAACCATCTAGCATTTTTAAAATCTTGCACCCATTCATAAACAACATTCTTCTACTTTTTTGTAAATATATAATTAGCCTTTGGTTTCATAATCTTACCATTTGGCAAATCAATAAGCTCCAATTCTTATCGTTGACAATATTCTTTTAAGTCCATTATTGCCTTCACATTATCAGTAGTTTTGCCCTTTACATCCATAACAATATTGAATATGTTATCAAAGACATTTATCTCAATATGCATGACATCTAAATTATGCCTAATTAAATTGTCCTTCCAGTATGGTAACTCCCAAAATATGCTCTGCTTAGCCCAATTATGATAAACACCATACCAATGTTGTTTTCACGGGTGCATTTTAGTTATTTTACTATAGGCACTAACAATCTCACTTAATTCATGTCCAGATAATCTTGGTGGAGGCAAATCAGACACAATAGTTTTCTTCTTAAATGCATTTTTATTTTTTCTAAACATGTGATCAACGGGCAAGAATTGACGATGATAGTCAAACCACGAATTTTTCCCCCATGCTTCAAAGCGAATGCCTTTGTTTGATCCATGCAATATGGATATGCTAATTTACCAGCAGTCATCCATCCAAACAACATTCATTATACAGGAAAGTCATTTATTGTCCACATCAATGCAGCCTTCATCATAAAATTTTGTTTGTTTGACACGTCAAAAGTTAAAACACCCGCCCATAAAATTTTTAGTTCATCGATTAATGGTTGTAAATAAACATCAATCTTGCTCTTGGGATTATGAGGACTAGGAATAATGCATGTTAGGAACATGTATGGGGTAGTCATACACATTTCTGGAGGCAAATTATATGGAGTGACTATCACAGGCCAACAAGAATAAGGAGAAGCAGATTGATTGTAGGGAGTGAAACCATCGGCACACAAACCAAGCCTAACATTTCTAGGATCAAATGCAAATTCAGGATATGTCCTATTAAAATGCTTCCATGCTTCACCATCGGATGGGTGAGACATCTCCCCCTCATTCCTATTATTTTCAACTTGCCATCTCATGTGTGTAGATGAGCTTATAGAGGAATACAACCCTTTGAGCCTAGGAATGAGATGTAAATAATGCATTATTTTCACCAAAACTTCATTGTTATTTCCATTACTAGTTTTACAATGTTCGTATCTTTCAGCACCACAAAACCTACATTGTTTAGCATTATCATAATATAACATACAACTATTTACACAACAAACTATTTTTCTTGAAGCAAGCCCAAGTTTAGCAACTAATTTTTTTGTTCTATAGTAATTCAGAGGAATTCGTGATCCCGGTGGAGCAACCTCTCTTAATATCTCCATAAATGAATCAAAATATGCATGCGTTATATTATAATCAGATTTGAGGCTTAACATCTGAACTGCCAAAGATAACTCGGAATGAGTTTTGCAGCTAAGCCATAATGGCTGACTTGTAGCATTTAATATATCATAAAACTCTTTGGCCTCTGGATGTGGAAGCTCCTCAACATTCTGTTGAAAACGACTCCTAAAATCCCTGAAGTCTATTCCAGCTACATCACAAATCATATTTTGATACATATCAACCACGTCTTCCTCATCTAGTATAGGATAATTAACAGTGTTCACATCAGAGTTTATATCTATACTAATTAGATCAGGCTCTTCCTCTCCATGATCTGTTCAATACCAATACCTAGGTTTGAATCCTTTTTTATACAAATGAACTTTCACAATCTCAGGTTTCAACGATTTCCCACTATAACACATCAAACAGGGACACCTAATTGTTCCATCACTTAAGTAATGGAAAGATCGACATGCATAATTCACAAACTCTTTAACTCCACATACAAATTCTTGTGCAAGTCCTCTACGACACGAATGAGTCCTATTATACATCCATCTACGATTTTCAAGAACTACCATTTTCTACAATGATAATTTTACACTTAAATCAAAATATAAAAATGCAAAATACACAACATATGTTGCATAATTAATATATTTTAAAATTATACTTATATAAATTTTCAATCCAAACAACTATTATTTCCAAAATCATCATCTCTCTTAACATGGTATGACCCTATCCTATTCAAAAAGATACTTTTTCAGCACTTGATTGATAGTACTCACAAAAATTACACATCGTATACATGACAAAATTTCGACAGCATTTCTTATTGGTCTCCAAGTGCACGACTAGAAAATGATGACATCTACCACGATGAAGTGTGCACCCAGATAACAAAAGGAAATGTTTCACAAAAAAATTTCATCAAGTATATGATATGAGATTTAAGGAGTAACTATAATCAAGTGAAGAAAAAGTTTCTTTCCAAACTCTTCAACTTGAACAATTCAAGATTCAATGCAATGAGCAGTACCTTCAAAAAGTACGTATGCTCACTAATATTGAATCTCAAATGGGAAACTAAGGCTTAGCTCACCTATACAATTTACCACAAGCATTAAATATATGACAAAGATAACAAGATCAGGAAGAGTTACAGTACATAGCAATAATCAAATGACAATTGATGATGAAAAAATAAATTTTCTAAACCCAATCGTGAGCATGTGATCAAACTTTAAATCTATAATTCACAATGACCATCATGTTCCCAAACTGCTTTATCACACCCTCTCAAGAATTACCACAACCATCTTCTTAGCAAATAAGTCATTGGTTTAAACACAAAATCAATATCAATAGATTACTACGACATCAAGCATCTTACAATACATAATCAAATGAAAAATGATGCATCATATACATAGCAGTCAAATGACCTATAAGCATGCTCAAAATGAGCATGGTTGACAAATCAAAGCAAGCAAAGAACAAAGTATAAAGTAGTTAGTGCAATGAACAGAGCAATGAACAATGGGGTACCTGGTTGGTATGTGGCGTCACGTGGACTAGTGGAGGCGTGAAGCAGTGGCCGATGGGTGACGTTGGGCGACGGGTCGAGGGCGGTGGATCTCGATTCTGAGTCGCAGGGGGTCTGGGTTGATCGGGGATTCTGGTTGGCGGGGGTTTCGGGTTACTCGGGGTCTGCGTCGGGGTCGTCGGGTTGCTCAGGGTCTTGCGGAAGTCGGGTTAGGGGTCGTTGGGATCAGGGTCTGCTGGCCGGTCGGTGGCGGTGAGTCAGTGGCGGTGGCTGTGGAAGATAGGGAGAAGGAAGAAGAGAAGAGAGAGAAGAAAGATATGGAGAAAAGAGTAAAATGAAGATGGCAAAAGGAAGAACAACTTTTAGATTTGATTTGTGGCAGATTTTTCCGCCACATTTTTAATTTTTTTAAATTTCCTGAATTTTTTATTATATTTTTTAATTTTGCGGCAGATATTTCTGCCACAAATTTATTTTTAAATTGCAAGGGTTTTTTGCAGCGAAAAAATTCACCGCAAAAATCTGCTGCAATTTTAAAAAAAGAATTTGCTGTGAATACCACAATTTTTTTTTAAAATTGCACGAGTTTTTTGCGGCGGATTTTGCCGTCGCAAAAAAATTTAATATTTTTTATCGAATTTTTTATTACATTTATTAATTTTGCGGCGGATATTCCCACCGCAACTTCTTTTTTTAAATTGCGGTTGATTTTTGTGGTGAATTTTTTCCCCAAATTTTTTAATTTTTTTTAATTTTTCTCCCTAATTTTTTTAATATATTTATTAATTTTGGGACGGATTTTTCCGTCACAAATTCATTTTTTAAATTGCAGGAATTTTGGGGCGAATTTGTCCACCGCAAATTTAAAAAAAATAATTTTTTTATTTTTCTCCCCAAATTTTTTTTATATTTATTAATTTTGACCAAGAAAAAAAATATTTTCATGGTAGAAATGGTGCCGGAAAAAAATTGCGACAGAAATTTACCTCAAAAATTCACCACAAATTGATTCGCTGCAAAATCTGCAGCAAATTGAGATAGATTTTAATCTACCGTAAAAAAATTTGCCACAAATTAGCTGTTTTCTTGTATTGGGCAATGATGAAGAAGTTTAAAGATTTTATGCAGAAGGAGTTTGACATAACAAACTTGGGAAAAATGAGATTTTTTCTTGGAATTGAAGTACTATAGGGTTCTGATGGAATTTACATATGTCAAAGGAAGTATGCTATGGAAGTCTTTAAGCGATTTGGTATGGACAATAACAACTTTGTCCACAACCCAATTGTACCAGGATGCAAGCTATATAGTGATGAAGATGGAGTCAGGGTGAATGACATATATTTCAAACAAATAGTGGGAAGCCTTATGTATATCACAACAACTCGACCAGATATGATGTTCATAGTCAGTCTTATTAGTCGATTTATATCGCAGCCCACTAAACTACATTTTGCAGTTGCTAAGAGAGCCTTGAGATATCTAAAAGGGACTATCAATTATGGAATCTTGTACAAGAGAGGTGGAAATGAAGAATCGTTAGCCTTCACTGACAGTGACTATGCAGGTGACTTGGAAGACAAGAAAAGCACTTCTGGATATGTATTTTTGTTGAGTGGTGGTGCAGTAGCCTGGTCCTCTAGAAAACAACCCATTGTCACCCTATCAACTACTGAAGCGGAGTTTGTAGTAGCAGGAGCTTGTGCTTGCCAAGCAATTTGGATGAGAAGAATCTTGAAAGAATTGGGTCATTCATAGGAAGGATGCACAAATATAATGTGTGATAATAGTTCAACTATCAAATTGTCTAAGAATCTAGTCATGCATGGTCGAAGTAAGCATATTGATGTGAAGTTCCATTTCCTGCAAGATCTCACTAAAGAAAGAGTTATTGAATTAATTCACTGTGGAACAGAAGACCAGTTAGCAGACTTGCTGACTAAACCATTGAAGTTGGACACATTCACCAAGCTTCGAGCACAACTAGGAGTTTGTGAAGTACCTAAGATAATCTGGTTACATGAATATAATCAGTTTAAGGGAGGGATTGTTAAGTAGATTATTAGATAAGATTCAAATTAATTTTTTTCTTTTTGAATTAATAAGTTGATGAGATTAGAGTCCAACTTATCTATTATTTTCTGTTACTTTGTTTTATCGTTCTGTTTCAATACTGGTTATATAAACCAAATGCTATTATCAATAAAACTATGACATTTTCTTATTCACTTGTTACTATGCCTCGTATTCAAGGTTTGTAACAAAATAGATATATAATATGTTCATTGACTTCATTTCCCTCTACCCAGCGTTCTTAAAAAACCTGCGAACAAAATTTCTTATAACCCAAACTTGCTCTCTAGCATGTCATATTTCAATTGCATTAATTTTTTTTGGGTAAGCAGGAGAAGAAATCAGTTTTTCTAATATTGCTAGTTAGAACTTGGGATTTCAAAGTAAAGGCAGAGCTCATTGCAATTGCATTATATAAATGGAACCGTGTTTCGATTTATATAGCTCTTTTTTTTTCTTATAAAAATTATATATAACATTTTTTATTATTTTTATTGAAACATTTATTATATATAATTTATTAATTTACTTATAAATATCATCTAAAAAAAGTTATATAAATTTGTACACATATTTATATATAATTCAAAGAATCTCACCACACAATAAAATTTAAAACCATACCTTTATAAATTTAAATTTAATGGATGGAAACATATCATATAACCATAGATTTTCAACACTATTAACCGAACCAATACTTCTACTGCTCAAACTTTAAGCTATAATGATTTTTTTTTTTCTGCGAACCATATAAACTAAAATTGTTATTATAATGTAATAGTAAAAAAAATTTGTTATTGTTAACACCACAAATTTTTAACTCAACTACATAGCCGAGTTCAGTTGGCTATCGTTGATGCTAATCAGCTAATAATTGAAGTCAATCAGCTAATAGCGTCGAGGTAGATCACACAAGCAGATGATGATTGTTACAATTTATTGGGTCGCCTAAATATTAGGCGTAGGCTTAGTAAGGACGTGGTTTGCACATGACAATGAGAATATATAAGGAATTTAGTGCTAAAAGGAGTGGATAAAACATTGACTAAGTACAAAACCGTTTTCCTAAATTATAGAAACTGTTGGAAAATTTGTTTTGTAGTTGCTGCAAGTTCAAAAAATAGAATGATAATCATCTTCCTTGAAGATAAGGATTAACTTGAGGTGATCAGCTAGTGAAATAATTGTTCAGCTAACTTATACAATGTATTTAGTATCTATCTAAACTGAAAGAACTTAGTTGACGTGGTAATAACTATCACTTTGATTGTTGGTCATAATTCTACAACATTGAAAAGTGAGTAGAAAGTTTAAGAAAGTGACAAACAATTTTAGTGGGATAAAACAACTAATTTTAAGCTTTATAAATAATTATTGTGAATTCAATTGTAAATATCACTCAACACAATAACCACTCAATTAATCAAACACAAGTTTTTTACATTTATTCTTTATCTTTCAACCATTACTTTACTTTATTACTTTATTTACAATTTTCTTTATTACTTTCTTTACTATTTTTATGTTTTTATCTTCATTTTTAGCCTTAATTAAACTTAATTTTTAGCTGATTTTCAAACTAAACTTTTTTTAATCATCTTATGAACCTATAACTAATGAACAAAATCACTTCTTTAACATATCGCTTGATGAAAGAAAATCAACTATTTTACGAGTTAGTTAAATTATTTAACTAATTAGTTGATTAGCCGATCAACTCAGCTAATTATCAGATGGAGTCATGCATGTTTAATCACGTGGAATCAATCACTTTGTTCTTTCGGGGAAATTTTGTTTGGAATAGTGAGTTTTATGACCCCGTGAATGAGACGTTAAAAAATGCGAAGAACAATTATTCCTTTGATCCCGGCATCAAAACAGCATGGCAAACTGAGAGATTATTATTATTATAGTATCTGCTTAGGTGAACAGACTAGCTAGGTATCAGTGTACGGTTAATTGAGCATATAATGGTCATAAATTAAGGGCATGATAGGGCTAATCTCATATTTCATTTCACTCAAGCGATAAATTTAGCCACATGCGTCCTGCTTCAGGAAAAATTATAACCACTCTGAGAGTATTATTCTAGGTAATTTTATAATTATTAATATTTAATTTAATATTTTTTTATTTTTTAATCCAGCGACATATGTAATTATAATTAATAAGTATTACATTTTTATTGATCTAATATAATACTTTGAGAGCATACAAGAATTTTTCCGACTCCAATGGCATGCAGAGCTCTTGAAGTGGGCCCAATAACATACACCATGAGGCACTGTTAGGCAACACTTGATCTTTGGAATAGAAATTTGGTTTGATATTTTGAAACCCTATCTAGTCTTACCAATAAAAAAATATCTGTTGGCAGAATAATTTAGAGTTTTAAACAGTGAAAAATTAGTTACTAATTATTTTGATTATAATTTCCACTTTTCAACTTCAGATTAATGTCTTATAGTCAGTTAATCAAGGTATCTAATATTCATAATCAAATAATAAAAAATGCTTTCTTCTTCTTTTTTTATATTTTATTTTTAAGTTTAAGGAAGGGGAGGTTATAAAGTCAATGAATGTCATAAGTTTTCTCTCAAGTTTAATATTATTAATCAAAATTTAATAACTTTAAATTGAAGCTAAAAATAAAAAAAGGAAATTATAACAAATTACACTATATAAAGTAAAGTATTTTTCCCTTACTTTAATGTAATTTTTTAAGACAATAGTTCTCACTTGAACTATTATATCATTTGGAACTAATTTTGGTACATAAGTCCATGGTAATTGGTGGGTACCATATAGGGGTTTAGTTTCAGTACTCTAGCCGCTCCATTTAGTATTGAAATAGAGGAGTTAGGTATATGTAAAAACACTATAATGCTTAATAATGCTAAGGTTTTTGTGTGTGAAGTATGAGAATTTTTTTTTTACCATAAAGTTACAATACCTTACTTATATGATGAGAAGTTAAGTATTATATGAAGGAAAGAAGTAAGAATGTCATTTAAACAGTTAAAGGAATAAGACCCAAATTTCAGTATATAATAGTAATAATCATTTTTGCTGTTATCACCTTTAAGCTATACAGTATATATATTTAATAGTTATCAACCACGTACAAGCTGAATTTTCTGGGAAATGAACATAGCTTGTTCTAAAATACTGAACGTCGAGGGACAAGCTTGAAATCGTCAAAACCTTTTGATTAGGAGTGTTAAAACGGATAAAATTTGGCGATTCGGGATCGATCATTTTGGATCGATCATTGGTTAAGTATAATTTAGGGTTGATATTTTGTTAATCTAATTCAACTCATTTAATCTTATGTAATGTTAAAAGAGTGGGTTAGTCTGACTCATTCAGGTTCAGTCCATTCGAATCATATAAGTTTCAGGTTGACATTTTGTTAATCCAACCTGTCCATTTTATCGAACTATTCGGACTAATCTATTAAACTTAACCCATTTTGACACCCCTACTTTTGAGATACATAAATGGGAACAAGAAAGTTATGAAATGATCATAACAAAACTATATGATCAACTAAGGAAGGAAAAGTAGGTTGGTTAGTCTAGAAAGTACTTTAAATCGAAAAAGAAACCCTAACAAATTTGATTTGAAATATAATGCTCAATCTCTAGCAAATAATGGATTCAATTAGTCATAAGCCAAAATAATATATAGTATAATTGTTACTCTCAAGACTCGCACCTAATTTTGGATTGGACTAAGGCTGAAAGCATATTCTTTGGTATTTCTCAAGCTGCAAAATTATTGTGTACTTCATCGCGTGAATGATCAAATCACATGAATCATCTACACCTAAACGATGGGGCTTGGATGGTCTCAATTGCTCCACTTAGGAAGCTTCATGGCTTGGACTAATATGATGTATCGGCCATTTTGGCATGTGTATATTGGCAAATTATTCCACAAATAACCAAACCAAGCATGTCAATATCCACACGGATGCTTATGGGCCTCTAATTAAGCAAAGGCATTAGGCGTTAATAATGCAGCATTATCCAAAGCACCTCCAATATTAATATATATGGTAGGTGATTGTATCTAATTGTCCCAATGAAATTATGCATATTTGTCATGATTAATGATACAACCCCCCAATCCGGATTTCACAACACAAATTAGTGAATTTGCAATTCATTGACACCGATGTTGGGTGGGAACGGGACGGAAATGTTAGCACATTTGTTTTTTTTTTTGGGGTTTTTCCACTTTCAAAACTAATAGGAATTGAGATTATGCGATGTCGTTTTTTGTTTTTTCTTTCGAAAATCTTCGTTGAAAGGAGCCTTCTCTGCTATGCCAACGTATTGCTCTGTAATAACTCCAATAGGCTCATACATCATATGGGACACCAGTGGTTGACATTCTAATTGGGTCCTCAGGGATGGGCATATTTTCATTTTTTTAAGGCATATTTTCATTTTTTTTACCATTGACAATTAACGCTTTAGCAGGAAATGTTAACTTAACTAATAAGTGATCCCACTGATATATTTTAAGTATTATTTTAGCGCAAGACAGAAAAATTGAGAAACATTAAATTAAATATTAATTATGAGAATTTTTTATTAAGTTATTATTATTCATTTTAATTAATTACTTTATTTTATAAGAGTAATGTTATATCCTCTTACTCAATCATCTTAATAATTATCATAATATTAAATAAAAAAATATTAAATAAAAAAGTAAATACATCTAATGTCTTGAAACATAAAAAATATTTAATATTTTTTTCATTTAGTAATTAAGAAGATTAGTAGGAGGAGTGAGTAGGAGGATAAATCATTTCTTATTTTATAATGTTTATTTAATTTTTATAAGTAATTAATACTATTGAAGTATAAAAATAAAGTTAAAAAAATAATAATTAATGCCTTATTTATATGTAAAAATATCACTTATAATAACTTAAATTTTTTTACTAAAATAACACTTAAAATGGACAAAATGGAATAATAACTTATCCCTACTCCCTACCCAGTCGTTATATTGGGAGCTGTGGATCCTTTTAATTTGTTTTGCAAACTTTATTATACCATTAATTTCCTCAAAATTTTAAACCCACGATTGAATGAAATTAATAAAAATAAATAAAAACAACCAACAAAAACATTATTTTTCTTAGGAGTATTTTAGAACCAATTAAACAAGCAATATATTAA
Organism: Ormosia emarginata; assembly: GCA_029884605.1. Classification (NCBI taxonomy): domain Eukaryota; kingdom Viridiplantae; phylum Streptophyta; class Magnoliopsida; order Fabales; family Fabaceae; genus Ormosia; species Ormosia emarginata. The sequence goes on along the minus strand of JAQQTP010000080.1, from coordinate 29,848,320 downwards.
TGTTTAAGTATTTTAAATGTCTGAACATAAGGTGCAAATACATATGCTCTCTAAATATTTATAATTTTCAAATTTTGTATGGAATTTTAGATGTTAAAATATGTACGATGTTTACTGCACCAAAAAAAATTATGTATGATGCTTTTTTTTTTTTGATAAATGTTAGATGTTCAGAGTTCAAAAGATTCTTTCCAACAGAAAGGAACAAGAACCAACAATACACAACAGAAAAAGAAGAGCAAAAATGCAAAAAAAAAAAAAAACAAGATCAAGAACAAAACCAAGTAATATGCTGATCTTCATAATTGACATCAATATTTAACCCAGATACTGCTCTAATCTTAACTTTTCTTTTTTGAAAGACAAATCGTAAATCCATAAATCTCCTCTTGAAAGATTGCAGCTTGTTCCAATAGAACTACATATTTCAAGGAATGTTCTTATCATCACTCATCCAAGACAGTACCTTAAACCCTAAACCTAAATATTATTATAACTAATAATATTTAATATCAAGCTTTAAATTTCTATTTTTATTTTCTAATTATTTATTTAATTAATAAATAATTGTACTTCATGATTTATTATACATTTTAATTTATGATTTTTTGAATAGCATAATAATAATATTTTTCTTAAATTTTTTATAAGAAAGGGATTTCTTTCATTTAGTTTTGTGCAACAAGGGTTTTTTTTGTTGTTGTTGTTGTTCTTGATTAATGTATCCCTACAAGCAATGTTATGAGATTAACTTTCGAATTGGAGATGATTGTTAGTGACAATTTCAAAATTTAAACCCATGATATTTGTAGGTAATGTTTGCTTAAAATCGTAATTCACTTTCATCTCGTGCATGCATACTTTGGCTCGGTTTTGTTGTTGAGTTATATGTTATGACAAACGACTTTTGAATCGTGCGACAATGTATTACTACTATTAAATATCATTATTTAATGGTCGTGTCAAACCACTTTTGGATCGATCGACAAGGTAGTAGTACTATTAAATATAAACATTCAATGGTGGTTTTACAACTTATAAATAAGTATTTGTTTGGATTAATTTATATTATATTTAAAATAATTTATAATAAAAATTTTATTAAAAAGTGTTTGAAACAAATAATTATTCTCTAAAAAAAATCATTTTAAATATGCACTAAATAGACAAATATTTTCATCCACCCAAATAAGTGAGTCCAAATAATATCAACATTTAAGGCCTAGTTTATCAAGTTGAGGCTTGAGTTTAGAGAAAAAAGATTTATATGAATCAATCCTGTTATTCGTCTAATTTTTATATGTCTAACTTTTTTTAACTCATTCACAAACTCATTCAGTATCTTGCGAGAATACTACAGTTGCATATAGGATGATTTGACATATCTCTCATATTATGATATGATATAAATATGATGTGCATATAAAAATTAGACACAAAATATTTTCTATATGAATAGTACTTTTTAAGTATTGACTTTATTATTATGACCTTCGGAAATATTTTGATGAAAAACAAAAAATAAACATAATGTATATATATACATATATATACATATATATATACATATATATATATACATATATATATACATATATATATACATATATATATACATATATATATATATATATATATATATATATATAAAGGATTGATAATAATGATAAATTATTAAATGTTCAAACTTCAAGCATATAATTTTGATGAAGTAAATTGCTCACACAATTTTCGAGCCGATGGTGTTGATTAGGTAAAGTCCTTTTAAAATGATAACTTTAAAATTTGAACTCTTATCATTATACGTAAATTTTGCTTGAACTCAAATATATAATTTGCTAAAATTAAACTTTAAATAGTAATTTGTCAAAAATTTAAAGTTGAAGTGAGTATTTTATAATTTAGTTTAATCTAATAATTGTTAGGTTTGGTTTTTTAGTGGGTAGTTACAACTCAACTACTTAGTACCTTTTTTTAAGGGATAAACTTCTGTTTTATAGTTTTCATGTATGTAGTGGTCTTTCTTTGTGTTATGTTCCAGTATGTTATGTACGACTATATGATAGCCAAGGAAGTTCTTGTATTACATCATAGATTTCTCCTAATTTGTCTTTTTGTTTTACAAGTTTTTTTTTCTAATACTCAACATCAGGTTTAAGAGCTCCATCACAGGCCTGATTAAAATTTGAAGCAACAGAAAGTTCATTTGTACAACCAACAATTCCAAAATAGGTTTTGGAACTTATTTAAGAAAGCTTTTTGCTTCTTTGCTCACTTCCAACTGCATGGCTAGACTATAATTTGTATGGGAGCAGACTTGGTTGCTACTCAGTGAAGATTTGCTATATACTTAAAAGAGATTGCTTCAAAATGAAGGTATAAATTATGTTATTAATTTATCATATCTAATTAATTCATTATATAATTACTAATATATTTCTATTATTGTTGTTGTAGATTTGGTGCTTTTCAATGATCAGTTGAAAGATCTTAGTCTATGCAAAATTGAAAAGCTTCTTTGCAGTAATGGTAAAAGCCTTAAAGATTTTCCTCTATTGCCTGTTCTAGAAGGTGATCCATCTCAAGCATGTAACGGGCTTATTCAAGATGAGTTATCTTATGATAGGGTCTCCCTAGCTAAAGAACATAAAATCCTTGTATCTTCCCTCAATTACAATCAAAAGAAAATATATGATATCATTATGAATGTTGTTTCTACAGATCAAGGAGGAGTATTTTTTTTGTCAATGGTTTTGGAGGAACTGGAGAGACATTCTTATGGAGAACATTATTTGCATGCTTTAGATTTAGAGGAGAGATTGTCCTAAATGTTGCTTCAAGTGGAATAGCAACACTTCTTATGTCTGAATGTAGGACTGCACATTCTAGATTTGCAATTCCTTATATTGTTACTGAAGATTTTACTTGCAATATTAGGCAAGGAAGTCCTTTGGCAAAATTGTTAATAAAAACAAAGCTGATCATATGGGGTGAAGCATCGATGACACAAAGATATTGTTTTGAGGCATTTGACAAGATCATGAGAGATATTTGGAGATTCTTTAATCCACTGAGTTATGAGCAACCTTTTGGGAGGAAGGTGATTGTTTTACCGGATGACTTTAGACAAATTTTACCAGTTATTACTAAGGCTACTAGGCAAAAGATTGTGTCTGCAACTATTAATTCTTCTCATCTATGGTCATTTTGTAAGGTATTGAAATTGTCAAAGAGCATGAGATTGAAAACAGCTTTTAATAATTCTACATCAAATGGCATAAGAGAATTCTCTAAATGGATTCCCAAAATTGGAGATGGTAATATAGGTGAACCAAATGATGGGGAAGACTTGATAGAAATACCTGATGAATTCCTAATTAAAGATTCAAACGATCTTATTGCAACAATTGTTGATAGTACTTATCCTTTTCTTTTTGAAAATATGCATGATCCTTCGTACATGCAAAATAGAGTCATTCTTTCTCCCACACATTGCATTGTTGGGTTCGTTAATGATTATATACTTTGTAATATGCCTCGGGAACAAAAGGTTTATTTCAGTTCATATAGTATTTGCAAATCATATTTGGATTCACTTTCCAATGAATATCTTCATAATCCAGAACTTTTGAACTACATGTTATGGCCTTCCAAAACATGTTTTAAAGTTGAAGATTGGAGCTCCTGTTATGCTTATTAGAAACATTGATCAATCTTCTGATTATTTTATGGTACGAGACTCATTATTATTGGACTGAATAATCATGTTATAAATGGGAAAGTAATATCAAGTTCCAATATTAGTCTAAAGCTTTTTATTCTTCGGATGCTATTAAGTCATTCAGATACAAAATTGCCATTTCAATTTTAAAATAGACAATTTTCAATATCTTTTTGCCAATAACTTTATCAAATGTTGGTTTACTCCTTCAAAGTATAATATTTAGTCACGGTCAATTATACGTTATTTTATCTAGAGTTTGAGATAAAAAAGGCTTAAAAACTCTGATCGTTGACTAAGAAAGAAATCTGTCTACTTTAGTAAATAGTGGTGTATTCAAAGAAGTTTTTTGAAATTTGTCATAGAAAAACTCATTCTTTTCCTTTAAAGTACTTTCACATTGAATATGTTGAATGCAACGTCATAATATTTAAGTAAAAATTGCTGTAATTAAATGTTGTAAATGTTTAAAGTGAATTGTTGAAGTATATAATAATAATATATTTTATTTTGTATATTGCATTAGTAAATTCACTTAACTTAAGTAATTCACTTCTAATGCCAGATAATTATCACTAATGATATTAACAAGATAATACGTGAATTCTTCCAATCTTTCTATAATAAAAGGATTTGATTATATTTTTACATAAATTTTATTTCTTTGAAATTGTAAGATATAAATTTTACTTATTATATTAAATTAATTTTTCAATTATTTTAAAATGAAGTCGCCGTGCAATACTAAAAAGTGTTTGGAAAAGATTATTCCCACTTTTAACATATGTTATTTTATAAAAAAATTATTGTAATAGTAACTAAATATGTTTGTTAAATTTAATTTTAATTTTTATATGAAATTTAATGTATTTTTAATTTATTTTTTATAATATTAAAATTTCAACTTTTTCATTTTAGATCATATATTATTTCTTACACTTTAAAGTATAAATATTATTTTATCTTTAATCAAATAATTTTTCTAATCAATCAAATAATTTTTTTAATTATTTATTCTATTTTGATAATTTGATACATAAAAATAATTTTTTTATATCATTCAAACAAAATAAATTAACTTAAAATTACTTTTCAATTAACATATTTAAATATAATTAATTATTAAAATAATTAAATTTTTATAATTTAATTAAATTATTAAAATAATCAAATTTTCATTATTATCTCAAATATTCACACAATAATTTCTACTTGAGATTCTTGGGGTTTGCAGGGCACGTTTTCCCGAAAAGCTTCCCGCCAGGCGCAGCGTTTTTAAACTTGGTCTCTGATTAGTGAATAGGAACCTCTGTAATGATATTAATGCGAGCGATTGATTGAAGTGAAGGCATGAGCATGAGCATGGGTTCCAATTCCAATTGCAATTCCAATTCCAAAGCAGGTGAGGGTATACAAATCCCTCAGTGTCCCCCTTTGTCTTCAAATTCAGGGTCTGGAGGAACTTCCCTTGATCTTTGGTCAGAAATCGTGGCTGCTGAAACCCAACAACACCAACACCAGCACCAACAAATCGACGTCGTTTACCGAAGAAGAAAGCCTCGAAACAACCAAAAAGACGCTAACTTGTAACTCAATCTTCATACCATTTTACTATTTCGTTTTCATTTTTTATTTTTTTATTTTGTTGGAAACTGTTTTCATTTTCGATTTTTTCAGAAAGCATTATGATTCAAGTCGCCCGCGTCCGAATCGGGTGAGTTTGGCCGACCCAAACAAGCGAGTCAGTTGGAATCGTTCTCTTTCCACCAGGTTTGCTCTTTCTGGTTTTTCAGTAAGCCCCATTTTTATTTTCAATTTATAAGGATTTGGTTAAAGTGTTACTTAAAACGAACCCATTACATTGCGCGCTAGCTACAAGATACTTGAATGGGCTTCTATCATTTACGCGATTAAGAAGAAATTAGCCCTCTTTTTCAAATGAGTTGCTTGATAGGTTCACTTTTCTTCACGATGGATCATATATGTGGCTGATTACAAGTGCACCAGTTGTAATTTGTTTGGTGTGATCTGTTCTGAAGGCCACGAGGCCATTGGTAGCACTTCAAGCTAGAACTACAAAGTATGCAGTGAGAAACCCCCTTTTTTGTTTTTTATTAATTACAATACAATTTACAAGGGAAAATCAATGCCAGAATTTAGAAGCTCTTTTTCTTTTTTTTTTTTTCCTGTTTAGGAACAGAGCAGCATTTGAGTTCTGACTCTTGAAAATTTAGATTCTAATCCTAATCGTGCTTGCCTGTGTTTGTTCACTGCCCTTACATTTGACCTGGCAGCCATTGCCAATCTTACTAACTAGGCTGACCTATTTTAATATGTCTTGTTGCCTTTGTTGCTATAGTTTTGATTCTTTTGAACACTTGGCAGTTATCCCCAAAATTTTACTTTTCATGCCTTACAGCATGATGGTTCTTGGACCTTTTCTTTTGCCATTTGAGAACATTCTCTTCAAGAAATCTAAAGTATTGTGCTCTATTTGTTACCTTCAAATTATTAATTGTGGTTTCATCTAATTGTCAATTAATTGTTTTTAACAGAGGGAGGACAAGTATAGCCGTTGGTGCTTGTATGGTTTACCAGCCTCAGTTAAACCGGGACAAAAGAAAAGGGAAACCTGCCCTTCCCAAAGTATGTTTTCATTGCCCCATGTCTTACATTTTGCTTGGAAATCTTTGTAAAATAACTTTATATTCTGCATCTGCTTTTCCTATTAATCGTCAAAGGTTTTTTCAGAAATTTGGGAATTATAGATTTCTTGTAATTTTGAACAATAACATCGGATGATATCTAAATTAATGCTATTCTAGTATACTTAAACTGTTTGTCTGTCATTTGTCTGTTTGGCATGTATAGGGAAAGTTTGTGCAACCTCCAAATTTTGACAAGGAGAGATTATACTTTCAAGAGGTTGATGCTTTTGAGTTGTTGGAGGAGAGCCCCTCACCGAAGAAAGTTGGCACATGGACCATAGGCAATATGACGGAAGGGGCCCCAATACCAGCTGTATGCTCCAGATTAGAAAAATGGTTACACTCCAGAAAATTAAACACCAGCTGTGGTCCCTCTAGCACACTATCTAGGATACTAGATACTCCAACCACGGGTTTGGAAACTATTCATGATGTCGATTTCAATTCTTCAAACTTGAGAACATTGGAAAGAACTGAGGTAAACAATTCACAATTGGATAACATCAAAACTGGAGACAATAGAGGTTTTATTGATGAAAGTCCTTTTGAGAGTGACGTCAATTTGAAAATAAACGATAAGATGCGGTTAGCTCAAAATGACGAAGACTGTGAATATATAGAAGCTGCTGTTAAAAAGCTCTCTCTGACATCAACTTCATCTCCAGTAGATGGTGACCATATCAGTCCATTTTCTGCTTTGTTAGCGATTTGTGGACAGTCTGCGCCTTCAATGTTACAAGATGTGTTCTCTAGGTATTGGTTTGTTCCTTATTTTCTTGTCACATGGTATCTTACTATCTTGGTTAAAGGTTAGCATAAGTTTGATAGTAAGAAAAAGGTTAGCATAAGTGCGTGCTGGTGGATTTTGAAGTGAGTTTAATTTCTCATTGCATCCATATTTATCACAATTTGTTGTTTGAGAGGCATAGTTTTTACTTCCTATGCAACCCACTTCTATAGTTGTGTGTTACAATAAAGGCTTTTTTGCTGCTTGGTATTGTTATTATTAGTTTATGTGACATTTTTGTCTGCAATAAATATGAGAAAGTTATTGAGATTTCTGAATAACAACTTTTTCTATTGATCAATGAGAGAATTACAGCTTATATAAGAGTAACCGACTTACAGACTCAAGAATAATAAAACAACAAACTAGCTAATAACAAACTAACAGACTGGTACAACGTACAGCGACTGATTTATTATTTATCAAAATAATGAATCAGTAAAATAGTATTAGAATATGTCCTAACACCCCCCCTCAAGCTGGAGAGTGGATGGATAATACTCCCAGCTTGGACATCAAGTTCTGAAAAGCGGTTGTTTCCAAAGGTTTAGTGAAGAAGTCAGCAATTTGGTTGGAAGAAGACACAGGCAGAAGATGGAATAATTTGGCTTGCAACTTTTCGCAGACAATGTGACAGTCAATTTCGATGTGCTTGGTGCGCTCATGAAAACTAGGATTAGAAGCAATGTGCCTTGCGGACTGGCTATCACAATAGAGAAGAGCAGGAGTGATATGAGGAACATGAAGATTTTGTAGCAATGAAGTTAGCCATTGAAGCTCGCAAGTGGTGGAAGCCAAGGCACGATATTCAGCTTCAGAAGAGGAACGAGAAATTGTAGTCTGCTTTTTAGATCTCCAAGAGATTAAGGATGATCCAAGAAAAACGCAGTATCCAGTAATAGACCGACGAGTAGTAGGGCAGGTTGCCCAATCCGAGTCACTAAAAGCCTTCAATTGTAAGGCAGAATCTGTTGGGAAGAAAAGACCTTGAGCTGGACAACCTTTAATATATCGAAGGACACGAACAGCTGCATCAAAATGAGGTTGCCAGGCGACTGCATGAACTGGGAGATGTTGAACAGTAAACGAAATATCGGGTCTGGTCATGGTCAAATACAATAAACGTCCAATGAGTCTTCTGTAGGCAGTTTGGTCATAGGGAGGAGCAGTATCATCATATAGCAGTTTGTTCCCTTTGATCATAGGAGTAGAGCATGGTTTAGAAGCAAGCATTCCTGATTCAGAAAGAATGTCGAGTGCATATTTCCGTTGGCATATATGAATGCCTTTACTAGTCCGAGATACTTCAAGACCCAAGAAATACTTGAGTTTGCCAAGATCTTTGATGCGAAACTTGTGATGAAGAAGCTGTTTGACAGAGGTTATCTCAGAAGGTGAATTTCCAGTGAGAATGACATCATCAACGTACACAAGAAGGGCTGTGAAAGAGGAACCATGTTGCTTGGTGAAGAGAGAGTGATCAGAAGTGGAAGGAGAGAAACCAATTGAAACAAGGAAGCTGGACAGCTTGGCAAACCATTGACGGCTGGCTTGTTTAAGACCATAGAGAGACTTGGTGAGGCGGCACACTTGATTTGGGGAAGCTGGAACAAGGCCCGGTGGTAACTCCATATATACCTCTTCATGGAGATCGCCATGTAAGAAGGCATTATCAACATCCAATTGCTGTAAATCCCAGTTTTTAATAGCTGCAAGAGCAAGCAATAACCGAACTGTAGTTAACTTGGCTACAGGGCTGAAAGTATCCAAATAATCTACTCCTTCTTGTTGGGTGTAACCCTTGGCCACCAATCGAGCTTTATGTCTTTCAATTGAACCATCAGCATGATGTTTGATCTTATAGACCCACCTGCAACCAATAGGGACTTTGCCTCTCGGCAATTCAGTGAGATACCAAGTGTTATTTGCCTCAAGTGCATGTAATTCATTTTCCATAGCCTGCACCCATTCTTTAGACTTAATGGCTTGGTTATATGTCTTTGGTTCATTTATGGTGGAGATTACAAGAGTATATTTAAGATGTGAAGGAGAAATAGAATGATAAGACAGAACTGAAGACAAAGGATATAGAGTATTACCTGGTGGTGAGGATTCACCATTACCTGCTGATTGAGTGAGTTGACAATGAAAGTCCTTCAAATACTCAGGGGCTTTTCTAGTCCTGGAAGATCTTCTAGTGGCAGGAGCAGCTTCGGGTGAAACAGGTTGAGGTGCAGATAAAACGGGAATATGTGTGGGGTTATTAGAATTATTGATGGGATTAAGAGATTCAGGTGCAAGTTGAGAATATGAAGGGAGTGGGTCAAGAAGAAAGTTAAAGAAATCTGAAGCAATTGGGGAAGTAGAGGCTGATGTGGGCTGAGTGGCAGCATTTATAGAGTAAGGAAAAACATGTTCATAAAACATAACATTCCTGGAAACAGATATTTCTCTAGTATGCAAATAAAAAACTATGTACCCTTTGGTTCCAAACTTGAAACCAAGAAATATACACTTTTTAGCTCTCGGATCAAGTTTGGATCTATTCTGTTCTAAAGTTGAAGTATAACATAAAGATCCAAAAACCTTTAAATCAAGAAGAGTAGGTGGTTCCTCATATAACATTTCAAAAGGAGACCTTTGTTTAAGAACAGGTGAAGGTAATCTATTTATTAAGTGAACAGCATGTGTAACAGCATAGGACCAAAATATTTTGGGCAAATGTGATTGAAAAAGGAGACTTCGAGTTACATTTAAAATATGGAGATGCTTTCTCTCCACAACAGAATTTTGTTGTGGTGTAGCAACACATGAAGTATGATGTAAAATACCATATTTGTTATAGAGTTCAGGATAGACAAATTCAGCACCATTGTCTGATCTAATAGTTTTAACAATAGCATTAAATTGAGTATGAACAAAGATGATAAAGTTTTCAATGAGGTTTCTAGTTTCAGATTTTAATTTCATGAGAAATAACCAAGTGTGTCTTGTAAAATCATCTACCACAGTAAGAAAATATTTATGTCCATGCAAAGAGGGGGTAGCAAGGGGTCCCCAAATATCCATGTGAACCAATTCAAAAGGCTTGTGTGTAACAGTAACACTAGAAGAAAAAGGAAGTTTGCTTTGTTTTGCTAAATGGCATGTATCACAAACACTATTTTTATTTACTTTGACATAAGGAAAGTTGGTACATACTTGATCAAGAACTTTATTAGATGGATGACCTAATCTTAAGTGCCAAATATCACTCACAGAATTCAAACTATTTGCATATACAGAATCAGTTTTAGTATTGAGGCAACAAGCAATAGCAGGAGCCTCTGGTGCTTTTAAGTAATATAATCCTTTATTCAATTCAGCATGCCCAATCATCTTCAATGAAGGCATGTCCTGTATATCACAATAAGATTGATAAAAGGTGAGTTTGCAATTCAAAGTACAGACAAGTTGGGGGATAGAGACTATGTTGAAAGTAAAATCAGGAATATATAAAACATTATACAGCCACAGGTTTTCAGAAAGTTGTACACAACCAGAATATTTAGCAGTGACAGTAATTCCATTTGGAAGATTGACATGTATAGGTTTAATAGCATGAAAAGTGACAAGAAAGGAAGAATCATGTGTAACATGGTCAGTAGCACCACTATCAAGAATCCAAGTAGCAGATTTTGAAAGATATTTACCCGAAAAGCGATTTTGTTGCTGTGAGGAAGATTCACCGACATTCCCTGAACTGATCTGACTTACTGAGTGAGTTGATTTAGTGCAGGACTGTTGCAACATAGTGAGTAGCTGCTGTAGTTGTTCAGGCCCGAACTGAACTCCTTGAGAGTTGATGGTTCCACCTTGTGAACCTTGAAGAGAATTATCAATTTCAGACTGACTTTGTTCTCCCTCGGGTGTCACAAAATTGTTAACTGCAGAATTGTTTCTTGGTTTGAAACCCGGAGGAAAACCATGCTTTGAGTAGCATTGGTCAACTGTGTGACCGAATTTATTGCAATATGTGCACTGTTTGCTTGTATAGTTGTTTCCTCTTCCTCTTCCAGCATTTCCATCTCCTCTGCCCAAGATTCCATTACCTCTTCCTCTACCAAAGCTGCTACTCCCTCTCCCTTGTGGCCTCCAATTCCCTTGATTATTCTGCTGATTTGAGGAGGTAAAAAGTACTTTTGAATCACTAGTTCCATTTCCTTGCAGTTGTCCTTCCTGCTGCAAGACTAAGGCATAAGCCTTGTTGATGGATGGGAGAGGATCCATCATCAAAATATTTGATTTCACAGTACCATAAACTTCTCCCAAACCTTTCAAGAAGCATATCACCTGCTCAATTTCTTGTTTCTTTTGGATTGATTTAATCAAATCACAGGTACATTTGACTGTACAAGAACAATCCGGAGTAGGACTCAGCATATCCAACTCATCCCACAAAATCTTTAATTCTATAAAAAAAATCAGTGACACTTCTCTCTCCCTGCTTGATGGAGTGTATTTCTTGAAGCAAATCAGAAATTCTGAAATAATTCCCTTTTGTAAATCTTTCTTTGAGCTCATCCCATAGCTTCTTGGCATTATCTATGTAAATTGTACTTTGTGCAATCTGAGGGGAAAGGGATCGAGTGATCCAGGAGACAACCATAATGTTGCATCTCTGCCATGCTTTATAATTTGCATCTTCCTTTTTCGGCATTGGCAATGTACCATCAACGAACTCTAATTTGTTTTTCGACCATAAAGCTCTAAACATACCTCTGCTCCATGTGTGGTAATTGTTGGCATTTAGAGGAGGAGAAACAAGAACCATTCCTGGACTTTCTCCAGGATGGAGATAGTAGGGGCTCGAAACATTCTGAGATTCGTCTCCCTGAGGAGTGGCCTTTGTGGTCTCTGTATGTTTTCCTTCCTCCATGGCTAGAATCTTGAACAAGAAATGGGTTTTATTTGATGCGAAGACAGTATCACGAACGAGGAAAAGAAACAACTCTGTGAAAGAAAACAAGACGCTCGAAGAGCAATGAAAAAGGAGACAATTGAGAGTGGAAAAGAAGAAAGGCGGGTTTTTGGGAGGAACAATTGCATCGCTTTCACGAAATCAGAGAGCGAAAGCCAAGCGGGTCTTAACCCTCTCTGATGCCATATTGAGATTTCTGAATAACAACTTTTTCTATTGATCAATGAGAGAATTACAGCTTATATAAGAGTAACCGACTTACCGACTCAAGAATAATAAAACAACAAACTAGCTAATAACAAACTAACAGACTGGTACAGCGTACAGCGACTGATTTATTATTTATCAAAATAATAAATCAGTAAAATAGTATTAGAATATGTCCTAACAAAAGTTACATTATAAATTTAATTTGATGTTGAGTTAAATATTGAGTTGAAGATTTTCCTTTCCTTTATATGCACCGGAGTTTTCTGATCACACATTAGCTGTTAAATTGGAAATAGATTATGTTTTTTCTTCAAGATCACAAGGGGCCAGTGTTATCAACCTGAGTTTGTTTTGCTTTTTCCTGATAATAACTTGTGCTAGGAATTATGTAAGGTTCATCGGGTCAGGTTGAGAAGTAAATTTTTTGAGGGCCTTGTTACCCCTCTGTTAATTTGAAAATTTGAGTTCACAGAAATCAAGTAAAAGCACCTTACATGTAGTATGCAAGAACTACTTTACTCATTTTAATTCATAAGTACCTTTGTTATAACAAATAATGCAGCAATGACATTTTGACTTTCATCCTGTGCGATTTCTTTAAGTATGATTATCCTCATGTTGATAGGAATACAAATTTTCTTTTTACAGTGAATCAGAAACTGTTGTGAAAGTTGGTGAAGGAACATATGGTGAAGCTTTCAAGGTTGGCAATTATGTCTGCAAAATAGTTCCATTTGATGGGGACTTCAGAGTGAATGGGGAAGTCCAAAAGGTAACCACTGCTTTTATGTTGTTGTTCCCAGGAGTTAAATGTAACCATGTTTGCCTTGCTGCGATCAGATTATTATTTGATGAACATCTTGATGACTACCTTCTTAATTTTAATTGAACTGGTGGGGATGCTGTGTTCATGGATAAATTAATAGTATTGTTGTGTTAATGAACTATATGGCTTTATATACTACAGAGATCAGAAGAATTGCTGGAGGAGGTGCTTCTTTGCAAAACTCTTAATCGATTGAGAGGAAATGACGTAGATTCTTACAATTTATGCAGAACATTCATAGAATCAATTGAGTGAGTATCTGACTTTAATAATTTTAAGGTGCTGCTTAAAAACATTTTTCAAGGGAAAGAAAAGTTTTGATTAAAACCTTTTTTTTTTTTTGGCTTATTATTTTACCAATCTTACCACTTAACCATATGTTTTAAGTCTGCCACCTCTGGGTTTGTACTTTTGGCCATCGTGGCATGGTAGAAAGTAGAAACACAGATGATTGGCCGGGTCATGCTGTCAGACCCAGCTTAAAGTAATTATTATGTCTGACACACACACAGAGGACAAATTTCTACTCCTTTTGCAGATAAGTACTAGTGTCTCATCTATCTATGGTCTGTCTTCTCTGATAGATTTAGAGTATGTCAAGGTTCTTATGATGCGGCACTGATTCGAGCATGGGAAGATTGGGATGATAAACATGGTTCAGAAAATGATCACCCAAAAGAGTTCCCAGAGAAACAGGTTTCTTTTTATAAGTTTGTTGGAGGTGGACTTATGTTTATTTCTAATTTAAATTTTTCAATGTTACTTGCAAGTTACAGTGATATATTTCTGCAAACATAGAATGATGAGTTTTGAAGCTACTAGCCTCTTCTATGAAACAAAGACTTGCTAATTGTGTTTCTCAGATGCAGACTATATGTAAAAAAAAAAAAAGGATTGGAAAGAATAGATAAGTGGGGATATACTCTTTGGTTTCTAATTTACTATATTTGTTACATCAAATGAGAAATCCATAGATGAAGACTATATCTCGTAAACAAGAATAGTTACATTTAATGGTTGAATATGTATTCGTTCAATATACTAACATATAGTTACACTTAGTGTTACGTGGTCTTTGTACAAGAACATGGTGGCAAGGATCTTGAAAGTTTTGTACTCCTGAATTTTGACGAGGCAAGAACTTTACTGGTTCAGGTGTGTTTTACATATTATGATTACATCTGCTGAGTGCTTTCAGCTTGATGAAGGATTAATTTTTAGAAGGTTAATTTCCATCATAAAATACAGGTTACAGCTGGGCTTGCTGTGGCTGAGTCTGCATATGAATTTGAACATCGAGATCTTCACTGGTAGGGTCATCATAGAGTGACGTTATTTATGCTATCATTGCATTTGTATGATTACTAACTAATTTATGAATATTCAATTGGTCAGGGGAAATATACTTGTCAGTCGAAGTGATTCTGTAACGTTGCAGTTCACTCTAGATGGCAGGAATATGTTTGTTAAAACGTATGGATTGTTAATATCTATTATTGACTTTACCCTGTCAAGGATAAACACAGGTGAACACTTGAAGTTTTGCCTTTAATATGTCAGCGAATCTTGAATTTGTCACTTGCTATGATTAACCGAGTCCTATACACACAGGTGATAGAATACTCTACTTGGATCTTTCGTCGGATCCTGACCTCTTTAAAGGTCCAAAAGGGGACAAACAGGTAAGGAATGCTTATTAGAGTCATAAGTTCCATTAGTTTCATCTGATTGCACGAATGATTCTAAGTGTCGTATGCAGTCAGAAACATATCGGAGGATGAAGGAGGTAACAGAAGATTGGTGGGAAGGAAGGTAACATTCTCGTAACATTTCTTTTTATTTATCAAAGCCATTTTTCACTCTACTTGGAAAATGAGAACTTGATTCTAAGTGTCACATTTTGTGTGTGCGCGTGGAATGTCCATTAGAGTGTGAAAGAGAAAGTGAGGTATTTAATTTTATAGTGAAGTACGTGACTGTTCAAGTGGTCCCCAAAGAAACCAAGGAAGGAGAAAGGAGGAGTTATGTAGTTTGGTCACATGTCTAATGTGAATAATCACTGATGGATTTGTGATTGTGTGTTCTTGCTTACATGGGTCTTAAAAAGAGTGATTGTGTGCAAAAGACCTTTTTGTAGTACTTTGGGCAAAAGTATACAAATAGAAGCGTGTTCTAGTTCTAGGATAATTCCTCTTTTAAGTCTTCCTTTTAGACCATAAATCCATTAGCCCTCCTTTGGCATTCCCCAGCCTATATGGAAATTTGATTGTGTTCCAAAAAATTTTACATGGCATTCAACTGATTCAAGTATAATTCCGTCGATATGATAATTTGATTTGGTATTTTAAGATTTGGCACACTTTTGACATTAGTCTTGATATAGAAGTTCCTATATTCCTGTTTTCTTTTTTATTTCCCAGACTCTAAATCTTTTTTGCTTTTTCAAATTCACAGTTTTCCTAAAACAAATGTGTTGTGGTTGCTCTACTTGGTAGACATACTCCTCATGAAGAAATCATTTGTAAGTCTTCTCTCTCTATTTTAAGTAACCACGTGCTAGTTTTGCATATTTTCCGTATATGGATTTGGATTCTTGTAGAATTACAATTTTTAGTTTTAGATATTACTCTGTATATTTTGATGTTATGCCAGTGTGCTTTACTCGTTTTCAGTAGTTTCTGTTAACAATGAGAAAGTTTTTTTTTTAATTAAAAATATACTATGCACGTTCACTTTGGCATTTTGGTAACTAAAAACAGCAAATAATTGAACCTATTGTTATTCCAGGAACGTACTTCAAATAATGAGAGAGATCTACGCTCCTTGAAGAAACGTCTGGACAAGTATAATTCGGCCAAGGAAGCAATTTCTGATCCCTTCTTCAGTGACTTGTTCGTTGAGCATGGCAAGTGAGGCATAGAGCAAATGAAGAAAAGAGGTGATGTATTGATCTTGCTAAGTAAAAATGTTAATGTATAGATCGAAATGTGATATAACAAAATATATGGCTTCAAAACAGCTACTGTAACCTATACAGCAATGCAGCTAAAACGTGAGAAATGTTTTCTTCTGCAAATGTCACATATGACACTAGTAAACTGAATGATTGATCTGATTGGTTAAGGTCCCTCACCTATTTGGAGTTGTACGAAACTTAAGTTTCTTATATGTTTGTGTTGTGTTTTTTAATAAAAACATAACATTATTATTATTATTTTTTCATCATTTTCTTTTTTATTATTATTATTTCATATTTTATCAAAAAATTATTATTTTTTCATAATTTTTTCTCAAAATGTTGAAAACAATAAATAGAATGAAAATAATGTCTATTGCTACTTTTATTCTATTTGTTTATAGTTATTTCTCTTCAACTAACATTTTTCTCATTTTTTAAAATATTTATTGTTATATAGATAGTTGAATTTTAACATATTCATTAACTAATAAAGGGCATTTTGAAAAAATAAAAAAAGTTAATTAAACATGAGCGGCAATAACCAAATGGGATTGAAAATATTCACTTTCATGAACGGAAAATAATCTTTTGTACGATACAGTTTTTGTACAAAGGCTTAACGAATAAATATCATGTTCTCACATGCATTCTTCATTTTTTAAGCACAATGTGTAGTTATATATCCACCTGATTGGTAATAATGCACTTCATTACTTTTCGTACAATAAAATTTCAAACAGAATAGCACCATTCCTCATGAAAATGATGTGTTACTTTTGTACTTATAAATAAAAAAATATAAACTAAAAATTTAAGTAAAAAAAATCAGCTATTGTGTAAGCTTTGTTTATTGACTTTTATTTTGGCAGGAGGTATGTTTATATTACTTTATTAATGAGGGAAAAGAAAGGTTCTCCCATGCCCAACAAATTCTGTTTTCTTCCTAATTTTTCTTTGGAGGACACAACAGACAACTTTATTAACTGGATAAACCCATACCCTTGTATACCTCGAAACCGTTAATTTATAATCGATTTATAAATTAAATTTAAAACTGATTATAAATTTTTTTTGGTAGACATAAAAATTTAGATTTGAATTAATTTAAAAATTAATTCTTACGTTTAAAATTCATTAAAAATAATTTATCAAAAATGCATTAAAAATAAAATTGATTTTATATTTGTAACCTTAAAGTATAATCTTTCTCAATTAATTTAGAAATTAACTTTATATTTAAAACTTATTAAAAAAAATTAATTTGATTTTTGATTTTTGAGCAGGATATTTTTATAAATATTGTTGTGAGACTAACCCTTTGAGTACTGTTGTGATTAGGAAGATTTCCTAATAATTAAATTAATTTGATTTTATTATTTTATATTTTTATATTTATAATATAATTTCTCACATTATGAAAGCTAAGTTATTAGTTAGGGCAAAATGTAAAAAATTCCTTTCAATTATAGAACATGTGTAGAAAATTCTCTTGTGCTTTGAAACTCATCAACATGACTCTTTGAATTTACAAAATCGTGCATATTAATTTCTTACAAGGATTTTTTGCACATGTACAGTGAGGTAAATATACAATAATATGCACAGTTTAATTAGTTTAAAGAGTCATGTTGGTAAATTTTAAAACACATAAAGGTTTTCTACAAATGTTTCATAATAGGAGAGGTATTTTACAATTTGCCCTATTAGTTATCAAAGGTAAAATAAGGGTAAAACATTATATCTATTTAAAATAAAATAAAATAAAATCCTAATAAATCCCAATATATTTAATGATTTTATTTACAAACCACTAAAATTCATATAATTTTATATTTAAAATCTTAAACATAAAATTTGATTTACAAATTAGATTAAATTTCATTTGTTTTACATTTTAAACACCCTAAAAGAGTGTCACTTTTGCTGACTTGTATTTTTTTTTTTTAATTCCTCAGTTGTCCCAATACTAAATGAATATTATATAAATATTTCAATTCGTATTGGTAACCAAAATATTATACTGTAATTGCATTTTCATTTTCACACAGTCAAGCAAAATCAAAGATAAAGCTGTTGTGTTAATATAATTATTATGTATAAAAACAAATATTTAAATCCTCCGTACAAAATCAACGGTTTTTAATTTTATAAAATATAAGCCTCTGTTGATATGGACATGTGAGAGCATTTTATAAAATACAAGCATTTGTGTATCTATTGTATATTACATAGGTATTTGTATTTTATAAAATTATAAAAGTATATGGGTTATCACAAGTAATAAAATGATACGTAAAAATATTGTTTTCACAAGGATTGTGTGATTACTAAACTATGACGATTTTAATTATTTAGGCTAAACGCAATATTGGAGAAAATTAAGTTAGAAAACAAATTAAAAATAAAAGCAAGTAAATAAAAACAAGAAACAAAATTAATAAGGATCAACCAACGATAAAGATTTTAAGACTAGGGTTTCACTACAATTATTTATTATGATGAAAGTTAATTATTATTTACTAATGTTCCACTACTTTCTTGAAGGTAGATTGTTCTATTATAATTTTAATCTATTTTTCAAGTCCAAAAGAACATGTTAGAATTAAAATAATACATATTTTCATGGTACTAAGTTAATTGAAATCTTTTAAGCTTTGTGACATTAATTGACTCCTCAAATAATAAAGTTTACTTTCGTAATCTTAATTCCTAAATTTAATTAATAGATATTCCAATGATCAATTTTGCTCTTTCGATTCTTCACCCAATTATCTTATATATTTGAAAGTATGGCAGACAACATTAGGCATTTCATATGTTGTTGATGTAATGAGCAGATACATGTAAAATCCCCATAAACCTCATCTTGAAGTCGAATTTTGACGTATATTAAAGGCACGGTTGACTATGTGAAATAGTTGGATATTGTGACGCCGATTATACCGGTGACCATGATATACTCGAAGATGAACTACTAGATACACATCACTCTTGAATCAAGAACGAAATTGATGCAGGAGCATAGTGGCATGACACATGGCAGAATTTTGAAGGTACAAAGTGGTGCTTATTAAAATTCTTGAGTTTCAGTTGTTTACATTCAATGTATTTAGTCCAGTCAATGTTTATTTAATGTTTTAATTAAGGCTAGAAAGTGTTGAACATTCATAAGCGCTAGTTTGCAGCAATTTAAATTTCCTAAGTAGCATATAATGTTCTCTTTGATTATCAAGCAATTGTAATCCCCTATATATTTGTATTAGTAATGAAATCAAATCAGAGTGTTATTTCCAGAAAACTGATTTGCAAGTGTTCTTGTTGGTGTGAGTGATTCCACCATTAAAAATCAAGTATGTGGCTTGGTCGCGTTGAGCGGTTTCTGTGATCAGTAGCGTTGAGTGGCATTGCAGGTTATCATCCAAATTTCTAATTTGCAGGCCTTTTCTTCCCTTGGCCTACATCAGATATCCTGGTGTAGTAAAATTGTAAAAGCCAATCGACCATGTCACTATCAACAATAAAAGCAGAATACATGGTAGCAGCAGTGGTAGAACAAGAAAGTACGTGGCTAATGCAAATGATGGACTTACAGCAGCAAATTAAGGGTGCCATATTATTATATTGTCACAATAAATCTGCAATTCATTTAACAGAGAACCCAGTGTTCCATGCAAGAACCAAGAACTTCGAGGTGCACTACCATTTTTTAATGGAGAAAGCTATGATGCACGGATATAAATATAAGTATAGCATATGATATAGGTATGTTATGGAAATATGATTTTTGTTAAAATATTAAATTAATATTTATCAAGTATTTTAGTATCTGATATGAATACGGGTATATATCTGACGCGAATATAATAGACATTATGAAGTACTCGTGCTTTACATAAAGAAAGTATTAAACGGAGAAATACAAATAGAGCAAATTAAAACTGATGGACAGATTGCCGATATATTCACGAAAAGAATGAGCAGTAGCAAATTTTCATAATCTCATAGCCAACTTGGAATGAGAAGAAGAACTAGTGTTGAGGGGCAGAACTGAAGAATCAGCACTATTACATGATTGGTGACCGTGTGATAATGATGATAGCATTTAATTAGGGGACATGTGAAAATCATGGTGGATGGTGAAATTCTCTAATTGGTGGAAACTTCAAAAAAATTATAAAGTTATTAAATGAGAAGATAAATCTAGACAATTAGGAAGTAGTGTTGAGAGTCTATAATAACATCACTTGCTATCATGTAGAGGAGTGAAGAAACCAGAACAAGAAAGAAAGAGAAAAAAAATAAGAGATAAAGTAAGAGTGAGTGAGTGAGAAATGTTCTAAGTGTATGTGTGAGAAAATTCTTTAGAGAGCTGTTTTGTACAAGTATATTAGTAATAAATAGTGAAATTTATTTTACACACAATACTCATTCTTTACTCAACAAATCAAAGAATGAGAGAGATCTACGCACCTTGAAGAAACGTCTAGACAAGTATAATTCGGCCAAGGAAGCAATTCGGTCTCTTCTTCAATGACTTGTTCGTTGAGCATGACAATTGAGGCATACAGATGATGAAAAGAGGTGATGCGTACAAGAAGAATTTAGTTTTTGCTGAGTGAAAATATTAATGTATAGATGGAAATGTGATATAACAGAATTTATAGCTTCAAAACAGCTATTGTAACTTATACAGCAACGCAGATAAAATGTGCCAAAATGTTATCACATATGACACTGGTAAACTGAATGATTGATCTTGATTGTTGAAGGTTCCCCAGCAGCTATTTGGAGGGGTGAAATTTTTAATGGAACGGAAAACTAAGTGTTAAAGAAAAGGTGAATATAAACTATAAATAAATGAACTTACATTCTTGAGCAGTAAGAATTCATATGATCAGTGCACTAAGCTTTCTATGTCGAATCTCGCATTATATGTTTGCACTTTCGTGGTACAACTCACGTTGATAGCACTCAAAATTCACTTAAACTAACTGGCATCAAGTTGAGGGACTTGTTAGGTTTAAGTTTTGATGATGAAAGATTTTTGTAGAAAATTTATTGGGTTGATTGATTTGAGTATAGAAGGAAAGTTTTCAAATTTGATTTTCTCCTCTGTAAATCTGTTGATATATGATTGATTATGAGTTAAAACTTTTCATTTAAAAAGAGCAAATATCTCTCTTAAATATATATAGTGATTTGATGAGTTGATTAGTTTTTATTAAGATTAAATGACTTTACATACTCATCTCTAACGGTCAAGCACGTTTTTAGGAGAATCATTTGGTTCTAATGGCTAAAAGATTGCAAAATGCTAGTCATACTCAAACTGGAGAAGAATAGCAACTAAAACAACACCTATTGGGCGAACTAGCAATTACTGGAAGCGAAAACAACAACTACTTAAAAACATACGAGCTGCAAATCTCATGAGTTTTAAAGTCTCTTAACTGATTTTTTGCAACTTCCAACAACTAGCAAATGTTAAGGGAAGCACTCCACTATATATAGAAGGCCTTGAAAAGGATCAAACACAACCATTTGCTCAAATCAAAAGTGAGGAATTGCTTAAAGTTTGTTATCTTTGTTTTCTTCCTCCTAGTTAGTTCTAAACTTGTGTATCTACTCTATAGAGAGAGTTTTATTGTTGGGATTCATTGTAGCTCATCTTATAAGAGCATAAAAGTGAGAGTGAAATTTTATTCTAGTGAAATTGGTTACTCTTCTTCAGGTAGAAGTTGAGGGAGGTTTGGTGGTATCATTGGTGAAAGAAACCATTGTAACTCTGCTTTAAGGTTAAGGTAGAGGAAGGTTCGTCGGAGTCTTTGTAAGAAAAAATTCGACAAGTGAAGAAAATCTCGAGCTTTTGCTTGGGGACTTGATGTAGGTCGTGGGTTGTGGACGAACGAGTATAAAAATCGTTTGTGAATCTTTCTTCTTTACTTTCATTTGTTACTTGTGTTTATATTGCGATTATTTTTTAATATTTAAATTTTCTGTTATCGAATCCTATAGAACCAATTCACCCCCTCTTGGTTCAATCATGACTTAACAGGTATATATATCGTACTCGAAAGATTGAGGTAAACGATGTAGGACTCTAACACCTCTTTCCACAGATGTCTGACCAGAATAGGTGAGCCTAGCAGAATAGGTGACAGATAGGGGTGAAAACAGGTCAGGTTAAACTTTGCCTTAAACAAATCTGACTTGTATCTCAATTATAAGACATGAGCTTGGTCTATGAGCCTGAAATAGATTAATTTTTAAGGCTTGATCTGGCCTTTTTAAGCCTAGTATGATTTGAAAATCTATTTAAAAGTTTACTTTACAATAAAGCTTTTAAATAAACAAATAAGTTTACCTTTAAATAGACTAATAGACCTTTAAATAGATTAACAAGTCTATCTTTGAATAAGCTTTACATAAGCTAATAGATCTCCCTCTAAATAGGTCAACAAACTTTTACATAAACTAACAAACATAAGTCTTGAAATAGGCCAACAGGTTTAAACCTTTAAATAGGTCATCAAGTGTATAATTTTTAAAATATTATATTAAAAAATTAATATTTTAATTCAATAATATAAGTCTAACAAGTTAGTATATACTTTTGTTATAACTTAACACTCATATTATACTTTTATAAACGCTCACTATTTTTTTGCTTTAGTCTTTAATCGATATGAAACTTAAAGATATACCAACTTAACACTCACTCCTCACTTTCTTGCTCTAATCTTGCTCTGTATGTGTCTATCACTCATGCCACTTAATTGCTACACGTGTTTTGTGTAACAAACAAGATAAATAATCATCAAATCATCAATGTACATGAGTTGCAATTTGTACAAAAAGAAAATAAAAGCCATAAAAAAATAAGCCCTCACAAACAACCTTTTTCATACACAGATAAAAGAATAGTATGTTGATGGAGAATTGGAGATAAATAACAACTTTATCTGAGTACTACTTGACTAATATAAACCAAATTAGGTGAAGCAAACCAGTACCTTTTCTTCTGTTGGAGCCATGTGACAGCAGTAAAGCTCATGTAAAATCACCTGTTGAGTGTTGATGGATGTCCATCGGTGATACTGCCAGGAGAAAGAAAAAAGTGAGCTTTAAAGCTACTGAAGTCATATTGGATCATCTAAAAGAGAGATGAATGGTTAAAAATCTATAAGAGCCCAGAGGTCCGAGAGCGTCTGCTCTATGGTTCCTATGCTAACATGAAAAATATGTTTAAAAATCTTCGGGTAATTAAGGAGATTGAGCTAACTACTTTTGAGAAAATTGATAAGTATCTACAAGATAAGGAGCGTGGTGGCCTAAAGATTGATGAATACACCCCAGCAGAGATTGGTGAAAAATATTTACTGATAGATTGGATAGCGGTTAATCTGGCTTTTATTGTTTGTGCAATTTGTGGCAGGCATGTGAGCCTACAACTCTTGTCTGAGCCTACTTTGATATTGGAGAAATTTTCCTTCGAAATAGTTTTAAAGCTTCAACATCTAATACTCTGAGAGGAACATGACGGAACCTAGACCAAATTAGATTATATGTCCTAGAGTAATATGTTTAAGTTTTATATGGATCAAATACTATAATAAAAAAGTTATGAAGAACTATAAAAATAAGAATGAGTATTAAGTTATAATATAATTTTAATATTATTTTTATTTTAATTTATTAATTTAAGTTTTAATTATTAATTTTTATTAAAATATAATTAAAAAATATATTAATATATTATATTATATATAGTTAAGTAGGTTAAATTAACCTATCAAATTTAAAAGCGCCTATTAAATGATATGAGATTTGATATTTTTAATTAAATAAATTTTTAAAAAAATTAACTAATTAATAAATAAATCAGATTTAATGCATGTCAAGCAATAAACGTCTGACAAATGACCTGACTTACTTACACTCCTAACAACGTAGAGAGCCTGTTAAGGTAGATAATGTAGGATTGTAACACTATTAATTAATTAATTAATAATTAAAGAGGGAAAAAAATAAACACACCCCCAAGTCCCATGCCCATCCAATTCTTTTTTCTTCCTATTTTTATTTTTTTTGGAAGACACAACAAACAACTTTATTAATAGCATAAACCCATGCCCTTGTAGACGAACTGTCTTCTGGTCTCTCTTCTTCCTGTTCTGTGGTTTTGAGATTCAGAATGGACCCTTTTGACACACACTGCATCTCAGCACTATCCCTCCCTCTCTTGCTTTGCTTTTGGCTGGAGATCTAGTCAGACAGTACTTTTTGATTAAGTAGAAAGGAGAGGAGGCTGAATAGATTATTCCACATGGGTTGTCCCCACTCATATTGGGTAGAGATAGCATCTTAAGGCTTTGCCATTTCTAAATATTTTTGCACTATTACATATGACGCTTGCAGAGCACAAGCTAATAAACAAGCTGCCAATAACCGAAATAGAATTTTTGGGCCTATTCCGCCTAATAACTTCTTTTCAATTTCATCGATGACTTTCTTTTACTTTAGTTAAATATCAATCAATTACTATTAGTAATGGTTTTTGCTGAGCGAAGATGACTGTTTTTTATATAAATCTTTAACACCGTCCACCCAACTTTAGATCCTTGGTAGATAGTCTAAGCTGGCACCGCACCAATCTATTTATGGTCTGATCTCATCCCTGAATTAAAGTAAAACCATTTTCTTTCCTGGCCAGTTTTTCCTCCCTTTTTATCCTCGTTATAATCAAAGTGTAATTTTTCCGTTAATTTTCAATATACTGGTGGCGAAACTAATTTCACAATAAAAAAAACGTCATCAATTTTTGTTCATTGCAAAGGTCAGTCTTTTTCAAGTTCTATATTATTCTTGGCCTAACTATCCAAAGCTGAATTTATTTATGCGGTTGGTAGATCAGCCAGTCATCAATCATGACTGAGTCAGGGAATCCAACAGCGCAAACCAATTGTATAGGCCAGCAGTTACCTTTGCTTATCAGGGTAACAGCACAACATAGTTACATGTGCATAATCTAATATCTAAATTAAAAAAATCAAAATTCCTTAACATTAAGCAAAAGACACGAGGTGTGCTTAACAGAGAAACAGGGCATGTGTGTCCCAAGTATTTATAAATGCACATGATAATTTTTGTCACTTGGGAAGAGAGGCAGCTAGATCTTGCACTTACGGGCTTTGGGAAAGATAAAGAAGCAACAAAAGCGTGTCGGTTCTTCGTACAGTGATATTGCTAGCAGACCCCCAAACAGTTCCAACTCCATCCTTCGTTGCAAAGTAACATATTTTCTTTATAATTATCATTACAACTTTAACTTGGTCGTTTTCTTTGGTTTCCACTTTTCGCCTTTTTCACTCCTCGTTGCCTTTATGGCTTTATATTCAACACCTTCCCCGGTCCATGTTTTTAAAATTTAGTTCTATTTTTATGCCATGTTTTTAAAAGCAATGCCGCTGTATATATCACACTAAAATTCCAATCAGATCATTCTACATTCCAGTAGCACTCTTTTAAAATGGCCAAGGAAGCTTCTCTGTGCCTCTTGTTCCTCTCTTTTCTCATTATCTGCTGTTCTGGTGAGTAACTGATGCTATTATCACTGAGTAATCATTTTTGTTCTAGTGAATATTCTCGGTTAAACTCACATGTTAACAGTTTCTCCTTGATTTGCTTTTGTTTCTGAATCTGCAACACTTACCGGGATCGATCCTTTTCATCCCATAAGTGATGTTCAATTTGTTGTCTTCAGTTTTTTTGTTTTTTTGTTTTTGGAGTACCCCACTCTGTGCTTGTATTGAAATCAGTGGAGACAGCTCAAATTCAAGTGAAAGACAAAGTTTTTCAGACTCTAATCCTATTTTTCCACTCATTGTTGCAGGTACTCTGGTGGGGTTTTCCTGTCGTGAGAGAGGAGACACTACATCTTCAACATCTGCTGGAACCACATTCCTCCAGAAGATCAAGATCTCCCGATCTCAGATTCGATTTTTTGTAACAGATCATAAGATTTTGAGCACTCTGACCAACTCCAATGTGTCAGTTGATTTCTTCTTAAATAGAAGCCTAGTTGAAAACTTTATTACTTCAAAATCATCTGGAGTTTCATGGCTAAAAGCTTATCTAGTAAGCATTCTTCCACAAGTAGACATCAGAAGCATCATTGCTAGTTGTGGCAGTGAGTGCTTAGGACAAAAAGAGATGCCTTTACTTGTCTCTAGTCTGAGATCAATTCATTCAGTTCTCAGCAACCTTCAAATAAGCAGGGAAGTAAAAGTCTCAGTAGCATTTCCACTGTCATTCTTAGAGAAGTTGAATGCATCACATGAAAATGAACTTCGTAGGATTCTTTGGTTTATGAAGAAAATAAATTCCTTTATCATGATAGAAGACAGTATTGATGGGGAATTAAGCATGGGGGATCACTTTGTTCAGTCTGTTATTAAACGAGCCACCCTTGCTGCTTCTGTTCTTCCCTGCAAAGATGTTCCCGTGGTTATGACAATCAAGAGCCCAGTTATCACCAGTTCAATGGAATTAGCTCAATTTATTGAGGTGGTATCCAAATATCTTGAAGCAAGATCTCAGATTACAAAAAGAATAGTTGCATTATATGCAGAAGTACACACAATGGAAGATTTTGCACAGAAAGAGCTCAAAAGGAAAGAGGAAGAGATATTTCCTTTGTCCCAAAGAGAAAGCCTAAGCAAAGTCCATATCAGAAGAACTCTAGATGAAACAAACAACTCACCTACCACAGTTTTCCCCACAAATCCAACGTCACCTACACCAGTCTTCACACCTCCAGATACACCAACCATCATCACAGTTCCTTCCACCAATCCTGTCACAGTTTCCCCCACCAATCCGGCTGCAGTGCCTGTGACAGTTCCTACCACAGCTGTTCCCTTACCCCCCACAAATCCAGCCAATTCACCAGTACCTGTCACCAATCCAGTTACAACTCCCATTACAGTTCCAGGGGCACAACCAGTTACCAACCCTGTGACTTCTTATCCACCCCCATCAGGTAGTGTTCCTGTCATAGGCACACTGCCTCCTCCTGCAAACACAAATGCTCCAGCCATTCCGGGGCAGAGCTGGTGTGTGGCAAAGACTGGAGTTCCAGAAACTGCTCTTCAATCAGCATTGGACTATGCTTGTGGTATGGACAGTGCAGATTGTTCACAAATACAGCAGGGTGGGAGTTGTTATAATCCAAATTCTTTACAAAACCATGCTTCTTTTGCCTTCAACGGCTACTACCAAAAGAATCCAGCGCCAACAAGCTGTGACTTTGGAGGGATTGCCACCCTAGTTAACACCAATCCGAGTAAGATCTTAATAGTTTAATATCCCAATTTTTCATATTATGCTTCACAAAATTGAAGATCATTTTTAAAGACCTCTTTTAAATTGTGACTAGGCTCGGGTTCTTGCATTTACCCATCATCTTCAGGAGCAGGCACATCAGGGTAAGTGAAATGGCAAGGTTTTCATTGCTGCAAGAATTCTTTGGTGCCATTTAAGCCTTGAAGATACTAATCATGGTCCTGTATAATACCATGTTTTGCAGCTCTGGTACCCCCGCTTCAGTTTTTGGGTCCCAAAGTCCTCCTGATACAAATACCTCGCATTCAGCTGGTCTGAGACCTTCTCTTGGCTGCATGGTTTTGGTGATATCATTGGTCACTGGGAGACTCAGTATGAGCCAATAGAGAGAGACAAGTTTCCCATATGAATCATAGGAGAAGCTCAATACTCTAGCTCCGCGTTAGAGTTGTATTTTAATATTACAAGCGGTGTACAGGTATAGAGGTGCAGAAAGACAGTAGAGTAGAAGTGAAGAAGAGAGTACCTGACAGCCAAATACGTTCATCGATCTGTTAAGCCTTTAGCTTAGGTGTGAAAGAATATATGTTGAAGGTGAGAGAATTTCAACTGTGGAAATAACTACCAATTCTGGCTTCTAGAGTAGTTTACGGCTTTATGTAGTTCAGTGTGCCTTGGTCACTGGTCAGAGTTGTTTTGGAAATTCATTTGCACATAAATTGGGTGTGGTTATTCACCAAAAATTATTCATGTGGATAGGGTTAAAATCCAGGTAACTCGTAGATAGATGGTCGAGGGAACTATTTCATATCTTGAAAAGTGTCTATTATGAGGGCCTGTCAAGATTTAGATGATGAATAAAGAGGTGTCACGGTTCATATGTAAAGCAAAAATTATGGTAAACCGTGAAGGCTTGATGACTTATGAGGAACCACTTCAAAGGGCACTCAAGATATTCATGCGCGGACTTCTCATTATCATTTCTCATAGAGCTTGAATGTTTGAATTTACTGTGAAGTGTGAACCTTAGAGGAGCTAATCTCTAATGTGTTAACTCCAATTGAGAGTCCATTATGCCGCTTTGATTTTACACCGTCATCCTTATTAAGTCAATATGAATGTGATTTAGCAAAGCGTTTTTAGTTTTCCATATTGATGAAAAACCAAGCCTTTCCTTTTCCATATTCAAAAACTTTTTTTTTATGTATTGAAATGAGGAACAATTGGTTAGGTAATGTTTGAGCATCAAAATTCGTAGGCATTACATTTTTACACCGAAATCCTGTACAAAAACCAGTCCTTTATTAGTCTCTTCTCCCTTTGGTTGCCGAATTCTCTTTCGTGTTTATCCACACAAGATAATTTTCTTTCAAATGAGCACCTTAATCTTAATGCTTGGATGCCAATAATAACGTTAGAGCTCACTCAGTTTGTCAAAGATATTAATTAAGGAGACGAGATCCATCAGCCAACTTTACCAAACGCCTTGACTTTTTAACCGAAGCATGTGACAAAACTTTTCTGAGATCCGAAGCAGAGTTGAGATTTGCTAGCAGGATTAATTAATACATACATAACGGGCAATATTAAGTGGATGACATTTGGAAATGAGTGTGAAATGGGTCCACCCAAGATTCTAGCCCAGGATCCTTTTGGTAAATATGTCTGAAACTTTGAATATTTGGAGGAAAATGGAAGAAAATAAACTAAAAGAAACAAAAAAAAAAAAGAGAATGAAAGGAAAAATAAGAGGGTTAAATGTTTAAAATTTCTAAAAATATTGTTCATGAATGAGAGAGATTTAGACAATCACAAAAAATCTGTCTTTTTTTTCCCCTTTTCATAAAACTGTTCCTTTTCCCTTTCCTCCATCCAAAAATACGCTAAAGAGCCATATATCATTGTGTATATCAACACTAATGCAATAAACTGGCTTAACTATTGCAATATAACTTTTACATAACACAGCAAAAATGCTTTGGGATCCTGATGCTGCCCAAGCTAGAGCTAGATTATCTCTAAAAGTGCATTTCTAGTTTTCTAAAGCAAAAATGGCTTGTACAACTTCTCTAGACTCCTTGAATAAATTTGAAGGCATTAGGTTCTCTTTATACACAAGAATTACTGCTGGGTACCAGAATCGTTTCACCGCTTTGAAAATAACACCAAGATCAGCATGGACATGGAGACCACGATTTTGAATCCAGAGGTTTCCCAGAAATTATTTTGCTTTTCTGCAGCCACAACTCCGCTTTGTTTTTTTGCTGCTAATTGATCTCTCAGTTCTTTAACTGCTTTGTCCCTTCGCTCTCCCATCTGTTGTTCACAAACCCATTAAATGAAACATGAAATTCTTCTGTAGATTAGTATAATACATAAGTTGAGTATACAAAGCCAATAAAAAACTGACACGTTATAATTATTATTAAAAAAATGAAAAGCACTTCATATAAATTAAATAATTATATGGCATTAATGAACAATAATAATGTATTAATTTTTTATTAGCTTACTATATACAAAGGGCCCGTTTGGATAAGACCTGATAGTATTAGACTTGATAGTATAAGACCTGATAATATAAGGCCGACTATATAAGGGTTGGGGATATTGAAGTGTTTAGAATTATAATAGAAAAGTCTTTTATAGAAGTTTATACATCAAAACTCAATCAGGCCTAATCTCACCTCCCAAGGCTTGATTAAGTTATCTATCATTTTAATGTATAAGAAAGGTTTGATGGATAAACTTATACAATGCAAGTTTGCATTAAACAACTGATAAAATCATAATATATTGTATTAATCTATCCTATCAAATTTAATACGACATGCCAAATAGACCCAAATTGTCTTTATAGAATAATTTCTCAACCAATATGAATATTTTAAATGACAAAATATTAAATAGAAAAGACTGGATTTACCCTTTGGAGCTTCCGCGTCTGAGAACGAGCTTCCTGCAGACAGAATTCCAACTTCAACACTCTCTTCTTCAGCTCCTGGTCAGTATGCCGCTGTTTCTCCAACTTTGTTTTAAAACACATCAATGCCATTAAATACATAAGCCATGCCAAACGGACCTCAAAAAGAAAAGAAAGCACTAAATAAATGAATGAGTAATTAGTAATTAGACAGGCAAACAAGGATGGTTTTACCTGTGACTCTAATTCCTTCGTCTTGAGCTTCCAATGAGCAGACATAACCTTAATTTCATCCTTCAGTTTTGCTATTTCTTCATCCTTAACAACCAGAAGCTTATTCATCTTCTCAAAATTCTTAGGACAAACCTCATCTAATACTTTCCTCAGTGCACAATCCTTGTTCTCTCCAGCTTTTGCAAGAGCCTCCATAATATCATGCTCAATTCTCACAACATCATCTTTCAATTGCTTTTGTGAAGATTCCCTTGCCACCAGATCTTTCTGTAGATTATCTAGTTGCTTTACCAGCCTAATGACACAATCCTCATGCTCTCTTAGAGAACTGTTTTTCTCATCTAATTCTTTTAGAAGTTCAAAACATTGGAGCTGTGCTGATTGAGCTGATGCAGCACTTGCATCTGCGCTTGCTCTAGTGGCTGAAAGCTTTGTTCTAAGATCATCCAACTCCTTCAGATACTGCATCAAGAATTCAAGATTATAAAAATATGCTCATGAGTCAATGACACTCAGATTACTGCCTGGGCTAAATAAACATGTTTCAGTCAATGCACCTGACTGCCCTGTTGCTCATTAGAGAATCCCAGACACAATCAGAACGTAATAATTTATTTTAAGTGAAAATGGATTGTCATGTTTTATATAGCTACATGAAAACATTGCTGCTAACTATTTAGATCTTCACTTAGATCCTCTATGTATTCTTAGAAGAGTACAATCTATTTAAAGGCTAAATGTATAATTGTTTTTCCAAGAAAATCTAGTACTTCATCAATAATTTAGAGTACACCTGTATGACAATTATTATTATATATATGATGTTCATCTTGCATCGAAAGCATTTAATGTTAATAAAATGGTTACCTGAATCCCTGATTGGCTAGAGAAGTCATTATACCTAAAGGCTCGTTCTATAGAAGGAAGGGCTTATGTGGATGTCACAAAATCCCTGTAGTATGCAGCAGATACAGACAGGTTCTCGTTCTATAAAACCACTACTCCTTGCCCTTGGCTTTA
This sequence comes from Ormosia emarginata, assembly GCA_029884605.1. Taxonomy (NCBI): domain Eukaryota; kingdom Viridiplantae; phylum Streptophyta; class Magnoliopsida; order Fabales; family Fabaceae; genus Ormosia; species Ormosia emarginata. The sequence continues at coordinate 29,816,629 of JAQQTP010000080.1, read as the reverse complement.
CTTAGTTACCGGTAGATGTCAAATCACTAAAGACATAAAATACTGTATTCCTCCAGCACTGGAAAAGTCACTTGAACATTGTGATTAATTCCTTATACTTAAATTATAGTTAAAATCAAATGGTTGACGATGAAAGCCAAAAGATATCCAGCCTTTAATACGCATTCCAAGAAAATTTTTGTTATCAGTGATTTTCTTCTAACTTGGAAAAATGACGGACAATTCCATGCATTGAAACATTATTCTTAGCAATAGTGTTAATAAGCTAATAATTAGTGTTTAGTGCAGAAAGAAAAAGTATAATGTGTCATAGACAAAAGCTGAAAAACAATGCAAGAGCAAAATAATAATATTTCAAAGCACTTTGTCGCCCTTTTTCTCCAATGAGAGCAACTAAAATCAAAGACGACAACTGGACAACAACAACAACCAACAACAACCAAGCCTTTTCCCACTAGGTGGGGTCGGCTACATGGATCAGACGACGCTTATCAAGTCCTATCATGAACCAAGTCTTCAGAAAAGCCATTCAAATCTAGATCTTTTTTAACCGTTTCACCTATAGTCTTTTCTTGAGTGCCTTCCTCTACCTCTAGCTATTGGGCTATTTTCCATCCGATCTACTCTTCTTACAGGGGCTTCTAAGGGTCTTCTCCTTACATGTCCAAACCACCTAAGGCGAGATTCTCCCATCTTTTCCACAATAGGTGCTACTCTACTTTCTCTCTAATTCATTCCTAATCCTATCTTGTCTAAGTATGGCCACACATCCAACGCAACATCCTCATCTCCGCGACACCGATCTTGTGCTCTTGTTGGCTTTTTACCGCCCAACATTCAAGTACCATACAACATTGCGGGCCTTATAGTGTGCGTTAAAATTTACCCTAAGCTTGAGAGGCACTTTCCTATCACAAATAACTCCTGAAGCACACCTCCATTTCATCCATCCAGCTTGAATCCTATGGTTTACATCTCATTCTATCTCTCCATCATTTTGTATGATGGATCCAAGATACTTAAACTAACTTGTGGTATGGTATGATCTCCAATTTTTACCGCTAAGCTAGCATTAGCATGTTTCTTACTCGAACTTACATTCCATATACTCCGTCTTACTCCTGCTAGACGAAAGTCATGTTCTTCCAAAGCCCGTCTCCATAACTCTAGCTTCCCGTTTATTTCCTCTCTCGACTCTCCAACTAAGACTATATCATCTGCAAAAAGATGCATTGTGGATCGGCTCTTGGATATGCGCATCCAAGACCAAGGTAAAAAGATAAGGACTCAAGGTGACCCTTGGTGCATCCCATAGTTATAGGGAACTCTTCTCAGTGACCCCACTCGCTGTTCTCTCACAAACCTCAACATACATATCTTGGATTGCTCGAATATAGCCAATACGAACTCTTTTCTTCTCCAAAGCCTTCCGTAAGACTTCTCTCGCATGCTCTATCGTAGGCTTTCAGATCAATGAAAACCATGTGTAGGTCTTTTTGCTTCCTCCGATACCGCTCCGTCAATCTTCGTAGAAGATAGATTGCTTCCATGGTTGACCTCCCGGACATAAAACCAAATTGATTCTCGAAATATGAGTCTCTTGTCTTAGTCTCCTTTCAATGACTCTTTCCCATAACTTCATAGTATGACTCATGAGCTTAATCCTCCGTAATTTGCAGTGCTTTGTATATCTCCCTTATTCTTATAAATAGGGATTAAAGTGCTTCTCCTCCATTCATTTGGCATCTTCTTAGACCTCAATATCTCGTTAAACAAAAAACTTATACCTTTATCTCCTGTGCAAGCACTTCCATATCTCAATAGGTATATTATCCTGGTCCAACCGCTTTTCCATTATCCATCCTCTTCAATGCTTCTTTTACCTTAAACTCCCGAATTCTACGATAAAATGTTTTATTTTGGTCTTCCTCTCTAGTGTTTAGAATGTCTCGAGTCCCCTAATGCCCGTGTTCCTCATTAAATAACTTGTGAAAATAACCCTTCCATCGATCTTTGATGTCTTGTTCTGTAACCAAGACTTTACCCTCTTCATCCTTAATGCATTTCACTTGATCCAGGTCTCTTGTCTTCCTTTCCCTACTTTTAGCAAGCTTGTAGATATACCTTTCTCCGTCTTTGGTTCCCAACGATTGATATAACCCATTAAACGCTTTAGCTTTCGCCTCGCTCACCGCTTTCTTAGTATCTTTTTTAGTTGCCTTATATTTTCTCAATTTTCATTGTTGTTTTTACACACGTGCCAAGCTTTATAACATTCCCTTTTAACTTTAACTTTATCTTGCATACTTGTGTCACACCACCAAGATTCTTTATACTTGGGTCCAAAGCTTCTTGATTCACTGAGTGTCTCTTTTGCTACCTTCCTAATCCTTTTAGTCATCTCGTCCCACATATCATTAGCACTCCTCAGTACTTCCCAAATCTCTTCCTCCATAATCCTCCTCTCGAAAGAGAATTTGTTTTCCGCCCTTTAGTTGCCACCATTTGATCCTTGGCTCTCTGTCTCCCGACAATTTCTCCTTACTCTCATCTTAACTCGTACATCCATAACCAAAACCCCGTGTTGGGTAGTCAAGCTCTCTCCAGGGATGACTTTGCAATCCATGCAAATCTTTCTATCGATTTCCTTAATAGAAAGAAATCAATTTGAGAGAAAGAACCCCGCTTCTATATGTGATAAGATGCTTTCTTCCCGCTTCCTAAAACAAGTTAGTTATTGAAGATCAAACGCTACCGCAAAATCTAGAATCGCTTCGCCCTCTGCATTAACTACTCCTGACCATAACCCCATGCAAACCCTCATACCCCTAGATTCGCTCCCCACATGACCATTTAGGTCCCCACCTAGAAAAATCTTCTCTCCCAATGGTATTCTCTGCACTAAACCTTCTAAATCCTCCCAAAATTTAATCTTGTAGTCTGCCTAACCCTACTTGGGGTGCATCACTGATATATTAAAAGTCTCCTGTTCAACAACAAACTTCAAAGCTATAATCCTATCTCCAAGTCTTGTCACATCCACAACATTATTCTTCCAAATCTTATCTACTATTATGCCTACCCCGTTTCTAGATTTTATCTTGCCAAGGTGTCTGCAAAAAGCTTAAAACCCAAAGTGTCGAGTTCCTTTGCCTTTTCTCCAACCCACTTAGTTTCTTGTAGACACATAAAATTAATCCTCCTCCTAATCATGGTGTCAACTATTTCCATTAATTTACCTGTAAGATGAGCAGCGTGTATTGTAGTATATTATTTGTTTAATAAGAAAAAAGAAGATTAAAAACGTAAAATGCATACGATCATCCACACCAATTCAGCAAGAATAGCAAAAGACATACTCAGTGAGTTGTGGAAAATTCTTAAATAAACAAACTATAATTAACAACACTTCTAATCAGAACGCCATATAAGATCAAGACTCAAGAGAAATGTTGTAAAAAAAAAAAAATATATATATATATATATATATATATATACTAGATAGTAAACATAATTCAAACCTTCCCAGCAGAAGAGGCTGAAGCCTGAAGCTGCTTATTTCTTTTTTCCAGTTTATTCTGCAATATGCTAATTTCCACTTGCATGTTCTTGGCTTTTGACTCTGCTTCCTGTGAAAAAAAAAAAATCCATAAAATATTGCTCGATTAAAACCAATGAATTTTCCCTGACCCCACATACAGAAAGACTCAAAAAGTAGAAATCATTGATATCAAGGTTGTAATGACACTATGGCCAAAAAGGAAGAAAAAAAAAGGCTGTATTGGTAGAAAAAATGACAAAGAAGCAACCTACAAAAGCACAGGGAATTTTGTACCTGTCTTGTTAGGGTTTCTTTAGCATACGATTGCTCCTGGGATGCAAGGCGGCCTCGAACCTCCTTCAACTCTGCCGCTAATGACACCACGTTACGCCTAAAGCTCTGCTTTTTTTCATCTAAGTCCTTTAACAATGGATCAACATTCCGAGCTGCTATGGATGACAACGGTAAAGAACCAGATGAAGATGATGACGAAGATGGTTTCTCCAAAATTGACATGGTAATTTCAAATTTTCAATCAAATGGTGCCCTTGTCTACTTCTGAGATAATCTGGTAGTTAATGTATTTACGCCAAACCAATTTGTATGACCAGCTGTTTATGGCTATTATACTTCATTTCTGCATGTGAACATGATACTTGAGCATTTAACTTAATTTGAATTGTCTCCAAGGATTAAAAAAAATAAATAGTTGACGAACAAAAAGTAACACAGAACAAGGTAACTTAAAAAGTACTGGAACTTATTTTCACCAAAAAAAGGTTATTGAAGTGAAGAAAAATTCAAAATAATCTTCTCTCCTAGTCCTAGATATTGAATGGCTTAAAAAAAATGAGTCCAAGGAAATTTTTTCTGGCAGCAAAGGCACCAGCTATCAACCTCCATCATTATTAATAGGGGCAGAGAAAAAGACAGAAGAAACAGTGTCCCGCCATGGGTCTATCTGTCAACGTCCAACAAAAAAAAAAAATACACTGGAAAATTTCAAGAGAGAGACGGAATCGAAGTTTGGCAACTAGTTCCAAAATAGTTCAAACCAAAAGTTGAAACTTTAAGCAGATTTCGAGATACCCATCTCCTCAGTTAACTAAGTTCCACCTAACTCCGGCAGATTAAACTGCAACTCTAAGATATTCGAAGAAATGATTCAAGAAAGCACGAGACATAGTCGATTATCGAAACAAGAAATAGAGGGTAGCATACCATTAACTTGTGAGCAGAACGGGAGAACCCAATTTGAGTGACAGTTAAGTGCGATTCAGCTGAAGTTCTGTCATCTCTGCAGTGCTGTATATTATGGCTAAGGAACAGGAACAGTAACGCACCCGAGAAGTGCGTCCTGATTGATTCAGAAGTGGATGCGATCCGAATGAGTAATGTAATGAGAACCAGAAGCAGAAGCACAAGCAGCCGTGACTTCTGCAATTTTCTTTTTTATTTTAAGGTATTGTTAATAAATTAAATAATTAAAATAATATTTATTACTTATTTAAAAAATATTAAATATTTTTAGTATTTATAAAGTATTAAATATTTTTATTTTTATTTAGTATTTTTTATTTTTAACTATAATTTTTAAAATACAAATTAATAAACCTCTTATTTTAATCTAAAAATTTTGTAAGATATTTATTAAATAATTTAAAATAAAAAATATTTTATGAAAAATATTTTTTAAAAAAATTTAATATATTAATTTTTTTTATATATAAAACTGCTTATTTTAAATTCTTAATAAGTATTTATAATTTAATTTTAATGATGTGTCTAAATTGTTTTCCTGTCTTACTTGTTAGTGGGTGTTGCAAGTGCTTGATTGGTTTACGCGACATGTCTTACGCATGGGCCGAGGTTTGGGAGGACTTAGGTTCGGATTTTTAGGTTTTCCTACTTTTATATATAAAATAAATAAAAGGGGCAGAGGTTAGGTGTCAAACATAACATTAATGTCATTCGAATCTCGGCTTCGTCAACAAGACAGAATCCGAAGCCACGGCTAGGATTTCATGGTTTTGACTCCAAACACGCTGAGCGCGGCAAATCCAAATTTTGGCCTCGACGTGTCGTTGTATTACACGTAGATTTACAGTGGGGCCTTCATGTGTACAACTAATTTAAAACTGTACTTCAACCTAAAAATCTTACCATTTTTATATTTTTACATTAAATAATATATATATATATTATATATTTTATTTAATATTAATAATTTTATTTTTTATTTTTTTATTTAATTACATCTCTTAAAAAAATATAAATAATATATATATTATTAAAAATAATATATCATATTTTTCCAAAATCTTAACAATGGTGCACAGGCAGGAGACAGCACAGCTGCACATAAATTATTGTTACAAATAATAACGTTATTTATACATATTTGTATATATATTATTTTATATTTATATATGTTTTAACCCATTACAAATATGATATAAAAAATAAAAAATATATACATTTTGATGTATATTATAATTTATTTTATTTTATTTTTATATATATACATTTTGATTCAATCACATACTTTAAATGTGAAAAAATATGTATATATCTTATGTGGACTAAATATTATTCCATTACAAATTAATAAAATAAAATATATAATTGACAGAAATATGATATATTCAAAAATTATATTCATTCATACGGTAAGGATATAAAAACTAAGTTGAGTTGAGATCTCTTAGAAGTTAGAACTTTATTATGGAAATTAACTGCTTTAATTTTTATATATTATTATTATAACAATTAATAAATAATTTGCTAAAGTATCATCAACTAACTAGTAAATGAAATAAATAAAATTAGTTGAGGATTAATTTTGTTTATAAAAAACTCTTCTAGAAAATTATAAATACAAATTGATTATATCTTTTTTTTTTTATTTGTACATGTAGAAATCTACTAGTTTAAATTGAATACATCTAATTTAGTTATGCTTTGATTATTTGAATTGATAATTTTGTATTTACTAATTTAGTAATTTTACCTATTATAAGTCAAGGAAGTAAAGTAAATTAATAAAGTTTAATTTAATTTATCTTTATCTTTAATTAATGTATTATAAATATGAAAATTAATTTGCAAATCAAGAGTTTTCTCTAGTATCCTTCATTTTTATGAGATTACCAATACAACTAAATAATTAGTGATTAATATTTGTTCATGTATCCCACTTACTTAAACTATAAAGGTAATAAGTTATTTTATATTTTATATTTAGATTAAATAAGATATATGGTTAAATATTAGTTATTAATTATTCATATAGTTAGGGAAAGTAATATGTGTGCATATTTCTTTATTAAATTTGGTCACTCACGTCCTTTTTCATATACTACTATTAAAGATTGTCTTTAAGATTTAGTCACCTTACTTTGATAAAACTTTATGGATGTAACTCATCCACATATTGCTTAGTTTTGTTTATTTTAGATTGTTAACCCCATTTATTATAAAAAAAACATAAAATATTAATCACTGATTGCTAAGATATCAATACTTTTATAAAAATTACTGATGAAAAAAACAGACCAAACCCACCACTTCAATTGAAAAACTGATGAACCAATCATGTATCCAATTCAATCAACTTAGAAAACGAAATTCCAAAGAACTTGTCAAAACCAGCTTGAACCAGTTAAAGCTAATTATGAATTGGTTTGAACTTAATTTTATTTTGAAAAAGAAAATTAACTCTTTTTAAAATATATTATTTGAGTTAAATAAAGACCAAGTTTCAAGCTATAAAGGCTTACATATGAAACTCAGTGATGGTATGAGAATGTTTATCCTCTTATTAATTTTTATATAGATTATATACTTAGATGTTCATTTATTTTGCAACATAATGTAAGTTATTAGTATCTTATTTTATTACTTAATATATTATATAATATTAAAATATTATATATTTAATTATTATTATTTCAATCACAGTTGAACTTATGAATCGTGAACTGGTATCTTTACTAGTTCAATGATCAATCTAATTTAAAAATATTGATAAAAACAAAGAACAAAACTTAGACTTATTTTTATATGTTAATTACATTTATTCTATCAATTAAATTATAACATGTGTCATTAATATTCTCTCTTTTATCATTTTTTTTAAATATACACATATTATAACTTGATTAGTGAAATAAATATAATGAATATAAAAAAATGAGCTTAAGTTTTGTCAAAAACAAATGATATGGAAATAATATCTTACAAATCAATTTAATAATATTTCTTATAACGAATTATAAATCCGAAGATTAATTCTTAAAGTCAAATTAATTATTTTTAATGATTCTAAATACAATAATGTAAATAAAAAAATATTTAGTTCAAAATTTAAACTAAATAACTATATAAGCAACATTACATTGCATGTTTATTCATCTTTATATTTTGCTAATGGTGATTCTGTTTTTCAAAAAACCTCAAAGACTCGTACGATAATAGTATCGCTATTTCTTCTTCTTTTTTAGTTTTCTTTTTTACTTTTACATTTTTTCATATTAGAAGATTTTACTGTACATGATAAAAACGAGTCTCCTCCCAATATTGAACTATGTTTAACCATGTACCCTCATATATATTACAACTAACTAACACTTGTCCATAAATTAATAATTATAAATGGAAGCAGTTCATGTTTCATTCAATTAAACTGGTCCAATAATCAAGATCAATTTATGGTCAAGCCAAAATCTTTGATAAATACATTGTTAATAGAAAGAGTTTAATTTTGATGTATTGTAAAAAATTTTACACTATCAACCAATAACATATTATCATATGTATGATTTTTAAGATAATTATTACTAGAATTAAATATTTTTAATGACGTAACAATATCTTATTGAATGATATTGTAATTTTTTTTATACTAATAATATATTAAAATTAAATCATAACAAAAATTAAAACGATAAGTATATTTGATATGTGAGAAATATAAATAACTATATCTTGATAATTTATTATAAATTAGTATTTTGAACCCGTGCAATGCACGGGTAATATTTTTTATTTTATTTTAAACATCTTTACTATTAAACTAAGTTTAAGAATATAACTAATTTTTAAATTTTGTAATTTATATAAAACTAATAATGTGAATGATAATTAAGAACAATTGTTCAATATAAATAAAAGAAAACATAATAGATGATGGTATAATAAAGTTTTTGATCAACTTATACTATTTCACTAGGACTTTACTAACAAAAACAATGAACTCTAATATCAAATTTAATAAACATAAAGGATAAATAATAATAATAATAATAATAATAATAATAATAATTCAAATGTAATCTTCATAACAGTAATGAATAAAAACATCAAAAAATAATCTTCATATCTGACCCTACATTAAAAAAAATAAATTAATATTAAGAATTATATAACTAAAGGAGAATAATTAAGAAACCAACCTTTAAAAACTACCCAATGCATAAAATATCTTTTATTAATTTTTCTTAAAAGTTTTGTACTTTTGAAATTTGAATTTATTTGAAACTTACTAATAGTATACATGTTTTGAAAAATGGTGGGAGATTACAGTGCATGTAAATGTCACATGTGACCAAATGAGCCTTAAAATTTGTGTGTGTGTATGTGTTAATAGTATACATGTTTTGAAAAATGGTAAGAGATTACAATGCCTGTGAATGTCACATGTGACCAAATAAGCCTTAAAATTTGTGTGTGTGTAGTCTCCATTCAAAACTCCCCCAATGATCATGGTTATGTGAGTTAGAAAATCTAGTAATATTTGTCATAATCCTATCCAATACCTCAAAAAATAAATGTCATAGTTTTATTTAACATTCTCCGTATAAATATTTTTCCTCAATCTTGATAGCGATAACATTTCAAATTTACAAAGAATAATGTTATGTTTGGTGTGAATGAATGAAATGTCATTCTACATTCAATTATGAAATTAGAGGATTCCAATGTTTGTTAATAAAAATAAATATGAAATGATATTCTTATTCCACAAATTTGTGGAATTCTATTTCTCCAAACAAAAAAGATGGGATCCCATATTTTTGTGGCATATAATTTTAATTTTTTTACCTAATATACTAGTGTTCAAATTATAAATTGACTACAGTAAAGGCTGGCATAGACTTTGGCTGGAATGCGACTCCAAGCTTGTTATTGATGCCTTCAACTCACTGACGATTACCTTCTTAGAAATAGATCTCAATTGCTTAGTTTTAATCGGAATATGTCCTTCATATTTCTCAATTATAGAACCTATAAGTTAAATCATGCCACTTCCATCCAGGGTTTTTTGTGGTGGGATTTAATTCCTAGCTTTATAACGGGTGATTTCTTCCGTGATAAGGTTGGTCTTCCTTGTTATAGATTCTCTTAATGATCTTTATGGGTTTGGTTTACGTCCCCCCCATGCTTTTGTACTCCTTTTTTTAGTTAATTTTATTTTGGCGTCTTTATGAGATGATAGGCATTGCCTGGAGTGCCAACCTAGTTGGGATTTCTTGCTTTGCAGTGATGCCCTTGCATGCCATTTTGATAAAAAAAAATTATAAATTGACAAAGATTACACTTCAATAATCTACTTAACCCAAACCTATTTAATTCAAACCTATTTAATTTCATTTAACATAAATCTAGTCTTCAAACTTTGTGCAATCTGCGTCTGAAGGAGACAATAGAAGCTTTTACCCTTGCCTAGGAAAGTAAAATAATATTATAAAATTTGATGAAAAAAATATTATTATCATAAAAAAAATATCAATGTGTGTTGGCCTGAGTGGAAAGGGCTTGGGTCCCTTAAGCATGTGGTACTAAATTTGATTTTAGAATTCATGTGTATGAAAATAATATCGTTGATAGAAGTCTCCACTTAGGCATCTGATCATATCTCGATAAATTACTCTCTCACGTATCAGGTGAGAGATACTTTAAGAAACAAAAAAAAAGTTGTAAAAAAAATTAATCTTAAATATTATTTCAAAAAATTCAAATTATATTTATATATACATATATAGATGGAAGAAAAAAGTAATTTTTTATTTTTCTTATTAGGGATAATTATGTCATTTATATCAATTTAGATTCAATTTCATATTATATTTCACATATCAAACTGCTGAATTATTTTTCATTTTATATTATATCACATTGTACCAAACTGTGAAATTAAAATAGGATTCTCATTCTAATTTATCAATTTATATTCATATTCATATTCTTATTCCATGAAATTTTATTATTTGCACTAAACGTAAGATTTTTTAACTGTTGATAAAAAAACTAAATATATAAATTAAAAAATATAATAAAAATAACGAATTAATTGATAGACAAAATCCAATTATAAGATATTCTAAACCTTAAATTATAATGAATTAATTTATCATGTTTTCTTATAATAGTACAAAAAAATAATAGAAGAACCAAATGGGTGTGCTATTATGTTTACTATGTCTTGAGAGAACACTCATAGATTTAGTCAGGCTAAGAACCTTAGTTACATTATCACATCATGTTTACTTTAATTCTACAAACAATTTCTTAATAAAAATAATTTAGTTATGTAAATAAACTTTATTTAATTAATTTAATCGTGTTTTTAAGTAAAGATTTTACTTTGTGCAATGTAGATATTAAAATAAAAATATTTAAATATTTAAAACATCTCATATATACGAGTAATTTAAAAGATTATATAATTAATTATTATTTTGAATGATAAATTATATTTAAATTAATTTTGGTATGTTTTAATGTGAAATTGTCAACCTATAATGATGAAATTTTATGTATCCAAAAAATTAACAGTTTATCTAGGACTTGAAATGAAAAGAATGTTCCCTTACCATAATTTTGTATATATCAAAAAATATACCTATAAAAAGATTCAAAATTATCAATAAAAGAAAAAATTTCAACTTTAATTTGTCATAAAAATTAAACATCATCATGGAAGGCAAAATATCAACGGCAAAAGGCATTAGTTCACAATGACATCAAATAACTAAGCAATAAAGGTATAACAAACAATAGAAACAAGACATATATATCAATTTCTTCCATTACAAATTTAATATAAAATCATCAACGTAAATAATCTAAAAATATTATTTAAATACACAAAATATTCTATATTATCCTATAGTCACTTTAATTTGATAATGGCGATAAAGGTAAAAATTTCATGAAACAAATTTATAAGTGGACATATATATATATATATATATATATATATATATATATATATATATATATATATATATATATATATATATATATATAATCATCCTTAGTTTTTCATCCCCATTGTTAAGAAAAACCAAATAACAAATGTCAATTTTTTTGTTGCAAAATAATATAATGTGTAAATATCTTGCAATGACTAATGAAAAGCGATCTCACCGTGTAACCTAGCAAAAGAAAATAAAGCCTATCATACCAAAAATCATTTTGTGAAATTCTCAATGCTCATACACTAAAAAATTCCACATTAATTTTAAAATATATTCAACCACTTAAATTTCAATAGCTATTATCACATATGAATAACACATCAAAACTTTACAAAAAATTTACATCAATTCTTATACATCATAATACTCTTATCTTACATTCTTCTAACATGGCAATATTGATTCTATTATTGTGGTTTAAAAATATTATTTAAATACACAAAATATTCTATATTATCCTATAGTCACTTTAATTTGATATTGGCGACAAGGGTTAAAATTTCATAAAACAAATTTATAAGTAAATTTGTATAAAAAAAATTATCCTTAGTTTTTCATCCACATTGTTAAGAATAAACCAAACTAATAACAAATGTTAATTTTTTTTGTTGCGAAATAATATCATATATAAATATCTTGCAATGACTAATAAATAATGATCTCACTGTGTAACCAACAAAAAGAAAAGCAAGCCAACCTACCATACCAAAAATCATATAGTCAAATTATCAATTCTCATACATTAAAAAAATCCACATTAACTTTAAAATATGGTCAATCACTTAAATTTCATTAGCTATTATCACATATGAACAACACATCAAAACTTTTAAAAAAAAATTACACAAATTAGTATACATTATAACACTCTTCTCTAACACCCTTCTAACATGGCAATATTGATTCTATTGTTGTGGTCTCAACAGATAATAACAACAATAAACTTCTAAAATTTTAAGAGAAACTGATTCTTTTGTTGAATTTGTCCTCAGTTGACTTTTGAGCATCTTTTCTCATGTCTACTTAAGTAAATCCAAGATAACCCCAAAGTCAATATGTTGTGTTTCATCTTCACATTATTTATCTGGTAAACAATGAAAAACAATTGTTAGAGAAATTATAAGATTTCAAAATATATATATATATAAAAAAGTAAAATATTCAACTACTTAATTAAAAAATGCAAGTAAATATACTATTCTTAGTGAGATTTTAAATTGAATTAAAATGACTCATAATATAGGGATGAAAAACAGTTATAGCGTATATAACAAATTATTCAGCCAAATCAATAAAAAAATATATCTTATCACGTTCAATTTGAATAAGATAAATGTGATATCTCATATGTAACGTCTTATTTTAAATTATATAGAAGTAATTATTACTCAAGTATATATATATATATCCATAAAATAGTTAAGATATTTTACATGCATAGTATAGTCATTAGTAATATTTTACAACCAAAATGGGGGTAGACCTCTCAAAAGTTAATAGTTAGTACAAACATCTCATAGTTATAAGTAGCACTTCTAAAAAGATAGCACTTACTATCACAAAAAGTTAGGCTCACTTAGCCCTAAATATGGTGCTGAAAAAATTTTGAAGTACCATGAAGTGAAACATTTATACATATTTATAAGCCTACTAATCAAATATCAGTATTATTAAGAAAACTTCTCCTAGGGTGAAGGAAAAGACATATTCTCCCAGTTCTGGATGTTGTACTTGTTCAACCCGAAAATCAACTATGAATCTCAAGATTGACATTGTCTAAAATATCACGCCAAATAAGTGAGATAAATATCAATAAAGGTAAGAAAAACAATAACATTTATTTTTAACTAATGATATTTAAGCATCACATGTACGGAAAATAGTTTTATTACTTTCTTTTTTCTCAATTTTCTATCAAGTTATAATCTAAAATTTATAGGTCAATATTAAATAATCATAAAATTAAGAGAATAAATGCAATTTATTGGAAGCTAATAAAAATTTCTTATCTCATCCCTTTTTGTACAATCACTTTAGGACTTTAATTCCAAATTACTTAATCTCTTGATTTCTTATGTGCACATCATCTAATATAAGCTCATATCTACTCATGGTGTTCCCTGAGAATTTTCTCCTCATTGCTATAAGCTTGCATATAGATATTAGAATAGTACACAAGGATATTACTTATTCTTCCTTCATATTAGAAATTTATTTCCAATAAACTTATAAAATTAAGAGATTCAAAACTAATATATATATATATATATATATATATATATATATATACAACCATGAACATTTGCATTTAATTCACAAGTAAACTCAAATAGCATATATAAAAATCTTTCAATCAAGAGATATCTATACATACATCTCGATTCCAAAGATCAAAAGAAAATGGTAATATAAATTATTTACTTCTAATCCACCTTTTTCGAAATTAAAAGTGCATTTTAAAGGAAATTTCTTTAACTCTTCTGAGATTAAACAATATATTTAAATCTTCCATAGAATCAAATTCTAGCATTGGTGCAAAGCATATTATGACCAAAAGAAAGCATTTAAACAAGAATCTATATTACACTTAGGAAATTCTAGCATTGGTCGAAGGGTACTAGTAAACAGGAAAAAAAAAAGCAACATTCCAATGAAATATCAAAAAATTTGCTTAAGAATATTTCAAAATGTCAACAGTCTAAATGCATCACAGAATATCACAAGAATTCTTGGTCAAAAACATTTCAAAATATCTAATATTAAAATAAGAAGAGAAAAATAAACCACCCAAATACATCAAGATTTTCCTCAATCAAACTCACATTTTGTTTTCAACCCGAAAATAGAAGAAAAGAGAGAAGGATAAGATGAAAGTTAATAAGGAAAAATTGTAAGATCCGTTTCATAGACTCATGATCTTTAAGAGTAAAAAAAAAATAAAAAATTCAAGATTATAACAATGAAGGAAGAAAAAGAAAAAAGAAAGATTTTTCATCTCTCTACCTGTTGTTGAAGATCAAATGAGATAAAAAGATTTTTTTTTCTACATAATAGATTTGGTTTTGTTGCTTTCCTCAGTTTGCTTTTATAGAGTTTTTCTCAGTCACCATAGTTTACTTCTCCTCTGCGTTTCTATAGATATTTTGGAAGAACGATGTAGAACACTTCACGTGCTCTTTTGGTTTAATTACTATATCTTATCAGGTATCTTTATCTTATGTTATCTTATCTTCTGTTTTTTCTTTTTACATCACATGCTCCTAATCTATTGTCTTTCATGTCACTATGCTCCTTTATCTTTTCTATTTGTACCTTAGATATTATTTTATTTTTATCTTTATATATATATATATAAATAAAATCTTAGATTTACCTTTTGTCTTGCATTTATTACCTTAGATTTGTTATCTATTTGCTATATGTGCATATCCTCATTTGTCTTCTTCAACGTGTATCTTATATATTTTAAGTAGGTATGTAAGGTAAAATAACATATTATTATAATAATTAGTTTATGTGAGATATCTAATTTCTTACTAAATATGTTATTTTGAAATATTACACACACACACACACACACACACACACACACATATATATATATATATATATATATATATATATATATATATATATATATATATATATATATATATATATATATATATATATTATATATACCCATTATTATTATTATTATTAGGGACCATATCCTTATTGTTTCACTTTATATTATTATGGTAAATGTATTGTGCAAATTATCAGTAAATATATTATCTAATATAGTATTTACTCCAAGAGAATTGAAAAATAAAAATAGCAAGATCTACCTTTGAAGCTCATGCTAATTTGCTATCCCTATATTAGACTTATGTCATATGCATGTAAAGTTATGAACTTAAATCACTGCATAATGAGAAAAAACATAAATATAACAATATATAAAATCAAAATATGTTACGCCAAACATATTTTGCATACCAGATGAGAAAAGGGAAGGTTAACATATACAAATCTCAATGCAAAAAAGTTGTTAGAAATAAAATCTAGCCTTTTACTTGTGAGAATTCAATGAGCCATGGATACCACAATTTAAGCAATTTATAATTACAATGAGATATATATAATTAAATGGCTAAAATATCTCATGATCTTATTTCTTAGCATATTCAATATCCTTGTGGGAAAAAAATGATCCTAACAACTTAAATTTTAAAGAAGAAATTGCATAGAAATGTATATAGAATAAAGTATCAACATAATAGAACAAATTACTTATTCAAACTACTTAACTACATGTTAATATAAACAACCTTGATAGACCACAATTTAATTTATTCAAACTACTTACCACATTTAAAGATACGATTTATGAAATTTCAATGCAAGGTTGTACAATATTTGTAGAAAGGAATAAAATGGATACTCACATAGCTGACTCTAGCTGCAAAAAAAATAAGAAGGCACAATATTAGGCTTTTGATTAGTAGAGGCATCAATTTTGTCAGCATGATAAGGCTAGTTAGAATCACATATAAGATAGTCAGCCAAAAAAAGAATCACATATAAGATTCTTCCTTTTTAGAATATCCATTTACCTTGTCAAATCTCAATCCTGCACCAAAACCAGCTCTTCACCTGTCAATCCCTAACCCTGCCACAATACCAAAAGAAATGCTATTAAGGAGCAAATGAATGGGATGGGTGAAGCAAACCAAAAAAAAAAAATAAATAGAAACACACTGCGTAAAACAAAGGAAAATTTGTAAATAAATAAATAAATAAATAAATAATTTTAAATATTTCAGAAGGAGTATTTGTGTGTCTGAATAATGCCTAATTTGCTTCAATGCCAACATGAGTATTTTAAATATTCCAAAATTCTAAAAGAAGGGTAATCACAAAAATGCATTTGGACACAAAATTCGTTACATCATATGGGTGTGCCCAACTTACTTTCCAAACAACAACAAAGGTTTAAGCAAATTGCATTCCAATAAGAAAAGCAGAGATATTATATCAAATAGAATCGAAGGAGAAAGGGGATTGAAGCCATAATTATAGAATGATCGAAGGTATTGAAATCTGAAGCGTGCAGATTTTGGAAGGAAGGGGAGCTGCGAATTTGAGAGAGAACATAACAGAACAAATAGCCAAATGTTGTAGAATAGAAGAAATTAAAAAAGAAAACGTCTTGGAGATGGGAAGAAGCATAAACACTTCAACTACTATTCTTCAAAATCTACAAAAAATAATAAAATAAATCATTACATATTACAAAATGAAAAATCCTATGAGATGTGTCTTCAAGAAGAACCTCGAATACGACAATGGAATCGAGATCATCATAATCTTTTGTTGAGGACTTTCTAGGAAGCGCGTGGCCTTCAAAGTCGTTGTGGGAAGAGTAATCCTGCTCCTCCTTCCTTTTCCCCTCTTCAGCTCAAAAGTTCTAAATCGTAACGATAATGACACTCAACTACTTATGTTCTATTATCTCTTGCTGTAAGTGATGAATATAACACACAGAACAAAGTGAGAGAAAGAAAATGAAGAGAAGGAATTGAATTTTGAAAATGGAAAATAGAACATGGATAGTTAGGCAGAGAAGATGAAGAGAAAGAGAAAAAAAATGAAAACGCAAATGAAAAGTCACTGATAGGTTTATGTGTCTGGAAGGGTGAAAGACACCAAAAAATTAGTGAATGGATTACAACTGTATGACATAATTAGTCATTAATTAATAATTTAAATTAATTTACTTGATTTAATTATTTAAAAAAATTTCAAATACTTTCTTATAAAGAAAAATAAATACACGAATGCTTTTTTTTATAATTTAAATTTTGAAATTCAAAAGTTCAAAAACATGTTAATGGATTTTAAAACGACTTTGGAAATAAAAAAAATTAATTAATTAAGTTAAGTGATCTGTTTATTAAAAAAAGAGGTAGTGAAATAAATGAATGAAATTGGTTTTAAGCTTCCTTAAGAAGCTTAATCTTTGTGATGAAGGACAGCTGTATGACATAAGTGATAATTAATTAAGAATTAAAATTAAACAAATAATTTATGTTTTTATTTAATAAAAATGAGAAAGTTACTATGAATAGAAATGTACAACTTTTGACAAAAAAAAACTAGCAGGAACTGACACTTGCCAAAACTTTTCTTAAAACTACCTCTAAAATATATATAGTATAGATTTGTAAAAGTTGTGGGTAACGTTTACCGTTCTCCATACCCCTCCCAACCTTTAATTGAGTGAAAAAAAAATAAAAATGCAAAAACAAAATTTGGAAGACCCTTCTCAACTATTGGATCTCTTGGAATATGGAACTCTTAGAATATGAGAAAAACTTTTCACGGATAGTTAATGATTTAATTAACAAATGGTTGTTTTCTTAAAAAATGTGGATGAGATTATTTACACACTCTCAAATATGAATAAACAGTTGTGATGATTATTGGAGCAGTAAACACGAATTGTAAATGTGAACTCTTAGTATTAGAATTGCAATGTGATTGAAAAGTGAAAAGTATATTCACTGATAAAGTTCAACTCTTTTATACAGAAAAGCTTATGCAGAAAAGCTAGAATAGCTTAAACTGAAAAACTAAAAACAGAGTTAACTAACTATTAACTGAATTCAATAGAAAAATAGAAAACAGTTATATTTAAAACTAGCTAATAAACTTAAGTGGATTTTGTATCCTCTAAGATCCCCCCGCAAGCTGAAGCATACAGATCAATCATGCTCATCTTGGACACAATGGAATGAAAAGGAGTAGCATCTAAGGCTTTGGTGTGAATGTCAGCAAGTTGGGCAGAGGAAGGAATTGGCAGTAAGTGAACCACACTAGATTGCACCTTCTCCCGGACTAAGTGACAATCTAATTCAATGTGTTTTGTGCGCTCATGGAAAGTGGGATTGTTAGTAATGTGAATGGCAGAAAGATTATCACAATAAAGAGGAAGAGGGAGTTGAATGGATTGCTGCATGTCTTGTAGCAGATAAAGAAGCCATTGCACCTCACAAACAGTAAAGGCTAAAGCATGATACTCAGCTTCTGATGAAGACTGAGAAATAGTGGATTGCTTCTTTGATTTCCAGGAAATCAATGCTGAACCGAAGAAGATAGAAAATTCAATCATAGATCTTCTGGAATCAGGACAAGAACCCCAATCTGAATCACTGAAAGTTGTCAGTTTAAGATCTGAATCTGAAGGAAAAAATAAGCCTCGACTAAGACATCCTTTGATGTATCTGAGAATTCGAACAGCAGCAAGGTAATGATCCTGCATTGCATTGGATATGAATTGACTTAATTTGTGAACAGCAAAACCAATATCTGGATGGGTGGTGGTGAGATACAAAAGTCTCTCTATGAGTCTCCTGTATGACATAGGATCAACATAAGAATCACGAGTAGCTACTTGTAATTTTGAACCAGGAACTATAGGTGTGTTAGCTGGTTTGGAACCAAGTAAGCCAACATCATCAATGAGTTCCAAAGCATATTTTCTTTGGGATAGTGCAATACCTGTCTTGGATCGAGCAACCTCTAAACCAAGAAAGAATTTCAAAGGACCAAGATCCTTGATTTTGAATTGGGCATCCAAAAAACTTTTGACATTAGAGATCTCATCCATATCATTGCCAGTGAGAACCAAATCATCAACATACACCAAGAGGAGAGTAATGTGTGATTTAAAAGTCTTCACAACAAGAGTATCAGATTTGGACTGACAGTAGCCTAAACCAATTAAAGCAAAAGATAATTTTGAATTCCACTATCTACTGGCTTGTTTAAGACTATATAGGGATTTGACAAGTTTGCATACTTGGTTATGTTGAGAAGACTGAAAACCTGGGGGAATAGTCATATAAACTTCCTCATGAAGATCTCCATGCAAAAAAGCATTATTTACATCAAGTTGATGTAAATGCCAATTCTAAGCAGCAGTTAGTGCGTGGACCAATTTCACAATAGTGAGCTTAACTACAAGAGAAAAAGCCTTAAAATAGTCCACACCTTCTTGTTGATTATACCCCTTAGCCACTAGCCTAGCCTTATAGTGTTCAACACTACTATCAGCCTTGTATTTGGTTTTAAAAACCCATTTACAACCAATAGGGTGTTTTCTAGTAGGTAAGTCAGTAAGTATCCATGTCTAGTTTTGTTCTAGAGCCGAAATTTCTTGGTCCATAGCATGTTTCTAGCAGTCATGTTTAATGGCTTGCTTGTAAGTCTTAGGCTCAGAGATATATGAAATGGATAAAAGAAAGTGTTTGTGTGAATGTGACAACCTATGGTAAAAGAGAAAATTAGAAATGGGATAAGTGATACATGAGGATGAAGTAGTAGTTGCTGCAGAGTTGACTATATTGCAATGATAATCTCTCAAGTAATTGGGTGGATGTCGTGGCCTATAGGTGTTAGACCATTTGTGTACCGCAAATGCACGGGTCGTTCAAGTAATACAGATACGAAGTAAAAGTTCGTTCCCACGAGGACAAAGTTTCCATTACTAAGTAGCAACCAAGAGCTTAGCTAAATTCTATCCAAGGACATATAAAATAAAGAAAAGCAACTAATCTAAATCTAAACTACAAAAGCAATAAAGATAGTGGTTTAGAGATCTAGGAAATCCTTCTTCACCTTTTACTTCAACTAATGATATGCAATCCTTATAAGCAACATCAATGATTAGTTAGTTTAGCTTGAGAATCTGATTTAGTCAAAAACCTATGTCTAGGTCGATCAACCCTGGTGCCATTTACCTAATCCACTATGGTTCTTATGGTTGCATGAAGACTAGTGTAAACTCCACTAATGAACAATCTATTCTCAAACACACACTAATACATGGCTAAAAGGTATATTTCTATCCCATTAGCGAATCAACTCATCCAAGCTAATTGAACTCGTCAAATATGCATCAACCATACCATGTCTATCTCCACAAATCCCTATGTCTAGTTCATTTGCTTCAAGTAACATCATGCAATTGTTGATCAAATAGAAGCAAGCATTAAGCATAGGCATTGAAGAACATAGCTAAACATTAATAGAAACTCAAATTCATACATAAACATCAATATCCATACAAAGATTCAAAGTATATCCTAAATACAGCTTTGGCTAAACATTGAATACGAAATTACAACAAAAAACAGTATTCAAAAGATAAAGGAGAAGAAGAAACGCAGGGAGAAGAGGAAGGATGTCATTGATGAGATCCTTGAAGCTTGAATCCTCTTCCTTAAGGAAGAGAACCTCCAACCTAGCCTCCTTAGGCTTCCTATCTGCCCAAAAATGAAGTCCTGGCCTCAACCTCTCTAAACTTAGCTTGGCTCCCCCGGAGCTCTCTTTAGAATTCTATTGAAAATCTATTTATAGACTCAGCAAAATCAGGGCCACGCCATGACGCTCACAATCCACGCCGCGGCGCATATCAAATTAGGTCACTCACGCCTCGACATTGTTTTCTCACGCCGCGGCGTTCAATTCTTCGTAGCCCCTGATTTTGGATGCAGGGGATCTCAACGCCGCGGCGTACGCTTCCTCAGCGCCGCGGCGTTAAAGTCTAGTCTGCAAATTCTACAAGAAACACCTTGTTTTTCTCGCCGAATTTACTCCTTTGGGTTCCTCTTGGGCTTTCTAATCTACTTTGCAGCTCTTCCTGCATTAGAGAAATCACCAAAGTATTAGTAAATGCAAAGTCTATTTAATCATATACAAAATAAGCACAATTTGCTCCATAACATACTGGAAAGGTATTAGAATTGGATATAATAAATAGAAGTATAAAACCTTCCAAATATGCATGAATACAAGGACTTTAGCTCTCTTTATAACTCAGATATAGGGCACAAATAACTACACTTTGTGTAGTTATCACACCCCCAAACTTAACTTTTTACTTGTCCTCGAGCAAAACAAAGTATAACCAAGTAAATCTTCTTAACAATTTAAACATATCATTCAGCACTTTCAAGTTTCAATCTTTCTGTTTTTCAATTAAATCAAAGCTATTAGTATGTACTGATTACTTCAATCCATAAAAAGTGTGCAAATGCCCCTAAACCAGCTTCACACATACATAATCCTTCACATGTAAACAATTCAACTTCCTTCATGCAATCCACATTATCCACGAACATGCAAGATAAACTTCTCCTATTCAAATCATATATATCCGGATAGATTTATAAACATACATATATATAAATCATCAAATCCGTAAAATTGAATCTAAACTGTCTCTCCACTAATGTAAACCATACACAACTGAGGATCAAGAGGGTCTTTAAAGCTTGTAATGTCAGGCCATGGTAATGGGTAACAGAAAAGAAGGGAAAGGATACAAACAAACGTTGAGAAACATGAACATGTGATTTCAAGACTTGAGACCAAGTGAAACTAGCAGGGTATTCTTCAGTGAAGGATCACAACTTGCCAGAACCATGCAATGCTTTTCATTTTTTAAGCTTTTTTTCTTTCTTTGAATGCTTTGCTTTCTCTCTTTTCATTTTCTTTCTTTTTTTTTTACAAAGCACTTCTTTTTCTTTTCTTTTGATCGCATTAAGTTCCTTCAGGCTCATTTTTCTTTTACATACATACCCCTAATCCCTGAACTCACTTCAAGAAACAACACCTCACGTATTCAATAAACAATGAAGGGTAGGAAGAAAATGCACTGCTTTCACATGCATTGGAACGGTTAACAGGTTAACGATGACAATGGTTTGAACAACAAATAAGGCCAAACAATTATCAGGCTTCAAAGGGGACCAAAGGATATTATCATTCAGGGTAGGCTTTTTAAGGCTCAATCGGTCCAAAGAATGCCCTAATCATTTCTTCAGTCATGCACAATCTAGGATTTTGCCTCAAGAGAGTTTAAAAACAACTTCTAGGATAATTGAAACTTTACATGTACATCCATAAACTTTCTCTAGACATGCATTCAAATCATATTCAAAGTTACACTTGCATCTAAGCAGAATGTAAATTATACATCAAAATCAACTGAACTGTTTCACATACTTCCAGACCACATAAAGTTTCACTCACAAGGGGGCAAATAGCAACCTTTCATATCATGAACAACCATAACAACACCAGCAGTCTTTTCAATCATTCAATCAAAAGTAAAAAAAAAATTCTCAGAATCCCAACAATAATAGTCAAACTCAGCATATAATCATGATAACATACTGACTATCATTACTGCATACTCAAAATATCATCACATGCATACAAAATTCATCATAGCAATCAAAACATGTAATGATACTCCCCCAAACTTAAGTGAGAGAATGTCCTCACTTTCCATGATACCTGGGTTCTTGAGCCTATAAATATCTCGAATTTAGAGAGTGAGTGTACTAACAATATTTAAAAACAATAATATGAACAAAAGAATGAAATATGAATAAAGAATAAAATATGAATATATATATATATAAAAAATGAAATATGAATATAAGAATGACATATAAACAAAGTATGAATATAATATATACAAAACACAAGGTACCGCAAAGACACAAAGATCATCATGCCACTTACTTGGTCAAAATGGATGCCTTCAAGTAGCACCCAAAACAAACATCTTTTTTTTTTTTAACAAGTTCAAGATGGGCGCCATGGCGTCACTTTCAACGCCGCGACTCGAGGCCTCCGGAAAATGGCCTGAATACGCATAAATAACGTTCACGCCGCGGCGCTAACAACCTCACGCCGCGGCGTGAAAAGCCTGCCTTTGAGTCAAAAAATTCGATTTTCTTGCACAATTTGCTCCAAAGAGGTCCTCAACACCTCTAAAACTTGTCCAAAAGGCTAAAACCTAATATGTACAACTAAAATATATAAAAACTACAAAATCCAACTTACTAACCTATATACAATCTAAACCTAACTAAAGCATAAAAACTAACTAAAATTACTACAATCTAACATACTAACTACAAAAATACAAAAATCAAACATATAAACATATTTAAGACTTTAAACTAAAGAAAAGCCTAAAAACTAAAACTTCAAAAACTAACATACTAACATATTTATGAATTAAAACTTACTAATTACATACTATTTTACAAAAACAATAAAACCTGGGTTCCCTCCCAAGAAGAGCTCGAGTTATAGTCCCTAAGTAGACTTTCACAAGGCAAACCCGCCAACTCTTTCGATCATGGCCGGTTTGCTTTTCCCAAAATAATGGATCGGATGGTAGGCCTCCCTTCGCCTGAGTAGAGGTTCTCCATTGGGGGTTCTCGAGCTCCCTCAACGGCCTTGAATGATAAAGCTCATCCTCCATTTATTATACCTATATACAAAGAATAAAGACAGAAATTAACATAGATTATTTACAACTTGAATTAGAACTAACCAAACTCATTGTTGATATTAGTAATATGGAATTCAACCGTCATCTCCCAGCAATGCTAAGGAATAAGGCTAAAAACTTTGGAAATACACCATTGTCCCCGGCAACGGCGCCAAAAACTTATTAAACCATTTGTGTACCGCAAGTGCACGGGTCGTTCAAGTAATACAGATACGAAGTAAAAGTTCGTTCCCACGAGGACAAGGTTTCCATTACTAAGTAGCAACCAAGAGCTTAGCTAAATTCTATCCAAGGACATATAAAATAAAGAAAAGCAACTAATCTAAATCTAAACTACAAAAGCAATAAAGATAGTGGTTTAGAGATCTAGAAAATCCTTCTTCACCTTTTACTTCAACTAATGATATGCAATCCTTATAAGCAACATCAATGATTAGTTAGTTTAGCTTGAGAATCTGATTTAGTCAAAAGCCTATGTCTAGGTCGATCAACCCTGGTGCCATTTACCTAATCCACTATGGTTCTTATGGTTGCATGAGGACTAGTGTAAACTCCACTAATGAACAATCTATTCTCAAACACACGCTAATACATGGCTAAAAGGTATATTTCTATCCCATTAGCGAATCAACTCATCCAAGCCAATTGAACTCGTCAAACATGCATCAACCATACCATGTCTATCTCCACAAATCCCTATGTCTAGTTCATTTGCTTCAAGTAACATCATGCAATTGTTGATCAAACAGAAGCAAGCATTAAGCATAGGCATGGAAGAACATAGCTAAACATCAATAGAAACTCAAATTCATACATAAACATCAATATCCATACAAAGATTCAAAGTATATCCTAAATACAGCTTTGGCTAAACATTGAATACGAAATTACAACCAAAAACAGTATTTCAAAAGATAAGGGAGAAGAAGAAACACAGGGAGAAGAGGAAGGATGCCATTGATGAGATCCTTGAAGCTTGAATCCTCTTCCTTAAGGAAGAGGACCTCCAACCTAGCCTCCTTAGGCTTCCTATCTGCCCAAAAATGAAGTCCTGGCCTCAACCTCTCTAAACTCAGCTTGGCTCCCCCGGAGCTCTCTTTAGAATTCTATTGAAAATCTATTTATAGACTCAGCAAAATCAGGGTCACGCCGCGGCGCTCACAATCCACGCCGCGGCGCTCACAATCCACGCCGCGGCGCTCACAATCCACGCCGCGACGCGTATCAAATTAGGTCACTCACGCCTCGGCATTGTTTTCTCACGCCGCGGCGTTCAATTCTTCGTAGCCCCTGACTTTGGATGCGGGGATCTCAACGCCGCGGCGTACGCTTCCCCAGCGCCGCGGCGTTACAAGTCTAGCTGCAGAATTCTGCAGCAAACACTATTTTTCTGCTGAATTTACTCCTTTGGGTTCCTCTTGGGCTTTCTAATCTACTTTGCAGCTCTTCCTGCATTAGAGAAATCACCAAAGTATTAGTAAATGCAAAGTCTACTTAATCATATACAAAATAAGCACAATTTGCTCCATAACATACTGGAAATGTATTAGAATTGGATATAATAAATAGAAGTATAAAACCTTCCAAATATGCATGAATACAAGGACTTTAGCTCTCTTTATAACTCAGATATAGGGCACAAATAACTACACTTTGTGTAGTTGTCAATAAGACTGCCTTTGAATTGTTCCAGAAGATGAAGAATCAGAAGGAGGAACAGAAATGGGGAAAATACCACAGGATTCTACAAGAAGAATGTTATTTGAGTGAGGAGCAGAAAGATTAGATGTAGAATCAGAAGAGAGGGGTAAGTGATTAGGTGTGAGATCTGTTGAGGAAAGCTGAGAAGGAAAAGAAAGAGGAAAAATATCAATAGTGGAAGCCTGTCTAGCATTAGAGAAGAAAGGAAAGATATTTTCATAGAAAATGACATTTCTAGATATGAACACTTCCCTAGAATGAAGGTCAAACAAAAGAAAACCTTTTACACCATCTCTATGGCCAATATCGACACATTTTCGTGCCCTGTGATCAAACTTAGATCTGTTCGCAGTAAGAGTGGAAGCATAACAGAGTGAGCCAAAAACTCTTAAAGAAGAAAAATCAGGATGCTGATTGTAGAGATGGAAAAAAAGATAATTGAATCCAAGCTTAGCATAAGGAATTAAATTCATGATATAAACATCATGTAAAATGGAATAAGACCAAAAATGTTTAGGAATGTGTGATTGAAACATGAGAGACCTTGCTATATTTAGAATATGTTGATGTTTGCGTTCAATCATCCTATTTTGTTGGGGAGTTTCCACATAGGTGAGTTGATGAATAATTCCTTTGGATTGATAAAAGTGATGCATTGCAAATTCCAAGCCATTGTCTGATCTAATAACTTTGATTTTAGTGTTAAATTGTGTATCAACTAGGGAAATGAAATTAATGAGGTTAATTCTGGTCTCAGACTTATGCTTCATTAAAATAACCAAGTGAATCTAGTTTTATCATCAACAAGGGTTAAGAAATATATATGACCATGTAAAGAAGGAATGGAAAAAAGTCCCCATATATCTATATGTATAAGATCAAAAGCAGAAACTGAAATAGAGTTACTTAAAGGAAAAGGTAATCTTCTTTGTTTAGAGAAATGTCAAATGTCACAAGCCTTATGGGATACAAAAGGAATATTTGAATTTTATTTGTGAATGTGATTATAACATTGAAAAGATGGGTATCCTAAGCGAAAATGCCACAAATCAAAGGTAGAATTACAAAGAGCAGAACCAACTGACAAAACAACAGTACTTATAGAAGAAACAAATGGTATGTGAGGAGAGCATGGTGTTATCATCACATATAAGCCTCCTCTAGCTTCAGCTCTGCCAATCATCCTCGAGGATGTCAATTCTTGTATGATACAACATTGATGAGTAAAACAGAATTGATAATGTGATGAGGAAGTTAGCTGTGTAACTGAGATAAGATTGAAAGAAAAATCAGGAATGTAAAGAATATTGGTAAGGATAAGGTCATCATTAAGAAAAACAGTGCCAGAATATTTTGCATTTATAGTTTGACCATTGGGAAGGCAAACAGGAATTAGTTTAGTGGATTTATAAGAAGTAAAAAAAGATAATGAAGAAGTGATATGATCAGTTGCCTCGAAATCAATAATCCAAGTTATAAATGCTGTACCTGAGAAATTATTTGAGGTAGTCACATTGTGTGTACTAACCAAATTGAACTATGAGAAGTAGTAGTGGGATTGGACTGAGGAAGCAATGCTAAGAGACCTTGAATCTGTTCTTGTGTGAGACCAGCCAATGGTGAAGAATTATCTTGGCTATCAACCATAGGAAGTGCTGCAGCAACATGATTAATAGAAGCATGAGGCTTCTTGGAGATATATCCAGGCAGGAAACCGTGCTTAAAAAAGCATGTGTCAATTATGTGATTGTTACGACCACAATGAGTACACTGTTTCTGAGAATTACCTCTGCCACCAGAAAACCTTCCTCCAAAACGACCCCCAGAAAAACCATTAGAACCACGACCTCTATTGCTGGAAAACTGATTAGAACCATTATTTGATTGAAAAGCCATAACAGATGGAGTAGGTAAAACACCAATATGTAATTGCCTCTCTTGCTGAATAATCATTGAGAAAACTTTGTTCAAAGGAGGTAAAGGATCAAGTAAAAGAATGAGATTTTACTGTGGCAAAATGCTCATTCAGACCTTGAAGAAAACAAAGGACACAATCATTATCACGATACTGTTGAAAAATCTTGAGGGCATTACAAGAACAAGGGGTAGTACATTTGCAAGAAGAAAGAGGTCGAAAATTACACAATTCATCCCATAAGATATTGAGCTTGGTAAAGAACTTAGTTACAGAACTATCACCTTGTTTTAGAGAATAAATGTCAACATGCAAATGAGAGATTCAAACAAAATCACCTTGAGAAAGCCTATTTTTGAGGTCATTCCAAACATCTGAAGCTTGATCGATCCAAATGATACTAGTAGCAATAATAGGTGAAACAGACCGATTTAACCAAGATAGCACCAAAGTTTACATCGCTGCCATGCTGAGAAAAGAGGATCTTCCATTGATGGCTTCTTGATTAAACCATCAACAAATTCGAATTTGTGCTTCATTTGGAGGGCCATCATCATTCCCCGAGCCCAAGAATGGTAATTAGGGCCTTCAAGAATTGGAGAAATAAGAACCAATGATGGATTTTCATTGGGATGAATGTAGTAAACATTCGTTGGATCTTGTGATGAAGTTGAAGTGACGAGAGAAGCCATGAAGGATGAAGAAGCTTTAGTAAAAACAAGGGAGAGAAGAAGAAGACACAACAAGAACGTATATAAAATCTGATACCATATTAGAATTGTAATGTGATTGAAAAGTGAAAAGTATATTCACTGATAAAGTTCAACCCTTTTATACAGAAAAACTAGAATAGCTTAAACCGAAAAACTAAACACAGAGTTAACTAACTATTAACTGAATTCAACAGAAAAACAAAAAATGATTATATTTAAAACTAACTAATAAACTT
Source organism: Ormosia emarginata (assembly GCA_029884605.1). Classification (NCBI taxonomy): domain Eukaryota; kingdom Viridiplantae; phylum Streptophyta; class Magnoliopsida; order Fabales; family Fabaceae; genus Ormosia; species Ormosia emarginata. Next base: position 29,787,901 of record JAQQTP010000080.1, on the reverse strand, counting down.
AAGTGGATTTTGTATCCTCTGAGACTTAGCTTCTCATTAATTGTTTCAAGTGACAAATGAAAAGTTACAGCTTTTAACTTTTGTTCTACATTTTTTTTAACAAAAAATTCACAAATCCATGTTAAAGTAGCGGCCCAAGATCTTTCCATGTTAAAGTTTATTAGTTTTCACTTTTTAAAGTTAGTGTAACTTACTTCAATTTTAAGGTGAGCCTCCTTTTTTTTTTCTGAGTTATGTAAGAAGCAACATGTTTTTCTCCTTTTCTTTCTGGGTGCCAGTCCATCAAACATATGAAGTTTTTTAGTTTACTTTTTTATGATTTTAGTACATCTTTTTAGATTTATATTGTTGTTTAAAATTATGTTTATGCTATTATATTTTTTGAATTGCAATATTAATTTATGTTGTTTAAATATTATAATTGATTAATATTTTATTTAAAATATGAATTATTTTTTAATATAGTAATATTTTTATTTATTTAAGTTTTTTAGTTCAACTGTTTAATTCATGATCATATCGTTGATCTAATAACTTAATTCTTTGATCAAATTATTATCCAATTCAAATTATACAACTACGTAAACAAGTACTGTAAGAACGTACAAATTCAAATGAGTTTACCCAAAGTATCATATTGAAATTTGGGAGACACTATTAATTTACTAGAGCAGCATATTGTGAATTAATAAAACAATAATACTAGTGTCATATGCCATTGGTGATATTGGGTCGTGTATATGGGGGCGGGGGGGGAGACCATTGCTTTATTTGTCATTCGAGATCCAGGCGTGTCATTAGAGTCATTAAAATAGATCAAATTCTATTAATTGATTTGAATAATTTAACAAAATAGAATGATTGAGATAATAAAATATTAATTTAAAATTTATATAACCCAATCTAACTTAACCTAAAAATGATTCGACTCAATTTATTTTGACAGCTCTACATGTTACTCACCAGTAATATTAGCATAACATAATCTAACTATTTTTCTTTAAAAAATGAAAAACCGATCATTGTGTAATGAATGAGGAAGTAAGATGCCAAAAATAAAGAACACGCTGGCTTTAAATGAATTTCTTGCTTACGGGATTTGTGATGTTTGAAGGAAGAGGACTTCCTTCTTCTTCTAAGTTTCTAAATGGTCAACTCAAAGGAAGCGAGGCGACTTAAATAGCTTTATAGCTATATAGTTTTTCTTAATTCCGAAGAAAACTGACATTTTTATAAAATTAAAATTACTAAATAAGGCAGAAAAACAAATTATATTACAAATTTAGAAAACTATTTTGGTAGTCTTAAAAATTTGAAGTCTCTTGACTCTCTCCAACTTTTTTTTTTCTGGTGAATATTGCTAAATTGGTTTTATAAATTGAAACTATTCCATCCTCTACCCGAGGGGTTGATCGTCAAAGAGATCCAGGTTGGTCGTCTGGCAATTACCCGAGGAAGATGAGGTGAAAATACCTGCTAAGACCCTCCGACCGATTAATCTGTCAAGACAATCATATAAGTAAGAGTAGAGAAGAATGAACATGCTTGACCTTTTTGTCAGTCGGTTATATAGTAGATTCGTTCGACTCTTCTGGTACCCTTCGTTCGGACCATTTAGGATTTTTGACCGTTACGTCTGGTTATTATGACACAAGACGTTATTTATGCGCGAGGCCGTTTTTGGTGTGTTGTAAACACACATTTGTCGGCATTACCCATTCGATTATAAGTCGGTTGACCTTGCGAAAATAAGTCTAGCTTATGGCGGATGCCAATTAGACCAGGGACGGTCCACGGCCCAAATTGGTCATATGTGAAGATGAGTCAAGCTTATGAATGGTCGGATGACAATTAGACTGGGACGGTCCACACCCTCCAAATTATGGTCATTAATATTACAACTTCTTCGGACTATCAGTATCATTCGGTTGGCTGAATTAGATCGAGTTATAACCACTTAATGATTTTCATGACCAACACTCAGATGAAAAATAAGCCCCTTATAAAATCGATCGGGTATATAAAGAACATGGTTTTCGAAACCTCAGTTAGATTATGACGGCTTAATAACTTTGACATAAAATTCTCAATTTTTGATCTTTTTCATTGGTGACTTTGATCGGCATCGGTGATATTGACCGGCATCGGTAACATTGACCGGCATCGACTCAAAGGGCATCGGCGACATTGACTGGCATCGGCTCAAAGGGCCAGTATCGGTGACATTGACCGGATTTTGCTATAAGGCCACTTTCTTCGGTGACTATGACCGGCATCGGTGACTTTGACCGGATTTGGCTCGAAGGCCATTTTCTTCGGTGACTATGACCGGCATCGGTGACTTTGACCGGATTTGGCTCGAAGACCATTTTCTTCGGTGACTATGACCATCGGTGACTTTGATTTTCTTCGGTGACTATGACCCAAGACGGTGACTTTGACCGGCAGATCGGCTCAAAGGGCTTATCGGTGACATTGACCGGCATCGGCTCAAAAGGGCCGGCATCGGCTCAAAGGGCCGTGTCGTGAGCAATGTACTCAATTTTCGATTGGAACTAGTAGAATTTGACCCGAGTTTTCGAGGTCTTCGTCTGAAATTTTTCAAGAATTTGTTGGAGGTTTAATTTAAAGATTTAATCTAACTTATATTGATCCTGCAATGTGAGTAATTCTAATAATAGTAAACATAACTAGATTTTAAAGCAATTGAAATAAACATAACTAGATTTTAATACCTCGATAAGATTGATTGTATTAAATTCATACATTTATAACTTAAACAATTCAAATTAAGATAATGAATATAAAACTATAGATTTTAATGTTTAAACAACAATAAATTATGATGAATACAAATATTTATTACAAAAATTTATCTTTCATAGATGTAAATGATAATATCGTTTCTAGTGATGACTATAAAATATCCTCACATGAAATCAAAATAATATTATGAATAGTTTAATATTATGAATAGTTTAATATTATGTAATATTAATTAATACATTAATGATAATAAATGGTGACAATAAAAAGAATTAAAGCAATCAATTTTAATGTTATTTAATTATTAATGACAATAAATGGATTCTCTCAATTAAAATATATTGTCATATAACGGTTAGTGTGATAAAAGAGAAAAGTCAATAAAATCTTAATTAATAACAAAAATAATAATGAAAATAATAATAATATAACCACCATCCACGATGTATCTTATGCTTGAATTGTCTGAAAAAAGAAGCTTAGTTTATGTGCTTTATGGTTCCAAGGAGAAACTACACAATTAGGCAGAGAATCACACTAGGAACTGCTAAGAATATATTAATAATAATTGTGTAGAGTTATGATTTTTACATAGCAATAATCTTTATATTTTAAAACAAGCTTCACTAATAATAATTAATATCTTATATTTTTATTTTATTTTAATATAATTTTTTAATAAATAAGTGTGGGACTATTCGCAATCCATGTGTTCTATAGGAGCAAATCCTCTCAGCAAAATGTGCCACTAATAAACTATTAACGTAGCAATGAATATCTTTTCTTTCACTGTGACTTAAATCGTAAAACAAAACGGAATTCAAAGTTTTCAATCATACCATAAAAAATAATTAATGTGGTAATTTTAAAATCTAGGTCCAACTTAACGGGCAACTTCTAATTATTACTAAAATTTCGCAACTTCAAAAGCTTTAACAAACAAATTACCTTCAAAAGTATAATTTTTTATTCTATTTTATTCTTTTTGAGTCATTCATAATCCAAATTTTCCTTTATATAAAATACTACAGAACACATAATAAACTTTTTTTTTTGCTTCAATTATAATAATTTATTAAAAATTAAATTATTTACTTATCTATTTATTTAACCAATGAATATAATTATTAAAATATCAATTAATATTAAATCAATGTTCTACCAATAACATGTAGCAATCAATCAATAATCAATTAATTTTAAGATATCATAACAATAATGCATATTAATATAATTTATTATCATACTATATACGTTCTCTAATTAATAATAAAAGATAATAATATATAAAATAACGATCAATTAATAATCAATTAATTTCATAAAATGAAAATAATGTGACCAATCAATACTATTTATTATTATATATATGATTCTAATTAGTAATAAAAGATAATAATATATAAAATAATGACTAATTAATAACCAATTAATTATATGATAATAATACACATTAATATCATTTACTATCATATCATATACCATTAACACTAATTGATGAATATATTTTAAAAAATAAAATAAAATAAAATTGATCATGATATAAAATGGTAAATAATTAACATATAAAACTTACAGTGGCCAAAAAGAAACAAAAGTGGTTGGAATAGACGGATGACCTTTGATTTTGGTCAATTTTTTATAACATTGAATGAGAATTGACAAAACTTGTCAGACCTAAACTTTAGGCTTATTAGTGATAAAAAGTCTCGTGTTTGAAGAGAAAAAGAAACATTCATTATTGCTAACACTTACTAACCAGAATGTTCCTCTACCATAGCTAGTAGCTTGATACGAAAATGGCATGAATGTTAAAATATAAGGAAGCAATGACCAAGCGTTTGAAAGATTACCTTTTGAGGTTCTAGGACAAGAGGGTTCTAAATGGTCAACTCAAAGATCATCATGAGGCGACTTAATAATATTATTTGTTAACAGGATGCTATGAACGGCCACTTTCGACCAAATAAATGGGTGTTGCACCTCTGGTTCGCGAGCCATTCGATGTTGCACTTGGAAGGAATATCGTGACAAGATTTTCAAATTCTAAATCTTGCTATTAATGTGAAGAATTAATCGTTTTACCGAGGATTCCCAAATGTTCCATCCTCTACTCGGGGGTTGATCGTCAAAGAGATCCAGAAAAATTACAAATTATATTAATCTGTCAAGACAATCAATTTAGAAAACTATTTTGGTAGTCTTACTCTTCTGGTCTCTTTCGTTCTCAAATTTAGGATTTTTGGCCGTCTCTTGACTCTCTCCAACTTTTTTTTTTCTGGTGAATATTGCTAAATTGGTTTTATAAATTGAAACCATTACGCATTTTTAGTGGTTTAGTATAGTTTGTAAGAAGTTGCCATATCACGCAAAGCACAAAATAAATCCAATCCTATCTATCAAGTAAAAAATAAGAAGGGAAGTAAAGGACTGGAAAGGAATATAACTTTCCCCGATGAGTCCATGGCCAGTTGGCCATGACTTCAGATTAGTATATTATTATACTTGAAAGGGTTCTTACTTAATTGCCACGAAATATCAATATTTTTTTATCCCAGCCATAAAAAAAAAGGAATTTGATAATCATTCCACGCCATAAAATTTAAATCCCCCCACCCACTTATACAACAGGAAAAATAAAATAAAGAAAAGATTAAAAACAAAAAAGAATTCGTCAACGAAAAAAATTCAAAATGGGGCCAGGGATCACGCCCAATGAAGCAAACCCGACCGAAAGTCGCATAGGCTGACTGGACTCATAATTTTTTCTTAAAATAATATTATATTCTCTTATTTAATTATCTTAATAATTATTTTAATATTAAATAAAAATATTAAATAAAAAATAAATATATTTAATATCTTAAAAATATTAAAAATATTTAATTTTTTATTTAATAATTAATAAAATTAATAAAAAATTTAAATAAAAAAATAAATTATTTCTCTTTTCTTAATGCACAAAACTCAGTTCCATTTGCACAAGAAATTCTTAATTATTAAATATCTTATATTTTTAAAAATGATTTCATTGCACAAAAAATGAGAACGATGTTACTAAAAAAAAGATGAGAGAGAATGTAAAAAAATTTGTCTAAAAAAAAATTAATTTTGATTTTTTTTAACAATTAATTTTATATTAAAATTGGTTTAGATGAAAATTAATTTTAATAATTATTAAATACATTATATTTTTAAAATTGATTTCATTGCACTTAGTTATTTAGTTTTTAAAAATTATATTAAAAATAAAATATGATTTAATTAAATCTGAATAATTAAGAAATTACCGAAAGTAGGAGAGTATATTCAAGAAGTTTTCCAATTTCACAGTCCACTACAGCGCACAATTGCAAGTGCCGGTGTGATGTCATGGTGCACTATCCTTTGCTGACCAAAAGGGCAAATAAGTCAAAGCAGAAGAAGAAAATTCTCTACTTGACTCTCCTCCACCAGAAATATAGGCATAAATAAAAACCGAGACTCTGAGCTGAGCTAAGCTAACTCTTTCTGCCTCAAAATCTTCGCCTAACCCTCTTCTACTGCTTCTAAGTTCTAACGCCTTCCTTCCGTGATAGCATCGTGGTGAGGTTAGCAATAACTCTTCACTCACAATAGATTGAAATAGGAATCAGGTAGAGGTAGGTGATAGTGAAGATTATATCACATCAGATCAGATCAGATCAGATCAGATTCAGATCAGATGGGCGGAGGTGGTGCAACGCCGAACGTGGAGGCGCAGTATTCGTCGGCGAAGACATCGGTGTGGTGGGACATAGAGAACTGCCATGTCCCTAAAGGTTCCGATCCCCACGCCATCGCCCAGAACATCAGTTCAGCGCTGGTTCGCATGAATTACTGTGGACCCGTTTCCATCTCCGCCTACGGCGATACCACTCGCATCCCCGCCTCTGTACAGCACGCCCTCTCCAGTACTGGCATCTCCCTCAATCATGTTCCTGCTGGTATCAATTCAATTCCCTACCAATCCTCAAGTCAACCCTTATTATTCTATTTGTTTTTCTATTTTCTAATCCCTGATTTATACCTCATCAATTGAGCAAGAACAATTCTGCATGTTAAATTTGGAATTTCATATTTTAGCTAGTACCTATTTTCGATTTCTGTGATTTATACCTATGCGATTTAGGTTTGTCTCCTCTGTCCTATTAGTTGGTTTGATTGATTAATTGATTGATTCCATTTGTAACAAGTCATGCATATCTTACCATGGAGAAGTTTTTTCTAAGAGTACTACACCATGACAGAAGACAATGGTATCCTTTGATCCATGCAGCTAACCCCACCTAGTGGGAAAAGGCTTTCTTGTTGTTGTTGAGACCTGAGAGTACTACACCAACACGTGAGCTGCATGGCTCTCAGAGTACCAGATTCTTAGAATTTCTTCTTATCATGAAGGGATTTGAAGGGTCGTTAGGGCAGGTCAACATGACAATCTGTTATCTTGAGGAACTGACTAAAGATTTGACGACTTGTTAGTTTTCTCTCCTGAACCTTGTCAATGTGTCACAAGCCTTCTGGGCGTAATTTACTGTGAATATATTGCATTGCAGATAATGTGGAAGGTGGAATTTCTGATTTTGTTTTACTGACGTTTCCGTTTTTGATAATAGGTGTTAAAGACGCTAGCGACAAGAAGATTCTTGTTGACATGCTGTTCTGGGCAGTGGACAATCCCGCACCTGCTAATTATTTATTAATTTCGGGTGACCGAGACTTCTCTAATGCTCTCCATCAACTGCGGATGAGGAGATATAATATTCTTCTTGCCCAACCCCAGAAAGCATCTGCACCCCTAGTCGCAGCTGCTAAGAGTGTATGGCTTTGGACTAGTCTTTTAGCTGGAGGACCTCCTCTTACTAATGGCGAATCACAACAACTTGGTAATAGTAGCCTCATATCATCTTCTGATACTCTACAAATTCCAGTCACGAATGCCGCTCAGATACAACAACCCGTCGATTCCTATTCTGAAGTTCATGTTGGAAATCCTAAATTCCCAAATGGAGGAAGGGGATTTGATTCTAGATATCAGGGGAAAACGACTTGGAGAAACCCAAGTCAACCAAATGGCCCTAAAGCCATGAATCCACCGCCAGTTGGACTTCAAGATAATCATAGTAATATAAACTCTTATCGACCTGGCAACTATAATCCAAATGTTCCCCCAAGTGGATCTGCTACAAATTTTGTTCGTGGCAATACTGATCAGTTATGGAGCAATAACAGTAATCTACAGGGCAATCATCAAAATCCTTATTCACAGCCATTGGGCAATCATCAAAATCCTTTTTCACAGCCATTAAGACCAAACAGTTTTCCGTTGCAACCTCCTTTTGCACCAAGTAGTTCATATTCTCCAAATTCCCATACTTTTGCAACTTCACCAGTGCCACCTAGGACTGGTGGTCCCAGTTTCAATGCAAGACCACTTACGAATATGCCAGATATTGGTAATCTGAACATTTCTGGATATCCCAATAGTGTTCATAATCCACGAACTGTTCAGCAACGGAGTGGAGAGTTGAAACAGAATCCTAACAGTAATGCTCCACTTCCTGTAAGATCAATTGATGAACAAAATGGACATACAGTGCATAGCAGTAGCCCACAACAATTATACCAAAGCTATCCACATGGTCCAGAATATCAACCTCCACCGTTGACAGCAGTAGGTAATAATAACCTTCCCGGTAATGGTATGTGGGGATCTCCGGGATGTCCTAAACCTTCTGAATATGTCCAAGGCCTTATAGGGGTTGTTTTACTTGCCTTGAATTCACTAAAAAATGAAAAGATTATGCCAACTGAGGCAAATATAACTGATTGCATCCATTATGGAGATCCCAAGCACCGCAACACTGATGTTAAGAAGGCTCTGGAGAGTGCTATTGAGCAGCAGATGGTGGTGAAACAGAATGTAGGTGCTTTGCAATTGTATGTTGGTAAGAATGATAAACTTTGGAAGTGTGTAAATCCTATAGGTGGTAATCCTAAGCAGCACACCAAAGAAACCTGGGACGAAATTCTGAAATTTTTAACAACTTCTTCAGGAAGATCAGCAATAATGGGTACTCAGTGCAAGTAAGAATATTCTAATTTAGTTTATTTTCACTACCTGAAAGTTGTTTTTTTTATTCTTATATGTCTCTATTGTCTTTCTCTAGGTACGAAGCAGGTATTGTGATAAAGAATATGTGCTTTAAATATCTTGCTTTGGGTGATGTCCTTCAGATATTGAACATGTTGATTACCCATAAAAAATGGATTGTGCATCATCAGTCTGGTTGGCAACCACTTAACATTACTCTCCCTGATACAAACTCTGATTCAGGGTTTGTAGCTGGCACATAACTGCACCTCGGTTGTGGTAATGGAAAGTCACCCAGAGAAAACTAATAAGAGTTACCGAATATATTACGAGCCAGTTGGACTAGGAATTATTCAAACAAACCTCTTTTTCTCGTGCAAATCAATAGGTAGGTAGTAATGGTGAACTGTAGCATGATAAGTACCTTGAGTGTTTATGGTTATTGGTAACTTCAGTTCAGCTTGAGGGAGAAATGAAACCAGCATTTGGACAATAGTTGAAACATACCAAACATTAGAGTTTCTTGTGGTTGCTGAGGTTGCTGCTGTGGCCTGTTATACATTATAGTGGAACTATCTTGGAATTAGTATGCCTTCCTCTGTGTCTTGAGCTTATTCTCACTTTTTGTCTTCATACAAATTTATATTTTGCTTGGAGATTGGCTTATTAGACTGAACTCCTTGGATCCTTTTATTGAACTTTTCTAAATAGCGTCCAAGATATTGGCCAAATATTTGTTTTTCTGGAAGTATATGGACCTTCAGGCTAGATAGGTAACCAACCTCTATGCTGTTCGTTTATCACTTGAGAAGTGGTCTACCAAGTCAGATTCTTCAGGGGGACTGTGGAATGCGAGTCCGGAAACTGTTGTATTGCCTTTTGTTTATTGATGGCTATATCTTCGAAATGTTACAGGAAGTTTAACTACTGGATAGAGAACACTGAAATTGCAAAATTGAAGGAGACTGCGCTCTTAATTTCCTGCATGAAGCTCATGATTAGCTATCTCAACACAATTACAAGGTATGATTATGGTGGAATTTGACTATGAACAAATCACGTTATGGAGTTTTTAGACATGATTCAAAGATCGTGAAACCAAATGGTAGTGCATTCTATTGCATCTCTTGTTGCTGATGGTGCCTGCAGAGTTGTGACTTGTGATATCTTATTATTTATCTGGAATTAGCTTTTGGATGTTTGGCTCAAAGCGCACAATTCGGTAATTCAGTCGGGAATTGGTCTCTGGTCTTACTGCTTTCTATTGCCTTTTAATGTTAGTAGCTGAATGTATAAATATTGCCTTTTAACGTTGTGGTGTGTTTAAATATTTGCGTTGTATCATGTAGATTGTTTAATGATATACTCTCAGGTTTTGTAATGTATTTGCACCTTTATTTTGATTGGAAAAAGATCTTGGTAGATGTCCTCATAACTGGATTAGCGTTAAATTTGTGTGCTCTGACTAAACTAACTTAATCTTTGGAATAGCGGTCCTCGTTGAGTTATACTGATGCCCTCTGATGTTAGCTCCGAGTCCATCACCGTAAATAAACCATTGTTTAGAGCTGTTCAATTGAGTAAATTTTTACTTTAATTTTTGAAATTTTATGCATCGATCACTTTAATCTTTGAATTTAAAGAATTGATAATTTAATCTTTGAAATTTTAAAATGTATGTTATGTTAGTCTTTACGTCTTTTGTGGTTAGGTAAACTTTGATGGATATATATGCGTGATACGTTAAGTGTTAATTTAGATATTGATGTAATTTTTTATCTGATTTAAAATGACATAGTTTTAATTATATATGAAGAAACAAAATTTTTAACTTTAAAATGACAACGATTGGGCTTAAAATAATACTTTTTTGTAAGTAAAAGTATAGGGTGAGAGAATATTTTTTCATTTCAAAGATAAGACAAATTATTAACTTTTAATTTCAGCGATGATTTATATTGGAATTACATATTATATTTAAATTATGTTATTATTATGAGTAAAAAGCTAACTAGGTGAATCAACTTTGTTGGCAAATAATTTTCAAATATAAATTAATTCTTTCCAAATCAATTATTTTAACATTAATTCGATCAAAATTTAAACCAAACAAGGCATTAGTCATTTTAGTTTCAATAACAAATTTTAAGTCGGGTTTTTACAAAACAATTTTCTAGACTAGAAAAAAAAAATACTCCTTCCGTTTTATGATATTAGTTTTAGAGAAAAAAATTATTTAATTTTATTTATTATTTTAGAAAATTAATAATCATTAATTTTTTTTAACTTTATCTTTATCTCTTACTATTTTAGCTTAATGGAATGAAATAACATTAATAAAATGAGAAGGTAATTTAATATTTACATAAAATTAATGGTATTTAATTGATTTCCTAATCCTTATAAAAAACCTTAATCAATAGATATTTCTATGATTCTATGAAACGGATGTAGTATCTAGAAAACAAAACCAAACACGCCCTATGAAACTGTACATTTATTCCAAGATGAAAACATTGAATTAGACGGTCGAAATTCTATAATCTCCCGAAGACCAGAGTCTCAGTTCCTCTAAATTCTCTTTGCTGTTTGTTTAACTCACACTTTCTTGTTCATCCATGGTTGACGAGATGCTTCTCAGGTCAGATTTCAATTTTCCCATGTATCTGTCTTTCTCTCCCTTTCTCATTCCTTCTCTGTGCACATAATCGTCGGGACTTGGGAAATTCATGATTAGCTCTATGGCATTAAAGCTCCCATCTTTAGCATATTCTAGTCGAATCTGCAAATGGGTTTATCTAAGTGCTAGCATTTCTTCAACCTCATGCGCTAGTCATGTTGAAGATATTTCGGAAAGCATTGGAAAGCTGAATGATTCATCTGAATTCCATCAAAATATTAACTTTCTGAGGAACAAACTTGCACCCGAGAACTTAATCCGGGTTTTGGACCGTACTAGTGATTTGAACTCAGCAGTGAAGATATTCAAATGGGCTTCTCTCCAAAAGAGTTTTCGCCACAGCTCCAATACATATTTTCAGATCATTTTGAAACTGGGTATGTCAGGGAATGTTCTGGAGATGGGGGCTTTTTGTCAAAAAATGTTGAAGGACAGGTGTCCAGGTGCTGAAGAAGCTCTTGTAGCACTGATTCACACTTTTGTCAGGCATTTTAGGATTAATGAAGCCATGGCAGTTTTCATGAACATGAATTTGGGTGCTTATAAGCCCCCAGTAGAAGTTTTTAATGTTTTACTGGGTGCCCTTGTGGAAGAAAGTGGAGATTTTCGAAATGCCTTGTTTGTTTATAAAGAGATGGTGAAGGCAGGAATCTTACCCACGGTCCAAACTTTGAATTATTTGTTGGAGGCATTATTCATGAGCAATCAGGTTGAATTGGCCTTGAATCAATTTAGAAGGATGAACAATAAAGGATGTAGTCCAAATAGTAAGACGTTTGAGATTCTTGTAAAGGGTCTCGTTGCAAAAAATCGTGTGGATGAAGCTATTTCTGTTATGGGGAAAATGCTTGAACTCAAATATCAGCCAGATTTGAGTTTTTATACCTGCTGCATACCTCTTTTTTGCGGGGAAAATGAAGTAGAGGAGGGAGTAAGGTTGTTTAAAATGATGAAAGCTTCTGATATTATGCCAGATTCTTTCATTTATGGGGTTCTAGTAGGGTGTTTATGCAAAAATCTCCAGTTGGATTCTGCTATATGCCTCTTAAATGAGATGATAGAAAGTGGTATACCACCAACTGATAATGTTTTTGTTGATCTGGTTAATTGCTTTTGTGAATTAGGGGAAATAAATGAAGCTATAATGTTCTTAGAAGATAAACATGTTCTTGAAACTGCCCCTTACAATGCATTGCTTCAAGGTTGCTGCAATGCTGGTAAAATTCTGGAAGCAAATATTCTGCGGGAGACAATGTCTGAGCGCAACATAGCTGACTGTCATTCTTGGAATATTCTCATCAGATGGCTTTGTGAAAATGAAGAGATCAGGAAAGCATATGAACTTCTTGGAAGAATGATCAAGTTCTCAGTTAATCTTGACCATGTGACATATTCTGCTCTTGTAGTGGGCAACTGTAGATTGTGCAAGTATGAGGATGCAATGGAACTGTTTCGTCAAATTCACGCAAGATGCTGGCTTTTGGATTTTACAACTTATTCTGAACTAGTTGGAGGCCTCTGTGACATTCAAAATTGTCAAGATGCTGTTGAAGTGTTTTGCTACATGTCATTGAAGAGATGCTCTCTTCATTCCTTCTCCTTCTTTAAGTTGATAAAATGTGTGTGTGACTTAGGACAGGTCAGCAAAGCTATTAGACTATGGCAGTTATCTTACTATTGTGGTACTTCTTGCTGTATTGCCACACACACTACGGTCATGCGTGAGTTGTCAAAATTAGGGAAGGCAAAAGACCTGTTAGTGGTCCTCTCACGAATATTCATAGAGGGCTGCAATCTTGACGTGGAAACATATTGCATCCTCGTTCATAGCATGAGTAAACAAAATCAAGTAAAGGAATGTGTTTTGTTTTTTAATATGATGGTAAATGAAGGTCTGATACCTGATCCAGATAGACTATTTGATCAACTGTCATTTATAGCCAATCATTCTCAGTTATGTATGATTTCTAGTGCTATTGATAAACTTCTTTCTGAAGGTGAAATTTTGAATTCAGCAATGTATGGCTTACTGATAACTGGCCTGTGGAAGGAGGGTAAGAAACATGAGGCCCGTAGATTACTGGATTTGATGTTAGAAAAGGGTTGGCTTCCTGATGCTACCACTCATAAATTGTTGATTGGATCTGATGTTCGAGAAGGAAGGAGTCAAGAAATATTGTTGTTTGATCATTCTACCACGCAAGATTCTGTTAGCAATATACTTGCAGAAGGCCTTGGAGAGACATGAAAACATCATCATTCCATGAACAAAATCTTGATTGCCTAACATGCCAGTTCCATAATGAGTGCTACTCTGTCCATCTTGGCTTGTTTATTCAGCCCCTACTCTTCCTGTAATGGTATACATTATCTCACAGAAAATTCTTTCAGGAGATGCGGCTGCCCGGATCTCAGCTCTAGTCAAATTTATATGCCAGGGCCTACTTGGTAAGATTGAAATTGTCAAATGACTTATGTAACATGGATAAAATTTCGATTAGAGGATAGATTTACCATTTTTTACATTGTATATGAGATGCTTTGTCTGTGAGCTTCTTTCTTTCTTTCTTTTTTCATATTTGATGCAATGAAAATGATCTAAAAGACAGTTATAGAGGTTATTCAGTTACAGGTTGGTGCTGAAGAGTGTGGCAAGTGAAGAGAGTTTAGATTCTTTCTTCTCATTAACACAGATGTGCACGCACATAAAAAGCATGAACAAAAGTTTTGTTTTTTCATTGATTAGCAAGAACTAATCTCACTGATCTGTATGTTGCAGATGACTTGTATTTATCCTGTATCAATGACTGGTTGACAAAGCTATCAACTACTATTCAATTCAAAGGAGAATTATTTTTCATTGTTGCTGGCATTATGGTTGACTGCGGCTTTGTTTATTTAGGGTTTTGCCTCAAGTTATATTCCTCATACTCACAGGATATTAGCTGAAGGAAATGAGTAAGATTTCTTTTCTAAATTGCCAGCAAACTGCTGTTGATTTAAGCTAGCAAATGGCACGTCAACTTAAATGTTGATAATTTTTCTTCTGCGCATTGAAGCTAAAAGAAGCTGAATGAGGTTTTGTTAATCAAGGGAATATCCGTACATGAAGAAAGACTAGCAGTCTTCTATGCTTGGGAAAATTTAGACATTTCTGGGTGTAGTCCTGTCCTCCTGTTGTTACATTATGGGAAGAAGACAAGTTAAGAAAACCACGCTTTGGTTGGCAAGCGGAATGAGATTTGTTGAGAGGAATAAAAATTTGCGGGGGAAAAACTATGTCAAAAGGCAGTGTATGTATTCTAATAAATAAACAAAACGAACATCTTTATAATTTTTCTTCATATTCTCTTAACATACTCGTCCCTGCTTTTTTAAGTTCCTACATTATCATATGGTTAGGGGACCAAACCTTTGGGAATTGTAGAATTTATATATATATCGGTCACAAAAATGTTACAATTTATCCTTAGTAAATTTTTTGTGTGATTTATTGTTTCAATTATCGAATTCTTATTAATTTTAATTGCATCATGACAGAATGGATAAATTGTATATTCAGATAGATTATGGAATAAGAAAGTTTGAACGGTAAATTATACATAAATAAATTTAAATATATTATAACTTGAAAAAAATATTTCTGCGAAGAAGTTTTTTTGAATCCTTTAATTTTTGCATGCATGGATGGCTATTAGGGGTGTTCTTGGATTGTTTTGAATCGATTTTGAAGTAAAAAATTATCCGATCCAAATAAAGTAAGTATCATCGATTTGATTTGGATTGGATGAATTTCAATAATTAAATCGATCCAATCTAAACCGATTTTAATTGGTTTGGATTAGATTGGATGATTCGGTTTTCAAAAAATAAAAGCTAACTCAATTATTAACCTAAGAGACAAACAAACCCACCCAAAATATAAATAAAAAACAAACTAATGGACTTATAGTCCATATGAACATCTCTTTAAACTAAATAAAAAAAAATCAGCCCAAACAAGAAATAAAATAGATAAAAGCACAAATAAAATAATAAATAAATAAAAAAGAAAGAAAACATATAGATATTAGGAGACCCTGATCCCGTACGGCGTAACAAGAGGCGTGGGCTGCAGCTCAGGCACGATGGCTGGACGTGAAGGTCGGAGGTTGGTGGCAGATCTGGGTAGATCTACTCACGGTGGTGCGACGTCAGATCTTGCAGGGATGGAGGCGCAATGCTGTGATAGCGGAGGAAAGCAGAGGTTGATGGAGGCTACGCGTAGCTGCTGGGCAAAGGATGATGCAAGGACAACGGTGAGTGCAGATCTGGTGTGTTGACAACTTGGGATGTGATGGTTTTTGGATGGTGCGTGGTGAGGCGTGATTGGTAATGGATGGTAATGGTAGATCTGAATTTCAGGGGAGGGAAGGGCTGAGGGTCGATGGCGGTGGATGACGACGGAACGATAATGGTATTTGGATGGTGCGTGGTGAGGCGTGGTTGGTAATGGCAGTTTGCAGGTAATGGCAATGGGTGCCATTGGCAAATCTGAATAGCAGGGAAGTAGGGGGAAGGGCCGAGGGGGGGGAAGGGGGAGTAGTTAATAATTATGGACATTTAGGTAATTTTAGGTAAATATTTAGTAAAGTAATCGGTTCAATTTAGTTTGGATTGGTTCCATAAAACTAAACCAAATCGATCAGTTCTTCAGAAATCTAATCTAAAACAATCCAATAAATTTCAGTTTTGGTCGATTTTTAATTTTTTTGGATTGGTTTGCGATTTTTTTATTTTATTGAATTGGATGTGAACACCCCTAATGGCTATGCCGATAAGATTGGATTAAAATTTACAAATATCCAAAATATAGAAATTTTGAAGAAGGAGATGTTGAAATCATTGTGTAGTAGGCCATAACATTCATTAATATAGCCAATGAAAATACATGATTAGAGGAGAAGATAAGGATAATGCAGAAAATAAGATAAAAGTAACATTTGAAATATAATTTTTATATTCTTATCACAAATAATATATATACTTATTTTCATATTTCATCTAATATTATTTATTAATTTTTTTTTCTCAATCACATATTCTTAAAAATATATATATATACAGATCTACATCTCTAAAAAAATATAAAATCATCTTTTTCCTTTGAAATACAAACTTAAACTAGACTACGTAACTAAATATTAGGGACAGGTAGCTAAAATATTAACATCCTTATCACAAAATGATTGCAGCAATTTATCAAATTATTCCAACCTCACATTATAGTTAGGTGCCAGAATGAAATGTGACGTTAGCAAGTATACTTTGATAAGCTAAAGGGTAGTATTTGAGATGTGCTTAACATAATTCACTAATTTGTTGAGTTAGAGTATGCCACACGCATAAAAATCATTCAGTCAAGGTAGAATTACTAGAATATACATTACATGGTCGTCTCAGTCAATCGTATAGAGGTGTTCCAGTTCAAACATTATCTGTTTCTGCATATTACGGTTCCCTAAAAATAGCCACGTCAATGCACCTAGCGAAGATACTCTTGCAGATATTGGTTTGTTGCCTCCGCCAAGGCTTCAAAATTGTATGGTTTCAAACACACAACCTCCTGCATTGTGTGTTATTATCAGGAAGACGAACCCATCTAGTCATCATTGTCATCAGAGAGGGGTTCTTATTTTTAGCAGGATCATATCACATAAAACACGAAGAGTAACGCATGCATTAATTTTGTTATAATC
Source organism: Ormosia emarginata (assembly GCA_029884605.1). NCBI lineage: Eukaryota > Viridiplantae > Streptophyta > Magnoliopsida > Fabales > Fabaceae > Ormosia > Ormosia emarginata. Next base: position 29,770,605 of record JAQQTP010000080.1, on the reverse strand, counting down.
GCTTACATACATTGATTTTGAATTATTATCTGGGGTCTTCCAAGCTATATATTATAACAAAATGGATGATGATTTAAAAGAGAAGAAGGATTTGATTTTGAACATAGTGATCATGGGGCTCTCCATGATAGTGATCGCAATGATCACCATCGCTGTTGTTGCGCGCACTGACAACTCCATGCATGGCGCAGGGACTATGAAGACCCTTGTCTCTGTCTGCAGAAAAACAGACCAACCAGAAAACTGTTTCCATATCTTAAAACATGTAGGTGAAAGAGCCACGGTTCTGGATTATGTGAAAGCTGTTGTTGATGCAACCCAATGAGCATTAATCCTATGACTTAGAAGAGTTACTACAACTTCAGCTGCTGTCAATCTATATCAGTAAATGAACAATGTCTAGCCAGTTTGGTACTTATCCTTTGATTTGAGACAAAGCTTCAGTCACTAGACATATAAGGTTACTTCCACATCATGATACAATAATGCCTAATGATAAGCATATGCATAAACCTAAAATTAATAAAACAATAAATATATACAAAAAAAATCTTCCACTGCAAACAGCAGCTCCAGCAAGTTGTTACCATGTTTTAAAAAATGCAACAAACGGCTGCTCAAACGTAGATTTGCCAAGGACTAAGTCTAGAATCTTCTTAGTGGAAATGCATAACTAAAAGCAATCAAACATTGACGGCTAAAATAATTGTGATTACAGTTTTAGAAATCCCAATAAATCCAATGTCATTGTAAAGCTGTAACCCTCCTCCTGTCCAAAGAGGGGGAAAAAGAAAAGGAAAAAGAAAATGACAAGTGAAAAAAGAATGGAAGAACACAATAAGCATAGCATAACTACAGCCGGGCAATATAATTACATAATCACAAAACCATGGACGCTTTACACGGGGACACAACGTATTAGGAGTATGCGATGTGAGAATGGCTCGATCGGTAAAAGTATCCCAAAACAACTCAAATGTTTTCTTACTCAAAATTCCGCGGCACTAATTCTTGATACTGTCGGTTAACTCAATTAAATTATATGTATGAATAATAAAATGAACACATAACAATAGATTAAGAAAATTAGAGAGAGATAATTTCTCACAAAATTGACGTCTAAGTTTTTTTTACTCAAACATGCATTACTTTTAAGTTTAGTCATTTTATTTTATATTATTTCTTCCATTTATATCGTTCCAAACATAGCCTTAGGTTCTGTAGAATGACGAGGGAGGGAAGAGATCAAGTGAGACTCAAGGCGCGCAATAGCGGTTCGGGCATTGTAATCAAACCCAAATCAGACCATTCATTTGATCCGGATTGGTCCATCGGGTCAATTGCTCATTTCATTGGTGATATAGCCTCGCTTCAAAATGATTGATTGTATTGAGCAATGCTATGATGCCACTCATATTATAGGTCAATTGGTAATGTCTCAAATTCTCCATCACAGCATTGCACGACAGTGAAGCCTCGGATTTATTCACTGGAGTTTTGCCCGACCGATCCATGGCAGCACCTTCCAACGTGAACCACTTTGCCACCGCAGGAATCACTGCCACCACCCATAATCTTCACCCTTCACCCTTCTATAACATCAAACTTGTTTGGAGGAGTAATTGTGTTGTTGAGTATAATGTCTCTGATTTGATCATACTAGAAATGTCTCTCTATTTCTAAAACCTTTATACTCTATTTTTTATTACAAAAATCATCACTTTTAAAATTATTTGATAGCTCCCTAATTCCATAAACCTTGCTCCGTCCTTTGTCCTGATATTTAAACAAAATTTTTATACACTAATTTAGCTTTCTAATTAAGCTTGTTATTCAAGCTAAAATAATTCTAGCTTATGAATTTAAATATTTGTGTATGAACAATTTTGTTTCGAATGTTGTGTATGAAGATATTATATGGAAACCAGTTTTAAAAGCATCAGTTGTACTACACACTCGGTAGCACGGGTTCATACACTACTGAAATTAATAAATTGCATGCCGCATAGTTTGTATGTTGTAGCCTCTGTTTTGCTTCTTTGTTGTCACCAAGTCTCTTCAAGAAACCTATCCACTATGCAAGGTTAAGAGGAAACACATTCTCTCACTGATGATTTCGAAGACCGACCTTTTAGATTATGCTTACTTGACAACAGAAGCTGTCTCGTTTAGCGATCCCCTTTGTTTAGGAGAATTTCCTCCCGGAGTCAGAGACAGGAAGTATTGCTGGTGCCACTCCCAATTATCGCTCTTTCAACAACAAATGCTATTGGTGATTCGACAACTCCATCCTTGAACAAGGACTCTTGGACTAGTATTGGTCTATCTCATTTTCTCATCTATTTTCTCTTATTTTCCTAGTCCTCATTTTGTCATATATTTTATCTTAATTTCTTGCTCTATCAAGGCTATCTACCATTACTCAATTTGTTGCTCCAACAGAGTCTTGACCGGTCAATCTGTGCCGCTAAGATTGCTTCTAAAATATTGAAGAATGGTGACAATAGACAAAATGGAATAATAATAGATATTGTCTTACGTTTAAAATATCTAAATATTTAGAATATATAAAATATCTTTAAATAGGTGTACTTTCGGTGTCAAACACCAATAATGTTAGCTTACATATAATAATTTTTAATTTTAATTTTTGAATTTTCGTACAAATATAAATAAAATATTATAAGAATACAATAAAATATTAATCTTCTATTTTTAGAGTCTGGACACACCCTTAACAACATGTGACTCTGACACAGCTTGTATTAATTAAGTTTCTTTTTTCAAGATACTCATTTTTTTTTGGATGTAAAACCAATCTAATCTTACAGGTACGGTAAGAATAACTCAATAAATTTTTCGATTAACATTTATTTAGTTAAAAAATAGTGTAGTCACGTAGATAAATAAAATATTAATATATTAAATTAAAGTATTATAGTTATTATTATTCTTTAATATATATATATATATATATATATATATATATCATGTTGGCCGATAACAGATTATCAACTTTATCATATTTCTCATATCACTTTTTACATTATTTTTTATATCATTAATTATATCATATTTTTTATTATTTTTTTCACTTAATTATAATCATTAAAAAATAATATAAATAGTTATATAATAAAAAAAATGATGTGATATAATCATTTTTTATATGAGAAATGTCAAACTTCAAGGTTATAGTAAAATTTGAAGTCATTGCAACTACACATCCTATTATGTTTAAGTATATGATACATTCTCTTTTTTTATTTTTATTTTTATTTTTTTACATATCATCACCACCACTATTATCGACCGACAATCGTCTACCGCAAGCCGACCATCATCTACCAACCGTCGGCCATCACTTTTTTTTAAGTTATACTGTTCATTTTTTTAAGTTGTATAATTGTATAAATAATACCAATTAAAATAATATCAATTAAAATTATACTTGTCTATATATTTTTTTATAAATAATTGTATCTTGAAAACTTTACAAATTTTAACGATAATATTTACACACAATAAAATCTGTAAAATTTTCAATATGTACAATTATTTATAAAAAAATATAAAGACAATTATTATTATTTACACAAATTGTCAACTTAAAAAAATAGTATAACCTAAAAAAAAAGGTGATGGCAACTACAGTGGACAATGGCCAGCGGTAGTTGTGGTGGTGTGTAAAAAAAAACTTAAAAAAAAAAGAATGAATCAACATGTTATAAGTGTAAACATCGAATTTTGTCTGGGACATATTGTAAATAAAAAAATAAAAAAAATAAATAGAATCCAGCTCAATCTATTAACCTACCCATTGACCCAATATCCATGACCCAATATCCTACCCATTGACCCATTATCTAACCCACAACCCATATCCTAAACCAACTCAAACTCACCACAAACAACTTATCCTAATCAAATCCATCACCATCCTAGACCAACCCCAATACTCATCCTAAATCAGATCCCGACTTATCATCTTAAATCAATCCTAATCACACTCAAACTAAAACTCTCCACTCTAAACTCTTCCTATATTAACCCATAACCCCACACACAAACCGACAAATTTAACTCACAAAACACTTGGCGGCCTTAATACAAAAACCGCTTTTCTTGTAATCACGTGGCCTTTTCCAACCTCTGCCCAAAGTTGTTTTCTCTTCTCATCATCTTCTTCCACCATCCCATCTCCAACACCATCATCATCATCTTTTTTTCTCTATAAAAAAACCCACCATTAACACCAAGCTCCCAAACACCACCATCACCCAAAGCCATTACCTTCAACTTCTTCCTCGACCGAGAAAACACCACCCTCTCGCATCCTTACCCAACCAGATCGGTAGGAGTCATAATCGCGGCTCCACGCCGGCCGCCGCGCGCCCATATGCGAGCCGAACCGTCCGACGCCGCGTCAACCGTCGCCGCCTAGCCGTTCTTCACCTTGACCCGCGACGAGCCCGAACCAGATCCGGCAGCACCGCCCAAACCGCCACTATCCGCGACCCACATCACTCGAACGGCGCCGAACCATACCGCACCGTACAAACCAGATCTCGTCGCCGCCGAAGCCACTGTCGGAGCCGCGAAGCACCCCTCCGTCGGATCCGCTCCGGTCGCAACGCTCCCCGTGCGCCGCACCAGTCGGAACAGAACCGTTGACCGGAGAAGACCCGCCGTTCCTGCTCCAGACCGAACCAGCCCCACCGGCACCGCGACCCGCTCCGCCGATTGCCCGCCGTCGTGCGCCTCTGGTTCTGCAAATAGAAGAAAATAACCCCCCTTTTCTGTTTCGTTTTTGTTTTTTTTCCGTAAGTCTTTTTTTTTTTTTTTTTCTTTTGTTTTTTGTTTTTTTTTTATTTTCTTTATTTTTTTCCTTTTTTTTTTTTTTTTTTTCTCTCTTTCTTTTATTTGTTTCTAGTAAGTTTTTTTTTTTCAAAATAGGCCTAGTGGGCCTAAATGGGTTAAAATAAAAATAATAATAAAAATATAAAAACTAAAAAGGATAAAAAAATGAAAAATAAAAAAGAGGCAAAAGTGAAAGAAAATAAAATAATTGAAATAATTTTAATAAATAAATAAATAAATAAGTGGGATTAACCGAGTTGTGACAGCTTGTTAATCTCATAATTTTTTTTTGATCATCTGAGTTGTGACAACCTAATGATTCAAATTATTTTAAATAAATTATTATTTAATAAAGGCTCAAAATTTATTTTTTTTAATAATAAATTTAACAATCCGTAAAACGCGTCTAGCCAGCGCTTGAGCTTCACTCATTCAAACTTTAATTTGATTAACAGAGTCGCGACGACCTGTTAATTCAAATCTTTTATAAAAAATAAAAAATTAAATCTTTTTTTTAATTAAAATCAACCAACCCACACTTATTTTCTAAAGAACTACGTGACTTTGAGTTCCTCATTGCACTGAGGTACGTAGGAGCGAAATTTTTATTTCGTCAAGCCAAATTTTAAACTTTCACAAATTATTTATTTTTTTAGTTTTTTTTTTTAAAATAAAAAGGGTAAAACAAACATATTATGAGATTATTAAGTTTTGCATAACTAATTTAGGGTAACTTAGTTTTAGACGGATGTTTTAGGGGTGCTGTGGGATTAAGTCTCCACCCTTCCCTATGTATAACCGACTTCCAAATCCAATCTGGTTCCAAAGACCATTTTCAAAAAGGGTTTTCTAATTTTTCCTAATTTAAATAAAATTGGTGGCGACTCTTAACAAATTTATTTTGTTTCATAGCTCATGCCGCGATTTCGGTCGCGACAGATACGACTCCACTTTGGGGATACTTGAGAGTCAAGCCCATATAATTTTGTTGTGTAAAATTTTGTAATCTTTGTATATTTTGTTTTACCTTTTTTTCTTTATTTATTTTAATTATTATTGTTATTAAAACCTTAGGATAGAGAATTTCTCTTGGAATTTTTGTTTGTTTTTGCTTTTTTTGTTTTGCAAGATGCGGGTAGTCTTTAAGATAATGAAGGCTTGTATGCTCCCTACACCCACCACACCTACACATCTATCACACATTCGAGTGGGGCCCTATACCCGGTCCAGTGAAGCTTAAGTTAAGTAGAGGTTGTGTAGTGGTAACCATTTTGGATGTACATCCTGTTTGGCTATTGCGAAAACCTCATCTAGAGTGCGCCTTTTTCACAAATGTCCCACACCTAGTGGTTTACTCACTATTTCGTGGTCAACATTTTGAAATGGGACTTGGCTCTAGAGACCTTTAGAATAGAAAAGTCACCAAATGAAAGTTTTCACGATATAGTAAAGACTCGTAGATCCTCAAGATAGAAATCCCCCGATCCTATTAGGACACAAAGGAGCGTATCTTTCGTTATCTTTTGACTTATCCGTAAGCCTTGTGAGTTGTTTAGTCCCTTAACGTGATGAACCATACTGGTATCCCTCTTCAAAAAAAAAATAACAAAAAATTTTTTCTAAAAAAAGGGGAGGTGAATCATCTTAAAGGACCAACAACTCACTCATTAGTAAATTGTAAAAACTATGTATTAATAATTTTTTTTTCATCCCCAGGTTTGTTGGAACACCATTTAAAATTCAGTGCCTAAGGACTAGCAGTGAGCATCTTTGATTAAAAATGAAAAGTGTCATGGGATCAGATCACAAGGAGACAATTTTGAAAAAGACCCTACAACTTAAGGCCAAGATAATGGATACTGAGAGTCTAGTGGGTTTGGGCCGATTGCTGAAAAAGACGCAACGTTTGACCTTTACTGCAAGATATGAGAAAATTTTGAATATGTTAGAAGTGGACGTACAAACAGAAGCCATCACTGCAATAGCCTAGTATTATGATCCACCATTACGTTGCTTCACATTTCAAGATTTTCAGTTAGCCCCCACATTAGAGGAGTTCGAACAAATCTTGGGCTTATCGTTGAAAAAGGAAAAACCATACCAATATAAGGGACACTATGCATCATTGCCAACCATAGCAAAGGTCTTGAACGTGCCTGTAAGGGACTTACAAGAGGCAAAGGAAAACAGGAAAGGGATAGAGGGTTTCCAGAGCAAATACTTGGAAGAACATATGCGCCACTTAGCCAAGGTTGAAGACTGGAATACTTTTATGGATGTACTAGCCCTCACCATTTATGGTAGCATCATATTCCCAAATAGTGAAGACTTGGTAGGTTTCGCAGCAATCGATGTATTCCTCGCTCGACGAAATGATGCCACTAATCCTGTCCCGGCCATTCTTGCCGATGTTTATTACACCTTGAATTTATGTCATGAAAAGAAGGGTAAACGAATCTTATGTTGTCTACCGATGTTGTTTGTGTGGCTAACCTCTCACATGTTCAAGAGGGGATACGAGGATCCATGTCCCATTACAAGTCTCAAGATGCTCTAATTGAAGACCAAGAACGGTCGTGAATGGGCTGAGGAATTGACCAAGCTTGAAGATGGAAAAATCGTATGGTACCCATGGCGTAAGGAAGGGCAAACTGTGATTTATCAGTGTGAGGGGTTTCCTAACGTTCCCTTAATGGGTACTCAGGGGTGCATTAACTATAACCCCGCGTTAGCGTTACGACAACTTAGCTACCCTACTATGGGACCACCCTCGGAGTTGGAGATTACTCTTTTTATTTATAACATGCAGACGGGGTGTACCGAGACACTTGGGAGAGTGCGAGATGCTTGGAAGAATATCATCAGAAAGAGCAGAGAACTGGGAGCCAGGAGCTGTGGGGTTAAGGAGAGCTACAGACAGTGGGTCAATGACCGGGATCAAGAAGTCAAGTTACCCTTCAAAATTTCAGCTAGTAAATCTTTGCCTCTAGCTCCAATAGAAGACGAAGAAGTAAAGGAAAAGCTAACAAAGGTCAATGAACGAAGAGGAAATTAGAAGCGAGAACTAGAAAAGGTTCGCCAAGCATATGCGGTCTTAAAGCGTGAAAATTCAGAAAACTCACGCCGCTTGAAGGAGCTAACAAGAGGCTAAAGACAGGGGCAAGAACAGGATATCAAGGACTAGAAGATGTCCGGAAGGCTTCCACAAACAAAGAGTTGGGACTTAGAGGGCAAGAAAGAGATAGGGCTTTGGTGAAAACCAACAACTTAAAGAAACGCACTTCATGAATGTCAAGGCCATACAGAGTGATGCTCTTCACAGTGGATAGTATGAGGCGAAAATGAAAATGATGTCTTCAAGATACGAAGACATGATCAAAATTGAGAGGCTGCACACTGCCAAGGAAGTTGCAGAGTATGAAGCAGCATTGCGACAGGGACAGGAGGACTTGCATAAAATGATAGATCTTGTAAGGCAACAAGACAAGGACATCAATGAATGAAAAGAAGAAGCCCATCTTTTGAGAGATCGCTTTGTGAAACTAGCAGGCCTAGCCAACATGGCAATTGCAGACATTCCATATTATTTAAAGGTGGCAGATAAGATGGTCGATCCTCTTAAGACTCCAGCAGAAATTAATGACTCCATTGAGTATTGCAAGAGTCTCGTTGGACAAATGAAGCAGATGATCAAGGCCCGCTCGGTCAAGAATGGTGGATTAGACTAGACAATGATGTATTGAAAATGATGTACTCCTCTCATATGATGTTGATGATTTTTTTTCAAATGAATAAAATATGCATTATTATTGTTCTGATCCCATAGAAACCCATTTCTTTTGAACGAGACGTTCTAAGAAATGTTCGTGACAAACAGCTTTTGAACGAGACGTTCTAAGAAGTAGTCATGACACAAAAAAAAAGATCAAAGATACTCACTCAAGTCCATTCAACACGAATTAATAATGGTCTTCTAACAAACAAATAATAATCATGGTGGTTTCTAATAAATTGTTCCTTAATTGTTCACAGGAAATTTAGAACCATTGCGCGACCAAGGAAAGAAGACACCAATCAAACCCGAGTTCACAACACAAGGGCTCGAACAAAGCTTTTGGCAATGACAGCCGAAAACGAAGGAAGGAACCTAAGTATTGAAGTAGAAGAAGTGAAAGGAAGGGTGAATGAGATTACGGAGTCTCAAAGATGAATGGAAGAGATGTTGTTAGCCATGAGGGAAAGCCTCACTCGATGGGGCAGTGGAATTTCGGGCATAATACACGATTACATAGCACTTCCATGAGGACAAACCCTGCGGTTACTCTTACCGCAATACCATTTGTGTAGGAGGAACATCAAATGTTGCATCGCTAGTACTTCCTATCGGAGAAGGATACCATTCCTTGGAAGGAGCCGAAATGAAGTTCATGGCAATGCCGAGTGTGCATGGGAGCCGCCACATGTGTCTATGCCAACCGGATTTCCCATGGGTCATGCGACCATCCAAAATGACAAGATAAGAGAAGAATGGATGGAAAAGATGGAAAAACAGATTAAAGCGATCAAGAGTCCAAGTACTTATGGACCCCTTGGGATAGAAGAATTATGCCCTACTGCTAATATCATCATTCCCAAGGATTTCAAAATCCCAGAATTCGTTAAATATGATGGAAGCACCGATCCTTTCTTCCATCTAAAAACATACATTACCAAGATGTCAATCTGGTCAAAGAATTGGAAGTTTCTTGTCAGCTTCTTACATGAAAGTTTAACTGGACCAACTTTGGAATGGTGCATCCAACAAGACCTTTCCAAGATCTCCTCATGGGACGACTGGGCAAATTTGTTCATGGGACAATATCGCTTTAATCTGGATACGGCTCCAACCCGAGAGCAGTTGGGAGCACTGGAAAAGAAAAATGAAGAGACATTCAAGCAGTATGCTCAGAGGTGGAGAGCTCTAGCCGCACAAGTGCAACCGCCATTGACTCTGACGGAAATGTGCTCGTACTTTTTGGGAACTTTAGGGACTCCTTACGTTAGGACAATGACAGGCGCCGCTTACCGAGACTTCGCTGATTTAATTGCAGCTGGAGAAAGAATTGAAATCATAGTAAAGGCGGGAAAACTGCCCACTGACAGTAATGAGAGTGGTTTCAAGAAAGGGTTTTCCCCTAAGAAAAAGGAGTCAGAAGTGAATTACGTGCAAAATCGGCAACCTTCATAACCTCGATATTCACCGTCCTACCCCATATACTCACCCCATACAACCCAAACACTTACCCTTCCTATCGGATATCTACACCGTCTCTCATCTACCTCGGCCTAACCGCCCTCCTATGAACATACCTCAAGCCCGGTCATTCCAAGTCAACAATGTTCCTGTACCTCAACCATACACATCGACTCGCCCAACCTACACTTAATACCCACCTCCACCTTCGCAAAATTTCCCAAACTACCCACAGTCTCGACCAAACTTTCAAAATCAAGGCCGTTTCCGTCCCCAAAACTTACCCCTTTCCCAAAACTCGTCCATTCCAAATGCGGATCTATTCCAAAGGTTGTTTGATGCCCACCTCATTTCGAGGGAGTCCCGTACGTCCCCTCTACAACCACCGTTTCCGATGGTACAACCCAAATTTAACTTGCAGTACCATATGGATGTCGCGGGGCACTCAATCGAAGACTGAGTCTTTTAAGACCGCGCGGTAAGGAAACTTATCGCTTATGGAAAGCTGGATATTCAAGAGGAGGCTTGGACCTAGCATTGTTAACAACCCAATCCCTAACCATGGTGGGAGGAATGAGGCAAATCTTGTGGGGATTGAAGGACCACCAATAAGAAGGGTCATGAGTCTACGTACGCCGATGACTCAAATATTTGAGGATTGAAGAAAGCGAGGTTATGTTATCACCGCACCACACGTCAATAAAGAAGAAGAGAGGTATGATGGAGAGTCAAGTTGTGCTTACCATTGTGAGGGAATAGGACACGATATTGAAAATTGCTGGGACTTTAAAGTTCGAGTCCAAGGTCTACTCACTTTGGGAGTAATACAAGCCAGGCAAGGGGTAGCTTCCTTTGAAGATGTTAATGTGGTTGAACGTTTTGTACTCAAGGTGCCACCTCTCAACCAAGCCCTGACACCAGGTAAAGTAGTGGTGACAGTTAAGAAGCCAACACCATTTACTTATGATAATACTCACTCAGTGCCGTGGAATTATGAAGCAAAAGTAGAGATGAAGGGAGCCGAGGAAGAGACGTCAAAGGCTCGAGTGACTGAAATCCACCACGATGAAGAGTCTGTGACAAATATAATCACAAGGAGTGGGCGATGCTATGGCCCAGTAGAAACAGAGAAGAGGAAAGATGGAAGTTCAAAAGAAGAGGAAAGAGGGAAAGAAGAAGAGGAAGAATTTCTGAAAATCATGAAACAAAGTGAATACGATGTAATGGAACAGTTGAAGAAAACCCCAGCAAGGATATCTCTTCTGTCACTTGTCTTGACATCTGAATTGCATCGGAAAGCGTTGCTAAGAGTACTAAGTGAAGCCTATGTCAAATCTGATGTCACCCCTGAGAATGTTGTCAGCATGGTAGATCCGGTGAAGCGCATCAACATGATTGTATTTATGGATGAAGAGATCACCTCTCAGTCTGAGAAAAACCCACGGGCCTTACACATAACCCTTAAATAGGAGAGGCATTTTGGAAGAGATAACATTGCCATTAGAGATCGATCCGAGTAATTTTCAGGTATTGTTCCAAGTTATGGACATTGAGTCTGGTTATACTATGCTCCTGGGGAGACCATGGATCCACGCCTGCACCTTCACACTCCACCAAAGTATTAAATACATTAAAAATGGGTCGGTCATCACCATACACGGAGAAGAAGAAATCATGTTGACAAAACCAGTTTCGGTGCCGTATGTGGAAAGTGCAGAGAAAGACGAGGAGAATTTGTGGCACGGTTTTGAAATAATTGAGACTGGACTCGGGAGGAATGAATCCCCGGCACAAAGTGTGAATCATGTGGTGGCTCGAATCATGGCTAACAACGGGTACCAAAAAGGAAAAGGCTTGGGCTTACAGTTGCAAGGTGCAAGGACACCAGTCTCATTTCCAGAAAAGCTAGACAAGTTCGGGTTGGGGTACGAAGCATCTCTAGAGGAGAGAATGGAGAATATGACTCTGAGAAAAAGGGGTGATAGGGGCCAAATGAAGCACATTCCTCATTTGAGGGAAACGTTTCTGGCACCAGCCGAGGTAATCATGCCTGAAGAAGTACTTCGTCCCCAACATCATCTCACTTTATTAATGCACTTGCATGAAGAAGGCCCGAGAAGAGTGCAAAACAATCCATCCTTTTGCTTATGAGGAACCACTGAAGAACTGGCAATCTGAACCGATGATTGTTGCCAAGTAATTGTCTAGTCATACTGTAACAGGCAGGTATTTAAGTCTAGCTATGTTTTGATCTTATATTTATGTTATTTGAGACATTAACTAAATAAAGTTGCATATTTATTCAGCATTCCTCTTTCTCATACTTTTGGCTTATCTTTCTTTTCGTCAGTTTTCTTTTTACGTTCTGTTAAAAAAAAAAATATCTCTCGCTTTCGTGTCATCATTCCTATTCTTCTTGCCTTTCCAACTCCAACAAATTGCTTTACAGGGATCTAAGTCTTATAGAAGGTTTGCCTCATGAAAGGTACCTTGAAAACTCGTCGATTGATTCTCCTGCGACGTTTGATGAAGAAAACCCTGGATCTGATGAAGAGGATGAGATAGTTGAAAAAATATTGGAATACTCAGAAAGAAAATTTGATGTGGATAATGAAGTAGTTGAAGTGATTAACATGGGAACCGAAGAAGACAAGAAGGAAGTGAAAATAGTAGACAATCCTGAGCGTGTGGAAATGATGGCGCTACTTAAGGAATACCTGGACGTGTTTGCATGGGTCCTACAGAGATATGCATGGGTTAGACCCCGAGATAGCATCACATAAAATCCCATTGTATCCGGATGCAGAAGCAAAAAGGCAAAAGTTGAGAAGGATGCATCCTGACATGTCACTAAAGATCAAAGAGGAAGTGACTAAGCAATTAGAAGCCGGATTCATAGAGGTGTCGAGACACCCAGAATGGGTAGCAAATATTGTGCCAGTGCCCAAGAAGGATGGAAAGGTTAGGATGTGCGTGGATTATAGGGATCTAAATAAGGCAAGCCCGAAAGATGATTTCCCGCTCCCTCATATTGATGTTCTTGTTGACAATACAACAGGAAATCATAGGTTCTCGTTCATGGATGGTTATTCGGGTACAATCGTTCTCATGGATGTCGATGACAAGGAAAAAACGACTTTTATTACCCCATGGGGAACTTTTTGTTACACGGTGATGTCCTTCGGGTTGAAAAACGCTTGGGCTACATATCAACGTGCTATGGTTGCATTATTTCATGATATGATGCACAAAGAAATTGAAGTTTACGTAGACGATATGGTGGCCAAATCTAAAGAAGGGGAAAGTCATGTGGAGGTCTTGCGAAGGTTGTTTGAAAGGCTCAGAAAGTATAAGTTGAGACTCAATCCTTCTAAATGCGTCTTTGGAGCATCTACTGGAAAATTACTTGGGTTCATCGTTAGTAGAGAAGGAATAAAAGTGGACCCGGATAAGGCAAAAGCAATATGGGAAATGCCTCCTCCTAAGACTGAGCGTGAAGTGAGAAGTTTTCTCGGGAGACTCAATTACATTGCTAGATTCACCGCTAACCTCACCAGCACATGTGAGCCCATATTTAAGTTATTAAAGAAGCACCAACCGGGAAGCTGGGATGAAGAATATCAAGGAGCTTTTGACAAGATAAAGACTTATTTAATGAACCCTCCAAGATCTTTGGTACCCCTACGGCGGTCCCTCGATATTGTACCTAACCGTTGCCGCTAACCGCGATGGGGGCAATCTTTGGAGACAGCATGATGAATCCGGAAAGAAGGAGCAAGCAATTTATTATCTGAGCAAGAAATTTAATGACTTGTGAAGCCCGATACATGGCAATGGAAAAAACATGTTGTGCCCTAGTATGGACCTCAAAACGGCTAAGACAGTATATGCTCTATTACACTACTTGGCTAATCTCCCGAATGGACCCTCTGAAGTACATATTTGAAAGCCCTAATGTCTCATTAAGAGTCTCAAAATGGCAAGTGATATTATCAGAGTTTGATATCAAGTACATGACTCGAAAATCCATCAAAGGGAGTGCAATCGCGGACCGTTTAGCTGAAAACCCTCTTGAGGGTGGACAACTAATAACGTCTGAGTTCCCGGATGGAGAAATATTGATGGCAGAAGGAGAAGAAAAAGGAGAGGAGTCTGTGTGGAGGATGTATTTTGATGGGGCAGTCAATATGTATGGTAGTGGCATAGGAGCCGTTGTTGTTTCGCCAGTCGGAAAACAATACCCAGTCGCTATCAAGTTGGATTTCGAATGCACAAATAATGTTGCGATCTGGCTGTGCTAGTGGTTTACAAGTAGCAATTGACCTGGGGATCAAGCAGTTAAAAGTATTTGGAGATTCGGCACTTATCATTTACCAAGTGAACGGTGAATGGTAAACTAAAGACCCGAAGTTAGTGCCTTATCAAAAGTATTTGACCAAGTTGACCGAGAAGTTTGAAAATGTGACCTTCTCCCATCTGGCTCGAGACATGAATTAGTTTGCAGATGCCTTGGCCACTCTGGCCGTAATGACCAAGTTAGATATCCACAATAATGTCCAACCCATCCAAGTAAAGAAACATAGTGAGCCCGCATATTGTGCCAATATGGAAAGCGAGCTAGATGGTAAACCTTGGTATCATGATATCAAGCAGTACATCCAGCATAGAGAATACCCAACTGGGGCAAATGAGGTGAATAAGAAGACTGTCCACCGATTAGCAATGGCCTTTTTCTTAAACGGGGAGGTTTTATACAAGAGAAGCCATGATGGTACCTTGCTTAGATGTGTGGATGCTTGTGAAGCTCGTTTAATCATGACTGAAGTCCATGAAGGAATCTGTGGGACTCATGCTAATGGTCATATGATGGCACGAAAAATCCTAAGAAGTGGTTATTATTGGTCTACCATAGAAACAGACTGCATAGAATATGTTCGAAAATGTCATAAATGCCAAATATATGCAGATCGGGTCAACACACCTCCATTCCCCCTGCACAACATGGTATCTCCATGGCCTTTCTCGATGTGGGGAATAGATGTCATTGGACCAATTAACCCCAAAGCTTCCAACGGTCATCGCTTTATTTTGGTAGCAATTGACTACTTCACCAAATGGGTAGAAGCGTCCTCATATGCCATTATCACTCAAAAGGTATTTTCGAAAATTCCTCAATAGGGACATCGTGTGCAGATATGGAATTTCAGAAAGGATAATCACAGATAATGCTGTAAATCTCAATGATGGTGAAATACAGAAGTTTTGTGAAAAGTTCAAAATCAAGCACCATAATTCCGCTCCCTATAGACCCCAGATGAATGGTGCAGTTGAGGCAGCAAATAAGAATGTCAAGAAAATTGTAGCCAAGATGGTCGTGAACTATAAGGACTGGCATGAAATGTTACCCTATGCTTTGCATGCATATCGTACCAACATACGATCAAGTACTGGGGCAACACCTTTCTCTCTAGTGTATGGAATGGAAGCTGTCTCTCCCATAGAAATTGAGATTCCTGCTTTGAGGGTTTTGATGGAGGCAGAGTTAGAGGAATCTGAATGGGTAAAAACTCGGTATGAGCGATTGAATATGATAGAAGAAAAAGACTAGCTTGGTATCTGTCATGGACAATTGTATCAAGGCAGAATGACTAGAGCCTTTAACAAGACAAGTTCGTCTAGAGAGTTTTATCCTGGAGATTTGGTTTTGAAGAAAATTCTCCTAATCAAGAGGAAGCCGGAGGAAAGTGGGCTCCAGAGTTATGAAGGCCCTTACATAGTCAAGCATGCATTTTCAGGAGGGGCATTAATTTTGCGAACATGGACGGAGAAGAATTGCCAAGACCCATAAACACCGATGCCGTTAAGAGATTTTACGCCTAAAAAAAAAAGAATGACTCGTTAGGTTGAAAACCCGAAAGGGCGGCCTAAGCAAAAGTTAGAGCAATAAAAAAAAAAGGAAGAAGAAGTCCGTTAGGTCGAAAACCCGAAAGGGCGACCTAAGCAAAAGTTAGGGCAAACAAATGGGCGAAATCTCAAAGACAGAAGGGTTGATACTCCAAACTGGGGCAATTTTTGTTCTGCATTCAATTGGCTAATAGGCAAAATTATTGGAAGACTAAGGGAAAGATGCGGCTGAAGAAAGTAGCAACAGAGACAATTGCGGGGAATCAATTGAACGAGGAACAAGGAACCAATACTGGGGCAAATTTTCTTTCCCTTGTAATTTTCTTTCCTATGTTTTCATCTTTCAAGCGTGCGTGTCTCACTTAATTACCAGAGAAATAAAAAGAAGTTTGTTCATTCAACAAATTTCTATCCATTCATGAATGCATGTTTGACTTATTAGGTTATGTCTCAAATAACATAAATTTAAGGTCAACAGTTTGATTTTGACAATTCTACAGCAATGCTTCAATGATTGAGGCAGATTAAAAGATCTTGGTAGTCCAAAATGCATATTGCAATATGACATTTATTGGAAATGGTTTCAATGCCTCTCGCATAAGCCTTTGTTGATAAGAAGAAAAGGAAGGGGCGAATTAAGTTTGAAAAAAAAATGATGATGAAGAATGAAGAAAAGAAAAAAGTAAGACAAAAGGATTCCAAACTAACCAAAGGGCCTGATGAAGAACAACGTGTGAACAAAGGGTTTGATTGGTCAAAACTTTCCAAAGTCGTCGCTGGTTCGAATTACTAAAAGAAAAAGAAAAAAAAAGAGAATGTCTAACTGTTACAGATTGTTTCCTTGCACTTCAAGTTTTGAGCGCATCGGCTCATTGCATGTTTAGGTTTTGAGCGCATCGGTTCGTTTTGTTGCATATTTAAGTTTTGAGCGCATCGGCTCGTTACATTGCATGCTTAAGTTTTGAGCGCACCGGCTCATTGCACTTGCATTTTCAGTTTGAGCGCATCGGCTCATTGCATGTTTAAGTTTTGAGCGCATCGGCTCGTTGCATTGCATATTTAAGTTTTGAGCGCATCGGCTCGTTGCATTGCACTTTAAGTTTTGAGCGCATCGGCTCGTTGCATTGCATGTCTAAGTTTTGAGCGCATCGGCTCATTGCACTTGCATTTTCAGTTTGAGCGCATCGGCTCGTTGCATTGCATATTTAAGTTTTGAGCGCATCGGCTCGTTGCATTGCATGTCTAAGTTTTGAGCGCATCGGCTCATTGCACTTGCATTTTCAGTTTGAGCGCATCGGCTCATTACATGTTTAAATCTTGAGCGCATCGGCTCGTTGCATTTGCATGTTTAAGTTTTGAGCGCATCGGCTCATTGCATTGCATGTTTAAGTTTTGAGCGCATCGGCTCATTGTACTTGCATTTTCAGTTTGCGCATTGGCTTTCATTATTTAAGTTTTGAGCGCATCGGCTTTCGTCAGCACTTGCATTTTAAGTTTGAGCGCATCATTTTTAAGTTTTGAATGCAGCATCATTCTTTGCATTTTAATTCATGAATAAGACGTCATTCCTTGCATTTTTAAGTTTTAGTAACAGATCGGCTCCTTGCATTTTTAATTTTTGAGCGCATCGCTCCTTGCATTGTGTTCTCGCATTGTCTTCATTTCTCCCGAACAAAATTTGGGTTTATTTTTTCTTCGTTCCTTACTATGATAAAATGAAAAGTTGCGATTATTCTTTTTTATCTAGTAAGAAACAAGTAAAGAGAAGGCAATCAAACACCGAATTTTGTCCGGACATATTGTAAATAAAAAAATAAAAAAATAAATAGAATCCATTGAATCTATGACCTACCCATTGACCCAATATCCATGACCCAATATCCTACCCATCCGACCCATTATCTAACCCACACAACCCATATCCTAAACCAACTCAAACTCACCACAAACAACTTATCCTAATCAAATCCATCACCTATCCTGTGACCAACCCCAATACTCATCCTAAACAGATCCCGACTTATCATCTCAAATCAATCCTAATCACACTCAAACTAAAACTCTCCACTCTAAACTCTTCCTATATTAACCCATAACCCCCACACACAAACCGACAGCTTTAACTCACAAAACACTTGGCGGCCTTAATACAAAAACCAGTTTTCTTGTAATCACGTGGCCTTTTCCAACCTCTGCCCAAAGTTGTTTTCTCTTCTCATCATCTTCTTCCACCATCCCATCTCCAACACCATCATCATCATCTTTTTTTCTCTATAACAAAAAACCCACCATTAACACCAAGCTCCCAAACAGCCACCATCACCCAAAGCCATTACCTTCAACTTTTTCCTCAACCAGAAAACACCACCCTCTGCATCCTTACCCAACCGGATCGGTAGAGCCATAATCGCGACTCCATGCCACCGCCCGCGCGCGATATGCCGAGCCGAGACCGTCCGACGCCGCGTCAACCGTCGCCGCCTAGTGTTCTTCACCTTGACCCGCGACGAGCCCGAACCGGATCCGGCGAAGACGCCCAAACCGCCACTATCCGCGACCCACATCACTCGAACGACGCCGAACCGACCGCACCGTACAAACCAGATCCGTCGCCGCCCCGAAGCCACCGTCGAAGCCGCGAAGCACCACCCCGTCGGATCCGCTCCGGTCACAACGCTCCCCGTGCGCCGCACCGGTCGAACAAGCCGTCGACCGGAGAAGACCCGTCGTTCTGCTCCCAGACCGAACCAGCCCACCGGCCGCGCGACCCGCTCCGCCCATTGCCCGCCGTCGTGCGCCTGGTTCGCAAATAGAAAAAAATAACCCCTCCTTTTCTGTTTCGTTTTTGTTTTTTTTCCGTAAGTCTTTGTTTTTTTTTCTTTTGTTTTTTTGTTTTTTTATTTTCTTTATTTTTTTTCCTTTTCTTTTTTTTTTCTTTTTTCTCTCTTTCTTTTATTTGTTTCTAGTAAGTTTTTTTTTTCAAAATAGGCCTAGTGGGCCTAAATGGGTTAAAATAAAAAAAATAAAAACTAAAAAGGATAAAAAAAACGAAAAATAAAAAAAAAAAGAGGCAAAAGTGAAAGAAAATAAAATAATTGAAATAATTTTAAAAAATAAATAAATAAATAAATAAGTGAGATTAGAGTTGTCTAGAATGAAACATTTTAATCTGTAATTTTTTTGGATCATCCGAGTTGTATAACCTACAATGATTAAATTATTTTAAATAAATTATTATTTAATAAAGGCTCAAAATTTATTTTTTTTAATAATAAATATAACAATCCGTGGTGACGTCTAGCATGACGCAGAGCATTTCTCATTCAAACTTTAATTTGATTAACAGTCGCGACGACCTTGTTAATTCAAATCTTTATTTGATTAACATTAACGATACACTAATTCAAAAATTTAAATCTTTTTTTTAATTAAAATCAACCAACCACACTTATTTTCTAAAGAACTACGTGGCTTTGAGTTCCTCATTCTTGCACTGAGGAGTGCGTAGGAAAAATTTTTATTTCGTCAAGCCAAATTTTAAACTTTCACAAATTATTTATTTTTTTTTTTAGTTTTTTTTTAAAATAAAATGGGTAAAACAAACATATTATGAGATTATTAAGTTTTGCATAACAAATTTAGAGTAACCGTTTTAGGACGGATGTTTTAGAAGTCTTGTGGGATTAAGTCTCCACCCTTCCCTATG
This sequence comes from Ormosia emarginata, assembly GCA_029884605.1. Taxonomy (NCBI): domain Eukaryota; kingdom Viridiplantae; phylum Streptophyta; class Magnoliopsida; order Fabales; family Fabaceae; genus Ormosia; species Ormosia emarginata. The sequence continues at coordinate 29,750,902 of JAQQTP010000080.1, read as the reverse complement.
CATAACCGACTCCCGAATCCAATCTGGTTCCAAAGACCATTTTCAAAAAGGGTTTTCCAATTTTTCCTAATTTAAATAAAATTGGTGGCGACTCTTAACAAATTTATTTTGTTTCGCCGCTCCCGCCGCGATTTCGATCGCGACAATAAGTCATTTATTATAGCCGTTGATGTATTTTTTAACACAATCAACGGCTATGATTGACAAGGTACACCATACACCCTCTAAAGAATTAACCAAAATTTGGCATAAACCTGAAGAAGTTTAACTTCAATTGGCACATTGAAGGTTAAAAGCATTACACCGTCAGAGAATCAGGATTATATTTACAAGGATAATTCCATAGATCTCAACATTGAAGTTAACTCTATGGAATTCTACTCGGCTTACATGAGCAATTGCTGCGGTTTCTCTACAAAACCTAGAGTCCATGGTACCGAAACCATCACAACTAGTCAAGCTTGCAAGCAACCACAGAACCATTGCTTTTATTCATCAGAAATATGACTTGGACACTGCAAATAAACAGAATATCATTCTAAATGAGTGAAAACAAAGATAACACAACTAGAAGAATAACTATGAAATAATTAAAATAACAACTAACTGGTGTTGCTTGTTTAAACATATAAGATGGCATGAACTCTTGAACAATTTTAAAAGAATTTGCTGCCTCTAGACTTAAATAATGTGCCAAAGCCAAAAGCTCAACTACATAGTTTACTAGTGGTACCAGGAACAAGAATGAACTTCCTGCTCTTTCCTCTCACTAGAAGTATGAAAACATAGAGTAGAAACATTTTCCAATAATGCTTTACCATTTACAAAGGAACCCATGACAAGCATTTTACTTGCGTATTGGTTTCAATACACTGGTATAGAACAGAAATTCTATATGGTAAACCCTATCAATTTGCATAGAAAAAGATGGCAAGTGTCTCCAGCCAAGAGAAATACCAAATGGGCATGATCACAATAAATATCAATGTCAATATTCAATGACAATAAAGGGATGTAAAGAAACCAATTCCGAAATTTCATACTTAATAATGTGCCATCCTTCAAAATGCATACAAAAATTATCTCTTTTTCTTTGATAGGGATGAGGGAGGAGGGTTAATCTATGATGCAAGTGTTAAAAGTAAGAAAGACAGAAAAAATTAGGTCAAATTAGAGAATATGAATATTAAAAAGATTAAAGATTCAAAACATTATGAGGAATTCAAATTTAATAATAAATGCACACAACTTCTAATGAGATAGAATAGTAATTGACCTTTAAAGTCTTGCAAATTTCCAATTATTCATGGAAAATAATGTGAATATATGATGCTTACTTTTGCTTTACCAGCAGTGTTCTAACATATAAACTATAAAGGAACATCTGCACTGATTCTTCAATATTATAGAAACAACTTTTAGATGAGTAAAATCACATATGACCCAGTGGATTTCGGCATCTGCTAATGTCAAATAGTTGTATTCATAACGAAATTTTCAATGGACTTGACACCATATTATGGCACAATCACTAGCCTGTCATATATCCAATGCAAACTTCATATTTGTAAATATTTATTATAAAATTGATGTATTGTTTAAAGGAGATTAGAGCACACCTCTTCAATAGGAAAGAAGATTACAAGTAAACCCAGTGTGCACAAGTTGGTTAACTGCATCCCTGAACTTGTAATAGTCATCAACTTTGTTGTAGACTTGATGAGAAATTCGGGCATATCCGGTTACTGGCCCAACTTCCGCATCTCTTGGTGGTCGATAATATATTGGAACTTCAACACCAAAATGATCCCTCAAATGTGTCCTTAACTTGAGAGCATCAGCATCACTGGTAATCCCCAAACAAGCCGGCAAACCTACCATAATCATGCTAGAACACATATCTGGAGGACTCCCAAGATGAGTTCCCCATGCCTTGGCCAACATGTCTCCCATCTCCACAACAGCATCATGATTCCTCTTCTTGATCCCTTCAATGCCTCCTTCAAACCTATTAATAAATTCTAAAACTGCAGGAACCACCAACTGGGCACTATAGTCCCTAGTACCAATCCAAGCACTTTCTATGGCCAAGCCGTTGCCATACTCATGAGACACCACAGGATGGTGCAAGTCAGAACACTTGGGAGATTTCCGACTATACAGAAAAGCAATTGAAGGTGGGCAAAAAAACCACTTATGCAAATTGCTGGTGTAAAAATCTGCATCAATCTCCTTCATATCAACGTCAGTGCATCCAATTGAATGAGCAGCATCCACAAAAACTTGATCAACTCCTTCCTCCCTGCAAATCTTAACCAAATCCTTCACCGGAATCACCACACTCGGCATCGAAGTAACATGATCAATCACAGCTAGCCTAACCTTCTTGCCATCACCCTTTCCTCTCTCCAGTGCCTTCCTAAATTCACTAACGATCTCATCATTAGAAGTCACAGGAAAAGGGAGTGGAACTTCAATAACTTTACCTCCAGCACGCGTGACATAGGCCTCAATGGACTTCTTGACAGCACCATAAGCGTAATGGAGCATGAGGACGACATCCCCTTTCTGAAACCTTCCCTCCTGGAAGGCCCAAGCGGTTTGCTGAAGGACGATGGCGACGGCGGTGGTGGCGTTATCCACGATTGAGATCTCGTCGACGTGTTCAGCGTTGACGAATTCCTTGATTATGGTCCTGGATTGGAGGATCCTCTTCTTGAGCTCGTTGAAGTAGAAGTGGTCGGGTTGCCGGAGAAACTTCAGCTGCCACTGTTGCTGGGCGGCGATGATGGAGGCTGGGCAACAGCCGAAGCTTCCGTTGTTAATTCGAGCGACGGAGGTGTCGTGGTGAGAGAACTCGAACTGAATCTCGGAGGGAGTGATGGAGGAGGAGGAGGAGGAAGAGAGCTTTGGCTTTTTGGGTGTGTGGGAAATGGCATCGCCGTTGTGCTCATGGGTGTGATTGTTGTTGTGGTTGTTGGAGGCCATTGGAGATTTGAGTGATGAAGAACTGAGAACAGAAGAAGAACAGGAACACCATAAGAGAGCGAGTGTGTTGCGTGGAGATAGAAAGGGAAGAGTGAAAGGAAGAACCCTAGAGATTAGGGGAACAGGGACAAGTGGGGTTACCTTACAGTAAGTATGTATGAGAATAAAAAAAGATCGAGATTAAAATATATAAGAAGTGAAAACAACATATCAGAAATTATTATTATTTTTTTTCTGTTAAAGATTTAATTTTTGTGTCTTTTAAAATTGAAATAGAATTATTTTTACTCTTATTTTTTATTAATTTTTTAAATAAAAGAAAAATAATTATATCTTTTTTTAAAAAAAAATTTATTCATCTTTATTTATTTCGTTTCATTCTATTAATAAAAAATTATACATATAATTAATTCAGATAAAATCTAATAAGGGAAATTTACCTGTCTCCCCTTTACTCACTGGTCTCTTACCCTCAAGTTTCAGGTCACACCTGCTCTCTGACTCACGTGATCTTTGTTCGGTTTGTTTCTTCGTTCGTGCTCACCCAATGCTAACCTAACATGTGATTATTATTATACACAAGGAACTAAGGATTGCCGGAAGATGTTTAAATACGGCAAGAAACAATCAACTTATAGCAAGGCTTCAAGGCTTGAATTCTCAATTGTAGGCTTCAATAACTCTGTTATTGAGTTCATGGCCAAAAACAAGATTAAAAGAAGTGAAAACGATACATAGTTTAGTTTATTTATCAGTTCGGATTATAGGGTGATGTTGTCTTTATTCTTAAATTCTTACTTTATGTAAGATTAATTGAGTCATAACTTAGTTAAACGGTTAGACCATGGAAAATGATTAAGGATATTAATTTTCTTTTTAAATTGTATGGTTTCTTGAATGGAAAAGTTTAATTGCATGCAAATATAAAATATAAAAGAAAATACAAATTAAACACAAACTACACGTGGAAAGATCATAGAGGAGAGAAAAACTTGAGTGATGTTCTTTCTTTGCATGACAAACACTTGTTGCTTTACCGGGGATTTCTGTTTGATTTGTCTGTACATACATGTAACATTGTTTTTCTTGAAAATAAACCACGGTAAATGATTACTATGTTGTCTAATATAAACCATGTTTAGGAAGGTGTATAGTGTATTACGAGATTATTATTATAGATTGTGTTAAAAAATATATTAATAGTTATAATGAATAATATATAATTTAGTGATTCAATTTTTTTAAGTTGTATTGTTTTGTTTTTATTTTTAGATTATATAATTATATAAATATTATTAGTTAAAATTTATAATATTTTTAGCCTGTATAATTATTTATAATTTTTAAAATATTATTATATATAAATATTATTAGTTAAAATTTGTAATATTTTTTATCAATTAAAATCTAATAATATTACAAGTTAAAAAATATATATTTTTTAAAAATCCCTTACACACCTACATGGAAAAAATTGTAAGGAATTTTTTAAAAAATATTATTTGTGTGTAAATATTATCAATTAAAATATATAAAATTTGTAATATGCATAATTATTTATATACGGTTAAAATTTGTAAGGATTTTTTTAAAAAAAACTTATATATATATATTTTAAAATATATTATTAAAAATCCTATAAAATTTAATTAGTATTATTTATACAATTGTACAATTTAAAAAAACAGTACAACTTAAAAAAAAAAAGACTAGATGACTTGCAATAATAAGTCATCTTAAATAATGTACTATACACCTAAATTTAAGATGATGTATAATAAGATCCACCATGATTACTATAAGGGTATTACTTCTTCAATCTAAACTGTATGGTTTCTTGAATGGGAAAGTTTAATTGCACACAAAAAAAGAAACACAGATCAAACACAAACCACATGTGGAAATATCACAGAAGATAGACAATCTTAAGTGGTGTGCATTTTTCTTTGGATGACAAATACTCATTCCTTTACGAGGGATCTATGTTTGATTAGTCAGTACAAGTAATATTGTTTTTCTTGAATGTAGCTAATTGTACTTGTAAATAAAAGTATTTATTTGTTTCATATTATATATCATTCTTTCCAACTCAAGCATCCTTAGATTTAGATTTACATTCTTATTTCTTAATATGTGTTGTAATCTCATAATAAATTATCATTGAAGTTGTTAATTTGACATGTCTTTAGGATGAAGAGTGTTTTCATCTTAAATTTTTGTTTATCAAAAAATAAAATTTCCTACTTAAACTTAATTTACAATTTAATAATGGATAGCTAACTAAATTTTTTTGTTATGCATAATTGATCCCTGAAGTTGATAAATTTACATTAATTTTAAAATGGGAAGATCCTTCCTCACCAAAATATATTGTAGAGACCAATTGTGAGGATGAATGAAAAACAATAAACAACTACCAAATTACGTTTAAGAATGCTTTTCTTATTCATCTTTGCACTTGCCATCTTTTATGCTGATTGGATTGGTGTTGGGTATCAAACGGACAGCACTAAAGTTTTGAAAATACGCAAATTACCAACTTAGAAATAGTGAATAATAATTAATTAATTAAATTTTATATTTAGTGTTAAATATATTATTTAATTAACTGATTATCGTTCCTCAATTTCTACTCAATCCAATAAAATAATCTTGATTTACCAGCTCCATCATTCTCTCAATAAAATAAAGAGCTACATTACATCATGCTTTATATTAGGATTATTTTATTTGTTTTGCTAACAAATGTTTTTAGGGTATTTGTTAAATATATTAAAATAAAAAATTTAATATGAAAACAAAGTATTTAATATATTAAAAATTAAAAATATTTACTTTTTTATATAAAATTTCATATTTTAATATTCTTAACAAATAAGACATTTATTAACAAAATCCTCATTTTATATATAGTTTTGCCCACCAATTAGGTTGATATAGGGCATATGAGCAAGATGTTTAAAAATTCAACCCCACAATTACAAGTCATAGTTTTCAATTTATTGCATCTGACGACTTAAAACATGATAGATTATTACATTTGAAAACACACAACTGACAAAACCTTTCATTTGTTATTGAAAAATATAGTCAAAATTCTCTCAAAATGGCATGGAAAAAGAGGAATTATAACAATTTTTTTTTCTGTTATACAACTTTTTGAGTTTACATGTCATTAATCCATTATTACAGATGTATAAAATTGAAAACCTTAGATTTTTCATTTGATTAAATTATTTAGTTATATTTAACTTTTTAAAGTATATCATGCATTTAAATGAAGCTTAGCTTAATCCAGTTTAATCCTTTATTGGTGCATAAGAATTGCTCCTCCTGACCAGATAAACAAAGTTGTCTTTCATGGATTACTAGAATGATTCATGAACAAATTAATTTTGTTTTTGTTTTGAGTAGGACATGCAATTGCTTTTGATTGGAGATATGGACGCCGATGACACCATATTATTTGATAGACTGCCGGCTGATTTTATATGCTTGTCAGCTTCATATTCCACTTATTCCCACTTTCTTTCTTTCTTTTTTTAAAACCTACACTTAGTTTTCACTTTGTAATTAGGTGAACAATTTAAAAAAAAAGGAAAAAAACTCTTTTCATAGAAAGTTTATTGCCATCAAAGTTGTATACAAATCTATATTCTGGTGCTCACATTCAGGACTAAATAAACGAAGCAGCAAAGCTGTGTTCAAGCTTACAGTTACAGCATCACAAGCAGCCCAACAAAGTTTCCAGGACTTGCATAACACACAAGTCAGAAATTTGATGAGTTGTTTATTAGAAGACTGTTTGAGATTGAAAACATAAGCTTTTATAAACCTAAAAATAAAAAAAAGAAGTGAAATTACAATGGAATGAATTACAATCCTACAGTTTTCTGTTATAGCATGGACATAGTCTGAACTTTGAAGGAGGAGAGAGAGGAAAAACGCTAAATGTTATTCACAATCTCATAAGGATAAAGTTATTTTAAAGTAAATTTGTCTTTAAAGTCAATAAATAAAAGTGTATTTATTTTTAAATTTTAATAAATAAAAATTTCAATGTATTTTAAATTAAATTAAAAATAAATATAAACATTTACTTGTTCACTTTAAAAAAAAATTCATCTCGAAAAAACATTATAGAGTGAAACCACATCATATGAGACATACATAAAATGAACCTTTTCTAATAAGAAAGCAGCCTAAATGATAGAGAACTTTTCCCTTATTACTTTTCTTTTCTCCTTTTTCTTTATTCTGTTATGTTACATTTTAAAAGGACAGATGTAACTAATTGAAGAAGCGCCTGTTAAACTCGAGGAGTATACCACCTGCCACTTTAGGAGGAAGAAAAGAGCAATAGCTACTCACTCAAACACAATGAATTGAATAACAGTAAAGGCAGACTTGCTAATCCTAAAGACCACAAAGTTGCAACAGTCACGTTCGGCTCACGGTTGATATAGTAGTTTTTAAAAAGTAACAAGAAAAAACTCCACAATTGCTGTATTTACCCCAATCATCAACAATAGCAGAGTCATGTTATCAGCAATTAAGTGACATCATTAAGTTTGAGACTAGTTAAAATAAGGCCAAAAGAATAAGCAAAGCTGCAAAGGGTTAAAAGTTGCCAATATAAACTAACAAGAAATCATAATAGTGACATGGACAAGTGTAAAAGAATAAGATACACGGAATGGATTTGAGTCTTCTCATGTCATTTTTTTTCTCATATAGTCAAGTGAAAGAGAGAGATAGACACGATAAACACAAATGTTATAAAAGAAATTTCATAAATTATGACTGAGTCCTACTAATAAATATATTTATGTCTATCTTTCTCTTCCACTTGATTAATTGTGAAAAAAATGACATAAGAGGATTCAAATTCACACCGAATGGTAGAGGTATGAGTGGACAAGGGTTAAAAGTAAATAACGGAATATAACAGAACTTTCAAGATTGCAGCTTATTGACATGTATGTAGAAAACAACAGAGAGCCAATGACAAGAGCAAAAGGTATATGTTCTGGACTGTGGTCCGGGGTACCTCCCTTAAAGGCAAACCCGGCACATATGCCACGATGATCCGGACTACGCCCCTCAGCTAGACATCTGTACGCGGGTACTAGTCATACTGTCCAACCAACGCCTCATAGGTCCGCGTCTGGCCTGATCATTGCCTATGCAACACTTTATAGTGTGAGGACCATGACCGCCTGCTACAGTGGTTGGCCACTAACGTGACAGGCCCGCGATTCTAGGGATCTGCCTAGTGATCGTGGGAGGGAGGCACCCTCCGTTAGGCCTCTGCCTGAACGATCGTGGAAGAGAGACACACTCTCCCCCGTCAGACTACGATATCTGAAAACCTGCACTCTGAGACAAATGCTCAAGGATTACACTCATGTACTATAAGTATCACCAAACACTCTTTAAGAGGTAACCCTTAATTCCGACGGTGTATGCTTCCATTATTTCCAATCTGACTTGAGCGATGGAATCATTTGCAGGTACTCAACCCTCCTATTCAAGATTGTTGGAGGTGACAATTGCACAAGGAGAAAGAAATCACCGATACGTGTCTACTCAAGCACTCTCTGAATCCATTTCAGAATAGTATATAACAAACCATATAGTGCAGTCGGCAAAGGACCCAAGATGCTAATCCTGGACTATCAGTAAAGATCCTGCTGTTTGTCTCATTAGCCTAGAATAAGGTTTTGCATCAGACCTAATGAGCTCCCCATCAGAAAAGCCAAGGAAACGCCTCAATGACATCGAATTAGTTGCCTGATTCAATTTATTGCTATATTGTAAAATATTCCAGACAGTTAACACCTTAGCATACTGTACAAAATAATGATTGTTCACTTTGAATGACTCTTACATCCAGACTTCCAGAGGGAAGACAAAAAACAGAAAGAAATATACCAGTGGCAGTGTCTCAATTTACCAGTAATCATAGAGCCACTTACATGTATGTGTTTGTATTGCCTTGGCATTTCCTCGAACATTTGGGTGGCACGTTAAAAATAGCAATTATAAGATCCACAAGTGATTAATGCAAAATCAAATAACAAATTCAAAAAATAACAAAGAGTCGCATAAAATCATCAACTTCATTTATGAATCGCCGGCCCGAAGGATTAGAAGAGTAACATAGAGGAATTGCTTTTAGGGTCGGCGTTATTATGGATTGGGTTAGTAAACGAGAAGCCCATTATGAGGCCCAATAATATAGTAGTTGGTATTCGGTGTCACCAAGTCAACTACTCAGTCTTGTTGCATCATTTTTTTGGTAGATAAAGGTTAGAAAATAAGGAAACGTTTGTGGAACTTCTAAATTTTTCATGATTTATTATTTGTAATTTACATATCAGGTAAAAAGTATGGTCTTTATTGTAATATAAGAAATTTTATAAATTTTAACTATTAATATTTATACACAGACTTAAATATAAAAAACTTAAATCAATTTTTTTTACTATATATATATATAATTTTATAAATTTTAACTAGTATTATTTACCTACATAATAATAAAATTTTAAAAAAATGATTAATTGACCATAAACTGTAAATTTGGTTGCGACAAAACATTGCCTGAAAAGAAAACTTAATCTTCTGAATTGGGTAATACTTAAGAAAAATCTTCTTCAAGATACTAATTTTAGAATCTGTTTGTTTGTGCTTTTTTATAAGAAAAGTATTTTTAATTAAATAATAATAATTTTAAAACATAGACATATGTTTAGATAAAATTTTAAAAAATCTAATAAAAGTAATTTTTTTGTGTTTTTAAATAAGAATAAATTACTTTTTAAAATAATCAATTATTGAGAGATATAATAAAAAGAAAAAAAAATATAAGAATTACTTTTTTACTTATATTCAAATATAAAATAATTTTAACTTTTCATAAAAAATTTAAAAAAAAATTAATTATTTATCTTATATTATAATCACTTTTTTAAAAACTTACTTAAACGCAATCTTACTAAGATTCGAACACATTATCTTCTAAAGATTACAAGCTATTTATTATCATTTGACTATTGTTGCATAATTTTACAAAAGGATGAAATCCTTTTCAGCCCCCCCCAAAAAAAAAAACAAAACCATTAAAATACTATGCGAAAGTTCCAGGTAATTTCCTTACAGGATGTGTTATGATATTACTTTTGCTTCCACGTTTGAAAGCGTCCTCAAAGGCACAGCACAAGCGCCGTAGTGTAGGGTAATGAAAATGAAAGGATGTTATAAAAAAAAATTATTTTAACGCATAATGATACCATTTTGATTTTAAATTTGGAAATTTATTTAATGTTATAAAAATAAAATAAAATATTTAAAATAAAAAACAGGTGAAAACTAATTTAATGTATTTATCTAATAATTTTTTTTATTAAAGTGAGAATTCTTAAGATATAATTTTGAGAAGTAATATAGATAAGATTTGGGTCTTGAACACACCAGAATAATTAAGTAAAATATATTCAGCTACCCAAAAAATCATAATTTTAATATTTTAATATAAATAAGACATAAAGTGGTAATTGAAATTTTGATCAAAATATATTTTGAAATTTGTTGTATGTGTTTTGTCCAAATGGTATGGCATCCTTTTCTGTATTAGTCGTCGTTCGTCTAAACCCTTACCCCGACTTCTCCAACTGGAATGAATATTTTAATCACATTATTTGCTCCAAATCATTTCGGTTCTAGTTTATAACGAAAAAATATAGAAAACTTCGGTTGCGTAGCTGAAATGAAATAAATTGAAGTGTCCCTTCTCAACCTTACGCAACATTTAAGAAAATAATATGTCCATATTCTTCTGATTAGTGCCATGGAATGAGACACCACAACTACTTGCAAGTTCTATTCGTGTTTCACTTGCAAATAAAAGAATCCTGGTAACATTCCGTTCAAAATGGTTATCATGAAATGGAAATTTATAAACGTTATTGGCATATTTGAATTATAATTTATAAACTATAGTTTGATTTAAATGTTATTTATAGATAAAATTCAGTTTTCACATTCTAAATTGAAATCTGGAGTGTGTAAACTATGATTCAAACATATGCTGTAGATATCTGATCATTGTTATCACTTAGATTCTATAATGTTCTACATCATGGAAGAGATAATTATTTTATGTTTTATTTTTTTTCAAAAGCGTTGAATCAAATAATAATTACAATTACTATTACTATCATTATCATTCAAACATCACTCCCAATATGAAGAGCTTATCAATCAAGCATTTTACTGCACATAAATAAATAAAATAAATCAAATGTAGTATTATCACAGAAGAAAAATCAAATAAAAGCTAGTGCTGTAAATAACAGGGGCAGCGTTCTTTTTATTAGTTAAGATAATAAATTTAATTTTGATATATTATAATAGTTATAAATTATACGATGTGATATTGTACTACTATATTGTTTAATTACATTGTTAAAATTTTAATACTGCTAATACATGAAAAATTAATCCTAAAATATTTTCACCTTCTTTAATATTTAAACAAAAAATATTGTTTTACAGTTAGTACAAGGCTCAAGCAGATATTTTTATTTCAACAATTTATATTTTATTTAATGATCATTAATAATTTAATATGGTAGTTGACAAAACAAGTTTATAGTTTCTAGTTAACTTCCATTATTAGTGGACGACCTTCCAACTTTTGTCATTTTATTAAAATAAAATAAAAATTCCAACTTTTGTGTGTACGTGTACTATTGCGTCCAACACTCCAACTGGGTTCTCTCTATTTCAGACTTTGGCTTTTTGGTAGCAGCAGCATCTGTTGTAGCTTCAATCTGAGAAAGGTTTGATTTTTCTTTTTATTTTTATCATTTTCATCACAGTGAGCTCAGTCCAGTTGGTTTCAATCCAGAAATATATTTCTCTTGTAATTTCTACTAGATTTGACCTGTCCTGTACTTGGTTTGTTTCAGTTTTATTTTTCTATCTTTTGATCTTGAAACATTATGTTCAACCCAGATGATTTCTCTCTAGTAATATCTGTTTTTTTTTTCCCTTCAGATTTCTACTAGATTTGAACTGTCCTGTAATTGGCTTGTCTCCAGTTGTCTGTGTAAACATGTTTTATCTGTATTTGGCTCTCCTTTTTCCTTTTTCTTTTTGATTTTGATGTATCTATTCGTTTATTTGGCATATGGGTATTAGGGATCTGTATGAAATTGTAACATTAGTAGATTTAACTGATTATGTTTGATTTTTATTTTATTTTTGTTGTTGTTTTCCATACCCTTTATATTTATGGGTTGAACGAGTGTAAAAATAACTTGCGTAGAAGACAAAGAAATAAATCAACTGAAAATAATGTTGTTTATAAGCTTTGTGATGAAGATCTTAGCAATAGCATTTCCTTTCTGCCTCGTTGACCGAACCTGAAAAAAGGGTATACGTTAGCTGAATGCTTTTTTTCTTTCCTTTTTCATTTTAATTTTTGGTGTTTTTATCAAAATTGACTGTTAGAAGACCATATTCTTGCTTATTAGGAAGCCAAAGATGTTCTCGTTTAGGCTTGGCAAGAATATGATGCTAGGAGTAATTACTGCCTGAACAATTGAATATCTGCAGTAAATAGTTCTATATTTTCTTCTTTTTATTTATCTTACTATATATTTTATTTATCTGTGACACTGGTAGTGTGTAAAATGGACTTCAAGGGCCTAGAGTCTGAAGACTTAACTGTCCATTTCCTTCCCTGTTCCATGGTTGTTTGCCTTCTGTATATAATTAGGACTGTATCTAGCTCAACTTACTTTCAGATTAACTTGTCCAACAGATTTTCCGTGACTATGGGGCACAAGCATTTGTGGGTTGCTTTCTGTTTATGGGCTTTAACATGCTCCCTTCTTCCTTCTTTCTCCTGTGGACTTCTGAGAATTGGTTTGAAGAAGAGACCTCTAGATCTTCAGAGTATTAATGCTGCTAGAAAGTCAAGAGATGATCTAAGGTCAGGAAGACCCATGATGGGTGCACATGATCAGTATATTGGTAAGTCAAATGGTGAAGATATAGTACCTTTGAAGAATTATTTGGACGCTCAATATTTTGGTGAGATTGGAATTGGCACACCCCCACAGACCTTTACTGTCATATTTGATACTGGTAGTTCCAACCTTTGGGTTCCATCATCAAAGTGCTATTTTTCGGTGAGTTCAACATAACTTTTGTGTCTTCACAACCAGGTACATATATGCGTATCCTATTGACTAATGTTCTCTTGCAGCTTGCCTGCTATACCCATAGTTGGTACAAGGCAAAGAAATCCAAAACATATACCAAAAATGGTAATGCTGGCTTCTCATTGTTCATGTTCATTATAGCAGTACTGTAATAGATGCAAGCATTAAATTACATGATACTGTATACCGTATATATATAAGCCATTTAATATAAGTATAATTATACCTATCAACTCAGGAACATCATGTAAAATACGCTATGGCTCTGGATCAATTTCTGGTTTCTTCAGTCAAGATAATGTTAAAGTTGGCAATGTTGTTGTCAAGCATCAGGTGAGTATTTTATTTATGAGCTTCCACTTCAACATAGATTGTACAGATTTGTACCAATACTTACAAATATCAATATTATAAACTGTAGGATTTCATCGAGGCTACCCAAGAAGGAAGTCTTTCCTTTCTGGCAGCAAAATTTGACGGTATACTTGGGCTTGGGTTTCAGGAGATCTCAGTTGCAGAAGCTGTGCCACTATGGTATATTTTGACAATTCGACCTGTCTTTTGTTGTTTCATTTGTATCTGATTTCCATGTTAGAGTGAAGTATTGTGAATCTTTTCTGTGCCTTTAATTTACTGGTCCATTTTAAAATCACAGGTACAATATAGTGGAGCAAGATCTTGTAAGTGAGAAGGTGTTCTCTTTTTGGCTCAATGGGGATCCAAAGGCGAAAAAGGGTGGTGAATTAGTTTTTGGTGGTGTTGACCCAATGCACTTCAAAGGAAAACACACTTATGTTCCAATTACTAGAAAAGGTTACTGGCAGGTTAGCAAAATAAAATTTAGTTTGATCAGGAATTCCTTTAATATATATATTAGTTTACTCAAGAAAAATTTCTTTTTCAGATTGAAATGGGAGATTTTCTCATTGGAGGTCTTTCAACAGGTGACTTTATTGTTCCTCAACAATATAAAAGTTCTCTTTTGATTCCAAAGTGCATTTAATTCTGAAATATATCAATGTTATTGTTAGGTGTTTGTGAGGGTGGCTGTGCTGCTATTGTGGATTCAGGAACATCTTTGCTTGCTGGTCCAACGGTATGTGCATCCATCTTTCTGAAAAAATTTTGCTTGTAGATTTTCATTTATAATTTCTGTTGACTGTTAATAATTTCAGCCTGTTGTGGCTGAAATCAACCATGCTATTGGAGCTGAAGGAGTTCTGAGTGTAGAATGTAAGGAAGTTGTTTCTCAATATGGAGAGAAGATATGGGATCTCTTAGTATCAGGGGTAAGTTTTCCTTTCTTCTCTATTAAGTTTTTGTGTTGAACATGATCTGCGGTCCCTGATCTTTTCCCATTTGCATTTCCACTCTTTGGAGCTAAATGAGTTGATCTTGATCTGCAGGTACAACCTGATGACATATGTTCGCAAGTTGGGTTATGTTCTGCCAAGAGGGATCAATCTAAGAGGTTAGGAAGTTCTTTGTTTGATGAGCCTTCTATATATCAATGTCTTACTTTTTGCTTCCATTGTATGCCTTTTTCCCCGTATTTGTTTTATTGCACTTCAATTGGGTAATAATTTGAAGATCCACTACAATTACTAACTTATTTATTTTTTTGCCACTGGGAGAGTTTAGGTCCTGACCTACTCACTTGCACTGCAATATTTTAGCTGAAACAGACTTCTAAATTTACTTTGAATGCTATTGCTGTGCAGCAGCATTGGGATTGAGATGGTGACTGAAAAGGAACAGAGAGAGTTGTCAGCTAGAGATACACCTTTGTGTTCTTCTTGTCAGATGCTTGTGGTTTGGGTCCAGAATCAACTTAGACAAAAGGCAACGAAGGAAAGAGTATTCAACTATGTGAATCAAGTAAGCCCTTAGAATCATCGTGTCTACAAGCTGAAGTTGTACTTTATATTTTATATGGTGTAGACATGTAGTGAGTGTTTGTTTTGATCATTGGCAGCTGTGTCAGAGCCTGCCAAGTCCATCTGGAGAGTCCGTGATAAGCTGTGATAGTCTTTCTCAGATGCCAAACATTACATTCACTATTGGAGATAAACCTTATGTCCTCACACCAGAGCAGGTTAGGGTTTGAGCTTTTGTTGAATTAAATTATATTGCGGCTGTGGTAGATAGATGATTATACTCTCAGAAATGTACTGCAAGTGTCAAAAGAGCATTGGGGTCAGGAAGTCCCTACATAACTTTGGGAATATTTTGGGTTTTAGGTAAAAATATGGAATTAAAGTTCAAAGAAAAACTAACAGTAATAACATTTCAAAAGATGCGGGCACATACTTGAATTGAAGAGCAGATTGAACTACAAATTGTGCTATTATTAGCTATGCATTAAGGCTAACTCCTGAGTTTTTTTTGTTTTGATTTTAAAAATATGCTTTCTGTGCTTTCAGTATATTTTGAGAACTGGAGAAGGCATTACAGAAGTCTGCCTTAGTGGGTTTATTGCTTTAGATGTTCCTCCTCCACGGGGTCCACTCTGGTATATTACCTTATTATAATGTTTATCAATTTAAAATCATATATGCTTACACTTGCATGGTACTGAACAATCATGGATGAAGCGATTTAACATCAAATGTTCTAAGCGTTGTCTTTTCTTTTGATACTACTATCTGCCTGCAGGATTCTTGGCGATGTTTTCATGAGGGTATATCACACTGTCTTTGACTACGGGAATCTCCAACTTGGTTTTGCTGAAGCTGCCTAACGAGACTTCTGGAGGACTGTCTTTAGGAATATTTTAATAATTGTGTGTGGTAAATAAGCTCTAATGACTTTTAACTACTACATAGCTCAGGTTCAGTTTATGGATTCATATATGTATTTATCTATGCACGTGAAAATATGCACTTGGAAGTATTATGTGTGCTTTTACATGAAAGAACCATTTTCATTTCATTCCTAGATGGGCCGTATTTTATACCCTTTTTCCCCCTTATAAATTAGGATACTCTAATGTGCTATGCATACTAATTTAGAAGGGAGGTGGAAGAAAAAAGCAAGATCCTAATGTGCTATGCTATACTAATTTAGAAGGGAGGGGGAATAAAAGGGTAAGATCGATCTTAAAATGGTTACTGAAAGGTTTAGAGTGTAGTTACTGTAAGAGAAATGATATATATATATGGTTAAAATAGTGATTATTGTGAGAGGGTGAGAGGAATGAATCTTGATCATATAACTATTCATGGATGGTCAAGATTAAAAGTTACTTAAAAGTTATGTGATTACTTAAAAAAGTCACATGTATTTATATTCTAATCTTGATCATTCATGTAAGATCCAATGGTTAAGATTTATTCCTCTTATACTCTCATAATAAACACTTTTTTCACTTGATATACTTCTTATATATATATATATATATTTGTGGGCTCTAATTTCACTAAATTCTCAAACAAAACTAAAATTGAAGTAATGACTGAAAACCTATCATCATTGCTTCAGGTTTGAAAATTCAGCTGCTCCTTTAACTTTATGTGAGGATTTTTGTGAATACAATTTTGTGCATCTATCATTTCTCGGGTAAGAATATATATATATATATATATATATAGAACATAGAGAAATTTTTATTATGAGATGGTAAGAGAAATAAATTTTATTTATATATATATAAATTGTTAAGATTAAAAATTATTTAAAAGTTATGTAACCACTTAAAAAAGTTACATATATTTATATTTTAATATTGATTATTCAATGTAAAATCTAATAGTTAAGATTCACTTTGACACCTCTTATAATAAATACTCCTTTTATCAAATATATTTCTTATATATATATAAAAGGGACCTCATTTAAGTATATATATATATATATATATATATATATATATATATATATATATATATGAGGCATATCTAATGAGAAATTCTTTTTTATGAAATAGTGATATATAATGAAGAGTTTTTATTGTGAACAGATGAACGAAGTAAATTTTAACCATACAACTATATATATATGATTAAGATTAAAAGTTATTAAAAGGTCATGTGACCACTTAAAAAAATATATTTATGTTTTAATCTTGACAATTCATATAAGATCTAATGGTCAAAATTAACTCATCTCACCAAATACACTCTCTCTCTCTATATATATATATAAATCATCAATATCGTTTTAATTCATGAAACTCTCGCCTCAAAACAATATCGCATCATATCAAGTGAGAAAAATTTTTATTGTGAAATGATGATATATAATGAAAAGAGTTTTTATTGTAAAAAAGTGAACGAAATAAATTTTAATCATATATATGTATAATCAAGATTAAAAGTTACTTAAAAGTTATATGTTCTTAAAAAATAACATATATTTATATTTTAATCTAGACTATTAATATAAAATTTAATAATTAAAATTAACTCATCTCACCATCTACACTCCTTCTATATATATATATTTGAAAAAAAAAATCGTCAATACCGTTTTGATTCATGAAACTCTTGCCCCAAAACAATATCGCATCTTATCCATAACGTCTCCGTCGATGTTAAGGCCTTGCAGGCTGTGGCCGATACTGTATACAATGTCATGAGTTGCAACATGTATAGCAAGTAATGCATATGCTCGCTGGCAAATTCATTTTCTAGCAATGGGCCTCCAACAATGCCGAAAAGATTTACATATATATTTGAAACTAAAAACGTATGCCGTTAGCCAGGGGCTAGGCATCGTGATTCACATATCAATGGAGGCTAACATCATCATGGAACTCACGTAGAGTCGTGAACATTATCCTTGCACACACAACACTGTCACATCGATAATATTCTTTCCAACATATAGTCTGTACTCAACTCTCCAAATCAACAGAATGTCCCAAATGATTTTTCCTTAAACTGACAATGGTGACAAATTCCAAATAAAACATTTAATATAAACCAAAATCAAGCAGAAGACATGTTATCATGCTGATTCAGAGCTGCAAGAGTAACGTTCCACTATTCTTCATCGCTATCATTATTAAATATAGAGGACACACAAACAGTCTGCTTCTTTGCAACATTTTGCTTCTTGGCCCCAACCGAGTTCTGCAATAATTGGGGAAAAGAAATAATGGAGTCAGCATATAAATATTTTAGGCACAAACCTGTACCCTGTAAGAATGCAAAAGCAACATTAAATAAATCGTCAGGGTTGAAACCGTTAAAACTTGAATTTGAACAAAGCAACATCAAGTTACTCGATGGAAGTGTACGAAAGCCGTGTAAGCATTCCCAAGTACTCAATGGTATGTACCTTGGAAGCACTGCTTTTAGAAGAAAACCCGAACTTCAAAGTATTTCGCTGCTCCTGATCTGTAAGTGCAGTGGCAGTTCTAGATTCAGAGGAACCTGGCGCTGATCCAGACTCTTGTTGCAGTTGAAGCCGTTGCTGCTTTTGAGCATCAGCACTGATTGACATTAAGGAATCCATAAACCAAGATGACAAGGGAAGAAGGCAGTCAAAATTATAACATTAATTCCCTGGCCAACCACCCACCCATAGCCAAAAACAGGAGGTGGAGGGAATAAAAAGAAAATTTTACAAAAGATCAAATAAAAAAAAAGGTGTATCAGGTACAAGACCAAAAGAATACATTTGAGCGAACTTAGCCATTTCTCTCTCTTGACGCTGCTGTTCTCGCTTTTGCCTATCGTCCCGACTACTACTACCATGCATTTCCTTCATTTGTTTGAAACGCTGTGTTCCACATCAAGGATTTTGCATCAGGAGAAAAAGAAAATTGAGCCACATTCGGAATCAAGTCAACAAAAGCACAACCAGGTTAGTGTTAGTTAAATTGTCTACCTTTCTGTGATTGTGATCATAAGAGCTCAAGTGTGCTTCAAATTCCATTGCCAATTTATATTGCTTGTTGCAGAGATCACAATAAAACACCTTTCGAATTTCTTTCACCTCAGTTTGAATTTTTTGCTCACGTTCTGCTAACACCTGAATTTTCATAATGTGCACGAAGCAGGCAGAAGAAGCCACCAGGTAATAAAAACTGCAGGAAATTCTCAAGACCTTCCAAAGTTGATGGTTCCTTATGACATACCAATCCGGTCAAAAGACATGCATATATGCTATATGCTGCCTTCTGCTACTAGGTGCAGGTTTAAGAAAATGTAAACATCAACCTCAAAACTACTATATGATTTTTGCACTAACAGCAGCTACTAAGGAGTTATAAATCATACCTCCCGCTTCCTCACATGTTCCTCTGTCTCCTCCACCTCAACATCAAGTTTTTTTCGCTGGATATTTTCTTCAGCAGTGAAAAAATCATCTTCTTCTTGTTTACCAACCCCCAATCTTGGATCTCTAATCCCAGATTTTATTGGCTCAATAATTCCTGCACACAAGTCCAGAAGGACAATATGAAAAACCAAGATAAAGCATTTAAAGTCAAGGACAACACCAAAATCAAATCATTTTCAGTAAAAAAATCCCGAGTTTAAGAACATATAAAATTAATACTGAAAGAAAGGAAGAAGAAAATTAATTAGTTGCCAAAAATGCCCTGTTACAATGAGAAGCATGTGCAAACACGCTGGTAATCCAATAAATGAAATAATCAAGCAGTATACTAGAGAAAAATAAAACAATTCTTCTCCAAAAAAAAAAAGCTTGTGCTAATACTTTGCAGAGCATAAATTAGAACTAAAGATCAAACTTAGAACTATTCTTATTGTATACAAATATAAAATCAATATAAATACTGGAACAATACAACCAAAACTACAACAATCATTGCCATTGTTTACAACAAACTGCTATGTGTTGATCTATGGCAGGCAGCAGCCCTAAGGACCAAAAACAGCACGCTTTAAACCTCTAAGTTTAGCATGTTTATAAGGTATTAGATGCCACAGCAATACGTAACAAGGAAAAAAAAACCCTGTCAGCTCATCAGCACCACAATGAGATAGAAGTCATGCTAAATAGTTTTTCTTTCATTCTTCCCACTATTTAGGAATGGAGGAGAAGAGAGGGAGAAACAGAAGTAAATAAAGGCAGGTTGAAACAACACTAAGAAGGACGTACAGAAGAGGGGTGCACAGAGGGGGAAGGGGTGATACTCAAGAGGAGTCAAGGCCAACTCATGCAGCATACCAGAAGCTAAAACAATGGCTAAATGCATTATGTGAAAGTTCATTAAAGAGAGGAGCAAATTGATTAATACTGAAGAAAGTGATAACACAGTACAAACCTTGCTCATCCTTCCCAAGACCCTTTCCTTTCCATCCCATCTTTTGGAGAAGCTTAAAGCCAATATTAGATGATGTTAACTGTGTGTCCAGAGATGCTTGTTCTACATTTTCCAGATCAACATTTTCTGTTGGCCTGTGGTTGATTGGCAAACGAAAATCCTCTGACAAATCCTCAATAAGGGACTCCTGATATGCCTGTAAAAGCAGTTCATCTCAACACATAAGGAATCACAATAATAATTGTGCATTCACAATGTCATATAGACAAACCAATTGACATTATCATTTTACCAGTATCAAAAAGTTAAATTTTTAAAGGCTTTAACTAGTAAAAAGATATATACAACTCAACAGCTTCATGATAAGAGCAGAAAGAAAAAAAAGGGAAACTTAATTGACTCCATATTATATATATAAATATATATATATATATATATATATATATATATATATATATATATATATATATATATATATATATATATATATATATATATATATATATATATATATATATATATATATATATATATATATATATATATTACCTGCTCCTTTTTAGATTGCCTCCTGTCACGGCCACCAGTTTCCTGCTTACCCTTGGTCCATCGATAGTCCATTTTGTATCTACCCAAGTCAGAAGAAACAAACATAAGATGTTAAGATATTGACTGATACATATAGGGTCAACTGTACATGATGAAAGTAAAAGGCGTCATGATAAAATTCTCCATGATGAAGACTTGTTAAACAGAGGGCACCCAGCAAGTAAACTTATTCACAACATTAGTATCAGGACATCTGAAAACACGAGCTATGAGTAATCTAATCAGATTCGCCAATGAAAACAAGTCCAATACATATATGCATGAAATCCAAGTTACATAGAATTCAATTAACTAGTCGACCCACTTCGAAAAGAGAGGATTTTTCAATACCCTTTTGAAATTTAACCAAAACCCAACAGAGAAAATCGTTAGAAAAACACAATCCAAATCAGATTCAGAAAACCCTAGCTTATAAAACGAATATTAGGGCATAATAGTAGTCTAATACCTTGACGATACTAAATCGAGCTCAAGTTCTGGCAGAACAACGCTGCTTGGATCTCGTGCCTGTTAGATTTCAACGCATGGTATTCAGGATTAGATAGTGAGACCCCATCAAACCAAAAAGAAAGAATATAGGAGTGGACCGGGTGGTCGATACTGATTGGATTGGATGGTTTGGTTCATTTTGGGTTGATCAACGTGGGTCTTGAAATCCTATTTCTTGTTTGGGCCAACAGTTTTGCCCAAAAGACCAAAGGGGATCTTGCAATCTGTGAGAAAAAAAAGCTTACATTTTTTTTTGGGTGAAAAATAAGAATTTATCATCCAATTTTTTTTTTTATAATTAAAGTAGAGGTTTTCACAGCATCTCAAATTCTAAATCTCTATGGATAATTATATACTGACTTTTTTGTGGGTGAAAGGATAAATATATATTATTGAGTTTTTTTTTTTTAGATTTTTGTGGCTAATTCATTCATTCTGAGTATCTTAACTATCTTCAATTCAACTGCATTAGCTCAATTAATAATTTATCCAGTTCATTGGAGGCTCATATATATATATGAATTTTATAATATATTAATGAATTATTTTCAAATAATTTATCATAGTTACTAAGCTTGTAAAACTTTATTCGAAGAACTGGATAAATGATCAATAACTCAAACACCTTGAGCATTTCAGCATTTGTGCGTAGTTTGACTATGATTTTTAATTTATTTTTTTTGGTACAAGATTTTTAAAAATTTAATCAGATTAGGATTAATTAAGAAATCATAAGTGCGACACCAAAATTAATTAAGCATGGAGATTGTGAAAATACAAACCCAAATACAAATTGAAGTGAATTTGTTATTATTAATCAATCAATACAAATAATTCCAATTAACGAGAAATAACCATCAAGAGAAAAGTTTTTGTGTGCACACAATGCACCGTTCAACTTGTGCATTAATCAATAAATGTTGTATTTCAAACAAAAGTAACAACTCTCGTATCTTTTTTATCAAATAAAATTGGGATGTTAGGATCTCCCACACATACAACGGTAGAGTGGCGGATTACCTATTAAACCGTGCTCACAATTTTCCAGTCGCCATGCATCTATTTCATATTCCTCCTCCTGTATGTGGTATCATTCTGAATGAAGACATGGTTGAGGTTTCAATGCCTGGAACCTGTTTGTTTGAGCTAATGTCCAACCCAACGGTGCATTGACAAGAAGGAAGAAATTCTTTTTTCCATTGAAAGTATTTGGAATTTGTGCCACAAAAAATCTTAGCCATTAAGCATGCATGAAAGGGCATGTCATACAAGCATGGACTAGAGTAGTTATTGGTTCTTAGGGGTGCCCCTTATGCACCACCAAAAGAAAAAATAAGATTTGAATGTGTCATATTAGTGAATTGGGGGGTGGGGGAAAATCAGATCAATATCATATCCTAATAATATATTTTGCAAAGAGAAGAAAACGTATGAATATTATGCCCCTAGCTCCAAGGTCGAATGTGCCTGCCCGAGAGACACTTCTCTAGTTGATTACTACTAGTAAGTAGTAATAAGCTCCTTGTTATCCTCTCTTTTCTTTTCTATGTATTTACACATTCTTATTTAGACCAGGAAAATTAAAACGTAAAAAGAAAAAGCCACAATCATCTTTGGAAAAAGTACTTAAATAAAGCCTTTAACATAAGATGATTCTTTAATATAATTATATAGCTTTTCTTCGAAGATGTGAATATTTGGAAGTTAAATCCCAAGATCTGTACAAATTGAAGTGAATTTGTAATTATTAATCAAAAAGTACAAATAATTCCATCTAACAGGAAATAACCATCAAGAGGAAAGTTCTTGTGTGCACACAGTGCACCATTCAACTTGTGCATTAGATCAATAAATAGTGTATTTCAAACAAAAATTAACAACTCTTGTCTTTATTTTATCAAATAAAATTTGGATGCTAGGATCTCCCACACATACAAGGGTAGAGTGGCGGATTGCTTATTGAACCATACTCACAATCTTCCAGTCGTCATGCATCTATTTCATATTCCTCCTCCCATATGTGATATCATCCTGAATGAAGACATGGCTTGGGTTTCAATGCCTAGAGCCTGTTTGTTTGAGCTAATGTCCAACCCAATGGTGCGTTGACAAGAAGGAAGAAATTCTTCTTTTTGTTGAGAAATATTCTTGTATAAACCTGGAGTACTCAGTTAGGTAATTAACACTTAATATTTTTATAGTTATTTGTGTCATATAATTAAAAACACAAAGATATATAAAAATGTTAAGTACTAATTGGTCTGGTGTACCCAACTTTGATACTCCAGATTTAGACAAAAATTTCTCTTCTGTTGAAAGTAATTGGAATTTGTGCCGCAAAAAATCTTAGCCATTAAACATGCATGGAAGGACATGTCACGGTGAGTGGAATTTAAAACAAGCATGCACTAGAGTAGTTATTAGTTCCTAGGGGTACCCCTTGTGCACCACCAAAAGAAAAAATAAGATTTGAATGAGTCATATTAGTGAATTGGGGGGTAAGGGGAATCAAATCAATATCATATCCTAAATATATATTTTGCAAAGAGAAGAAAATGTATGAATATTATGCCCCTAGCTCCAAGGTCGAATGTGCCTGCATGAGGGACGCTTCTCTAGTTGATTACAACTAGAAAGTAGTAACAAGCCCGTTGTTATTCATTCTCTTTTCTTTTATATATTTGTACTTTTTTATTTAGATCAGGAAAATTAAAACGCAAAAAGAATAAGTCACAATCATCTTTGAAAAAGTAATTAGTACTTAAACAAAACCTTTAACATATCCTAATAATAAATTTTGCAAAGAGAAGAAAATGTATGAATATTATGCCCCTAGCTCCAAGGTCGAATGTGCCTGCCTGAGGAACACTTCTCTAGTTGATTACTACTAGTAATTAAGTAGTAACAAGCCCTTATTATCCTTTCTCTTTTCTTCTATATATTTGTACCTTCTTATTTAGACCAGGAAAATTAAAATGCAAAAAAAAATAAGCCACAATCATCTTAGGAAAAAGTAATTAATTAGTACTTAAACAAAACCTACATAAGATGATGCTTTAATATAATTATATAGCTTTTCTTTGAAGATGTGAATATTTGGAAGTTAAATCCCAAGATCTGTACAAATTTGATATTATATAAGATAGGGAATTAGAAAATAAAAAGAATAATTACAACATTGAAAACAACTTTTATCCAAACCAAAATCCATTTATTTGGCTGGTATTGATAGGGCTCGAACATTTTAATCAAATGTAATCATTTGTTAACGCAGTGTCCTTTAATTAATTTAGCTCTACATTACTTTAGTCGGTATTATATACATTCAAACTAACTCTTCATTTCAGCTATTGTGACAAATTCTCGTTGATCAGGCTGAAAACCAGAAAAAAAAATAGTATAGAATGCTTATATGTTCAGAGCCTCAAAGTGTAAAACGCGAAGTTCCTATTCTTTTTTTATTTTTCCATGCATATTTGGTCAAGCATAATAGAATTTCTGCAAAAAAAACCTCGAAAAGAAAAAGGCAGAATTTTATTGCTTCTTCTTGATGGTGGAAGCTTAATCTTTTCATAATATTACAAGGATGTAACAATATTAGAAAATGATGTTGACAGTGTGCTGACTTGAGTCTGATGCTTTTGCTTCAAGTATTATGTCATGTGTTAATCATGTGATATTATAAGATAATTTGTGTATTTTGTATTCTGTATGTTTACTGATATGTCCACATTAAAAATGTCTAAAAACAAGTTTTGTGGTTAAAATTAGGACTAAAAATGTCGTGAAACTGTGTTGTAATTAATGTATATGTATATTATTATTTTTTGAAAATAGATGAAAAAGAATGTTAAAGCTTTCTACGTATGTTTTGTTCTGCTCATGTTCTACACTTTCTTCATGTTATGATTTTTCAAGTTTTCTTTCTACTCATTTCTTTATCACTAAATTCAATTTCTAGTTACTACAAGTCTACATTTCAACATTTGGCATCAGAGCTCCATTGATCTTACGGGCTGTGGAGTTTTATCAAAGCAAAGCGTTTCATTCCTAAATTTCTGAAGATGGCTTCTACTAGTCTTTCTCTACCCACTACACCAAGTTTCTCATGAGAAAATTATGATTTCCGGCAATCAAAATGCAATTCTTCTTGATGGCAAGTGACTTATGGGATGTTGTAGAGAAAGGTTATGAAGCTCCAACACAAGATGCACAGATGTCTGATGAGTAGCAAAAAACCTCCAAGGAGAATTTTTCCAAAGATGCAAAGGTTCTCTTCATTCTACAATCTATTGTGTCAGATAAGTTTTTTCCAAGTATCATGAATGCCACTACAATAAAACAAGCCTAGACCATCTTGCAGGAGGAGAACCAAGGCTCTAATAAGGTGAAACTCATTAAACTTCAAACCTTGAGAAAAGATTTTGTAAATATGAAGATGTCTAGTTCTAAATTTGTCAAGGATTTCTCTTCCAAAATGTTAGAAGTTATAAATTAGATTAAGTTATATAGAGATAAGATTTTTTATCAACAAATTGTAGAGAAAATGTTGTTTTCTTTGTCAGCTATGTTTGATTCAATAGTTACTGCCATAGAACAATCAAAAGACATTATCAAAATGTCAATGACAAAATTGGTTGGTGCTCTAGAAGCACATGTGCAGAGAATCAATAGACAAACCAAAAATTTAGCTGAAGGGCATTTCAATCTAAGCATAAACAAAAAATTTCTTATGTTAAAGGAGGAAAAAAGGTGGTCGGTGATAAAAATGCAAAATTTAGGAAAGGTTCTTCAAGCACTAAAGAACCTAAAAATATGGGGAAATTCCCTTCATGTGGTATGTGTAAAACAAACTAATCATTTAGAGAAGGATTATTGGAATAAAGATAAACCTCAAATGCAATGTTGTTTTTGCAAAAAGTTTGGTCATGTTGAGGAGTTTTGCAGGTTGAAGCAAGGTCAAAGCTCTTAGAATTCTAAGCCAAACCAGCAAGCAAATGTTTCTAAGAGCAAAGATTGTGATGATCATTTGTTTGTGGTAGGTTTGTCTTCTAATTAACCTTGATAATAAAGATGCATGAATTATTAATAGTGGTTGCACTAACCACATGACTCATAACAAAGCTCTTCAAGGAGCTTGATACTTCAATTAATATTTCTGTCAGAATGGGGAATGGAGCTGTAGTTAAATATGCAAGAAGAGGTACAATTTTTGCTCCAACAAAGAAAGGTATAAAGCTTATTAATGATGTGTTGCTTGTTCCTGAACTTGTTCAAAATTTATTGAGTGTTTTCAAATGGTTTCACATGGACATTCTCTTGTTTTTTAAAACAATCATTACACTATTTTTCATCCATCAAAAAAAGAAATTGCTTGATAACTTCACAAGATGCAGTTATTTGTGCCCTACAATAGTGTGATAATGATTGCTTGGTCCTTGTTTTTAAGTAGGAATGGAAGACTATAGCCTTAATTCTATATAATTCTATCTTGATGTCTTCTATTATGATTCTGAGAAAATATTGCTTAATCTTTGATGAATCAAGTACATTTGCATTTATTTATTAAATTGGTTATTTTTGTATCACAGGAAGGGCTCCAATCAAGCTTAAACTTCAAGAATTTAGACTAGCATTGGACCAAGAAGACCGCGAGGAAGCTCAAGAGAAAACCAAGTATAAAAGCTAGCATTCAACGCCGTGACATAGGCATATTAATGACCCGGCGTGGTGACTTCCCTTGATTTAGACAGAGAGCTACGAATCTTGTACTCCGCGACGTGGCATTTTAATGTCACGGCGTGAGTAGGGATGGCAACAGGGCAGGGCGGGGGACGGGAGGCCCGCGACGTGGCATTTTAATGTCGCGGCGTGAGTAGGGATGGCAACAGGGCGGGGCGGGGACGGGTAGTAGCCTCCCGTCCCCCGCCCCTGTGGATAATATCCGCCCCCGTCCCTGCCTCCATATTCGTGCAGGTATCCATTTATTATTCCCTCGCAGGTAAGCGGTACCCACAAATATCCGCGGGTACTCAATAAATTGTAAAAAAAATCAATAAAATTTAAAAATAAAATGAAAAAATAAAAAAAGTATAATATCATAATATTTTAATTTATATAATGAGATTTTTAATAATTTTATATAAAATATTTTTATATTTTTTTTGCAGGTACCTGCTGGTACGGGGGGAACTACCCCCTCCGCCCCGCCCCGTATTAAAACGGGGATAATATAAACAAATATTTATACCTGTTGAGAAAATTAAACAGATATTACTCGCCCCGGTCACGGGTATTACCCGCGGGTACCTGCGGGGGCAGGTAAAATTGCCATCCTTAGGCATAGGGGACCTAGATTGATACGCGCCGCGGTATAGACATGTTAATGTCGCGGCGTGACTCTGTTTTCAGAACCTATAAATATTGTTTTATTAGATTTTTATAGGAAGCTCCGCGAGAGCCTTGTTTAGGTTATTTTTAGAGAGTTACGGCCAGGGTTTTACATTTTACACTGAAAGGAAGTAGATGTGACCAAGTTTGGAGTCCATCTTCACCTTGGAGGAGGATTGAAGCTTGAAAGATCATTCCATGGAGCTTTCTCTTCTCTTTCCTTCATATTTCTCTCTTTCCTTATCACGACAATGAGTATTTGTGATATATTTTCGTTTGTCATGAGTGGTTAAGTTGTTTGTAGGGTTTTTCTTTGGACCATCCTATGAATATTGAATAATATTGTAATCCTTTCAGTTTATATACATGATTTGATTTTGTTCAATCATATAATGCTTAATGCTCTTGAATATTTGATCAACTTTTAAGTGATTTGATAAAATGTAATGAACCTAGACATAAGAATTTGGATTTGATATTATATGTATGGTTAATGCATGTTTGATGAGTTCAATTGACTTGGATAAGTTAATTTGTTAATTGGATAGAAATATACCTCTTAGTCATGCATAATGTGTGTTTGAGAATAGATTTTAAAGAGTGGAGTTTGCACTAGTTCTCATGGAAACATAGTAGATTAGGTAAATGAAACTATGGTTGATTGACCTAAACATAGACTTTTAACTAAAGTAGATTCTCAAGCTAACTTAACTTATTAATCTATGTTGTTTGAAGGGTTTCATGCCATTGATTAAAGTAGAAGGTGAAGAAGAATTCCTTGATCTTTAACCCATATCTTTAATTTCTATTTATTGCTTTTGATTATTTAGGTTAGTTTAATTTCACTTGATCTTATTTTTATAATCTTGAATAGAACCAAGTAAGATATTGGTTGATATTTAGTATTCGAAGTATCTAATTCCCTATGGGAACGATATCCGAATCCTAGCTACACTACAAGTGCGATCCGTGCACTTGTGGTAAGTAAAAGAGTGAACAAGTTTTTGGCGCCATTGTTGGAGAATTAACAGTTTACTTCTGAATTGCTAATATTGACAATGATCTTATTTAATTCTAATTCAAGTTGTATATAGTTTGTTTAAGTTTTTAGTGGTTATGTTTCAGGCACAAATAAAAAGATGGATGATCTCAATTATTTGAGGCTTTTGAAGGAGTTCGCGACTCCTCAATTCGAGAACCTCAAGTCCAGTTTAAGACAGCAACCATCAGTGCCAACAATAAGTCCTGCTGGGACTATAACTCAGGCCCTTTTTGGTGGGACCCAAGTTTATGTTTAATTCTTGTCTTTAGTTTTAACATAAATAGATAGTAAATTGATTTTGTTGGTATGTATCTTTTGTTATGTTTTAAGTCTTATTTATGTTAATATTTATATATGTTAGTATGTTTAATTTTGTAGTCTTAGTTAATTTTTATGCTTTTCCCTTGATTTGAGTCTTATATATATGATAGCATGTTTAATTTTGTAGTTTTATGTTTCAAGTCTTATATAGGTTAGTACATTGATTTTGTGTTTTATAATCTTTTAGTAATACAATTTGCAATTTTAGATGTGAGATAACTTTGGATCGTATAAGAGACCTCTTCGGAGAAAAATTAGCAGCAAAACTAATTTTGCTGCACAATTTAGCAGGCTGACTCCTCAAGCCGCGGCGTTAATCCTTATTATACCGCGACGTGATGTCCTATCAAGCCAAATGTCATGGAGTATTACGCCGCGACATACAACAAGTGAATGTCGCGGAGGTCTTGCATATTAATGAGCAAAATTAAATTACCGCCGTGGCGTGATATACTTCATCCCGCGGCGCGAAGAGTTAGATTAGGTTAAGTGCCGCAGCGTTTCATTTGGCTCAACTGATTTTCTCTAAAATATCTACTTGCTCTCTATTTCTCAGCAATTCACTCCAATCCTTGCATTCCCTATCCCTCCATTTTTTTATCTCTACACTTCATTTCTAAAGGTATGTTTACTTTAGTTTAATTTTGTTGATTTTTTATTTGTAGTTTTTCGTATGTTTTAGGTTTTCTATTGTTTTCTTAAGTTTTTCTTTCTTTTATGTTGTCTTAGTATTATTTGTTGGTATTTGTATTTGCATTTTGATTTAAAATTGCATTTTAAAAGGTTTTAACTATGAGTATAGCGTGTATTTTGAACTTTGTTTAAGCACGCGTCACGGCGTTTGTCTTCAATGCCACGACGTAGTATTGTCTTTATTTGAATGTCGCGGCTTTTTAATGAATGCCGCGGCGTATATATGAACTTTCGTGCATGCCGCGACGTTTACCATGAATGTCGCGGCGTTGTTATGTATTAGGATGAATGTCGCGACAATGAACTTGAATGCCACTGCGTGATGATGAATAATTTGAATGTCGTAGTGTTGCATAATAATGCCCCGACGTGTGACCCTGTATTTTCCAGAATTGATAATTTTAATTTGTTTAAACTCTTTTAATTACTCAATTCTGACAATTTGCCATTTGTTTTCAGGTACTATGGCTCCAAAACATCAGAGGGGTTCATCTAGCCAGCGAAACAGGGAACCATCTCCCCCTCTCACATTTGACGAGAGGCGATTCACATCCGCAGTGGCTGCCCACAGGTACTTGTCATTGATTACTAAATCAGTGATGGTCGAGAAAGGGTTCTCCTTCAAGGAGACCATCCCCCAAAACATCGATCTGACCATCCGCCACCATCGTTGGGGTAGATTTGCACAACAGTCCCAGCCAGTAGTTGCCCCTTTAGTTCATGAATTCTATGCAAACATTGACGTGATCAACCCAGAGGCCACTGCCACAGTCACAGTGCGAGGACACAGAGTCTCCTATTCGGCTATTGACATCAGAGTTGTACTCAGTTTGCCACTTCCTCCCATAGTTTGCGAGTACTCACATTTCCTATAGTGGGAGCCAGAGGAGGGGATTGATCTCGCCATCGTTACAGCTAGGATTTGCATACCTTCACAACATGTTATTTGGACCCGGAGCGTCCAAACTGACAGGCCACGATTTTTTTCGCAACCCTGTCTGACACCAGAAGCGAGAGTCTGGTACCACTTTATAAACACCAGGATTTTCCCTTTAGGGAACTCATCATAGGTGACCAGAGATCGGGCCATCATGATATACTCCATTTTAGAACACCGAACTATTGATGTTGCCTAGATCATATATGACCAGATTCGGTGAGTGGCGAGAGAGTGTAGGAGCATCTTTTTTCCCTCGCTCATGCAGCAGCTGTGTTTGTGACAATCTGTAGAGGTTGGGTCGCACGAGGAGAAGACAAAGGTTAAACAACCTCTGAATGATTACTTTATTAAGAGAGTGCGAATAGCCCCACCACCACCACCACCACCAACACGGAGAGCACAGAGGCAAGCTCTTGCAGAGCCCCGACAGCACCGCCAGCAACAGATGACCTTGCTTGGCGTACCCATATGGAGGCCCAGGTGGCCAACATTTCGGCCATGCTTTTGTATACCATTCAGACGCAGCGGTGGATTACTGAGCACTTACAACTGTCGATGCAGGACTTTCCAGTTCATGATTTTCATCCTGCTGTTGTACCTGATCCCCCATAGCCTGGGCCTATACCTGTACATGATGCTGGAGAGGACGATGCCCAGCCCATACCAGATGCTGCTGATGATGAGGATGGTGACACATATGATGAGCAGACAAACAGTGATGATGCACTCCATTAGCCCACTTGGCATTCAGGAGCACATATCTTTCATTGTATTTTTTTTTGATATTGTATGTTTCTTTTGTACAGTGAAGACACTGTTTTCCTCAGGCTTGGGGGTGTCTTAGACTTTTTGGTTTTAGTATTATGGCATGATAGTATTGTTTATTTATGGTATTGTATATGATATGCTTTAGTATATTTATTTAAGTTTTTGGCAAATATCCAATTATCAATCTAGTATCTTAATAATTTTGAGCTTAATATATATATATATATAGGGATCAACTTCATTTTCAACCGCTAGTTTTATTTTCATCTAATGGTTGAGATTATTTCATTAAAGATAACCATTAGATGAAAATGAATCTAACAGCTGAAAATTAGTGTAAGAAGAAATCAACTTACACTGGTGTAAGTTAATCCTCCCTATATATATAGGATCTTACTCATGTGAGAGGAGTGTTTATTATAAGAGGTGAGAGAAGTACATATTGACCATTAGATCTTATATGAATGGTCAAGATTAGAACTTAAATGCATGTGACTTTTTTAAGTAGTCATATGACCTTTAAGTAACTTTTAATCTAGACATCCATGTATGGTTGTATGGTCAAGATTTACTCCTCTCACCCTCTTACAATAAAAACTCCTCTCACTAGATATGACTCATATATATATATATATTGTTACCAATGGTAATTAGTGTGAAATGATTGCCAATATTATACATGGATGCAAAGATGACCTTCATTTTGATGTAAATTCATATGGAATTTTGAAGCATGTTGGAGCAATTTAGTTTCTTTATATGAATGCTGCATTTCCCATTTTCATGCTTATTTAACTTTGGAAAGCATAAGAATTCTTGTCTAGAGAAAGTTTATGGACTTTACATGTAAAAATATAATACTATCCTTAAAATTATTTTTGAACTCTTTTGAAGCAAAATCCTAGATTATGCATGATTAAGGAAATAATTAGGCATTATTTGGACTAATTGAGCCTTAAAAAGCTTACCCTGAATGATTTTATCCTTAGGTCCCTTTTGAAGCCTTAATAAATATTTGACCTTATATGTTTTTCAATTCTTTGTGTTCGTTAACCTGTTAACCATTCTAATGCATGTGAAAATATTGCATTTTCTTCCTACCTTAATGT
The DNA here is from genome assembly GCA_029884605.1 of Ormosia emarginata. NCBI lineage: Eukaryota > Viridiplantae > Streptophyta > Magnoliopsida > Fabales > Fabaceae > Ormosia > Ormosia emarginata. Next base: position 29,718,081 of record JAQQTP010000080.1, on the reverse strand, counting down.
TTGTTGAGTACATGATATGTTATTTCTTGAAGTGAGTTAAGTAATTAGGGGTATGAATTTATCAATTACAAAATGAGCCTGAAGGAACCAGATGCAGTAAATGAAAAGAAAAACATTGCTTTTGAAAAAAAAAAGAGAGAAAAGCAAAACAAACAAAAGAAAGAAGACAAGTAAATATGAAAAGTATTGCATGGTTTTGACAAGTTTGATTTTTCACTGTTGAATACCCTACTAGTTTCACTTGTTCTCAATTCTTGAAATCGCATATTTTTGTTTCTCAATGATTGTTTTGTTTTCTTTTCCATTTCTTCTTCACCCTATAATCATGACCTTACATTACAAGCTGATAAAAGACTCTTTTGATCATCAATTATGTTTAATTTACATTAGTGGAGAAAGAGTTAATTTACAATCTTGTGGATTTTATGATTTTTATTCATGTGTATGTTTATAACCTTATCCGGGTGAGTATAAATTGAATGGATGAAGTTGTATTTGCATGATTGGGAAAAATAGTTTGTATAAAAGGAGATTGAGATTGTTAGTATGATGAGGATTGTATATGTAATGTTGATTGTGAGGCTTGTGTATCATTTGAAATTATATGCAATCATTATACACTAGTTGGGTAAGAGGAAGTGGAAATTAAAAGTTGCTGAATGTTGGTTAAGAAATGTTGATCAATGTTTGTGTACTTTGTTTTGCTCGAGGACTAGCAAATATCTAGGTTTGGAGGTGTGATAACTCTACAGATGTAGTTATTTGTGCCCTAGAGTTGTGTGATAATGATTGCTTGGTCCTTGTTTTTAAGTAGGAATGGAAGACTTTAGCCTTAATTCTATATAATTCTATCTTGATGTCTTTTATTATGATTCTGAGGAAATATTGCTTAATCTTTTATGAATCAAGTACATTTGCATTTATTTATTAAATTGGTTATTTATCTATCATAGGAAGGGCTCCAATCAAGCTTAAACTTGAAGAATTTGGACTAGCATTGGACTAGGAAGACTAAGAGGAAGCTCAAGAGAAAGCCAAATGTAAAAGCTAGCATTCAATGTCGCAGCGTAGGCATATCAATGTCGCGGCGTGGTGGCTTCCCCTGATTCAGACAGAGAGCTACGAATCTTGTACGTCGTGACGTGGCATTTTAATGTCGCGACGTGAGTGACCTAAATTGACATGTGTCGCGGCGTAGACATGTTAATGTCGCGGCGTGACTCTGTTTTCAGGACTTATAAATATTATTTTATTAGATTTTTATATGAAGCTCTGCGAGAGCCTTGTTTAGGTTATTTTTAGAGAGTTACGGCCATGGTTTTACATTTTACACTAAAAAGAAGCAGAAGTGACCAAGTTTGGAGTCCATCTTTATCTTAGAGGAGGATTGAAGCTTGAAGAATCATTCCATTGAGCTTTCTCTTCTCTTTCCTTTATCTTTCTCTCTTTCCTTATCATGACAATGAGTATTTGTGATATATTTTCATTTGTCATGAGTGGCTAGGCTATTTGTAGGGTTTTTCTTTAGATCCTCCTATGGATATTGAATAATATTGTAATCCTTTGAATTTATATACATGATTTTGTTTTGTTCAATCATATAATGCTTAATGTTCTTGAATGTTTGATCAGCTTTTAAGTGATTTGATAAAATCTAATGAACCTAGCATAGAAATTTGGATTTGATATCATATGTATGGTTGATGCATGTTCGATGAGTTCAATTAGCTTTGATAAGTTGATTTGCTAATTGGATAGAAATATACCTCTTAGCCATGCATAGTGTGTGTTTGAGAATAGATCTTAAAGAGTGGAGTTTGCACTAGTTCTCATGGAAACATAGTAGATTAGGTAAATGAAACTATAGTTGATTGACCTAGACATAAGCTTTTAAGAAAAGTTGATTCTCAAGCTAACTTAACTCATTGATCTATGTTGCTTGAAGGGTTTCATGTCATTGATTGAAGTAGAAGGTAAAGAAGAATTTCTTGATCTTTAACCCATATCTTTAATTTCCATTTATTGCTTTTGATTATTTAGGTTAGTTTAATTTCACTTGATTTTAGTTTTATGATCTTGAATAGAACCAAGTAAGATATTGGTTAGTATTTAGTATTCGAAGCACCTAATTCCTCGTGGGAATGATATCCGACTCCTATCTATACTACAAGTGTGATCCGTGCACTTGCGGTAAGCAAAAAAGTGAACATTGCTAATGTTGCTATGGAGAACAAAATATTTTCCTTTTTGTGGCAGAATTCGTGTGATGTCTTAAAAGCCAAGGTTGATGTGACATGACTATGACATAAAAGATATGGTCATTATCATCTTAATGCATTGAAGCATCTTTATGATAAATATACGGTGAAGAATTTGTCTCTCATTCATGTATGTGATGATGTTTGTGATGCTTGTCAACTTGGCAAGTTGCATAGACAGTCTTTTCCTATTGGAAAAGCATGGAGAGCTAAAGAAAAGTTAGAGATAGTTCATATAGATTTGTGTGGTCCTATGAGGACACTTTCTCTAAGTAAAAATAAGTTTTTTTTATCTTGTTTATTGATGATTACACAAGAATGACATGAATTTATTTTCTTAGACAAAAATATGATGTGTTTATTATCTTCAAGAAGTTCAAGAGTCTAGTTGAGACTCAAAGTGACTGCAAAATTAAAAGTTTGAGATTAAATCAAGGCAAAGAATACACTTCCATTGAATTTGAGCATTTTTATGAAGATGAAGGCATGCAACACCAACTCACTCTTAGTTATTGTCCTGAACAAAATGGAGTTTGTGAAAGAAAAAATAGAACAATTATGGAGATGGCAAGAAGCATGCTGGTTAAAATAACGTGCCTAAAAAATTCCTGGCAAAAGATGTTAATACAATTATTTGTTTACTTAATAGGTTGCCTACAAGAGCAGTCAATGATAAAGTCTTTTTGGAAGCATGGAGCAACCATAAGCCTTCTGTCAAGCACTTGAGGGTGTTTGGTTCTGTGTGTTATGTTCATGTACCAGTTGAGAAAAGACACAACTTGGAGGAGAAAGCAAAAAAAAGGATTTTTCTAGGCTACAACACTTAATCCAAAGACTACAAAATCTTCAATTTAAAAATAGAGAAAACTGTTATTAGTCGTGATGTGAAATTTGATGAGAATGGTTAATAGAATTGGGAGGAGTCCAAAATTAAGACAAGACCAATTGCTACTGTCCAATACCAATTTATGTAGCCACCATAAAATGTTGATCATGTTTATGATGATGGAGACTTAAGCAATTCAGATTCAGATTCAGAACAAACAATTCCTTATTCAGACTCTTCTAGCTCAGACCCTTCTTATCCAAGAGATCATCCTTCTTCCTCTTCATCTGAATCACCAATCAGAAAAACAAGACATCTTGCTGAAATTTATTAAATGTGTAGCCTTACAATTCTTGAGCCAACTTTTTTTGATGAAGTTGCAAAGTATGAAGAGTGGATACTTGTAATGGAGGAGGAGGTTAAAATGATTGGAAAAAAATGACACATAGGAGCTGGTTAGAAAACCAAACCATAGAAAGGTGATTGGACTAAAATGGGTCTACAAGACCAAAATAAATTCTGATGGATCAATTAACAAGCAGAATGCTAGATTAGTGACTAAGGGTTATGCCCAAGAAGCTAGTGTTGACTAGATAGATACAATTGTGCTTGTTGCAAGTCATGACACCATCAGAATTCTCATTACTTTAGCAACCCAAAAGAATTGGACTATTTACCAATTAGATGTCAAATCTACCTTCTTAAATAGTATATTGGAAGAGAATATTTATGTTGAGCAACCTACTGGATTTATTGTAAAAGGAAAAGAAGATTATGTTTATAAGCTAAAAAAGACATTGCACAACCTCAAACAAGCTCTAAGAGCTTGGTACAACAAGATTGATTCTCATTTCATTGATAATGGTTTTAGAAGGAGCATGAGTGAGGCCACACTCTATGTGAATTTTTTTCCAAACTCTGATAGTATCATTCTCTCTCTTTATGTTGATGACTTATTGGTGACTGGGAGCAATGCACAACTTATTGTTGTTTTTAAATGAGAAGTGCTTTTTGAAATGACAGACCTTAGAGTCATGAGTTATTTCTTGGGAATGGAGGCTCATCAAACAAAAGAAGGAATTTTCATTTCTCAAAAGAAATATGCAAAGGAAATTCTTAAAAAGTTTAAAATGCAACATTGCAAGCCATTTGCAACACCTCTCCCTATTAATGTGAAGCTATCCAAGGATGATGGTTATGTAAGGACTGATGAAATAAGATATAGAAGCTTGATTCGTAGTTTGTTGTACTTGACATCAACTATACCAGATTTAATGTATGTTGCAAGTATGCTTTCTAGATTTATAAATGCCCCAAGTCTAGCTCATTATGGAGTTGCTAAAAGGGTGTTAAGATGCAATAGAGGAACTATTGATCTTGGTGTATGGTTTCAGCCTAATGAAACTAAAGATTTGGTAGGATTTGTTGATAGTGATTGGGCTGGTTGCATTGATAACATGAAAAGCACGTCTGGTTATGCAGTTTCTTATAATTCTGGTATTTTTTCATGGAATTCTAAGAAGCAATCAATTGTTGCACAATCTACAGCTGAAGCCAATTTCATTACAACCTCTAAAGGAGTAAATCAAGTCATTGCCTTAGAAAAATTCTTAGAGATTTAGGGCAAGAACAACATGAAGCTACTGTCATAAATTGTGACAATAAGTCAGTAATTTCAATGGTAAAAAATCATGTTAACCATTGCAGGACTAAGCATTTAAAGATCAAATATTGCTTTATTAGAGATGCAAAAAAAGGCAAAGAAGTTGCCCTAATTTATTACCCAACAAAGTATAATGTTGCTGACATGTTCACCAAATCACTTCCAAGAGCGCAATTTGAATTTCTAAGGACTTCACATGGTGTGTCAAGCTAAAACATCAAAGAGGAAAATGTTGGTAGTGTGCTAACTTGAGTCTGATGCTTTTGCTTCAAGTACTATGTCATGTGCTAATCATGTGATATTATAAGATATTTTTTGTATTTTGTATGTTTACTTATATGTCCACATTAGAAATGTCTAGAAACAAGTTTTGTGGTTAAAATTGGGGCTAAAAATGTCATCATATTGTGCTATAACTAATGTATATGTATATCAATATTTTTTGAAAATAGATGAAGCAGAATGTTTAAAACTTTCTACGCATGTTTGTTCTGCTCATATTCTACACTTTCTTCATGTTCTGATTTTTTAAGTTTTCTTTCTACTCATTTCTTTGTCACTAAATTCAGTTTCTAGTTACTGCAAGTCTACAATTCAACAAAGGAAAAGTCTTAATTATAAGACAGATTGCTTTCACATAATCTTCCTTTCATTATTGGCTTCTAGTAGGTAAGCAACATAATTTCCCAATTACTTTCTTCAATGTATGTATGACATATGTAGATTCCACCTAACTCAATTTAGGGACACTTGTTTACCAAATTACTATAGTTTTGTGGTTTTTTGTTTTAATTTTCACAACTAAAAATGTGTCATCAGTGATATAAACTACAAGGAATTGCACAAATCGAGGTAGTTATATAAAACTGCTTCAATCTCAAAATTAACAACAATTTACACACCAATTTAGAAATTTATGCCAGTTATATAAAACTGCTTTAATCTTAAAATTAACGGTGATTTACACACAAGTTTCTCAAATTTAAATTTCTAAACCTCCCAAATTTTTAATCAGAACTCAAACCCTCAACTGCTCAACCCCTCCTCAAACCCTTGACGTTCTGCGATGCTCAGGCTAAATCATAGCTTAGGTTTTTTTATTAATATTGCATTTATTTTCTTCTGTTTAATAGATTTATTATTTTGACTAAAATTATAAGTGTCGCTGAATTTTTGGTTTAATGAAATTAGTTTATGGTGAAGTTTATTTGATAATGATTAATTTTGATTATTATCTTTTGTTTATATATTGACACGTTATCAAAAGTGATTAACATAACAACTATTTAAAAACTTATATGCTATAGTGATATGCTAGCATATGAGTAATTAAATGGTTATATAAAAAAATTTCACATTAATCGTGATCAAAATTAAACTTATTTAATATGGTTGTTTTAGAATTATGCAATGCTGCAGATAAAAAAAAAATAAAAAATTCAATGCTTGTAATTTAAGTACTAAACACATAACTCACATATTTATTAAAAAAAATAAAAACACAGAACTCGTATTATTCTTATGTTCAGCATAATTTTGAAAGCTTAAATGTGACTACAGCAAGGAAACATCATCACAATGGCTTAATAGAGCAGTTCTAATGCAAAGAAGGAATATAATAGGGGTCCGTGTCTAAGAGTGCAAGTTGGGTATGCCAAACCCTGGCCCTTATATTTTTAATTGAGATATTTGCAGATTCCTCAAACTTGAGTACTTGACAGCTTGCAGGCAATGGGAAAGTTCATTTCCCTGCAACAGCAATACCCTTGTTTACTGCTAATCTCAGATATTTTGGGATTAGTACTCAGTATGTTAAAAACTTCTTGTATTCATTTCCCTCGTAGCTGGCTGCCACCAGTTTAAAGCCACTGAGTACTTTCTTTTTTTTGGTGAATAGCCACTCATGAGTACTTTCTACGGTTGAAGAGAATAGCTTAGAAGAAAAGGAGAATCAACTTTGTTTAGAAGCACCTAAACCTTACACTCTCCTTTTGTTTTAAAAAATTTCAGAAACACCTAAACCTTACGCTCCTGCGTTGTGCATGACCCAAATCAATAAAGCTATTTTTTGACTACCTTCCTTCATTCTTCACTTACTTAATAGCCAATTACTCTTATTCTGGACACTAAAGTAATATATTTGTTGTCATATTCATATAATATAAGCAGGTAACGTACTTAAATAAATGCGTTCCACTGTTCATTTTATCTTGGCACTGCCATAATGAACAGGTAATATGTCATTTGTACAATATTAGCAGGTTCTTGTAATCTTATTTTTTTTTTGCCAAAATACGCTCTCATATCTAGCTGTGGGATTGTTCTTCTGAGGTTATAATTAATGCTGATGTCTAGTGAAATCTAACATAATGAAAGATCAATCTATACCTTACCATAATTTGTAGGTTAGTTAATGATCTATTTGCTATGGTAAATCTAGTTAAAAGAGTGACATTTACAGTCGTTGTCAATACCCAATTAGTAAATTATGGAACAGAAAAAGGAGAATTTTGATTGTCCCAATTATTAGTGAAAAGGGAAATCTGTTAGGTCTCTGTCTAGTAGAACATGTACACAAAGTCATGCAGATTCAAGTAAAATGTTTTGTTACAAAGAAAAGAGTGGCAACAATAACGTGAATCTAAAATTCAGGAGCGAATGTATGCTCAACAGTTGTGCATCATCGAACGGGGAACAGAACCAACACCAACCCTATGATTGCTCAAGTCATGCCATGCAACAAACCTGCGGACCACAGAAGAAGTGCCTTTCCCAAAAGTTGGAACATTGTTTTAGTGTTTACTGTTCCATGTCAGCTTATTTGAACCACGAATATTGGCCATAGTAGTGGTTTCACTGGTTTGAAATGAATCAGATTCTCCATCTTTGTCTCAGTTTAACAAAGGTGACCTAGAACTATAAATTGAGACGCCTAGCCTGCAAGATGTAACCCAACACAACAACTCCTTCAAGTTCCTTCCTAGTCACTAGTGTGTTGCATAGCCAAGAAAGAAACATGGGAGGCAACAACAGGGAAAGGAAGTCTTCCTCTTTCATGTCTGTTTTCAGCATTTTCAAATCTAACAACAAGCATAGAGGGGGAGGTAATCACAATGCTTATGAAGAAGGACTAAAGCCAGGGACCAAAGTGTGGCCTAGTGACGAGGACAGAGGTCGCTGGGGAGTAGCTGATCCTCTCGTTGACATTAGAGCTAGAGTTTACATTGACAAAAACAAGAAGCGGATTTCTGAGTCTGAAATTCACTATCAAGCTCAAGCCCAACAGTAGAAAAGACTTTATTATTATTATTATTATTGTTTCTCTATCTCTGTTGTATCTTTTATTATTATTATTATTATTATTATTAACTATCCCCTTTGTATTTAGAATTTAGGTATTGATTATAATTTGTGAACCACACAATAAATAATGTTAATACGAATAACTTTGTAATTTCAAAAAAATTTATTGATAGACCTTAGAATTTAATTGCATGTCAAGCTTAGAGAAAATTTCTAAGAATACATATGAGTGAATTTTTTGTATCTAAAAGTTATTTGATTCCATTTTAAGATGAAATCTTAGGCAATGTATGATCAAAGAAATAATAAGGACTTTCTTTGACTCGTTTGTGTCTTTCAAGCTAACCTGTAAACATAATATATCCTTAGATCCTTTTTGCAGCCTTGTGTTTGTTTGGCTTCTATTTCTTTTCTTTTATCTACATTTTCCTTTTCCCTTTACCAAGGAAAAAAATCATTCTTACACACCCATTGTTGAATAATGCATATCTTGTATTATTTTTTTTATTCAAAGCCTTAGTCATTCTTTGTGCATGAAGTATTTTTGGAGCTGAAAAATTTCAAAAAAGAAAAAAAAAGCAAAAAGAGAAAATCCACTCAAAATATTGTAAAGAAATAAGTTTGAGGGTGAAGGTTATAAAAATAAAATAAAATGTTGATTCTTATGCTCTATTTTGCACTTGTCCAATATTTATGAGGCTTAAATTTTAAAATTTGCATGTTTATGTATTTCAACTTTTGTTTTATTTATCCTACTCTTTCTTTCTTATCCCTTACCCGATGCCTTACATTATAAGCTTTGTAAAGTCACTTTTAATCTTTGGTTATGTGTTGCTTACATTAGCGTAGAGAAAGATGAAAAACAACCCTATGACAGGTTTGATGTGCACTTGCATTTTGATAAACCTATCTGGGTTTGTACTCTATGAGTAGATTTGGTCTTACATTCATGTTTATGGGAAGTCATTTATGCATGAAAGTTGCATGTGAGAGACGATGTAATAATTGGATTGTACATGTGTGATACTTTGAAATTAAATTGTGAAGCAGTTTCTGAAGATATGAATGATTTTCTTTACTCGATATTGCCATTTTTGAGTCTGTGTGTTTTGACTTTTTATTTGTTTAGTCTTTTTTTTTTTTTGCTTGAGGACAAATAAAATTTTAAGTTTGGAAAAGAGTTGTCCAAGGATGATGGTTATGCAAGGATTGATAAAATAAGATATAGAAACTTGATTGGTAGTTTGTTGTACTTCACATCAACTACACCAAATTTTATGTACGCTGCAAATATGCTTTCTAGATTTATGAATGCCCCAAGTTAAGCTCATTATGGAGTTGCTAAAAGGGTGTTAAGGTACATTAAAGGAACTGTTGATCTTGGTGTATAGTTTCAGCCTAATGAACCTAAAGATTTGGTAGGATTTATGGATAATGACTGGGCTGGTTTCACTGATGACATGAAGAGCACATCTACTTATGCATTTTTTCTTGGTTCTAGTATTTTTTCATGGAATTCTAAGAAGTAATCAGTTGTTGCACAATCTACAGTTGAAGCCAAATTCGTTGTAGCCTCTAATGGAGTAAATCAAGCCATTTGACTAAGAAAAAATCTTAGAGATTTGGGGCAAGAACAACACGAAACTACTATCATAAATTGTAACAATAAGTCAACAATTTCAGTAGTGAAAAATCATGTTAACCATGGTAGGACTAAGCATATGAAATCAAATATTGCTTTATTAGATGTAGAAAAAGGCAAAGAAGTTGCCTGATTTACTACTCTACTGAGTATAATGTTGTCAATATGTTCACCAAATCACTTCCAAGAGCACAATTTAAATTTCTAAGGACTTTACTTGGTGTGTCAATCAAAAACATCAAAGAGGAGAATGTTGGCAGTGTGCTGACTTGAGTCCGATGCTTTTACTTTAAGTGTTATGTTATGTGCTAATCATGTGATATTATAAGATATTTTGTATATTTTGTATTATGTATGTTTATTGATATGTCCACGTTAGAAATATTTAGAAACATGTTTTGTGGTTAAAATTGGGGTTAAAAATGTCATGATATTGTGTTGTAACTAATGTATATGTATATCATTATTTTTTTAAAATAGATGAAGCAAAATGTTAAAGCTTTCAACGCATGTTCTGTTCTACTCATGTTATGCACTTTATTCATATTCTGATTTTTCAAGTTTTCTTTCTACTCATTTCTTTATCACTAAATTCAATTTCTAGTTAATGCAAGTCTACAATTCAATAAAGGAAAAGTCCCAATTATAAGACAGATTGTTTTCGCAGAATCCTGCTTTCATTATTGGCTTCTAGCATGTAAGCAACATAACTACCTAGTTACTTTCTTCAATGTATGTATAACATATATAGATTCCACCCAACTCAATTTAGTGACACTTGTTTACCAAATTACTACAGTTTTGTGGAGTTTTTTTTTTTTGTTTTTTTTTGTTTCCCCAATAAAAAATACATTGTCATTGATATAAACTACAAGAAATTGCACATATCAAGGCAGTTATATAAAATCGCTTCAATATCAAAATTAATGGCAATTTACACAGTAGTTTAGAAATTTGTGTCAGTTATATAAAACCGCTTCAATATCAAAATTAATGGCGGTTTACACATGTATTATTCTCATGATTGTTATGACAAGTTTTGCAGGTGGTGACTAGGATTTGCACTTATTTGACTCAAGTTCAACTTATTCAGATATGGTTTCATTAAAATTGTCTCCAATAAACAATTTTTTCAAATTTAAATTTCTAAACCTCCCAAATTTTTAACCATAACTCAAACCCTCAACTACTCAACCCCTAGACGTTCTGCGATGCTCAGGCTAAATCATGGGTTAGTTTTTGATTAACATTATATTTATTATTTTCTTCTTAATAGATTTATTATTTTGACTAAAATTATAAGTATTGCTGAGTTTTTTGGTTGAATGAAATTAGTTTGTGGTGAGGTTTATTTGATATTGATTTAATTTTGATCCTTATCTTCTATTTATATATATATATATATATATATATATATATATATATATATATATATATGACACATTATCAAAAGTGATTAACATAACAACTATTTAAAAACTTAAACACTATAATGATATGATAATATATGATTAATTAAATGGTAATATAACAAAATTTCAAATTAATCATGATCAAAATTAAACTTATTTAATATGGTTGTTTTAGAATTATGCAATGCCTCAGATAAAAAATAAATTATGCAATGCTTGTAATTTAAGTACTAAGCACATAACTCACATATTTATTAAAAAAATAAAAATAAAATAAAAACACAGAACTCGCATTATTCTTATGTTCAGCATAATTTTGAAAGCTTAAATGTGATTACAGCAAGGACACATCATCACAATGGCTTAAGCAGTTCTAATGCAAAGGAGGAATATAATAGGGTTCCGTGTCTAAGAGTGCAAGTTGGGTATGCCAAGCCCTGGCCTGGCCCTTATATTTTTAATTGAGATATTTGTAGATTCCACAAACTTGAGTACTTGACAGCTTGCAAGCAATGAGGTAAAAGAAAAGTTATATTATGTTTAGATGACAGTTAACCAAAAAAATAAAAAAAAAAAAAAAAAGAATAAAAATAAATTTTTGTATTTAAAAATTTTAAAATACATAAAAATAGAATAAAATATATGAAAAATTATTTTTTTATTTTTTTAAATATTTAATATTTGTTTCTTTTAAAATTGAAGTAGAATGGAAAGAACACATGTTTCATTCTGTTCCGTTAATGAATCTTTTAAATAAAGAGAAAAAAAATTATGTCATATTTTATTCTTTTATTTTTTAATTTATCTCCACTTATTCTGTTCCGTTACATTAATAAAAAAATATTCAAAGCATGATTAATTTCCTTGCAACAGCATGCAATACCCTTCTTTACTGCCCATCTCAGATATTTTGGGATTAGTACTCAGTATGTTAAAAACTTGTAGTATTCATTTCCCTCGTAGCTGGCTGCCACCAGTTTAAAGCCACGGAGTACTTTCTTTTCTATCTTTTTTTTTTTTGTGAATAGCCACTCATGAGTACTTTCTACGGTTGAAGAGAATAGCTTAGAAGAAAAGGAGAATCAACTTTGTTTAGAAGCACCTAAACCTTACACTCGGAAAATTCTAATATGAACAGGTCGGAAAATTTCTAATATGACCAGGTCTATATATGGATTATTAATTTTGAATCATTAATTTATTATTAAAATAAAATAATAGTTTAAATTAAAAATTAAATTTTTATAGATTTTAATTAATAATATTTAAATTTATATAAAAATTTAATTAAATTATTATATTTTTTATGAATAATTATAAATATAAAATATTTATAAATTTTAACTGATAAATTTTTATATACTCTAAATTTACATATAAATACTATTAAATTAAAAAAAATAATTCATTCATAAACCTAAACATGTTACATTCATGATAGGAGCCTGCTACACTCTCCTTATGTTTTAAAAAATTTCAGAAACACCTAAACCTTACGCTCCTGTTTTGTGCATGACCCAAATCAATAAAGCTATTTTTTTACTACCTTCCTTCATTCTTCACTTACTTAATAGCCAATTACTCTTATTCTGGACACTAAAGTAATATATTTGGTCTGTCACATATTCATATAATGTAAGCAGGTAACGTACTTAAAAAAATGCGTTCCACTGTTCATTTTATCTTGGCACTGCCATAATGTACAGGTAATATGTCATTTGTACAATAGTAGCAGGTTCTTGTAATCTTTTTTTTTTTTTTGCCAAAATACGCTCTCATATCTAGCTGTGGGATTGTTCTTCTGAGGTTATAATTAATGCTGATGTCTAGTGAAATCTAACATAATGAAAGATCAATCTATACCTTACCATAATTTAGTTCTATAATTTGTAGGTTAGTTATAGTATGATCACAGATCTATTTGCTATGGTAAATCTAGTTAAAAGAGTGACATTTACAGTCGTTGTCAATACCCAATTAGTAAATTACGGAACAGAAAAGGGAGAATTTTGATTGTCCCAATTATTAGTGAAAAGGGAAATCTGTTAAGTCTCTGTCTAGTAGAACTTGTACACAAAGTCATGCAGATTCAAATAAGAAGTTTCTTACAAAGAAAAGAGTGGCAACAATAACGCGAATCTAAAATTCAAGGGCGAGTCAAAGGCATGGCCAACAGTTGTGCATCATCGAACGGGGAACAGAACCAACACCAACCCTATGACTGGTCAAGTCATGCCATGCAAAAAACCTGCGGACCACAGAATAAGTGCCTTTCCCAATAGTTGGAACATTATTTTAGTGTTTACTGTTCCATGTCAGCTTATTTGAACCATGAATATTGGTCATAGTAGTGGTTTCACTGGTTTGAATCAGATTCTCCATCTTTGTCTCAGTTTAACAAAGGTGACCTAGTGCTATAAATTGAGACGCCTAGCCTGCAAGATGTAACCCAACACAACAACTCCTTCAAAGTTCCTTCTTAGTCACTAAGGCTAGCATTGTCATTAGCCAAAGAGCCACTAGTGTGTTGCATAGCCAAGAAAGAAACATGGGAGGCAACAACAGGCAAAGGAAGTCTTCCTCTTTCATGTCTGTTTTCAACATTTTCAAATCTAACAACAAGCATAGAGGGGGAGGTAATCACAATGCTTATGAAGAAGGACCAAAGCCAGGGACCAAAGTGTGGCATAGTGACGAGGACGGAGGTAACTGGGGAATAGCTGATCCTGTCATTAACATGAGAGCTGCAGTTTACATTGACCAATGCAAGAAGCGGATTTCTGAGTCTGAAATTCACTGTCATGCTCAAGCCCAACAGTAGAAAATTTTGTACTATGGACTTCTTTTTTATCATTATTATTGTACCTCTGTCTCTGTTGTATTTTTTTTTAAATTATAACTATCTCTATTGTATTTAGAATTTAGGTATTGATTATAATTTGTGAACCACACAATAAATAATGTTAATACGAATAACTTAGTAATTTCAAAGATTTTGTCTTGGTTGTTGAAGCAGACCAGATTTATCTAGTGTGCATGTAGTCTTTCAAATTTATTCTCTCTTCTCATCTTCTCTTTTCAACAACTAAAGCTTTTCACAGTTATAGAGCCTCCTTATTCATTACATCATTTATTCTCATCTGTCTGCGCTCAATGTTAGAAGGGTCAGGAACTGATCTGAGTTTACATTACAAGTACAACTGCCAGATCATATGAGAATGTTGACTTGCAAGTATTAATATTTCTTCCAATATAACGAACATGGCATAGTAATCAGAGGAAAATATTCATTGTTAAGTTACTCATTTTACTCAAAAACTTCGAACAATCCCAGATAGAATATCCAGATTGATTTGAGTTATCAGGTCCATCGGGTCAAACCCGATTAACCCGTTCAACAATTAGTTCGGGTGACGGGTTTAGGAAAGCGACCTGATGACTCGAGTACTCGATAAAACGGTGTCGTTTTTCTTAAAAACTAAAAAAATCTTTCATTTCTTCATTCTTTCTCACTCGAACCCAAGCCTCATTTTTGCAATCCCCTTTCTCAGTTTCTTCTCTCCCAATTCCCAAATCCCCTAACCTAACCCTAAGCGCAGCGATGCGCCACTCAAGCTCTCAGCCCTCTCTCTCAGCGGTGTGCCACCGGCATCTCGGTCATGAGTCGTGACCAGACTGCCGCACCATTGCTGCTCAGTCCGCTCTCATTTCGTGTTAATCTAAACAGAAAAATAAAGACAAAAATGCACAAAGAAAAGAAACAAAATACAGAACAGACAAAAGAAAGAGGGGGGATTTGGAGTTCGTGACAAAGAACAAGACCCAAACGGCAGCTTGGGTGGCCAAGGTATAGATCGGAGGTGGCCAAATCTGATTGTGCTCGATGGTGGCTGCGGTGGGGTGTTTGGTTTCCGGGTGGTGGGTTCGTGGTGGATGGAGGATCGGAGGTGTTTTGGGTCAGAGAAACAGGGTGGTGATGATTTACGGGTTTTGGTTGTGGGTGGTGGTTGTTGCTGGTCACGACGCAAGGTAGAGTAGGTTCTGGTTGCGGTGGGGTAGAGAGAGGCGGTGTGGTGCGATGGTGGCCAAATCTAGTTGGGCTCTGTGGGATCTGGGTTGGTTGGACGGTGATGGTGTGGCTGGTGGCCGGATCTGTGGTGGATGGGTGTTTTATGGTTTGGTGAGGGGTAGTTCTAGGTTGAGGGGTGTTTCACGGGTTTGGTGAGGGGAGGGGTGTTTTATGCATTTTTGTCATTTATTTTCTCTATTTGAAATTTATTCAACCCGATTACTCGATCCGAACAAACCCGATGATAATTGGGCTGGTTTGGATTGAGTTATCCGAAAAATTTTACCTAAAATCGACCCAAACTGACCCGACTTCAATTATTTAATTTGAACATTTTTTCTTCCTAAACCCAACCCAACCTAACCCGTGAACACCCCTAACTTCGGTAACGAGAATTTAGTGAATGACTACCCTTGTTTCATCTATGATATGACAGTTGGGTACATCACTTGCATTTGAGTGACTTAAAAGAGTTCTTCATTAATATGTCATGTAGTATCGATATTTCAAAATATTTGTTATATTGATATTTGATATGTATTTTGATATTTTTAAATATTTTTTATTCATTTTTTAATTTTTAATTTTTATTATATAAATATGAAATATTCATATTGTATTATATTTATATCACATATTTATATCCGAACTTCTTAGTCAACATGGCAAGGTTAGTATTGGTGAAGACTGAAGAATTAACTGAATGCCATTCCAGCACTTGGAATCCTATAGATTTCCACGTAATGGGCTTGTGGTTTCTTTAAAAGGAACAAACCATACCGTACGACGTACATGTATCTTTTCAGCCTCTCTTTTATGCTTGAGTTTTCAAAGAGTCCCTAATTTTCTCTCCCTTATTTTTGGCCCTCCCTTTATTCCTTCCTGACTTGTTACCACTTACCATCATCTGTTTTTCCTTTTTTTTTTTTCCCATAGAAAGGACTTAGAAACATTGGTAAATTACATGCAAATGGAGCCAAGGACTTTCCACGAAGTAAACATATGATCTTAACAGAATTTACCAGAAGAGAGTTGAGGCAGAAAACATCATTCATTGTAACGAGAAAAACCACAGAAAACATCATTCTTGTTTTGAATGAGAGAAATATTATCATTAATTTGGTCTAACATTTATGTTCATACAAACAAAACCATCATCTTTGCAAAATTATATAAAGACAAATTATAATCCAATACATTGAAAGATTTGCGGAAGATACAAACCTCCGATTTGGTAAAAACGATAAAAATTTAAAAAGGCTTCGACTAGTGGGTTTAAGCTAAAGATGCTCTATACTGACAAGTCCACCATCTAATTAAGTTACATCAACACTTGGCTGTTAGGTAAGCCTGTTTGAACACTGAACACAAAACTGCTCAGGTAAATTTTCTACAAAAGAGAAAAATAGTAACAATACTGATTTCCAACAGTTTTTATTACCATTTGGTGAAACAGAGGAAAGATGAAATTATTTAAAGTTCCATTTGAGGGTTTTTTTTTTTTTTTCTGAGAGTGGTAGCTAGGGGAGTAGGTGTTTGAACCTGGCTCGGTGGAGAAACTCTAATAAGCACCAATTATTAGATTAGACCAAATAGATTGTGTGTGAAATACGATTACTATTAGGTAAACTTCTAGAAATGACTTGAAATGGATTGGTATAAGAATTGATTCCATGTGAAAAAGAAATAAAGATCAGCTAAGTTGATTATTGGTAGTACAGAATTAAGTGAATAAAGTGAAAAGTGCCAAAAAATCAATAATAACTTTAATCTTCAGATGAGAAGAAAGTACAAAAACAAAAGCATAGCAAAAAATCGTGCATTATTGACAGTACCCTTCGCAAATGTGCGATCATAGCAAATGTGCCTTGGCCAAAGTTGGTGCCATCAAACTGTCGTTTATTACCCTGCCATGTCAGCCTGATTTGAGCCCTTTATGTTGGTCTTACCGCTCCTTTATCAGATTCTTCTCTATTCATTATTCACTATTCACCAAGTAGTTTTACAATGGAAGCCTGCTAGCTCTACTATTAATTGAGATACTAACTTGTAAATTAAATGTTATCATCAAGGTAGTGTAGTGTGTTCATTATAAAAGAAAAGAGAGCTAGCGTTGTCATTAGCCAAGAAGAGTGATGGCAGGTAGCAATAGGCAGAGGAAGTCTTCTTTCAGTTTCTTCTTTGTTTTCAACCTCTTCAAATCTAAGAAGGCCAAAGGAGGGCAATGTGATCCCTGTGATGCATGGCGGAAAGTGTGGCCTAGCGATGAAGACGAAGGTTGTTGGGGGGTAGCTGAGCCCGATATTAACAAGAAAGCTGACTTCATTTTGAAGACAAAGCTCATGATTTCGGACCATCAACTTGGTCCGGTTGCAGGAACAGCATAATATGAAACGTGCCATACGTATATCACTGTATTTGTTTATTTCTCTGGATTTATTATACATAAAATAATGCTTCTAGGTTCTAGCTTGTAGTTGCATGACGATGTTAATATAGATGTAATAGTTTAATATTTTGGTTTGTTGTTCCTTACCGATTATGTTTTTAAATTACGGTTATGGTCGTAGTTGTTGAGATTATTAAAATTATAATATCGCATATAATTGAGAAAAAATGCGATTGATGATCACAGTTATGGAGATTATTAAAATTGTAATATTATGAACAATTGAAGAAAAATACAATCGATGCGACCGTAATTACGATTACAAAAACTATTAAAATCGTAATATTACGATCACAATTGTGATTACGGACCATAATTTAAAATCATGATACTACCACCGAGTATATGCCTAGCTTTTCTGCTGCATTTTATTCTTCTAATGTATGGTTTCACTGGTTTAGACTTTAGAACTAGCCCTAACCTCCTTTACAAGTCCTTGGAGTATCTTTCTAATAATTGCCAGTTGATCATTCTGGTCATTAGCTAGGTCTCATATTGTGGAGCACCCAAACAAAAAAAAAAAAAAGGAGAAGGAGAGAGAGAGAATATTGGGGTTGGATTTGTTTGTAATTTATGATTAAAGAAGAGTATACATAAACAGATATAAGTTTGGATCAAGTTACTCTAATGCCTAGTCCAAGTAATATAAGTTTTGTATATTATACACACTGATCCTGTGTTTTGAACACTTCAACTTAAGAATTGAAAATAACTCATTTGAAATGAAATGTTACAAATTATGAGATATTACACACAAAGTTGTTTGTGAATGAAATAAATTCTTTAAACTAGTATAATTTCAAACAAGTTTCATACGAATGAAATGAATTCTTTCTCTTCAAAAACTGTGCACGCGCTAAAGGAACACATGAAACTAAAATTCAATACACTGTGTTTGGAATCTCAAACAAAAATTCATTTCATGTTACAAATGAATTATTGTAGCAAACTTGTTTTGAATAATATTAATTTAAGAATTTAATTGACTATTAATCATTTTGCAAGTTATATTAAAAATTTATAAATATAATCAGTTTTGATGATTTATAAATTTACCATTTTTTATATGATTTACGTTCATTTTAGATTTTTTTTCAATTATATAATTAAAGTAATCCAAACACGGGCGACCAACAACATAATATACTATGCAACACTTATTTGTATTATTGTACAGCCTATAATTTCTTCAATTCCATGAACGAAAAACTGATCTTACGGAATAATTAAGTGATGGCAACCCCAGGATCCTATATGTTTTAGGTTGTTCATGGACTAAGTTGAGTGGAGTTTAACTTGACTCAATTTCAATTTAATATTTTGATTATGCCAAATTTTTAGACATAAATTTAGTCTAATCATGACTCAATTAGTCATCGAGTCGAAATTGAGTCTGCTTAACATTTAGATTAAATATATAAATTTAAATATTATATATAACTAAAACATAAAATTTAAAAAAAATGAAACAAAAGCTATAAGATATTTTATAAGATATATTATTTAGATTGCTATGTGTTTTATGATTTCAATGTATTTTAACTGAAATTTAGATCACTAATCTACCTTAAACGCTTAGTTTACTTCTGTTTGTATAACTACTTATGTTTGATTTTAGGGTGATACTGTGATGTGTTCTATAAAATAATATTGATTTGATGTCCAATATAATTTACTATCACCATGAAGATTACAATGAGGCATTAATTATATTTTTTTAATGGAGATGCATATAGATCGATTGATTCCAGTTGTTAGTAGAAAAATTGTTAGGTGTATTAGAAATTTTTGACAGATAAACAAAACCACTATCTATAGTCATTTGGTTATGAAGAACTAACTCATCATTTTTTTCAATGAATCTTTCAAACCAGTAACTGCCATTGTTTTTTCATAGTTTTGTTTATATTGATTTAGATTGTTTAAAATTATGTGATTCATAAGAAGTGTTACTTGTGCATACTTTATATAAAGGTAAGGTAACCAAAACAGAAGAAGGGGGAATTTACCCAAAAAAAAAATAAAAGAAAAATAAGAAAAAGGAGTAAGGGATGTGGTGGGGAAATTATAGCAATCTGCTTTACGGATGATGCTATTTTTCATTAGCCATGGTTTTCCTATCGCTATTTTGATCCTCTTGCGCCGAGTTCACTCGGTTCCTCGCCATTATTGCTCTTTATATGTAAAATAGGTATTTGTAAAAAAAAAAAGTATTTGTTTGTAACTTTTTTTTTTTGTGTTTCTTAACAAATAATGGCTTCAATGAAGCGTCAAATACTGCAATGTTACAACAATGTAAAAATAAAAAATACGAATTAATAGCACGAATGTAATAATGGGGTGGGGAACTAGGAAGACTTTGGTTTACATTACATATTTGGATTCTTTTCTTTCAATTAAAGGCCACTATTTTTTAGTCGATCACTCATCGGCTGAAACCAAAATTAGTAGAGTAGACTAGTTAACACATGGGTTTTCTTTTAATGAAATATATATGATTATGAGTTTTTTATTTAATAAAAAAATATTTAATGTAGATTTGAATTATCATAGTTCGCTTTAAGTGAAGGTTATAGTTAAAATATTTTAAAAAGAATGTTCGGTTTAAAGTTAATTTTAAGAGCAAAATAAATCAATCTAAATATATTTAAAATTTTATAAAATCTAATAAAATAGTATCATATTTAAAATTTAATAATCATATAACTTGATTTTGTTTTGTTTTGTTTGTTGGTAATAATATTTAGATGCATTTATTTAATTTTATATACGTAATTTTAATAAAAAAATTTCATTATATTTATTTTGATATGTTAAGTGATTTTTTTAGGACATGAACAACCTTTATAATCATTTTTTTATCTTTTATTTTTAATTTTACAAAATATATTTTAATTAAATATTAATTATATTTTGATAACTTTTATTGTAATAAAAACATCATGTATAAAGCATAATCTCTGGTTTTTACTATTTTATCATATATATTTATAAAATTTTAAATGCGTCTTACGCTGATATTATAAGTACAAATAAAATAAAAATATATTGTCAATGAAATATATAGAAATTAAATAAAATTATAGTATTATTAAAATATTCTTATCATTAAAACATGCAAGATTAAGATTAAATGACAATAAAATTTATAAGTATGTAAAAGAATAGTTTAAAGGACATTTGACTAATGTATATTTTTATTTTTATTTATTTAATATTAATTTATGAAATAAATTATCTATTTTTTATAATTTATTAAAAGCTACATTTTGATTGCTATTTTTTAAAGCAATTAAAACATGAAAAAATATGACGTTAAAAAATAGAAAAGTCAAAGATATAAAAAGTCAAGAACAAAGAATGAAAAATTTAAAAGTTTAGAGAATATTAAAAGTTAAGAAAACTATAAATAGGAGAAATGAAAGTTAAAATATAAACAAATAATTTTATAATTAAAATTTTAAAAAAAATGCCACATATCAATTGTAGTTGAAGAACTTTTAGATTATACATAATGAATAAACTCCAGTGAAACACTTAGCACTGCTCTTGCTATGTCAAACAGAAGCAGAACCTGAACCACGTCATTTTTTGACAATTATATTATTTTTATCATAATATTTCTAACTGACTTCTGCACGATAGGCATAGTGATATCACTTCTTTTTCAGTTTTTTTCAGTTACGTAAATTGCATTGATATATCCGTTTATATTTGTCATAGGAATGAAAATTGCAGCAGTTTATATTTGTTTATATTCAAATTAAATTTAAAAATTATAAAGATATGAAATAATATATAGATAAGTGTATATGAGTAACTGTATTCATAAATCTATATAAATAATTATTTTTATATTAATATGACATTAAGATATAACTATTTTAATATAATATAAGATGTAAATATAACATTAACAAATTAAATTAAATTTCACACCGACAAAAAATTAAATTAAATTTATTTTATTAAATTATTTTAAAATAAAATTTAAATTATTAAATATAATATACTCATTAAAAATTTATTGTTAAAGGAGGAAAAGAAATTGTGTCAGTGTAATACACTTGTCTCAAACCAATCTCCTGTCAAAAATGTTATTACTGTATCATAATTTATTTAAAAGCCTGGAATCAAACCCATTGAATCTGGAACCAAACCCATCCATAATTGTTTACCTTTAGTTAAAAGCCTACATTGTTTGACATTATTAATTAAAAACCTATATATATGACCCATCCATAATTGTTTACCTTTGATTTAAAGTCTATCTATTGTATTTGAGGTGTTTATTTTTAATTATTGTAAATATTAAAAAATTTATAATCACTTTTTAAATTAAAACAGAATATGATTCTAATGTATTCTAATTATTCTGTGCATCTTAAATCTAGAGAGAAATTATTGATTATACACATATGTAAATTATATAAATATGTAGAAAAATAATGTGTTATATATGTATACAACAAAAAAATTTATCCTCTTTTATCACCCCGTCATCATGTTTTTACTTGAGGCCAAGGTCTTAGCCGCTTCTTTTTCTTTTTATGGTTGGTAAGGTGTTACTGTTTTTTTTGACTGAGTTACTTGTAATATTTGCTAGGTGTCATAATGTGTCAAATTCAATAGATCGGTTTAAATAATTTAACAAAATAGATGAATTAAATTAATAAAATATTAATCTAAAATTTATATATTCTAAATAGATTGAGTTAACTCGTTATTTTAACATTACATAAAATTAAATGAGTTGGATTAAATTAATAAAATATCAACCTAAAATGTACATGGTCCGAATGGGTCAATTTAAAAATGATCCGATCCTGAATAGACTAATCCGAATGAGCCGAATCAGCTCATTTTGACACCTTTATTTTTTGTTGTATCTATGTTAGATACATATTTATATTTGTATTAGATATTTAAATATTTAATAAATATTAATTTAATATTTTAACAAAAATTATATTTTTATATTATATTCAAGTCATATTTGATACTTATATTCGTGCATATAGCTTACCACTGCTTTATCATATTTCTCACAGTTCACTAAACCCTGTACCCAAATAATTTTTTTTTTTAAAAAAAAACCATACGTTTACAACTGCATTTATATAGTTCGCTGGGTTTAGTATATCTCGTTATGATAATATCATATGCAAGAATATCTCGGCACAATTTCGCACGTTGTAAGTTTATGTCTGACGTGTTTTAGGGCTCGTTTGGTGGTCAAGATAGGATAAAAACAGATAGGATAAGAGAGCAGGATAAGAGTAAGATATGATATTAGCAGGATAAACTGTTATCCTATCCGACGTTTGGTGTCCACCAGATAACCAACAGGATAATATTATAATTTTAGTATGATTTTAAATTTTTTTTTATTCGAAATATTTTCATATTTTATTTGATTTTATTTTTTTATAATTTTATTTTTTAAAATTATATAAAAAGACAAATTTATCCTTATGATAAAATTACATATAATTTTTAAAATTTTAAAAATATTGTTTAACTTAAATTAATTTTTTATAATTTTAAATATTCATTTTTAGTTTTTACTTTACATATAGTTAAATTATTAGAATAATTTTATATTTTTCAATTTTTAAAATAATATAAATAACAAAATTAGCCTTGAGACAAAATAAAAATAAATTTTAAAATTAATTATTAATATTTTATTATTTTAAATATTTTATATTTATTATATATTTTTTTGATAACCATGTTATATTTTATTATACTTTAATTATTTTATATTTAAAATATTTTTTTATATCATACTTTAAATCACCTTATTCTATCCTCATTGAGTTAAACTCCAAATTTCTCCTTCGGATAGAATTTGAACTAAATAGTTAGGATATGATATGTGACAGGATTGATTTATCCTATCCTGCTGGCTCACCAAACAACAATTTCAAACAGGATATGATAGTTTATCCTATCCTGTCTCTCTTATCCTGACCACCAAACAAGCCCTTATGATTTTGGTTTGAACTCTTAATCTTAACACTGTCTCTGAATATTTTTTTATTAATAAAATATAATAGAATATGTGAGAATTGATGAGAAATAAAAAGAAAAAAATAAAATATAATTATTTTTTATAAAACTAATAAAAAAATGAAACGAAAATAATTATACTTTAATTTTAAAGAATAAAAGTTTGATATTTAAACAGAAGAGAAAAAATAACTCTTCATATGTTTTTTTTACTTTTTATATATTTTAAAATTTTTAAATACAAAAAAATTATCTTTTTCATTTATTTCCTTTTTTTTCGCTCGCCACGTATCATCCAAACATATTAAAACAAATCACATTCTTTTTTTTTTACTTTTTCTTTCTTTTCTTTTTCCGCCCCTGTTTTATACAAGAAAAATTAGTTACTTAAATACATGAAATACGACAGTCATACAACACCACCCTTACATATTATCTTAATCTTAATACGTTACATAGTAAGAAATGATTAATATTAATATCAATACACTGCATATATATACAGAAAACCAATTCTACAGTTCATCTACGTTTCTGGAAGGGGTTTTATGGTGCGGTCGTGGTTGATGGTTGATGGCTTTGGTAGTCGCGTTGGTTACCGGCTTGGGTGAGGACAAGCACTCTAGTAGTGAAGACCGAATCTGTACAGTTCGACCTTGGGAACTCTGAGTTCAATGGTTAGGTTTTGGCATTGGCTATGGGTTCGGCCATGGAGAGTCTTGGACAATGACGGATTTGAGAATTTTAAGTAATATAAACAAAGTCATAATTTTATATTTTAAAAATATTAAATATTTTTATTATTATTAATATTATTAAATATTTTTTATGTATATAATTAAATAATTATTCAATAATATTATATAAATTTTATTTTTTATTATTATAAATTTATTAATTTATTTATATATAAAAATAAAAATTACACATAAAAAAACATATATTTATATAAAATAAAAAAAAATATAAAATAGAGTGGGGGCATGATCCCCATCTTCATAACATGAATCCGTCCCTGCCCTTGAGAACCCATAGCATTGATTGCTGTTATGATCTATGTGTAAGTGAGGTCTTTTTTTCCTTCTCCATGTGATTCCTTTTTCATCTAATTGTTGTAGCATAAATTGGGTTTGGTTATTTTTATATTTAGATATTTAGTAATTGATGAAATAATATAAAATATAATGTAATAAAATGTGATAAAAATATTATTTTATTGTTTGAATATTTTAAGATAGAATAAAATAAAGTTATTATTTTATTATTTAAAAATTTAAATAAAATAATAAAAATTATAACTTTATTTTTCTTAAATTATTTTTATTGCAAATACACTAACTTTATGTATTTTTAAATAACAAAAAACTTTAATTATCTTTATATATTATCTAATAATAATATTTATTAGATACTTTTTTTTAAATTTTTTATTTTTTTTTTATTTCTTAATTTTATTTTTAATTATTTTATTCTTTATTATGTAAATAACAATTTAAAAAATAAGTAAATGATTTGAAATTATTTATAAACAACTAGTTATATCTTATAAAAATTTTATGAAAAGACTATAAAAATAATATTTATAAAATTGTATTTAAAATAACTTAAATTTGTTAATATACAAATATCTTTTAAAGAAAAACTACCTATTTAATTTATGACCTTGACTAAATATTATTGCAAAATAATATCTCTTGATTTCTTCCATTAATTTGGAGCCAATGGTGCACAAACCTTGATATAGGAAGTGCTTGGTAGAGCAGGATTCTGGTAGTCAATAATAAAATTTGAGAGGGCACAATGGTATCAGTGGGGTTGTCAAAGCTTGACCATACAGTGCCAGAGCCATTGGAGAGAACCAAGTTTCCATTTTCATAAAGCAT
Source organism: Ormosia emarginata (assembly GCA_029884605.1). Lineage (NCBI taxonomy): Eukaryota > Viridiplantae > Streptophyta > Magnoliopsida > Fabales > Fabaceae > Ormosia > Ormosia emarginata. Next base: position 29,692,561 of record JAQQTP010000080.1, on the reverse strand, counting down.
GGCTGAGGAGACACACATGTCGGAAGTTCGGGAGTCCCACACGCTGGAGCCCGACCCGTTAAGGAGGCGGAGGCGCCGCCGGAGTAGACAATGGCGGCGATGAAGGGAGGGGAAGTTGGGGATTGGAGAGCAAGGAAGTGGAGAGAGAAAGTGTTGTTGGGAGAGAACCATGATTGGGTTGTGTTGTAAGCGTAGAGGATTGTGCCTGGTGAGATGGTGGTGGTTCCTGCAATGGTGGAGACGACAATGGTGAAGAAGACGAGGGACAGTAGCAGAGGTTATTCTTGTAGTAAAATCCATAAAGGTTTATATAGTAAAATTTTAATTTTAATTTATCTATTTCATTTTTTTTAAAATAACTAAACGATAAAACTTATATCTATTCCATCTATATTGATAGCTTATATACAAATTAACGTTGGCTTTGAATTTTGAAATTTTAGACATATTTCTGATTTCTTTGTTCTCACGGTTAGGAATTTGGTTTTACTCCTCCACACCATTTGGGGTTTCAAACAGACTTCTCTCATTTGTGCTTTCTCCAATTCGATCAGTATCGACCACCCGGACCACCCCTATATTCTTTCTTTTTGTTTTGATGGGGTCTCACTATCTAATCCTGAATACCATGCGTTGAAATCTAGCAGGCACGAGATCCAAGCAGCGTTGTTTTGCCAGAACTTGAGCTCGATTTAGTATCGATCGTCAAGGTATTAGACTACTATTATGCCCTAATCTTCGTTTTATAAGCTAGGGTTTTCTGAATCTGATTTGGATTGTGTTTTTCTAACGATTTTCTCTGTTGGGTTTTGGTTAAATCTCAAAAGGATATTGAAAAATCCTCTCTTTTCGAAGTGGGTCGACTAGTTAATTGAATTCTATGTAACTTGGATTTCATGCATATATGTATTGGACTTGTTTTCATTGGCGAATCTGATTAGATTACTCATTGCTCGTGTTTTCAGATGTCCTGATACTAATGTTGTGAATAAGTTTACTTGCTGGGTGCTCTCTGTTTAATAAGTCTTCATCATGGAGTATTTTATCATCACGCCTTTTGCTTTCATCTTGTACAGTTGACCCTATATGTATCAGTCAATATCTTAACATCTAATGTTTGTTTCTTGTGACTTAGGTAGATACAAAATGGACTATCGATGGACCAATGGTAAGCAGGAAACTGGTGGCCGTGACAGGAGGCAATTTAAAAAGAAGCAGGTAATAGATATATATATATATATATATTTTTTTTTTTTTTTTCAATTAAGTGGAGTCCCTTTTTTTTCTTTCTGCTCTTATCATGAAGCTGTTGAGTTGTATATATCTTTTTACTAGTTAAAGCCTTTAAAAATTTAACTTTTTGATACTGGTAAAATGATAATGTCAATTGGTTTGTCTATATGAAATTGTGAATGCACAATTATTATTGTGATTCCGTATGTGTTGAGATGAACTGCCTTTACAAGCATATCAGGACTCCCTTATTGAGGATTTGTCAGAGGATTTTCGTTTGCCAATCAGCCACAGGCCAACAGAAAATGTTGATCTGGAAAATGTAGAACAAGCATCTCTGGACACACAGTTAACATCATCTAATATTGGCTTTAAGCTTCTCCAAAAGATGGGATGGAAAGGAAAGGGTCTTGGGAAGGATGAGCAAGGTTTGTACTGTGTTATCACTTTCATTAGTATTAATCAATTTGTTCCTCTCTTTAATGAACTTTCACATAATGCATTTAGCCATTGTTTTAGCTTCTGGTATGCTGCATGAGTTGTCCTTGACTCCTCTTGAGTATCACCCCTTCCCCCTCTGTGCACCCCTCGTCTGTACCTCCTTCTTAGTGTTGTTTCAACCTGCCTTTATTTACTTCTGCTTTCTCCCTCTCTTCTCCTCCATTCTTAAATAGTGGGAAGAATGAAAGAAAACTATTTAGCATGACTTCTATCTCGTTGTGGTGCTGATGAGCTGATAGGGTTGTTTTTTTCCTTGTTACTATTGCCGTGACATCTAATACCTTATAAACATTTTAAACTTAAAAGTTTAAAGCGTGCTGTTTTTGGTCCTTAGGATAGCTGCCTGCCATCGATCAACACTTAGCAGTTTGTTGTAAACAATGGCAATGATCGTTGTAGTTTTGGTTGTATTGTTCCAGTTTTATATTGATTTTATATTTGTATACAATAAGGATAGTTCTAAGTTTGATCTTTAGTCCTAATTTATGCTATGCAAAGTATTGGCACAAGCTTTTTTTTTTTTTTTGGGAGAAGAATTGTTTTATTTTTCTCTGGTGTACTGCTTGATTATTTCATTTATTGGATTACCAGTGTGTTTGCACTTGCTTCTCATTGTAACAGGGCATTTTTGGCAACTAGTTCATTTTCTTCTTCCTTTCTTTCAGTATTAATTTTACATGTTCTTAAACTTGGGATTTTTTTGCCGAAAATGATTTGATTTTGGTGTTGTCCTTGACTTTAAATGCTTTATCTTGGTTTTTCATATTGTCCTTCTGGACTTGTGTGCAGGAATTATTGAGCCAATAAAATCTGGGATTAGAGATCCAAGATTGGGGGTTGGTAAACAAGAAGAAGATGATTTTTTCACTGCTGAAGAAAATATCCAGCGAAAAAAACTTGATGTTGAGGTGGAGGAGACACAGGAACATGTGAGGAAGCGGGAGGTATGATTTATAACTCCTTAGTAGCTGCTATTAGTGCAAAAATCATATAGTAGTTTTGAGGTTGATGTTTACATTTTCTTAAACCTGCACCTAGTAGCATAAGGCAGCATATAGCATATATGCATGTCTTTTGTCCGGATTGGTATGTCATAAGGAACCATCAACTTTGGAAGGTCTTGAGAATTTCCTGCAGTTTTTATTACCTGGTGGCTTCTTCTGCCTGCTTCGTGCACATTATGAAAATTCAGGTGTTAGCAGAACGTGAGCAAAAAATTCAAACTGAGGTGAAAGAAATTCGAAAGGTGTTTTATTGTGATCTCTGCAACAAGCAATACAAATTGGCAATGGAATTTGAAGCACACTTGAGCTCTTATGATCACAATCACAGAAAGGTAGACAATTTAACTAACACTAACCTGGTTGTGCTTTTGTTGACTTGATTCCGAATGTGGCTCAATTTTCTTTTTCTCCTGATGCAAAATCCTTGATGTGGAACACAGCGTTTCAAACAAATGAAGGAAATGCATGGTAGTAGTAGTCGGGACGATAGGCAAAAGCAAGAACAGCAGCGTCAAGGGAGAGAAATGGCTAAGTTCGCTCAAATGTATTCTTTTGGTCTAACACCTGATACACCTCTTTTTTATTTGATCTTTTGTAAAATTTTCTTTGTATTCACTCCGCCTCCTTTTTTTGGTTATGGGTGGGTGGTTGGCCAGGGAATTAATGTTATAATTTTGACTGCCTTCTTCCCTTGTCATCTTGGTTTATAGATTCCTTAATGTCAGTCAGTGCTGATGCTCAAAAGCAGCAACGGCTTCAACTGCAACAAGAGTCTGGATCAGCGCCAGGTTCCTCTGAATCTGGAACTGCTACTGCACTTACAGATCAGGAGCAGCGAAATACTTTGAAGTTTGGGTTTTCTTCTAAAAGCAGTGCTTTCAAGGTACATGCCATTGAATACTTGGGAATGCTTACACAGCTTTCATACACTTCCATCGAGTAGCTTGATGTTGCTTTGTTCAAATTCAACTTTCAGCAGTTTCAACCCTGATGATTTATTTAATGTTGCATTTGCATTCTTACAGGGTACAGGTTTGTGCCTAAAATATTTATATGCTGACTCCATTATTTCTTTTCCCCAATTATTGCAGAACTCGGTTGGTGCCAAGAAGTAAAATGTTGCAAAGAAGCAACCTTTTTTTTTTAAAAAAAAAAAATTCAACTATGACAATAGTTAATTATTATTTTTTATATATGTCATGAATCTTGACTTGTGCTCTCTCTAACTTCTGGAACCTAGCTCTGCCACTGCCAACCATATGATTAGTTCTACCCCTGGTGGGACCACTGCTTCAATAGAAAAACACACCCAAAATTCAAAGATTCAAAATTAAGAAATTTAACTAAGAAAATTAGGTGCAAATATTTTAAAAAAAAAAATTGATGAAAGGCTCCATCCAATATAATCAGTAACTTACTCAATGGGCAGTCATCCCCAGGAAGTTTACAGTCAGGACATCCATCCATCAAAGGCTATCCTACAAATCCCACATGTTTCATCTTAGGCATCCGAGGTCCATGAAGCAACAGCATGCCATTTATAAATGACACAAGGGACAATTGTTTAAGTATCCACTCACAGGAAAATCGACAACAATCAGGAATGAGGATGTTTAAGGTGTGCTTGGTTGAGTTGTAAATGAATAGGCAGAAAACGGGGAGTTGAAATTTTAGAAAGAAAATTATTTTACATTTGCAGTACTATGAAAATGTGGAGCCGTTGAAAGTGCAATGCAACTCATTTCTACTCCCCTCACTGTTTTCCACCTTAACAAGTTATTTAACAGATGTGGTAATAAACATACCAAAGAAGTTTCAACGCAGGAATTGTTTGAAAGACGAACTGAACACAAATACAAACTAAAATGCAGCAGTACACCCATACGTAAAAAAATAAAAATCATCATCACCTGCCTAATAACAAGTTCATCATTGTAAAACCTCATGCTTGTTGAATATAAAAAGAAGAGAACATACTCTGTTTAGAAGGTCAGGAGATATCCAGAAAGAGAACTGTGTCAAGAAAAACATTGTTTTTCCCTGCAAATATCCAATACTTGATATATTTGACAACAAAAAGGCTGAAAAACTTAAAGCAGCATGGAAGCATGAATGAAAAATGATAACTGTGAAACAAAGACGCAAACACGTACAATGCACAACATTGTAGGAGGAGTACTTTCAGTTTTACTTTCAGGAAAAATTTAGAATGATCCTAATTAATTTTGGAGCATGGCTGCTCGAAAATTATTCACCATTGATTTATGAGAAAAAATGATCAATGACTTATAATTATTACAATAGCAGGTTGCCTTCATCATAGATATTTTTTTCATTCTTCTTTTTTTTCTTATCTTTCTCTCTCCTCCTTTTCTCCTTTTTCTTCTTCGTTTTCGTCTACTGTTCACTTTCAGATTCACTTACTGCAACCCTTCACCTACCTTCCTTTGCCTGTTAGCATTACCAGCAGCTATAGCTTTACATGTTCTTGATTCCACTTTTAAAAGGATAGTCAATTGCGCTTTTATTTTTAATTTTTTCTTTCTCTTTAATTGGAGAAGTTGTTATTGGGAATGAGCTCCACCACTGAAGCCTCACCACCCCTGTTCTCCAACCCAAGAATCGATCATGTTCTTTTCCCCTTTCACCAAAGCCACCCTCCTTCCTCCATAGCCAAGACGCACAACTACCACACAACCCAGCCATTGACATGCCACAACTCACATACCCACAAACTATTCCCTGCATTTGCCAAACCATCAAATCCCCAACACCCAAGCTATCGCCCCTCAAATCAGAGAAAACCAAGAGAATCACCTAACCAATAGGTCAAACCATGAAAGTCTTCGTTGGTCCGCTTGAACAATCTCTACGTATTTTACGATGGGTCCTTCGGCTAGCGGTGTTGATTTGTAGAGATGGAAATAGGGGTCCTATGATACCATTGATGCGGTATTGATTTCTTAGTTGGGGTTTGATTTTTGGTGACTGGATGAGATGAGGATTACGTGCTGCCATTTCCATGGATTGGTTGGAAAAGCTGCTGAAACAAAACTTGATTTGGAAAGTAGACGAATAACCGGGTTTACCTATTGAAAATAATCATTCTAAACCCCTAACTTGTTTACATACTATTCACGCTATTTTTAATAGATATGATTAAGTGAGAGAAAATAATAATAAAAATATATAATAAATAATATTAAATAAAATATAAAAAATATTATTTAATATAAAAATATAAAAATTATTTAATGAATAAAATAATTGGAGCATTGATATTCTATCAAATTTTTGTTAGGTGTATTATAAACGCCCTTACTTTCAATCCTTTCTAAGAATTTGACCCAATGCAACAAGTTTAAAACTAAATAAATTGTCGGATTCAGAATGTAGTCAATTTCCCCTCTCATAATTAGATATATTTCCCCCGAAAAAACAAGGGGTAAAACTAATGATTGAAAGATGAAAAGAGAAAATGAAGAATAATAATAATAAAAGTGAACAAAGCATAATAAGAAGAATAGAATATTGAGAAGGATAAGCAAGAGCTTGACCTTCATCTCCGACTCCGTCCCCTGCACCTGCAGCTTTCGAAGTTAGAATCGAGTGAGTGCAGATGCAGTTGCAATAACAACCAAGTAGATTATAATTACATTGCGAGGAGGAGGAGCCAAGTACCTGGATGGACTTCACTACCACTACCACTACCAACGGAGGCAACGGTGTTTGTGAATGGATGTCTCTGTCTCGTCTTATCCAATAAAAGTAAATCACGGATATATACTTATTTTCCTAATTTATTTTTCAAGTTTTCATTTATAAGATTTATATAAACGCCACTGAAATTTTTGCCAAACACTCATAATAATAAACCTTCACATTCATTGAATTACAAAATTGAGTGAGAGTAGCTGCTTCTGTTCTTTCAGCACTGCCAAATTATAGTGATTTAGAGACATAGTAGCCGTTGATTGTCAAACTACTAAGAAATTCCAGAAGAATTAGTGTTTATCACAAATGCAGAAACTGGAAATTATCTCAACTTAAATTATTATGAGAAAACGCATGAAGAAGCTAAGAATCCGTGGGTGAGTAGATGAATTATTAACGCATAAAAAAAATGTTTCCTTTAATTTAATGAGGATTTTTTTTAGTGAACCAAACAGAAAGTAAACGCAAATCGGTGAAAAAAAACAAAGAGAGAACGCGATTAAGACAAGGACCTGAGACCCAAATCGACAGAGAGAGAGAGAGAGATAATCAATTACTGAAATCTGGCAGCGGAAGCACAAATTCAGAGCTTGCTGAAACCTGGCAAGAAATCCCGAAGCAATTGAAGACGAATGGGAGAAGAGGAGAATGGGTCTGATTGGGATTTGGGAGTGAAGCCAAGCAGAACCACAACCACTCTTTATCTGTGAAAGGTTTGAAATTCCCACTCTGTTTACGTTTTCCTGACAGAGTGAAGAGTCGTGCTTCCTTGGGCCGTCAAAACTGGAAAATGCTTTCTCAACACCTATATAATACGAGTATATCCTATATGTGAGTGTGCTTCACCATTTTTATATGTATCATACTAGTTTAGTTACCCGTGCACGTGGTAATTTAAATTAAATTAATAATTCAATTTGACATTGGTTGCTTCAGGTTGCAATCAGGTTATTATCTGGTTATTGTGGGTACCACCTAAAGAACAAATATCAGTGATAATCTTTAAAAATTCATGTCTTATTTATCCTCCATAAAATAGATTTAAATTTTTATAAGAAAATAAGAATAACCAACAGAGCTTGGATTCATTAAGTTTGATCAGCTCAAAATACAAAGTTGATAACTTAGTAGTTACATTATCATTGAGAAAAGTCACGACATAATCATATCTTCTACGTGAGAAGTCGCACGACATGTTACCAACTATGGAAATTGGGAAAAGCAAAAATATTTGCCAATCAAAAAGAACACAATATATCATTTGAAACCAAATGAAGCACCCTAGACAATTAAGTTTTTCGACTCCAACGGACGACTTCCAGTATACATCAATTGGAGAACACCCAGAATCTAAACATATTATCAACACCATGTACTTTATTTAGCGTTAGCAAATCACCTTCCACCAAGCCAAGCTTCCTGCTTACATATTTTCATCCCGTGCTTATCTTCACCTCATGCTTCCCTTGAGCAACAATAAGATAGCAAATATTACACCTTCATGACACAACAAAGCCACCACATGGATTCCCCTATTGATGTAATACCTACTGATCTTTGCAGGAAGGCATTGAATAGAATTTTAATAATACAGTCAAACAATGAATAGTCAATAACTTAAATCATGTTTCTAGATAATCAGCAAAATCTAACAATAAAGATTGTAAATTCAAAGTAAATGAAGACAACTAACCAACTTATCTCCATTAGCCAACGAATCTGCTAATTGAATTGTGCATTCACAATCATATTCCTTAATATCTTTTTTTTTTTCCAGCTTTTAGTTCATAATTAATTTCATTGCCATCACCATTTAATAACTTCATCCTAAATGAGTTTTTATGAAAAAAATCCAAACAAAGCAATCAATAGTCTTCAGCACCATAAAAAGAAATCAGGTATTGCACTCCTTGAGTTAACCATCCACCTAATTTGCTCCTCTCAAATGCAAGATAAAAACACTTTCCTATAGGATCAATTGCTGAAACAACTGAACACATTTCCAATCTAGCTATATGACAAAATTCCTCTGGTAGAGGAATGTATCCCTAAATTTAAAAAACATATCCAGTTAGTAAATCTTCCAGAGAAACAATAAAACACCATATAGCTAAAGGATAGTCTTGCATAACCTGCTTCACATCAAGCAGGATTCCTAAATATAGCTCCTTCTTTGTAAAACTACTACTTGAAGTAGATTACTCAACCGTAGTCAAACCTGCAGCAAGGACTTTTACATGTTCAACAATTCCCGCAGAGAGACCATGCGCATCTTTTCCAATGTCTGGTTGGGTATCCATTTGCACATTAGCTTTTGGTTTGCAATCAATTTCATTGCATTTGCAAACAACATCTCTGCAATTGTGCACAGCCATGGAATTGCAGATTAGTTATTTGTTGTTGTGTTACCATGTGCATAAACACTCAATGCAGAAACATGCAGTAGTTCAACAATAAAAACCTGAGCAAACAGGTTCCTTACCTGTAATATGCCAACTTCTTGAAGGGAAAAATTCCATCAACTGGGCTTTGTCAACACAAGCTTTTACATCAAGCAAGGAACCAACATTTGCATAAATGGTAGCCAAATCTTCCATTTCCAACTTCCTTTCTATTAATGCCTACTAAGAGAACTAAAAATGTTAAAAAGGGAAATTCTTCTCGAGATTTCAGGAGATGAATCTAATCATTGCTTTACCAATAATTAAAAAAAAAATTGTCCTTGATCATTAATTCCCAATCTTCCACTCTAAGCATAGGATCATCTTTGGTCATCCAAAATGAAAACTCATACATAAAAAATTGGGAAAGGGGAAGGGTAGGAAAAATCAACAGATAGATGCAGGGGCAGGAAGAATGATATAAACATTTATGGTCCTATCATTGATCAGTAAATTCCTAGTCTTTGAAAAGAAAAGTGAAAGGGAAATTCACTTGAGAACAGAGTTGGGCAGGTGTGAATTTACCATCCACATCCAATGTATTGGCTATCATGTAACTATATCTTTGATCCTTGTATCTACAAAAACAACAAAGCCCAAATATTAACAACAAAAGAAAAAGCTATAATTCTTCTACTTGTCATTAGGAGCAAAATAATATCAGAAAAACTGATATCCAATTCAGCTCCTAAGTAGGCGTTTTTCTGATTAGTATTTTCCACAGATACCTGTATTTCAGATAAACATAACAACTTCAAAATTTCAGATACCTGTACAGAGAAATAGCCATATGCCAATGACGCATGGAGGAGGTTAGGAGGAAAGAAAGGAGAAAATTTTTGGCATTGTACCCTTATTATTTCTGATTCAGGAAAGTGGTTTACATCACAAAAATGGCACTATGGACTCTAAAATAACCTAATTGCTTGTGGACTCAATTCAAATAACCTGCGATGTAAATCGTGCAGAGATTGAAGTGTGGAACCAAACCATGTTGAGCAGCAGAGAAAAAAAATACTAAACTAATAGAAGAAAAACTGACCTGGGTATCCAAGATTGGGAAACGAAAACACTGGAAGCATGCTTCTGATCTCCTTCGATAGCAGAAATCATGTTTGCACAGCAGCATCAATTAATGCAGCTCCAGAGTAGCCCCAGAAACTCGCATATAAGTTGTTGGCATTCACTCTATAAAAAGAATGAGCAAATAAATATAAGTTGAAAGATAAAATAAACTGGTATACAGCCAACATGCATTTTAAGCATTGCATTTAACTTTCAAATAGATCAGAAACGCACCATTGCACTTAACTTTCAAATAGATTAGCAAACATCATTGCATTACGTCACTTTGTTCTCATACAAAAAGAATATTCTCAATCCATGAGAATATGAGTCACTCACAAATCTTCCACATACATACATGGCCAAGAGGCCATTTATCATAAAGCAAATTCCCTTTGGCTCAGCATTACAAATACTCATAAAGAACGCCTACCCTCTTTCCTGAACCCACCCCTTTCCCAGGTCTAATATTCTAATCTAAGCTTAGACAAAGACTTTCATGGACCAATCAAGCAATATCATTTTTCTTTTATTTCTTTCTCCCCCCCCCATCCCCCCCACCCCGGCCAAAAAGAGATTCCTTGCATGTCCCACATATTTGCCTTTTACATATTCCCTGCTGCCCTTGTACAAATATATGCCTCTCACAAATATACTTCACAGCCATAATCTACAATCATACAAACCGAATCTCTTGGTTTCTCTAATTCCATAGCTCCACGGTTCCAGAGTTACAGGTAAGGCATCACAATTCCATGCATGTATACTAATTAACATGTCACTGCAATTATGGTTTTCATTAATTTAAGTATAAATAAGTGGCAAGAATTCTTTCTAATAGTGACTAATCCATCAAATACAGAAACCTCGAGTCACATAGACACTGATAGGACACCTGTACATAATACTGATTCTCATGATACTGGTATTGGTGGTGGGGAGCCACATAGGCCCACTATATGGGAAGTTTATACTAGGAGAAAGAAAATAGGATCAGGAGGTGTGAGTTAGTTACATGACGTGGCATAGGAGATTCTAACAAATTCTGTTAGGGAATGGAGTATGTAATGAGGGGGAGGGAGAGAGAAGGGCCATGCTTTTGGTGTTGATTGTTTAGGAGAATATTCTCTGGAAAGGAGCCGTAGGCTCTGGTCTCTATTTTGGCTATCTGTATTAGCTTTTCTGTTCCTCCATACTAAATAACACTGTTATATTGAATTTTCTTCCATTCTATACTTACTATGAACTGTGAGTTCTATCATTGGTCCGACCTGCCAGATTAACGAGACGGAGCTAGTGTAACTTCGACTTATTCTATGCCACCAAAAATGGCGGAGAGAGTTGACGTGTTGGAGGTGAGAATGGCGACGCTTGAGGACTCCTTGAAGCAGACCATGGAAGAGTTCCGTCGCTCCATGATGACAGAGTTTGCCAAATTGCGTGACCGTCGTGTCAATGATGAGGTCCATTCTTCTTCGTTCAGTGAAGAATCGGTGTTGGAATACAAAATGGCGGTGAAGAAGGTGGAGCTTCCACCATTTGAAGGGGAGGATCCAGTTGGGTGGATCACCCGTGCTGAGACCTATTTTGAGGTGCAAGGATCATCGGAGGAGGTGAAAGTGAGGCTAGCGAAGCTCAGTATGGAAGGTGCAACTATTCACTGGTTCAACTTGTTACGCGAGACTGAGGATGAACTCACATGGTCCAAACTGAAGAAGTCCTTGATTGAACGATATGGTGGAAGGAAAAGTGATAATCCGTTTGAGGAACTAAAAGATTTGCAGCAAGTGGGTGATGTTGAGGAGTATATCACAGATTTTGAGTTTGTTTCATCTCAGGTGGGTCGTCTCCCCGAAGAACAATATCTAGGGTATTTTTTGGGGGGTCTCAAGTCGGAAATTAGATTGAGAGTGAGGACATTAAACCCCAGAAATCGTGTTCAGGAGATGAAGATGGCGCGAGATGTCGAGGTAGAGATGCGTGGCTCTTTGATGCCTCGAGGCGGTTGGGGTGCAAGACAATGGAGAGGAGCCAGGGATTTGGATCATGGACCGGGTGGAAAAGGAGGTTTCAGGTCGAGTTCAAATTTGGGTGCAAGAAGTGGTGGCGGGTTGAATTATAACCCGGGTCCGAATAAAGGGACTTTTGGGTTAGGGCCTTCAAGTAGTAGCCCAGCAACGACCGTCCAATCTGGCTCCAATTCGCACCCAATTTCGAGCCCCAACTCGGAGCGACAGGGAAGAGACGAAGGAAGGGGAAACAACGCTCGTAGCAGAGGCGTTAGACATTTGCCATATTCGGAGTTGATGGAACGTAAGGCTCGAGGCCTTTGTTTTCGATGTGGAGAGCGATTTCATCCTCTGCATCAATGCGCAGAGAAGCAGCTTCGCCTGGTTATCTTGGGGGATGACGAAACGGTTAACGTAGAGGGGGAGGTGATAGCCATCGAGGTAAGGGAAGAACAAGAAGAGGCGATCCTGGCGTGTAATGCTATAGGTGTGTTCAGGATGACTGAAGCAATGAAGACGTTGAAACAACCCACTACGATGCGATTGGAAGGAAAGTTGATGGGTGTTGGAGTTTAGGTGTTGGCTGACAGTGGCGCAAGTCACAATTTCATCGCTCCTCAAGTCGCAACCGCATTGGGACTGTCGGTGGAACAGAGCAGAACTCTAGGCGTGAGGCTGGGGGATGGTCACAGGGTCACTACGGTTGGGAGGTGTAGGAATTTGGAGGTCCAATTGGGAAATTTCACTACCTTGGTGGACGCATATGTGCTGGAATTGGGGGACTTAGACTTAATTTTGGGAGCCGCCTGGATGAAGAGATTCGGAAAGGTGACCTTTGATTGGGATGAAATGAAATTAAGTTTTCCATGGAAGGGGGAAACAATGGAGTTACAAGGACTGGACTATTGGAGAGAATGTACAAAGAAAGGGAGGAAGCCAAGAACTCCAACATCTTCATTACATAGTTTGTTGAGGACTGAGGAATTTGAGGCTGAACCTGTGAAGAAAAGTGGGTTGGAACAACAACAACAACAGGAATTGGAGTATGTGTTGGGGCAATTTCTTGAAGTTTTTAAAGAAACAACAGGGCTTCCTCCCAAAAGGAATACAGTGCATTCAATTGTGCTATCAAAGGAGGCTGGACCTATGAGTGTTCGGCCATACCGGTATCCTTACCATCACAAAGAGGAGATTGAGAAACAAGTGCAGAACATGTTAGAGCAGGGAATTATTAGGCAGAGCTCAAGTGCCTTTTCTAGTCCTGTGATCTTAGTTAAAAAGAAAGACGCATCGTGGCGAATGTGTGTGGACTATAGGGAGTTGAATAAGGTAACGATACCTGACAAATACCCCATTCCGGTGGTAGAAGAGCTCTTGGTTGAATTACATGGAGCGACATATTTTTCTAAGTTGGATTTGAAATCGGGGTATCATCAAATCCGGGTGAAAGAGGAGGACGTGCATAAAACTGCATTTCGGACACATGAAGGGCATTACGAATTCTTGGTTATGCCGTTTGGGTTGACCAATGCCCCGGCTACTTTCCAAGCTACCATGAACCAAGTGTTCAAACCCTTCCTAAGGAAAAATGTGTTGGTGTTTTTTGACAATATTTTGGTGTATAGCAAAGGATGGAAGGGACATATGGAGCATTTGACACAAGTTCTGAAGGTGCTTCAAGAAAACAAATTTGTAGTTAATAAAAAAAATGCACTTTTGGTAGTAGGCAGGTGGAGTACTTGGGCCATGTAATCTCAGAAAAAGGTGTGGCTGTGGATCCGGAAAAAATAAGGAGTATTGTGAATTGGCCTGTACCTCATAATGTTAAAGGAGTGAGGGGTTTTCTGGGCTTGACGGGATACTACAGAAAATTTATTGCGGGATACGGGAAGCTTGCTAAGCCGCTCACTGAATTAACAAAGAAAGAAGGATTTATTTGGGGACCCGAAGCATTGAAAGCCTTCGAGGTGCTGAAGAGGGTTATGACTCAAGCACCTGTGTTGACACTTCCAGATTTTAGCCAACCATTTGCAATTGAATGTGACGCGTCCGGAAGAGGGGTGGGAGCTGTGTTAATGCAAAACAAGAAACCAATAGCATATTTCAGCAAGGCCTTGTCTAAGAATAATTTGAGCAAGTCAGCATATGAGAAGGAATTGATGGCATTGGTATTGACGGTGCAACATTGGCGACCGTACCTGCTGGGTAGAAACTTTGTAGTGTATTCGAATCAAAAAAGCCTTCGACACTTGTTGCAACAAAGGATAACTATAGCTGACCAACAGAATTGGATAGCTAAACTCTTGGGTTACCATTTTGAGGTTATTTACAAACCTGGGCCGAACAATAAGGCGGCTGATTCACTATCGCGTATGTATGAAGAAGGAGAGTTGAAGAGCATCACGTCATTTCCAGTCTGGCTGCAAGAGCAGCAGATACAACATGAGGTACTTCGGGACCCTTTCTTAGAACAAGTGATAGCTGACTTGCATGAGAACCCAGCTTCACGGCCTGGGTTTAGCTTGAAACAGGGAGTGTTATTCTACCATAATAGGCTTGTGTTATCCTCCAAATCTTCTTGTATTACTATATTGTTGAAGGAATTCCATGCCTCCCCTATGGGTGGACATTCTGGTTTCTTACGAACTTATAGGAGAATGGCAGGAAATTTATATTGGGTAAGTATGAAGACTACAATTCAGAACTTTGTGAAGAGTTGTGACGTTTGCCAAAGACAAAAGTATTTAACATCATCACCGGCTGGCCTGCTGCAGCCGCTTCCAATCCCAGCTCAAATTTGGGAAGATATCTCCTTAGACTTTGTCACTGGACTCCCTAAGTCTAAAGGATTTGAGGCAGTATTTGTGGTGGTTGACAGGTTATTCAAATATGCTCATTTCATACCTTTACAGCATCCTTATACAGCTCGAAAGGTGGCTGAAGTGTTTACAACGGAGATAGTGCGTTTGCATGGGATACCGCGGTCAATAGTGAGTGATCGGGACCCATTATTTGTCAGTCTGTTTTGGAAGGAGTTGTTTCGTTTGCAGGGGACTGTACTAAAAATGAGCTCTTCGTACCATCCAGAGACGGATGGGCAAACAGAGGTAGTAAATAGGTGTTTGGAGTCTTATTTGCGATGTTTTGCATCCGAACAGCCCAGGAATTGGTCATATTGGGTGCCTTGGGCAGAATTGTAGTACAATACTACCTTTCATGTGTCTACTGGAGTGACGCCATTTGAGATTGTGTATGGGAGACAACCTCCTACTTTGGTTCGGGTCGTGCAAGGAGAAACAAGGGTGGAAGCTGTGGAGGCAGAATTGATAGATAGAGATGAGGCGCTGCGACAGTTGAAACATCACTTGCTTCATGCTCAAGAGTTGATGAAAAAATATGCTAACAAGAAACGAAGAGACCTAACATTTGAGGTAGGGGAGTGGGTGTTTTTGAAACTCAGACCTCACAGACAAATGACTGTAGCCAGGAGGATTAACCAAAAATTAGCTCCTAGATACTTTGGACCTTTCCCAATTTTGGAGAGAGTGGGGGCTGTGTCGTATAAACTGAAGCTGCCAGATGGGGCTCGAGTGCACCCCGTTTTTCATATATCTCAACTGAAGAAGGCGATTGGGAAATTTTCTGCAGAGGCAACTTTACCTGAAGGGTTAGAAGTGGAGTTGGCTGAAACTGAAGCACCTGAGGAGTTGTTAGCTTCAAGGGAAATAATTGAAGGAGGGCAGACGGTCAAGCAGTGGTTGGTTAAATGGAAGAACAGAGCAGCTGAGGACACTACCTGGGAAGATGAGACATTGCTCAAAAGTCAATTTCCTGAACTTAGCCTTGAGGACAAGGCTGTTTCTGCAGGGGGGAGTAATGATAGGACACCTGTACATAATACTGATTCTCATGATACTGGTATTGGTGGTGGGGAGCCACATAGGCCCACTATATGGAAAGTTTATACTAGGAGAAAGAAAATAGGATCAGGAGGTGTGAGTTAGTTACATGACGTGGCATAGGAGATTCTAACAAATTCTGTTAGGGAATGGAGTATGTAATGAGGGGGAGGGAGAGAGAAAGGGCATGCTTTTGGTGTTGATTGTTTAGGAGAATATTCTCTGGAAAGGAGCCGTAGGCTCTAGTCTCTATTTTGGCTATCTGTATTAGCTTTTCTGTTCCTCCATACTAAATAACACTGTTATATTGAATTTTCTTCCGTTCTATACTTACTGTGAACTGTGAGTTCTATCAGACACATGTCTGGATGGACTGTAATGGATGTGCGCAGAAGATCAAGAAAGCACTTGATGGCATTAATGGTAAGCATATGAAGACCAGACGGTGGCATGTATTATCACCAGGGTATGGACAATCAATGGCCTTCACAAATACTCAGTTGAAATACCAGTCTCCAACAGCCAGATCAATTGCCTGCATATTGTCAATGCATATAGGTTAGAGTTACACACATAAATATCTTAAAAGAGTATTATAAGGAAATTACAAATACTGACTACAGAGATGAAAGTCAGCCAAAGAATAGGATTAGGTCTTAAATAGCAGTGACATGGAAGATGATAGAATCACCACTGGATAAGCTACCAAGTTATGATAGACTTTGATATGTGCTAACTGGCAACAGTATCGGACTAACAGACTATAATTCCTGAGTTGCACAATTACCCACAAACTCTTTAATCAAAAGAAAAAAAAACACAAACTCAATTATCAAGACGCAGCAATCCCTCAAATAAAGAATATTGCAGAATTTTCCTGCTTGAGAAACTAATAGACTTACCTAACTTAACAACAGATGTAAAAGGAAAGGTTCACAATCGAAACAATAAATATATTTCTTCTAAGGACCTAAAGTCCTAAAAGACATTATTAAAGACTCTCTTTGAATACCCAATCTCTTTAAGTTTAGAACAATACCATTAAAGCAGATCAAAACAAATCTTCATCTGACTAATTGCTAAACAGTTTGATTTTCCAATTTTAAGTCCTAATCAAGAACAGATCAATTTTCCAATTTTAAGTCCTAATCAAGAAGAGATTTTACATGTTTTTTAATTGTTTGCTGCACTCTTTGGGGGAAAATAAATACTGAAAGCCCCAAAGACCTATAATTGAGCATGTGTTAGTAATGGACTTGCCTTCAGCCGTGAATTTCTGCCCCTGTAATTGTGAACAAAAGCTTTAAATGTACACAATCAGCAGCGAGAGCAAGAACCAAGACCAAACACATTGAATACTGAAAGTCAATCTAGCTCATCCTTCAATCAAGCATTCTCAATCCTCAGATGTTCCTCCAGTGAAACCTCAGAATAATAACAGGAGCATATAGGATTTCTTATAGCTTCCCTCATAGACATGTTCTCCGCTCTATGCTTATCATTCTTTTGCCCAAGCAGCATGTTCTCATGGCATTCCAAAAGCAAGAAAATCCATGTGAAAATGACTTAAAAAGTGTTAGCAGTGTGTTACCATCATTTAGGTTCTTCAATTTTGGAACCAAAACTTCACCTACCTCGTTTCCAAGAAAAACCTTTTGCTAAGTTCAAATCTTTCCTTCTCAGCTGGGTGAGGACACTCGAACAGACAAAAACCCAAAACCCAAAAAAAAAAAATCAAATGAGCCCACCAAAAAAATTATATAAAATCAACAAAAATTTATGCAGTTTTGAATGAAGGAAGCAAAAAAAGTGAAATTTTCATGCTCTTCTTCCCTGTTCCTTCTCAAATCATTTGCCTCGATGTACTCAGGTATTAATTTGTTCACATCCCCTTGCCCATATTGGTTTGCTGTTTTCTTCCACAGAGGAGAGAAAAAAAAGTAAGCAAATGAGCAATAGTGCCAAGGTATCCTTGCTGAGGAAACTCCATAATTCCATGGTTCATTTTGGGTTGATCAACGTGGGTCTTGAAATCCTATTTCCTGTTTTGGCCAACAGTTTTGCCTAAAAAACCAAAGGGGATCTTGCAATCTATGAAAAAAAAAAAAGCTTACATTTTTTTTTGGTGAAAAATAAGAATTTATCATCCAAATTTTTTTTTTCTAATTAAAGTAGAGGTTTTCACACCATCTCAAATTCTAAATCTCTATGGATAGTTATATACTAACTTTTTTTTGTTGGTGAAAGGATAATTATATATTATTGAATTTTTTTTATTTAGATTTTTACGACTAATTCATTCATTCTCTAAGTGTTTTGATTGTCTTAAGTTCAACTGCATTCGTTCAATCAGTAATTTATCTAGTTCATCGGAGGTTGATATAGAATCTCTTATATTTTTTTGTCTTTGTCAAGTGTGTGTCTATATATATATATATATATATGAATTTTCTAATATATTAATGAATTATTTTCAAATAATTTGTCATAGTTATTAAGCTTGTAAAACTTTATTCGGAGACCGGATAAAATGCAATAACTCAAAGACCTCGAGCATTTCAGCATTTGTGCATTGTTTGACTATTATTATTTTTTATTATTTTTGGGTACAAGATTTTTAAAAATTTAATCAGGTTAGGATTAATTAATAAATCATAAGTGTGAAACCAAGATTAATTAAGCATAGAGATTTTGAAAATACAAACCCAAATACAAATTGAAGTGAATTTGTAATTATTAATCAAATAGTACAAATAATTCCATCTAACAGGAAATAACCATCAAGAGGAAAGTTCTTGTGTGCACACAGTGCACCGTTCAACTTGTGCATTAGATCAATAAATAGTGTATTTCAAACAAAAATTAACAACTCTCGTCTCTATTATAAAAAATAAGATTTGAATGTTAGGATCTCCCACTCATACAAGGGTAGAGTGGTGGATTGCCTATTGAACCATGCTCACAATCTTACAGTTGTCATGCATCTATTTCATATTCCTCCTCCTGTATGTGATATCATCCTGAATGAAGACATGGCTGGGGTTTCAATGTCTAGAGCCTGTTTGTTTGAGCTAATGTCCAACCCAACGGTGCGTTGACAAGAAGGAAGAAATTCTTCTTTCTGCTGAGAGAGTTCTTGCATAAACTTGGAACATCTAGTTGAGTGTAACAGACTAATTAACACTTAATATTTTTATATATCTTTGTACTACACAATTAAAAATATAAAAATTTATAAAAATATTAAGTATTGATTGGTCTAGTGCACTTAACTTGAGTGCTCTGGATTTAAGCAAGAATTTCTCTTCCGTTTAAAGTAATTAGAATTTGTGCCGCAAAAAATCTTAGCCATTAAACATGCATGGAAAAGCATGTCACGGTGAGGGAAATTTAAAACAATCATGCACTAGAGTAGTTATTGGTTCTTAGGGGCGCCCCTTGTGCACTACCAAAAGTAAAAAAATAAGATTAGAATGTGTCATATTAGTGAATTGGGGGGTAGGGGGAATCATATAAATATCATATCCTAATAATATATTTTCTAGAGAGAAGAAAACGTATGAATATTATGCCCCTAGCTCCAAGGTCAAATGTGCCTGCATGAGGGACACTTCTCTAGTTGATTACAACTAGTAAGTAGTAACAAGTCCCTTGTTATCCTTTCTCTTTTCTTTTATATATTTGTACCTTCTTATTCAGACCAGGAAAATTAAAACGCAAAAAGAATAAACCACAATCATCTTTGAAAAAGTAATTAGTACTTAAACAAAACCTTTAACATATCCTAACAGTAAATTTTGCAAAGAGAAGAAAACGTATGCATATTATGCCCCTAGCTCCAAGGTTGAATGTGCTTGCCTGAGGAACACTTCTCCAGTTGATTACTACTAGTAATTAAGCAGTAACAAGCCCTTGTTATCCTTTCTCTTCTCTTCTATATATTTGTACCTTCTTATTTAGACTAGGAAAATTAAAATGCAAAAAGAATAAGCCACAATCATCTTAGGAAAAAGTAATTAATTAGTACTTAAACAAAACCTACATAAGATGATCCTTTAATATAATTATATAGCTTTTCTTTGAAGATGCGAATATTTGGAAGTTAAATCACAACATCTGTACAAATTTGATATTACATATATATAAGATAGGGAATTAGAAAAGGAAAAGAATAATTACAACATTGAAAACAACCTTTATCCAAACCAAGATCTATTTATTTTGCTGGTATTGATAGGGCTCGAAATGTTTTGATCAAAAGAAACCATTTGATAACGCAGTGTCCTTTAGTTCTACATTGCTTTAGTCGGTATTATACACATTCAAACTAACTTTTCACTTCAGCTATTATGACAAATTCTCGTTGATCAGGCTGAAACCAGAAAAAATAGTATAGAATGAATATCATGCTTATATGCTCAGAGCCTCAGAGTGTAAAACACGAAGTTCCTATTCATTTTTTCTTTTTCCATGCATATTTGGTCAGGCATAATAGAATTTCTGCAGAAAAACCTCGGAAAGAAAGGCATAATTTTATTGCTTCTTCTTGATGGTGGAAGGTTAATCTTTTCAGAATATTACAAGGATGTAACAATCTTAGAAAATGATGTTTGCAATGTGCTGACTTGAGTCTGATGCTTTTGCTTTAAGTATTATGTCATGTGTTAATCATGTGATATTATAAGATATTTTGTATATTTTGTATTCTATATGTTACTGTTAATGTCCTCATTAGAAATGTATAGAAATAGGTTTTGTAGTTAAAATTAGGGCTAAAAATGTCATGATATTGTGTCGTAATTAATGTATATGTATATCATTATTTTTTGAAAATAGATGAAGCAAAATGTTAAAGCTTTCTACACATGTTATGTTCTGTCCATGTTCTGCACTTTCTTCATGTTCTGATTTTTCAAGTTTTCTTTCTACTCATTTCTTTATAACTAAATTCAATTTCTAGTTACTACAAGTCTACTATTCAACATATGGCATCAGAGCTTCATTGATCCTACGTGCTGTGGAGTTTTATCAAAGCAAAAGGTTTCATTCCATAATTTCTAAAAATGGCTTCTACTAGTCTTTGTTTACCCACTGCACCAAGTTTCTCAGGAGAAAATTATGATTTATAGGCAATTAAAATGCAATGCTTCCTAATGGCAAGTGACTTATGGGATGTTGTAGAGAAAGGTTATGAAGCTCCAACACAAGATGCACAGATGTCTGAGGAGAAGCAGTCAGCAGAGAACCTCCAAGGAGATTTTTTCCAAAGATGCAAAAGCTCTCTTCATTCTACAATATGTTGTGTCAGATAAGCTTTTTCCGTGTATTATGAATTCTACTACAACAAAGCAAGCTTGGACCATCTTGTAGGAAGAAAACCAAGGCTCAGATAAGGTGAAACTCATTAAACTTCAAACCTTGAAAAGAGATTTTGTAAATATGAAGATGTCTAGTTTTGAATCTGTCAAGGATTTCTCTTCCAAGATGTTAAAAGTTACAAATTAGATGAAGTTATATGGAGATAACATTTCTGATCAACAAATTGTAGAGAAAATGTTGATTTCTTTGTCTGCTAATTTTGATTCAATAGTTGCTACCATAGAACAATTAAAAGACATTACCAAGATGTTAATGACTAAATTAGTTGGTGCTCTAGAAGCACATGAGTAGAGAATCAATAGGCGAACTGAAAATTCAGCTAAAGGGGCATTTCACTCTAAGCATAAACAAGAATTTTCTTATGTTAAAAGAAGAAAAAAGGTGGCTGATGATAAAAATCTAAAATTTAGGAAATGTTCTTCACGCACTAAAGAACCTGAAAATAGGGGGAAATTCCCTTCATGTGGTATATGCCACTAATCATTTAGAGAAGGATTGCTGGTATATAGATAAACCTCAAATACAATGTCATTTTTGCAAAAAGTTTAGTCATGTTGAGAAGTTTTGCAGGTTGAAACAAGGACAAAGCTCTCATAATTCTAAGTCAAACCAGCAAGCAACAAATTAATGTTTTTGTAAGCAAAGATTGTGATGATCATTTGTTCGTGGCAGCTTTGTCTTCTAACCTTGATAACAAAGATGCATGGATTATTGATAGTGATTGCACTAACCACATAACTCACAACTCAAAGCTCTTCAAGGAGCTTGATACTTCAATTAATGTTTCTATCAGAATGGGGAATGGAGTTGTAGTTAAATCTACAGGAAGAGGTACAATCTCAATTCCAACAAAGAAAGGTATAAAGCATATTAATGATATGTTGCTTGTTCCTGAACTTGATCAAAATATATTAAGTGTTTCTCAAATGGTTTCACATGGATATTCTCTTGTTTTTTAAAACAATTACACTATTTTTGACCCTTCAAAAAAAGAAATTTGCTAATGTTGCTATGGAGAACAATTTTATTTTCTTTTTTGTGGCAGAATTCGTGTGATGTCTTAAGAGCCAAGGTTGATGTGACTTGGCTATGACATAAAAGATATGGTCATTATCATCTTAATGCATTGAAGCATCTTTATGATAGACATATGGTAAAGAATCTGCCTCTCATTCATGTATGTGATGATGTTTGTGATGCTTGTAAACTTGGAAAACTGCATAGACAACCTTTTCCTATTGGAAAAACACGGAGAGCTAAAGAAAAGCTGGAGCTAATTCATACAAATTTGTGTGGTCTTATGAGGACACTTTCTCTAAGTGAAAATAAGTATTTTATCTTCTTTATTGATGATTACACCAGAATGACATAGGTTTATTTTCTTAGACAAAAAATCTGTTATGTTTAATGTCTTCAAGAAGTTTGAGAGTCTAGTTGAGACTCATATGGTTGCAAAATTAAAAGTTTGAGATCAGATCGTGGCAAAGAATACACTTCTACGGAATATGAGCATTTTTGTGAAGATAAAGGCATGCAACACCAACTTACTGTTGGTTATTGTCCTGAACAAAATGGAGTTTGTGAAAGAAAAAATAGAACAGTTATAGAGATGGCAAGAAGTATGTTGGCCGAGAAAAACATGCCTAAAAAATTCTACGCAGAAGTTGTTAATACAGTTGTTTATTTACTTAATAGGCTGCCTACAAGAGCAGTCAATGGTAAAACTCCTTTGGAAACATGGAGCAACCATAAGTCTTCCATCAAGCACTTGAGGGTTTTTGGTTTTGTGTGCTATGTTCATGTACCAGCCGAGAAAAGACACAAGTTAGAGGAAAAAGTAGAAAAAAGGATCTTTCTAGGCTACAACAATCAATCCAAAGGCTACATAATCTTCAATTTAAAAATAGATAAAATTATTGTTAGCCGTGATGTGAAATTTGATGAGAATGGTTCATGGAATTGGGAGGAGTCAAAGTTGAGACAAGACCAATTACTATCGTCCAACACCAATTTATGCAACCACCAAAAAATATTGATCATGGTTACGATGATGGAGACTCAAGCAATTTAGATTCAGATTCTGAACAAACAATTCCTTATTTAGGCTCTTCTAACTCATGTCATTCTTCTCCAAGAGATTATCCCTCTTCCTCTTCATATGAATCACCAATCAAAAAAACAAGACCTCTTATTGAAATTTATGAAAGGTGCAGCTTTACAATTCTTGAGCCAAAATTTTTTGATGAAGCTGCAAAGTATGAAAAGTGGATTCTTGCAATGGAGCAGGAGGTTAAAATGATTGGACATGGGAGCTGGTTAGAAAACGAGACCATAGAAAGGTGATTGGACTGAAATGGGTCTACAAGTCCAAACTAAATTCTGATGGATCAATTAACAAGTACAAGGCCAGATTAATGGCTAAGGGTTATGCCTAAGAAGCTGGTGTTGACTACATAGATACATTTGTGCCTGTTGCAAGACATGACACCATTAGAATTCTCATTGCTTTAGAAGCCCAAAAAAATTGGACCATTTACCAATTAGATGTTAAATCTGCTTTCTTAAATAATATATTGGAAGAGGATATTTATGTTGAGCAACCTGCTGGATTTATTGTAAAAGGAAAAAAAGATTATGTTTATAAGCTGAAAAAAGCCTTGTACGACCTCAAACAAGCTCTAAGAGCTTAGTACAACAATATTGATTCTTATTTCATTGATAATGGTTTTAGGAGGAGCATGAGTCAGCCCATACTCCAAGTGAAATTTTTTCCAAACTCTGATATTATCATTTTCTCTCTTTATGCTGATGACTTATTGGTGATTAGGAGCAATGCACAACTTATTGTTGTTTTTGTTGAAGAGTCAAAGAAAGAAGCAGGCACCGAAAAGCAAGACGAGCGCCCGCAACATTGGAAACCGCAATTGTTGAAAAAAGGAACAAAAAGCCATTTAGCTCCTTGATATGTGTCAGTCCTTGCGGAAATAGGTTGCAAATTTTTCCTATAAATTGCAACCTCCATTCTCCCATTCCTGTATCCCATCTCGGAGTGAAGCCAAAAGTGGTACACACCAACGAGAAGAAAGAAAAATCACGAAAGAGTGAGAGAAGAGTGTGAGAAAAATTAGAGAGAAAAAATTACTAATTTTTCTGGGTGTAATTGGGTTGTAGGTTGTGAGTAGTTGTGAGTGTTTTGTAAACACTTTGTATATTTTCTTTTTCTATAAAAGGTCTGCAGCAGCCCGGAGACGTAGGCATAATTGGCCGAACTCCGTTATCAATTTTGTGTGTGCTATTATTCTGCAGTTATTTTGCTCTCTCTCAAATCTGAGGTTATAGGAAAATTCAGCGTAATTTTCCCAACAACTGGCATCAGAGCTAGTTGGTTATTTTTGCTAATTTTGAAGTGGGTACTATTCTTGTGAATAGTAAATTCATGAATAGTAATTCATAAATAGTAAAATTCGTGAATAGTAAATTTCATGAATAGTAATTCATGAATAGTAAAATTTGTGAATAGTGAATTTCATAAATAGTAATTCGTGAATAGTAATTTTGTGAATAGTAAAATTGGTCAATATACCAATTTATCCACGGAGGTGTTCTAAAGCACGGTGGTTCGCAGAAATTGTCAGAAACGATCCTGAGGAAGTCAGATTCGAGTAGGAGCGATGGCTGCAGACGAAGGAAAAGTGAAAATTGAAAAGTTCGATGGTGCGGACTTTGGCTTTTGGAAGATGCAGATCGAAGATTATCTGTACCAGAAAAAGCTCTATCAACCTCTCTCAGAAAGGAAGCCAGAGGGTATGAAGGATG